>OX122936.1:1223000-2446000 GCA_944738685.1 Synanthedon myopaeformis | reverse complement strand
AGACGAAGAATTAAAAATTAAAATCTATACATCTAAGTACACTTCTATACTAATATTATAAAGAGAGAAGATTTGTATTTTTGTATGTTTATAATGAATAAACTCAAAATCTACTGGAGTGATGCTAAAAATTCTTTCACCTTTAGAAAACCACGTTATCAGCGAGTAACATAGGCTATATTTTATAAAGTTACGCGGTCGAAATCGCGTGCAACAGCTAGTTATAAAATAAAGCCGCTATCCGCCTTTGTCTGTTTCTCCGCTATCTTCTTCTAAACCACCCAACGGATTTTAAAATGGTTTTCACTAATGGAAGACGAGGATGGTTTGTGTATATAATAAACTTGTATCTTTTTCTTATAGGTCGACAGATAGGCTGACTGTCCACTTGATGGTAGGTGGCTTCGTCGCCTATAACACAAGCAACGTCAATAGGTGCTGTAAGTGCGCTGCTGGCCATAGAAGGATTAAGGATAATGGATAAGGAAGTGATGGGCTAATGGGCTCTAGCATCCCCTACTCACTCACCGAAACACAATGCTGTTTTTACGGTGTTATTCTGTTATTAAGTGGTGGTTACTGCCGCCAGACGGGCTGCCCAAATGACTGCAAAACGCAGTGTGCCCTGCCACTACTCGTACTTTCCAAATCCAGACCAGAACCAACTTTCAAAAGTTAATTGCCAAAGTTGACCCCTCCGGAATTCGAAACCAGGCCCCCTGAAACTGGGACGTTAGGTTGATACAACCAATGGGCTCGTCAAAATTATTAAAATTTATAAAAATGATAATATTATGGTGAGGTATTTTCACTATGCTTGCGCAGGTTAATTATTCAGTCGTATTAAACGGTGCGAGTGAACGACCGAAGACCGATATAGTCCCAGCTGCATGGGGGCATTAATAGATGCGACACTTTATACATACACAATATGATTATATTCATCAAATAATCATAATATTATGATCAATTAAAATTCTTTTGACGAAGTAAGTATTGTGATTTAGGACAAGGTTTTAAAGAATATTTTGTAATTTTTTTTTATACGTCTTATATTTATATTAATGTGATACATTAGATGCTCCATTTTTATTTATAATAATGCATTGTAAGCAATTATCTTAATAGATATCTTAATTATCTTAATATTATGTTATAATATTTAAAGAGAGAAGATTTGTATTTTTGTATTTTAGTTTGTAATGAAATATACTCAAAAACTAGTGAACCGATTTTAAAAACTCTATATTCTATAGTCTATATGGCTATATTTTATAAAATTACGCAGACGAATTCGCGTGAAACAGCGAGTTATATATATTTATATAAAACAAAGTCGTATTAGTTACACTATTTATAACGCGAGAACGGCTGGATCGATTTATCTGTTGAATTAGCAGAATAACTAATAAAACAAAAAAAATATTCACAAAAAATACATATATAAGAAAAATTACTTTTCTCATACATTTTGTATGGAATGGGTTTTTATTCTGAGGCGGTACGAAGTTTGCCGGGTCAGATACTTATAAATAAATTCATTAATATTAATTATTAATACTTATTATTAATGTTCATTTATATTATTATTAACGTATAGTTATGGATATAGCCCTAATAGACATAAAGAAAAAAAATTGTCTGCAAAGTAAAAATAACAAAATTAGCTTAAAAAGATTCCATTATTCCGAAATTACAGACAAAGCTTTCTTATTTATATAATCAAAATATTAGTGTAGATAAAAGACAGCATACTGTATATACCGGCAGCCATATTGGCAAGATGCGATACGCATTGACGCAGAACACGTCGCAGTTGCAGTGTGCATGAGCGGCGGATGACGTCACTGCAATCGCATTGATTCAAGTGCAAATAAAATATAGATAGGTATATTATGTTTTTATTTATGTTACAAACGAGTAATAAATTGTGTTTATAAATACAACATAATTACTAAAACGATGATATAAATTATAATTATTACTTGTACAACAAATACTCTCTCCCACAGGCTTCAGTCTCTTAAAAATTTACTGTCGTCGAAAAAAACGCAATGAATCAGTTCAAGAAAACTGAGGGTAAAATTTAAAATTCGTCATTTAAGAACGGCCTGAAGATTTTCTAATGAAAAATTACCATTTAAATGAATAAGTAATATAAACATTCAGCGCATTGGAGAGGAATACCCGGTCTGAATAATGTACACATGGATTTAAAGGTTTTACAACATTTTCATTAAATCCGTATTTTTTTATTACTGTTATGTATTTTAAAAACATATTTTATTTTGACATGATTAAAATATAGAAATAAGTGTTTATCTTATTCATTAAACATTGACTATATATTCCTTTAAAAGTAGAATTTTGCAATAGGTACCTCCATCTATATTACAGGCTAGCAGATGTTTTCTTGTCAGAACTCGAAAAAAAAAAATCTCTAACCAGATATCAGCTCTACCTACCGTCTTTGTGAATCTGAAACATTCGGGGACCCATTTTAAAATTCTCAAAAATTTAATGAAACTCGGTACAGCTTTTTACTAGATGTTAGTAGATTTTTACTAATAAACTAATAGTAACTGGTTAAATTATTATGTACCATTACTATTACGTCGTAAATATTTAGTAGTAGAGATCTTGAAAAAACACTACAAACAGATTAAAAACAAATAACTCTTCTATTATTTAAATAAGAGCATTATTAGCAAAGATCTATATTATTACAATAGAATTCTTTGATTATTAGGCTACAAATTCAAATATGTATTATGCTCAAAATATTCAAATTATCAAGCAGTGATGCTTTGTTCATCGAACGGTCGAACTGTGTGTAGCCTTGACAAAGAGAGAAAGATAGATAACTACTACGAACGGATATCCGGAAGAGATTACTGTTCCGTCTTCCGCTTGCGCTTGATAAATAACCACTCACTGTTATTTCTGCTACTCTGGTACATAAAATGGTTATTCATAACGAAATATAGTTCGGTAACGTTGCTAAAAATAAAATATCATACTGTATATTTTTTATCTAAATCATCTAGCCTCAATACTGGGAGGGAAAAAAAATCAAAATTAAGAAAAAAAAATTGGAAAAATCAAATTGATAATTTATATGAGATTTTCTATTTCGGATTACTTTAGATAGATACAATGTTGTCCGTGGCGGACCTGTCGTTTTACAGGTGCGCCAATTTTTTGTTTATTTCGTGGGCTTATGCGAATTAATGTTTAAAAAAAGGTGGCTATTTTTTTGGTTTTATCTTAAGGTTGACAGACAGGCTGACGGTCCACTTGTGGTACCTTTGCCTATAACACAAGCAACGATGCTGTTATAGGTGCTGCAAGTGCGCTGCCCACCATACAAGGATTAAGGATAAGGGACAAGGAAGGGATGGGGTATCGGGCTCTGGCGTCCCTTACTCACTCACCGAAACACAACAGCACATAATGCGCTGTTATTTCATGGTGGTCTTCTGCTGCCAGACGTGCTGTCCAAATGACTGCGAAACGCAGTGTGCCCTCTGACACTACTTAAACTTATTTAGGTAGTTTGTGAGTACCATAAAAAGGTTTGAAGTTTGGTTATAATGTATTTAATGACACTTTGCAAACGTTTATTTTGACCAGCCATTCTATTCAGATAAATTCTACGAATAAATAAAAATTACATAGATCTCAATGAATTGAAGCTGAAGGGTTGATTAGGATTGATAATCGCTTATGAAGAGTTACAATCATACATTAATTTTTGATGATACTAAGTTCACTGAATTATGTAATCTACTTATATTCATATGAAGGAGTTGCATATCTATACTAACAATCTATGTTCGTTTGTTTGTATGTAGAAGGTAATCTTTGAAACTACTCATACGATTTAAAACAAAATCTTTCACCAACAGTTAAAATAGAATTTCAGGATGGACATAGGCTAAATATTCCAAACCAGCTCTTTAAAACTAAATATCCAACGCTTGGCAAAAGTATAGTGTCAGGCGTCAATGTATGTCAGTTGTTAGATATATCTTTACTTTTCAACGCAGACAAAGTTGCAAGCACCAGCTAGTACATATATAATTTGATAGTAGAATACGCCAAAAGTTAAATGATAAATGTGTGGTTGACAGCTTCGTTAGAAATAACGTGACCCAGTTCTATTGGACATTATCTACATGCATTCATTTTTTACTTAGAAATGGTGTATTTTATTCAGTATTTGATATAGTATTTTCACTGTAGCTATTTTGACATCCTTGCAAAATGATTCGTCACTAAGAATTGGATTTATATAACTGGCTTTTGCCCTCAACTTCGTAAGGTGCCCTTTTTCTTGGGCATTGAAACTTTATTGGTCATATATTTTATCAGGCGTTGATTTTTCTTCTTTAAATGATCTCTCTCTCTCTCTCTATGGGGGACCATACTTTTTTCTGGATAAAAGGCACCTTATGTTCTTTAACGCCTAACATCTTTGATGTGTTAAAAAAAATAATAAAAAAAATCTCAGCTTCCTCACAATTATAGAGGGTTTTAGCGAATATTTGCCAGGGTTGGCGAGCGCAGTTTAATACAATTGTCCCCAAAGGGCGCTGCTGCCTCTGCCAATATCTCTTGCACCTTATACTTTTCTAAACCGGTACCTCACGGCGTAAAATAACTTAATTAACAACTATACCAAGTATTAACCTAACTTTATTAACTTGAACTGAACCAGGAGAATTACGTATTTTGTAAGTATTGGGTTTACTGAATTTGAATCCCGAATTCACTTTCACGGCTTAGAAATAGAAACTTTGCTGAACCGTTCAAAATTTAAGACTTGATATATTATATCCAGTTTTAGTCTGAAATAAATGTATAAATCAGGTCACGGCACGAACACATTAAAACATTTACAAACCCATTCAACGTTCTCGAGTTGAACATTTTAATTTTTCCAACTTCTCGGGCGAGCAATGATCATTTTATTCAGTTAAAACGCATTGTAAATGAGGGACACAACCTGGGGCTTTATCTAAATGATTCCGCTTCCACGTCCTCTCGCCCTTATTAGCGTGGGCTCTCAATGCCATATTTTTACACCTTAATGTTTCAAAATACAACAGATTTCTTTGAATAATGACGCGGAAAAATATGTCGTAAAGTTCAAAATATAATTTCGGTTAAAAAAGCTTTGAAATATTTCCCCAAGCCGCCCGGCCCGTAGGCCGTGAAAAAACGCGATGAAATTCACAGAGAAAATGGGTGATATGAAATGGCAGCGAGAAACCTCTCTTTTTGACCAATCAAACAAAACGTCTAAGACTTTATGTCATAGAAGTATGACTTTAACATATGATATGACTTTAACATAATGACTTTAACAATGACTTTAACAATTTATAATTGAAATAATAAACTAACCCTCGACTTTCTATTTGAACACAAACGCGCTATATCTGCTGTAAGTTGCTGAGGAGTTGTGTGTCTCGCAGACTACTTGATGCTGCAGAATCAGGTCAAGATTACCATATCATGGAAATACCATCTAAGTAACAATATACCAAATTTCACATAAATCTAACATGTAGAAGTTAGTGAAATCCCTTCTTTAACTATAAAAAGGGCGGATGGCTTTCAGTCGCCTGAAGAGATCTTCATAAATTATAGCTAAGAACAATCCCGCTGCCTTATTACTTGCGATCGCGTGTGCTGCCGCGAGTTATTGTTATTGTCCGTAAGAGGCCTTATCGCAAACCACACCTTTGTTGCGAGTTACGTGATACCAAAACCACGATTTAGTGTGATATTGCACAAATTGATAGAAAGTTTTCGCCTGTCGCAAGTTGGTCGTAAGTCGTCTGCAGTTAGATAATAAGGCAGCCGATCACGTCAGCTTTCAAACAAAAAAACCGGATCAAAATAGGTCTATCCGTTTGGGAGCTACGATTCCACAGACAGATACACGGACACAAGAGTCAAGCTTATGACACAGTGATTTTGCGTCGGGCATCGAGGATAAGCGTCAGTTCATACCGAAATGTGATAACGCGCGTACTTTTTAAGGTACCTATACACAATACAGTATAGAAATTATTTACTACAAAAAGGTTGCAGACCAGTCATTACGCGTAATTTAAGTTGTGTCGGCAGCCTTACCTGAGGCAAGATTAGAAAGAAACAAAAACTAAATGTTACGGGAAACCGCATTCAAATCGGTTCAGCCGTTTCCAAAATTAGCGAGCACAAACGCGCAGTCAAAAATTCTAAAAACATTTTTTTTACTTCGGTAACAACATAAAATATTAAATGTAGACTCGGCAAGTTCAATTTTATTATATGTATTGATGACTGAAAACAAGACTTCCAGTAAGATGTGTTCCCGCCTTTAAATCTGCTGTCAGCTGTTCATTTGGTCCAATAACGTCTTTCGGTAGGATTTAACAATCTCACCGCGTAACCGAAATTAAGTAGAATTCACCTGAGGCCAGATCGATTCTTTTAGTTTTGTCTGTAAAATATGTCTTTTTACGTCTGACAGTAATTTTGGATGATAACTTTTGGCTTTTTTTCTTTATAATATTCGGTGTAGTCTTGACGTCTAATAAATGTTTGACGATATCAATTTTTTTCCATTTAATAGCTAACTAAATAAGTGACACAAATGTGATTATCGTCGACTAAAATTTATGAAACTTGTAAAAAACATTTAGATACTAACTTTCTTACGTTTTCAGTTATTTAACAAGATAAAATAATAAATCCAAACTATAACAATTGGCACGTCCAGGAACAAATACTGTATAAAAAACAGAGCGTTTCGTAGAAATGTCTTAAATAAGTTTTTAGACATATTTTAATAATAAAGGTATGTATGGAACTTGTTTAAAAAGCATTTAAATCACTCACTAGAAATTATGCAAAAATTGAAAATAATTTTAAAAAAGCGTGTGTGTCAGCTCCGACGCACGAATGTCAAACTTGTAGAAGAGTGAACATTTATAAATACCGATGTAAAGTATTCTTACCTTCATACAACCAATCCGGAACCCCATTGTGTATGGTCCCTGGTATTCCGGTTTTAGTGACACGATAACCCGTGGAAGATCTCGGAGCTGGTCTGTAGTATATATCATAGTCTTTCACTGTGATAAGACCGTGGCCTTTTGGAGTCCAGGCTGCGTAGAGGAGGTATGGACCTTCGGAGATAACCCCGCCTCCTACTTCGTCCGGTAGAGGCGTGAGGGGATATGATTCCCTGGTGAAAAAATTTGCACAATTTAAAAATTGTATTTGAAAAACCAGGAAGAATTATATAATTAGAAAACAGTAACTAATTTTGGATTTATATATAAAAAAAAAAAACTAAATATCAAATAATAATAATATAATATACATAACAGCGGTCAGTTGTAATTTCGTATGCAATTAGAATATGTCTATATCTATAAGCAACGCTCGGCAAAAGTATAATGTTAGGCGTCAATGTACGTCAGGCGTTATATCTTTTATTTTTCAACGCAGACGAACTCGAGGGTTCTTATTTCTCTGACCCAAACTAGGGTATTTTTTGAAATGTATAAAATTCACATTTGAAAACACATTGGCATAAAGAAAAGTTAAATAATCAGAGTGCGGCGCCACAGTGTTCATTCCATTAGAATACTATGTAAGTAGGTGCCCTGAAGTGGTACGTCGGTGTACGCTTTTACTTTAAATAACCACCCGCCCGTTGTAGCGCTGCATCTTGAAAATGAGATAACCGAGTGAGCTACTAGGGCCCCGGATACTTTGCTCCACTTTATATGCAAAATAGATCCCGAAAATTTGCGTTGTACTTACATATATTATTGTTATTATTGCTTATATATTACTATTAGGACCCGCTCCGGGCTTCCTACACGGACCTTCATCGTTTATCCCTCTTCCATAAGTGAAAGCCGCATTTAAATTTGTTGAGTGGTATAGAACTAGTTAGCAGAGAAACAGACAGACAAACAGAGTTTACTTCACATCTATAATAATAATAGTAGTAATAGTATGTATAGTATGGAATTCTGCATTTTTTGAAAAAAAAAAATTATACAAAAACCTCTCTTGTTCGTCGCTATTTCCAAGTAAAAAATCCATTAACAATTCCATTAGCGACCACCATGAAATTTTACATACACTTTGTCAGCGGTACAGAAAAGGGTAAAGAGTAGGTACCTTTTATTTCAGAAAAAATACTGTACCCAATGAATCATGTAAAATTAAAAAATAAATCGCTCGTTTATTTCTCTAAACATTCCAAAAAGAAATAACACGGACCAAGCCGCCGGCAAAAACTAGTCTAAAATATAAAATGTAAATTGTTAATTATACATTAAATGTTGTCTTTATGTTCGTTCTAATAATATTAAGCTACTAAGTTAAATGATAGCTGCGGTTTTGTTCAAAGTATAAATCTATCTAAATAGTTTAAGACTAGTCGTCCGCCTCCAGATTCGCACGGATGTTATTTCTTCTGCAAATTGTGTACAACAAACCTTCCTCATTGAACACTCTTTCTATTATTGAAAACCGTATCATAATCCATTGCGTAGTTTAGGAGGAGTTAGCGTACATACAGACAGACTCTAAAAGCGCCTTTGTTTTATACTATGTAGAGATAATATGCGAATCGCGTCACCATTTTGACTTATTACCATGTATACTTTTTCTTTAATTCGAAAGCCAATGTAGAAATTTACTATTAGAGTCACACACATGCAAATCCGCTCTAGTTTCGTATAAATTTTAAGTCCGGTAATGACTGTTAACGGACCCAAACGGTTGCGGCAGAATAATTACCGTACTTTAGTAATTACCTCCAAGTATAGATGGTAAAAGCGAATTTATAGACACATAACGTTTTATGATAGCCTGGTACTCAAGATTACACTGTATTCCGGTTTACTAGGCGTTACCGTGGAATGGGCAATTCATCCGGGAACTTCATCTTCTTTTTTAAATTCAATGTTGCAAAAGCTGCAAAGCTTGCAAGTATGTGAAAAATACAATTAAAAATATAAATATGTCAAAAACCAAATTCGTTACGTATAAAATGATAGATTGTTTCGTTCCTCGTCTATTCCTGATCAGTTATGATATAATAATGAAGACTGGCAGTAAGCAGACTGACAATCCAATAGACGTCCGTCCAATGGCTACCACGCCCGAAAACAATTCTTAAGGAGTAAACTCCAAAAACTCTTAAGAAGACTCATAGAATAATCCTACTAATAAATGCGAAAGTTTGTGAGATGGATGTATGTGAGCGTTTGATACTCTTTCACGTAAAAACTACTAAACGGATTTGGATGAAATTTGGCACACAGATAGTTTATTATCGCGCAGTATTATTTCAGCGCCAAGGATTCATTAGGTCGCGGGCACCAACTATTTAATAATAAATGGAAGACTCTTTCTTGAAAACGATGACTGTAAATTTATAGGATGCTGAGTCTATAGTAATCCTATCATATTTGACTGTAAATTTATATAATACAAAAATGACTAAGCTGGTTTAGTTAGACTAAGCTGTGCATTTAGCGTATAATCAGTATATTGTGCGTGCGATGACGCGATTGTTACGAAAGATAAGCTGGCTTAGAGTGTGTTATATAGAATGACATCTGTCGTCAGCGAATTAAGGTACTACATAGAATAAAGTCCCGTTTTCTCTGTCTGCTGCAATTTCGGTAATTTAGGATAATTGTGAACTACCAGCCTTATCATGTAATCGTACAGCACAATCATACAGTAATTTGTTGAGACGACCCCAAAATGTTGGACGAAAACTGTAATTAAAGTGCATCATTTCTCTAAGTCTAACAAAAAAGTACATGATTCCTCTATAGCCTAGAAATAAAAGTGCATTATTCCTCTATAGCCTAGAAATAAAAGTGCATTATTCCTCTATAGCCTAACAATAAAATTACATTAGTCCTCTATAGCCTAAACGGAAAAGGCTCAACTCATTTGGATGAAATTTGGCACACTGATTGTTTATTATCTGGATTAACATATAGGATACTTTTTATACTGGAAAAATGTTCGGAGGGTTTGTCTAAAAATATAAAAAATGTAGCTATTTTCGATACTAAAACGAAATTATGAGTGTAGTAAAAATTATGAGGGGAAAAAATATAGAATCAATTAAAACTTATTTCACAAGGCTTTAAGTTTATTGACTCGTTATTAAAAAGACTGAACTGTTCGCGACCTTTAAAATTACATTAAAGTGGAAGAACAGGAAGTTGCTTGCGGATCTTTTAATAAAAATTTAATAAATTTCAATATGTAGTAATTTATATTGTTAATAATTGATAAATTCGAGGACTGCCAATAAATCAATTATTATTTCGGGCAATATCGTGGACGGTGGAGATTTATAGGCCATTTAAAAATGGAATTTTGATAAATGAATGAATAAAAAAATTACAATCAATACTTACACTGCCATAGGCTCATGTGCGGAATATTTCCAATGTGTTAAAATATGTATAATGAAAAATAAAATCAAAAATAAATTCTTGTAAACATGTATTTTCTAAAATGTCTATCCGTTTCAGAATAAAAACCCGTTCCATACAAAATTTATGAGAAAATAAATTTTTCGACCTTTTAATAGTTATTCTGCTATTCGGCAAATTCAACAAATCAAAGATCATAAAAATCGGTCCAACCGTTCTCGAGTTATAAATGGTGTTAACTAACACGACTTTCTTTTAGTTAGGTATATAAGTTTAAACAAATTTTTTGTCTATCTATCTATGTAGGTAAGGTAAATATTGATTCTATATATTAAATATAAATAGTTTGGGAACAGAACTTATTTTTCTAGATTAAAGGTATATGTCCTTTTGTTACATATGTCCCTATGTCCTTTTCTGTAATCCTGACAACGTTTATACAAAAGTACCTTGTTAGAAGGCGTGAAAGCGTAACATAACTAACTCACTTATATTAGGATAAACGTGCTTCATGGATATTTTGTCAAAATTTTTTAATTCATATTTCTCCTAAGGCAATTTCCAACCACCATTGTTCAGTACTAAACGACTGATTTGCTTAAATTTAATTTAAACTTCATCCACTGTCGCGACTAATTGTGTACACTTTGACTCGCGCAAGCCACTGTATAACGTTTGCCAACGCAATAAAGACGAGAATAGAATGCCTCGATCCATGTTTGCTTTGAGCCTATCAGAAACAGCTCTTCGAAATGATTAACTCCTGATTAGGATACAATTCACAGAAGCGGTTTGTGCGAATTAAGGTTTGATGTAATTGACTGCCTTCTAATCGACAATTTCATATTAAGTATAATTTATACCCATTAAACTCAGATACAATAAGAACTAAAGATAGAGCCCTGTGAACGGCAGAGTGAAGCCGATATAACTACGCCTTCGCCGTGTTCAATCACGGTTACACGCACACAAATGCGTTTGTTTGTACGTTTGTGCACGTTAATCTCAGAAACGACTTGACTGATTTGAATGCGTTTTTCATTGATGTATTGATGATTACCTGGATTAAACTATAGGATACTTTTAATACTGTTAAAAGTGTAAGATTCCTGTGGGATTTTCAAAAAACGAACTACAGCGAATTTTCAAATATGTAAAGTGAAATTGTTTCAACCGATTGTCCTCGCTAAATATTTATGCTAATCTAAAGAGCTTTGTTCCTCAAGTGTCTCCCCTTGCGGTTATTAGTAGGGCAATGCAAATTAGTTGGTTCGGGACGATCCTTCTTCCAAATGTCACTTCAATGGAGACGTGCTTCCTCAAAGTGTCACTTAAAAGGGTTCAGATGACCCTCAAGTCAATCGCTTGTTGTGTTTAAAGATACATTCGAAAATAATCTATTGTTGTGGATTTTCTTTGTACACCTAATTCTATCATAGAAATTCAGTTTGAAATGATCTCAATGTTAATATTACAATATTAGCATTAAATATATATGGTAGTAATATATTATGGTATTAAGCATATGGTAATAAATAATATGTTAAGTTATCTATACTATGTAATATTACAAAAAGAGACAATTTGTATTTTTGCATGTTTGTAATGATTAAACTCAAAAACTACTGGACCGATTTCGAAAATTCTTTCACCTATCATTATCAGCGAGTAACATAGGCTATATTTTATAAAGTTACGTGGGCGAAGTAGCGTGCAACAGCTAGTGTTTTATAATATGGTAATAATATGTTATTATATATATATAGAACATATTATGTTTCTATGTATTTAATTATCTTTGATGTTCAGGATTTGTTACCTAAGTTTGGTGAAGCGTTTCGCAGTCATTTGGCAGCACGTCTGGTGACAGCAACCACCTCCTTACCACCGTGAAATAACAGTATGTGTGATGTTGTTTCGATGAATGAGTAAGGGATGCCAGAACTCATTTCTCTTAAAGCCAGTAGGCAATTCTTTCCTAATGTCAGTAGGACCATTGCAACACCTGTAGCGTGGCGTTGCTTGGGTTAAAGGCGACGGTAGCCATCTACCATCAAGTGGACCGTCAACTTGTCTATTGACCCTAAAATTGAATAAATGTTTAGTAAGATCAACTGATACTCACTGCGTTAGTGTATCATACACTGTATATTTGGCGAGGTAAGTGTGTCGGTGTAGTTTGCGAACATTCTGCGCCAGAAGTAGGAACCGACGATCAGCTGACAGGGAAAAGGTTGCTGGTTCTAGAACTCTCTGTAACAAAAAAATAAATAAACTATATTATATGTATTTAGCAAAAGATTTTTTGTCGTATTAATGGAACCGCAAATTGAGCGCCTAGTCGTGAAAGGCTGGGTCGAAGACACTAGACCGCGTGGAAGACGAAAGTAATGCCTATAATGTCTTTGTTTGATGCCGAGCTCTTTCATGATGGAAACGTTAATGCGAATAGCGGTTTATTTTATTGACAGCAAGCGTCTCCAGCACCAGCACAACATTTCAAGTGCATCTATCTTTTTGCGAAGTTTTTGATGGATCGTCCATGTTTGAGCTCCATACAGCATTATATAATTTGCGGTTAATATTTATTTATTTATTTATTTATTTATTTATTTATTTATTTATTTATTTATTTATTTATTTATTTATTTTCCAAAAGATACACCAACAGCACAAACAAAAAACTTACAATAGGTATAGGTAACATAAGGCAATTTTATTATACAATTATATGCAGTTAATATTAACTGCATATTATATATTAACTGCATTCGTGCGAGGCCGGAGGCTGGTCGCTAGTATTAAATATATGATAATTAACTTTACATACTTCAATGATACATTATCACAGATTTAGGAGTGTTATGTCATAGAAAATGGTTAACCGCTAACTTAACTTGCAATTATAAAGGCCCTTTACAAAGTGGAACAAGTAATTAAATTAACTTGAACTTAATTCTTGCGTGTTAACGATCAATAAATGTGTTTATAAGTTTCAAGAAGTGAGTTAACAATAGTTTTAGTTAACTAATTGTTATTTTGTAAATTGTGTAGACACCAGGCACTGTAGGGGATGCTGCGAGGTTATGCCGGACTCCTATATCGACTAAAACCCAAAGACTTTCTACTGCGGCGAGGCATACGCACCCTTTCGGATCCTCGGCGTACCCGAAAGTGGGTACGCTGGCCATCTCGCGGAACGCAGCGTACCCTGCCACTAAATAATAGGCGATATTGCTAGCCTGCCATCATCTATACTAACATTATAAAGAGGAAAGATTTATTTGTTTATTTGTTTGCATTGAATAGGCTCCAAAATTACTGGACCGTTTGAAAAAAATTTTCACTGTTGGGAAGCTATTTTATCAGCGAATAACATAGGCTTATATATTTATATTTTATAAAGTTACGCTAACGAAGCCGCGTGCAACAGCTAGTTTAAAATAAAAAAGACGGCAAAAAAGGTATCTAATAAACAGTTTAATTGTAAATTAGTTCATAATTTTAAAAAGCAAATAAATTGAAAATTAATATTTTACGTTACTTGTGGCTGTATTGTTGCTGTTATTGGTATACCTGAATGCGAATTTAACCACAAATCTACTACACAGCGGCTGTGGTTACGACCACGCTGTATTTAACTGTGGTTTTCCTATATGGACATCATTCAGGATTATGGGTATGACTGACGAGAATATGGAGAGTTTGTTATAATTTCTATCTGTAAAGCCATTGAATCAAAAAGTTATTATAGTTGGCACAAGATGAAAAAGTAGGAGTGACCTTTCATCCAGAAAAAAGTACTGTATACCCGAAGGTTCAAAATCAACGCCTGACAAAAAATATATCTATATCTATACTTATTTAAAATGGTGAACGAGTCGACTTTTCTTTTTTTTTCTCAAAAAAAAAAAAAAACAATTTGTACACGTTGTATATAAAGGTTAAATAAATAGTTTTTAGAATTTTTACTCGTTTATATATATGCGTTTGTGATCGCTAATCTCAGAAATGGCTTAACCGATTTGAATGCGGTATTCACTGATGTATTGTAGCAAGCTTCCCGTAACATTTAGAGTTTGTTTCATTCCAATCGGTTTACAAACGAAAAAATTATACCGAATTCTGTAATACCGCACGTACGAAAAGTTACGGAAACAATTACTATTATAAAGAGAAAAGATTTGTATTTTTGTTTGTAATGAATAAACTCAAAAACTACTGTACCGATTTTAAAAATGTTTTCACATTATCAGCGAGTAAAATAGATTATATTTTATAAAGTTACGCTTATAAAGTCGCGTGCAACAGTTAGTATTTTATAAACTTAGTTACCGTTATCTTACATTTTTAGATAACGATTTTTAGACATACGATTTCTAAAGATATATAGGTTTAGAGAGCCGAATAAAGTAACGTTCAAGGAAACAACTAATATAATATTATGAAGATAAATACGGAAAACGGTGATAATCTATAACAATTTGTCTTCAGCACAATTTGTTTATTAATCCAACAAAAGATCATAAATTATATTATTGTTACGCAACGTTGGTAATAAAAGAAATGTTTGTGAAGCATCAATTATCATTAAT
Source organism: Synanthedon myopaeformis (assembly GCA_944738685.1). Taxonomy (NCBI): domain Eukaryota; kingdom Metazoa; phylum Arthropoda; class Insecta; order Lepidoptera; family Sesiidae; genus Synanthedon; species Synanthedon myopaeformis. The sequence goes on along the minus strand of OX122936.1, from coordinate 2,430,924 downwards.
GAACGCGGACCAACATTTTTATTGCGTCTATTTTCAAAAGAAACACTGTTTTCTTTGCTACATAAAAAATACCTACTGTTTTTTTAAATTTAAATTAACCATTGAAATATTCTTCAGTAGCGACCTGCCCCGGATTCGCGCGGATGCAACTTATATATATATATATACAAACCTTTTTTTATATGTTAAGGTCGACAGACAAGACAGACAAGCTGCCGGTCCACTTGGTGGTAGGTGGCTACCGTCGCTTATTATAACACAAGCAACGCCATAGGTGCTGCAAGTACGCTACCGTTACATTCGTTGAGTGTTCCATTTTCCATCTTCCCTTTATTCCTTCTTCTCGGGATTAGTGCGCCCCGAGAAGAGTGAGGATCCTGTTTTTTTTTATCTTTATAGACGACGCCTTTGTTTTTTTAGACGAGGAGTAATCCGCTAACAGATTTCCTACCACTCTGGCCAGACGGTAGGGGTATGTGGGGGTCGCCCAGCACCTGATCATAGCGGTACTGGGAATACCCACTAAAACTCCCCGGTGTCTCCTTGCCCTTTGAACGGAATGGACCGGGCTCTGCCGAGGCAACAACTCCGATCCACCCCAGGGCAGCCTAGCCATTGCTGTCTAGACTAACTCAAATGGGGTAACCGCCTACCAGTCTGATGGTTTTGCTTACTTTATAGGCGACTGTAACCACCTACCATCAGCATGTCTCAGTCTAATTTATGTCTTAGTTAGATTGCCAATCTTTTAAAATTTAAAAATCTAAAACCATCTAATCATCTAACATCTAATCTAAAATCTAATCTTTTTAATTTTAAAAATCTTTTGACGACACGTTTGGTCTAGTGGCTAGTAACCCTAGCTGTTAACCAAATGGTCGCGGGTTCGAATCCCGCTAGGGGCAAATGTTTATGTGTTAACATTTTACCTTTGTACCCGAGTCATGGATGTTTTCTATTTATAATATGTATGTATTTACAAAAAAAAGTAATCTATGTATTATATCAACTTTCTGGTATCCATAATACAAGCATTAGTTGCTTACTGTGGAACTAGATGGTGCTGTGTGGAATGTGTGAAGATATTTATTTATTTATTTATTTAAAATGATAATACGATAAATATATCGCAATAAATTTTTTTCCAAAAGGTGTTAATATAAAAATTAATATTGCTTAGTTCGTTGACATTTTAGTAAAAAATGAGACTAACATAATTTTATGCAGTATAGCAAAACAATTTTTTCATATTCATTAATGCCTTACGACTAACGAGATAAGGTACATATTAGAATGTACATAATGTGAGTTGTAATTTTACGGTACCAGTCCAGTTCTTTGCGTGCAAGGTCGGACATGCGAACTTCATATTAGAGGTAATATCGAATTATTGTAACGACCGAGACTCGATAATCGGAAATGAGGTAAAAGCGAACATTGATAACAATCGTTCAAATGGCCAGAAGTGCTTTTTGTTTATTTAAGCATCAACTCCAAAAATGGACAGGCTGGCGGTCCGGTTGATAGTAGGTGGCTACCGTCGCCAATAATCCAAGCAACGCTACAGGTGCTACAAAAATCTACAAATTTTCATCCAAAAGTTACCGCAATTTTCAAGTTTGGAATTAATTTTAAACTAATGATAATAATTTTACACCCCTTTTAGCACTGAATCATTTGCGTTGTGGCTATGGTCTATAGTTAGTTGTGTTAAACGGGTCATTGTGGCGACCTAATGAAGCGTATGACTTACTGGCCGCCGCTCGTTCAAACATAGCTTTGTACATGCCATAATATTAGTTCACCGGGTGAGCTGGCTTCATATTGACAACACTAGCCTGTGTCCACGACCTCGTTCGCATTGGAAAATAAAAAGTGTAACACCCTGAGAATACGAGTATTTTATCGGCATATAACTTTTACAATTATTATTACTTTTAATATTTGTCCAAGATTGGCCTTAGTAGGTCCACAATTTTCTTCGTAATCTAATCTTCTGCTTTTTATTTTTCTAAACCTTTATTTACCTTTTATTGTACTAAGTTCGGCAGAGCACTTGCAGCACCTATGGAGTTTCTTGTGTTATAGGCGACCATTAGACGGATGTTTTTCGACCTTAACATGAAAAAAAAAACGCTGGATTCAGACTGATATTGACCAATCTTACTGGAAAGTCATGGGTCCATAAGTACTGGAGAACTGTGTCCATAAGTGAATATTCCACGGCTGACATGATAGTTATGCCCATTAGAGACTCAGTAAATATTGAGCCACAGAAGTTTAATTAAGAAATCTCTATGAATTTAGTAATAAAAATCAATGTCTGCAATTTCCAATATTGGATCCGTCAGTGGCGGAGACAGCAAATAAAATTAATGTCCACCCAACAAGTGGAAGGGCAAATACGCTTCGCTGAACTTATTGTATTGGAGGGCTGTGATATTTTATCACTAGCATCGTACTTGTCAGTCTATGATAGATCGTATAGTTATTTTCCCTTACATTTACTTACAAGGACACTTTTAGAGGCTTCACGTATATAACTGACGCCGGTCCTGAGCTTCGATGCTAAGGAGAATGTGTCGTGTTAATTCATTTTCGATTTTATTTCAACACCAGCAATATCCATAATAGTTTGACAGTGAGAAATTCTCTGCGTTGCCCTTCGCTAAATGTGTGCCCGACCTTACTGTGAGTTTTGAAAGCATTTATGAGTACTTTCTTGACGTAAATGCGTCTTTTTTGCTTCCATTGGGAGACAATGAAGAAAACTGACGATAACAAAAAATTGAGCGATACAGTTTGATAATGTAGCATCGATTTCATATCGTATCATCTACATCCAAAATTTATTTACACCACTCAAAGGATCATTGAGTTACAATGATCCTTTGAATGGTTGATTGATTTACATATGCTATAGGTGAGCACTAGAGTTGGCACGTTCACAGTACTCATACAAATGCAATTTTTGATATACAGTAATGTTGAAAAAATAGTTATATTTTAACCAATATCGCGATTTTTCTGAAATCTGTTGCGTGGAGATCTGGAATCTCTTGAAAAAAAAACCAAACAAGCAAACTAGTACAAGTTTTTTTTTTTACTTATTTTCTGAAATTGTTACATTTGGGTGTCCTTTATTAATTTGGTTTTTGGTCTAGCCATAAACGAGGAGTTGGCCTAAGAAAGTACCCATTCGACGGCACTAAGCGCCTTAAAAGTGTGTCCTACTAAGCACATATTTTCAAAATAAGTAAAATTAATTTGTTGTTATATATTGTAATGTAAGCACATAAGGCGCCACCTCAACACCGGTCGGCGGCTTCACTAATTAATTGTCCAAATCCATTAATCAACCTAAACAGCGAACAAAGCTCGAAGGGTCCAACCGCCCGATGATTTTCTCCCTTTCATTGCGTGGTCCATTTTTTGCGATAGCTCTGTGTTTCAGAATTACCCAAATACTTTACAGATGTGCATGAACAGGACTTGTTACGAGTTGCATGTTTCTCGCCTAACTTCTTCTAAATCATCAAACTGATTTTGAATACAGTTCTCATAATGAAAAGAGCGATCAACAAGGCAGGTTTGCGTATATGTTACCGAGCTAACCTGAGATCGGCCAAACTTGTTTTGCCAAATCAATTTTTTCTGAAAATTATATATTTTAATAGCCAAACGCTATGTAGTTTACCAGCCAAGAGCCTAAAGTATTTAAACCAAACTAGATTGTCCTGGACTAATCTAGTATATCCTGACACGCTTAGACTGAACCGGTTTGGCCTGAGACAAACGAGTTTGGCATGAGAACGCGTTTAGTCTGAATCGTGTTTGGCCTGAAATCGCGTTTGGGCGTAAATACATATAATATGCAGAAAAAATTGCATCCGTGTGAAGCCGGGGAAAGGCCGCTAGTTTCTAATTTTAATAAAGTGTTGAGGCTAAAAATAAAATTATTTTAACCCTTTTTTGGATTTTCTATAATGCCAGTTCTCATTGCCAAAATATTACATCAAATATGTCTTATTTAATTCTTCAACATGTAACTGTAACTGAGTTTTATTTCATACTTTCCGTCCCGGGAATACAATTACCGGATCAACACCGTGACCCAGGTCAAACAGTCAAAGACGCCTCAGCGGGATTGTAACACATTGTAGAAACCCAATGTAATATTAACAAAGTCAATATGAGTCTCTTTGTTAACTCGTTCATATTATCTTAAGAGAACAAACATATATTTAACCAAAAAGCTTCACGGTGGTCACGTGACTAGGAGTATTTAACAGAAGCAACAGCACAAGTGCTGAAAGCGGGATTGGGAAAAGATAGGGAAATGGGGTTTGTATCCATTCCTCAGTCAACTTTAATAAATCGTCCAGTCATCATAACGACCAAGTGTATCATAATCTATATATGTAAAAATGTTATTTTGGTTTGTGTATGCATCAAAAACTCGAAAATTAGCCGACGAATGGAGTTTAAATTTTTACTCAACATTGCGTTTAAATAGATGAATAATCTTACATATACTGTTTTCCAAAAATTACAACGGACACCGATTTTTTTATTAAAAAAACATAATTTTCATACGATGACCATTGTTATGGCAACCGTGGAACGTTGCTGACTGAGCCACAGCGAAGCGTGGCCGGGTTTTACTCGGTGTAACATAAAATAAAAACCAGCACTTTCATAGCAATGTATAAAAAAGGTTTTACTTACAAATGTAGTGTTTGGCATAAGTGTTTTCGATGTCTGGTTTATTGCGAACATAAGACTGATTCCTCCACACGAATCTCGATACACGAATTCGTCACCTGAAAAAAAAAACAATATTTTAATTCTTATGTAAAGTAGAAGATCCTATGACGTGTAGGTACGCAAGTCGACACAAACTGTGATACGAGTAAGCTTATGAAGAATTATAACTACTCTGACAAGCTTATTACAGTGGTTTCCTGTATCGCTAAGAGCCGCCCTATCAATATTGGAGTACGCATGACGTCATGTTTTCGTCATGTGGAACAGAACTAGCACCTTCCGGCACTGGGATCGCTCGATAGCAACGATGTCAGTTATTATTAATTAGTACTAAATATTCATTTCAATTAATGAATATTTATTGACAATATTATTATTATTATTAGTACTAAATATTCATTTCGACATAATTTGTACAATTTCAGTATGCCTTCGACTTCTATTGCTAGAAATGTTACTAGAAACGTTACTAGAACTTTTACTGGTGTAAATAGCTAAAGATGGGGGGGGGGGGGGGGGGGAATCAACGGCGTTCATGAGGGTTTTTTTTTTTCATCTCAACAATAAAAAAATATTGCATTAACTCCTTATCCTTTGTTCTATATAGTTCAGTAGCATATTTGAATTTGTACCCCTATAATAGCAAATAATAGTTTTTGTAAATAGCTTGGCGACGGTAGTCACCTATTACAATTGGTTCGTACCACAAAAAAAAGTTCGTTAATACAATGATATTGAAAAGTTCGATACATAAATAAGGTAGAACCAACAATATTATCGTTGGGTAAAGTAATAAACTGACACGCCAGTTTTATCTATATAAAGAAGATTATAAAGATTATTTATAATATAAAGAAGAAAAATTTGTTTGTTTGTTTGAATTGAATAGGTTCCGAAACTACTGGACCGATTTGAAAAATTATTTCACTGTTGGGAAGCTATATTATCTGCCAGTAAAATATGCTATATTTTATAAAGTTACGCGGACGAAGTCGGGTGCAACAGCTAGTTTCTTATAAGGCCATAGCATGCCTCGTTAGTGTTTAATAATCGGGTACGGTGTAATAGGCGATAAAGTGACATAATTACGCTAATGCGGTAATGTTGCTATCGGCCAACCAATATTACAAACAAACTAATTGAACTATGTGAGCATATTTAATGTTGATTTTAGACTCGAACACTTCCAATATAAATTTGTGAAGGTATAAAAAACGGTCGACAATAAATTATTTTCAGTTATTATTGCAACTTAATCATAATTTTCAGTTATCCGCATTTTCTATATTTATATATTATTAGCTTTCGCTTGCGACATCATGAGTGTATCTTTACAAATAATATCCTACCTTTCAAACTAGAACCAACTAATTCAAAACTGTCGGTTCAAAAGTCAAAACTAAAACAAAAAATACAAAGTAAATATCAAATAGTCGGCTAAATCTTGCCTATCACAATGCGAACGAAGCCCGCTTAAGCTTTTATCCAACAAACGCTAAACAAAAGGCCATCATGTTGAGATTAAGCTAGATCAATGCCACGTTGACGAGTGGTACAAATTAAATTTTAATCTGAACACGTTTAGGTACTAATTCGTTCGCATATTGGATTTGTGTTTAAAATCACAACAAGAAGAACACACAAAAACATTAGGGATACGAAAGTAAGTTTAATTGGATTTGATTTTACATATGTTCACTATTTCAATATAGATTTTGCCCGCTACTTCGTAGGTATGGGATCCTGCCTTTTCGCCGAAAATTGTTTGGCCGATTATCACTTGCCAACCAACGTTCTGCCTATTTTTCACTTTGACAACTAACGATTATCAAATTTTTGTATGACAACGTTTCATTTGGTAGAATTACTCGTATTGTTAAGCTGATTATTATAATGTAACAACACGTTTGGGGCATTTATCATTTGTCAAATCTTTCACTAGGCCAAACAACTATAAGGCGAATAACGTTTCGTCAGTGTAACAGTTCCATTTTCGTACATTGATATAATGATAAAAAAATTAATTAATTTTTATATGCATTTTTTATTTAAGAATCTCAAAAATAACCTTAAACCATTAAATTGGCAGTAATGCACATAAATAATTTTTCTTCTGAGTATGTAGATTAGTGTTCAAGAATTCTGTTGATTCTTTCTTCTTTGTCCAAGTATTTATTTTTCTTTGGTTCTGGTGGGGCACCGGTTAATATATTTTCTATATTAACCGGAATACTGGTTGTAGCAAAACGACTGTGCGCTTATTACAAAATGTGATACAAGACTTATTTGTACTGGAAACCAATAGGTTAGGTTCCGGTATGTTTACTACTTAATACAACATTTGGTAAACAATAAACAATTAAATGAATATTACGCTAACAAAAACATTCGCTACTTGAAAGTTGGCATTTTGAAAAGTGTCATTATAAAAAGCAGACCAAACATACAGTTGGCAACTGTGAGGTTGGGAAATAAAACAAAATTATAAAAAAGGTTGGCAAATGATTATTCCTCGAAATAGAATTCTTCGAAACGTTAGTTGGCAAGTGATAATCGGCAGAACAATTTTCAGCGAAAAGGCAGAGAACCGGTAAGGATTAAATAACCATAGGATAAAAATTAAAATAATTTTACATAAAGGTGTTTTCTCAGTACGTAGTACATCTTGTAAATCTTGCCAACAAGATTATCTCAACAAAAGGTATGCTAATCTAAAAGTTGGTAATTAACAAGATTATACAAGAACAACAACAAGACTAACAAGATATTAGTAATTTGCATTTCGCAGTCAATTGGGCAGCCCTTCTGGCGGCAGTAACCCTTACAGAAGACCACCGTGAAATATTATAAATTGTATGTGTACTGTTGTGTTTTTTTTTGAGTGAGGAAGGAATGCCAGACCTAATTTCCCTATCAAGTCCTAATCCCTATCCTTAATCCTAAAATGGTCGGCAGCGCACTTATGTTATGTTGCTTATGTTATAGGCGACAGTAATTGTCATTTTCGGAATTGTCATATTCGGAAATTGTCTATTATGGAATAGACGTTTTAGAAAGTTGTCGTTTTCGGAAGTTGTCATTTTCCGAAGTTGTCGTTGTCACCCTGAGGGGTTGCCGCCACCATCAAGTTTACTGTCGAGTTTAATATAAAAAAATGTTGCTGAACCCCACAGTATAATAACATGTACATATTGTTAGCACCCTCTATTTCGGGTACATTAATTAAACCACTTTATGTTTAGTCCAAATACTAATATCAGAACTACAATTCCAACTATAAGATGTGCGGACATACGATAACAACCTCTCTTCGCGAACGCGTTCGTTCAATTGATACCCTTTCAATATCATACCACCGAATGAATCTGAATGAACGAACACCTGTTTTCAATCATCTTTAGTCGACATAAATAGCAGACGGTAACAATAATTATTCGAATTGGATTATAATTCTCGAAACACATTGCGGCTATTGTAATGAAGCATTCAGCGATGATTCCAGTAAGTTTGAGACAACGAAGAGTTTGTTTCGATGACGCCTTGGAATTTAAATCGCTTTAAAGTGGGTCCGAAAACGCTAAAATAACCAACCAATAAACGTTTACGATAGCAATTTTACTGTTGTTAAACAAGTAACCTTATTACAATCTTCTTTACGGTTGAGATTTGATTAGAATCGTGTTTAGAACTGAGATCTGAGTTACAGAGAAAGATTTGTATCTTATTCTTGATGTTTTGTTAGCAAAAATTTAACCATACTGTACAAAATTTTAAAAAACATAAATAAATTATTTGTATAGAATTTGAATACTTTATGTTCACTAATAAAAATTATTTATACTATTTGAAATTATGTTATTAAAGTATAATAAAACAATGAAATCAAAGAATCAGGAAAGAATTAACGTTTGGCTCTTTCAATATAAGTATAAATTATATTATTACAGTAATAGTCCATAAGTTTTTCACAAATATATAATTATTTATAACAATTACATAAATTAAAATAAGCACTTACTTAAAAACAAAAGCATAATTTAATGGAGTTACATGATAAACATAATAATATACATTTTTAATAATAGGCATTTTGATTCTGGGCTTTTGTTATTGTAGGTACATTCTGGAACTTTTTTGTAGAAGTCCACTTTTGGAGATTTTGGAATGCATATCACTATTGCAATAATATCACTGCCACTGTCGTACAGTTATACGTTATATACTAAAAAATCATTTACATATTTAATTGTAAATTGTAAATTTATAGATAAATCTGCAGAATTATGTACATATATATTATTAATGTCAGTTAACACAAGGTGTGTCCACCTTGTGGGCGGACACCTAATAAAGGCCTAATAAAGGCCGCGGGTCAACAGTGGATCCAGGCTGCTTCTGACCGGTCCTATTGGAAAATTATGTCCAACAGTGGACGTCCTGCGGCTGAGATGATGATGATGATGATGATGATCCATGTTTATATTAATCTTAGAGTAGCTTTTAAGAATGTGAAAAATCACTGATGCGTTTACAGAGCTTGCTCTCCCATTGCAATTGAACGGAGTAAAAGCTTTGCCATTGTAACAAATGTCATAAATACTGACACACAAAACACTATACTAGGTAATTTATTTCGTATCGCTAAGCCACCGATAATACCGTCGACCTCAACTAATGCCAAGTAAAGTTTTGTTTATCTATTTGTAGGTATGTGTAGGCAGGATTACGTTGAGAGGCTTTGTAGGTGTAGATAAACTAGTCGACAGGGTCCGTCCTCATGACGCATAGCTTAAAGAGGTACATGGCAGAGGATCATGCGAAAGAACACTATTGTTCGCTTTATTCCATGAAAGTGTTAATTGAAAAATAATTGAAAAATAATTGGGAATAATAAGGAATATATTTACAATTCATTAAAAATTGACTCAGTAAACCATTAAAACCGTAGGACGTCCACTGCTGGACATAGGCCTCCCCCTGGTCCCATTGACCGGTTGTAGTTTATCTGTGTATGCCTTAAAATTGCCTTATGTTACTTATCCTTATAGTAAGTTTTTTTGTTTGTACCTTTTAGTAAATTAATTAAAAATTTTTAAATGTTTTAACATCTAAGAAAAAGGGGCACGGACGAAGTCTAAAACTATACTATATTATCATATTTAGCTACTATGGCAAGACCTGTTGTATATACTATATATAACTATATTCCTCTTTTGTATTTTCTCTTCTAAATGATTGTAAAATACATAATAATACATATAAATGTACTAGTTGATCCGGCAAACGTTGTTTTGCCATATAAAAATTTTTTTGGGGTGGGCCACCCTTATCACTTATGGTTATAAAAAATAGTTTACGACCTATTCTTAGACCTACCGAATATACACAAACAATTTCATAAAAATCGGTCAAGCCGTTTCGGAGGAGTTTGGTTACAAACACTGAATTTTATATATATATATAGATAGATAATAGCTATTTTCGCGCCGTATGTCTCAAAACGCTTTGTAGCAGTTATAAAAAAAATATTTATAAGAAATTCACTGTACATACATACATCTGCTGTCTAATAGAGAGCCACCAGAGGACCATCACTGACTATATATTGTTATTATATGTAACTGAGAGGAAATATCTGCAAAATCACCTATAAGTAGGTACAAATGTAGTGAGAAGCATCGAAGTTGAAATAAAAAATCTCGGTTTGTATAAAATATATATTAAAAAAAGAAGGTAACTAGCGAAGCGTAGGCTACGGTGTATCGTACCCCGTTTAATGAAAGTTAAGAGCAGTATACACTAGCCCGTTTTACTCAAAGTTAACGATCCGTAAGCGACCTCGTGCGGTCGCTCGAAGAGTCTTCATTACTCGTCAGTCCTCTCGTTTATATAAAACCTTATTGAGGGCCCAATGCTTTATAGGGTACAGTCAGCAACATCTATACATATTATAAGAGATAGTCGCTGTCCGCCTCTGTCTGTTTCTGAGCTATTTTTCACCAATTATTAACAATTACTAATTGACAGTTATTATTATTAACAATTATTAACAAAACTAATTAGTAACTAAGTATTAAAAAATGTAAAAAAAAATCAGAATTAAAAACCTTGGAGTCTTTGTCCCTGGTGAAAGGATTCATTGAAACCCGTTCAGCAGTTTAGGATTTTAAAAAAATAATCTAGATTTTTGTATAAATTCTTCGTCATCGATCATCTTCATCAGCGTTGGAAAATAAAAATAAAATTGGATTCTTGTTTTTAGATTATTTCTTGGGTACGGTACTCATTGTTTGGTATAAAGGTAGGTACACCCTATGTCCTACTTACATACAGCAGTCAACTCCTGACAAACGTCTTGAAGTCGTGTCGTTATCGAAATGGAATCGCTGTTTGTAAAGAGAGATCGTCTCCATTTTCAATGCTATAAATTATGCTCCAGATGCTTCTAATGGATAGATATTAGCCCGTAAATTATTATTTGCGGTTCACTGATTTCAACTCTTCAAAATTTTCATGTAATTCAGCCTACGCACACAGTCATGTTTATAAAACATACACATGTTTAAGTGTGCGTAGGCCGTTTACTGTATTCAAGCGCGTCTGTATATTTACTGTATATCGTGCGGTGTTCCGCAGGGGTCGGTTCTCGGGCCGTTACTGTGGAACATCGGATACGACTAGATGCTGCGGGGCATCAACCTGCACGGGGATAACGTCACATGCTACGCGGACGATACCCTCGTAACCGCCCGCCCGCCTACTTGTAACGCGATCCTGCTGCGGCGACCGCAGCGGGTCGTGGCGGCCAGAGTCATCAGGGCTGGATGCCAAGGTCCTTTCAGTAGTTTTTCGAAAAACTGCGAATGCAAGGGACCCACATGCGGCTCCACTCCCAGAAACAATTTCTCGATGGCGGAAAATGGCCTACGACAAGGCCTTTTTCCGCCATCGAGAAATTGTTTCTGGACATGGACAAGCTCGCTCCATCATAGGCCTCATCTTCGCTATACGGCTGGATGCTGGCCAAGAGCAAACCTATCTCTTATAAAAAAAGAGCTAAAATCTATTAACAAAAGTATGTATTGTTATTTCACGGTGGTCTTCTGTAACTGGTCTTTAACTGTGCTTCTATTTAACGGCACGAACTGACGTAACACTTCATTGAGTATTCAACAATTGACTCAGTATGCCCTTCACAGTATTTAGTCAATCGATTTATTGTCGTGCAAACACACAAATTGACAGCATGTTTGTGTATTTACACTAACAATAATTCGTAACAAAACAAGATCGATTGATACTCCAAGGTCGTACCGAAACAAACAATACATACATCAAATGATATTTGTTAATTCAGCGACCTTAGTTCAATTAATTAATATAATTGAACTACTGAGACTAAAAACTCTCACTAGTTCAATAATTTCCACTAGTTTAGTTCAATAAACAACTGAATTATCGGCCCGCCCCAGGCTTTGCACGGATTTTTTTCTACAAATTATATACAAAAACCTTATCGCTATTTCTATTAGTGAAGATCGTATCAAAATCTGTTAAATGGTTTGGAACAGTTAACACAAAAATAGACAAAGGCGGACAGCGACCTTGTTAATATATGTATCAGTAATAGATCTACTAGAATATCAATGGGTTACTATTTTTTTTGTGACTTAAGTATATACCGAATTCTATGTAATACCTATGTTTCCAATACTTATGTACCATATTCGTAAAATATAAATTTATTATGCATGAGAAGTTACAACGTGAAGTTTCAAAATTAGGTTGAAATCGTCTAAAAACATATAATATTAGACTTGGTTCGTAGCTTCGCATATTCTAAATTGAATAGTATAAAAACCTTCTCCGTGAAATAGGATTGTCGACGTTAGTGTAGAGTCCGCTTCCAATAACTTCTGTGACAATTTTAAAGCCGTATTCTCTGCCATAAAAAGTCCTACAAATCTTAAAGCTCCCCTTAAAAGTTGCATGAGACTTCTTATCCCTAAAAATCCTTCCTTAACGGACCTTTAAATTATATAAACATTTCAACATAACATTTTAGACATTCATTAAGTTTTAACGCCCGACGTAAAAGAGGAGCGTTATAAGTTTGACCTGTGTGTCTGTGTATGTGTGTATTTTGACGACACGTTTGGTCTAGTGGCTAGTAACCTTAGCTGTTAACCAAACGGTCGCGGATTCGAATCCCGCTAGGGACAAAATTTTATGTGTTAACATTTACCTTTGTACCTGAGTCATGGATATTTGTATTTACAAAAAAAAAAGGAATCTACTCGTATGTAGTATACAACTTTGGAACTAAATGGTGTTGTGTGGAATGTGTGAAGATATTTATTTATTATTTATTTAAGAGCTGGTGCCCGCGACTTCGTCCGCGTTGAACAATGAAAGGTACCTCATGCCCTTTCTGGTGTCCCAGACAAAGTGCATGTAAAATTTGATGGTGATCGGTTCAGTAGTTTTTTGCGTGAAAGAGTTACAAACATCAATACATCCAAACATACTTTCGCATTTATAATATAAGTACGGATTTATCTGTGTGCCTGTCTATGGCATCGTAGCATCCATACGGATGAACCGATTTTGATCCATTTTTTGTTTGAAAGCTGACATAATTGAGATCTGTTCAGGCGTTTGAAGATCATCAGTCTATTTTCTAGTTGACAAACGGCTTTCACTAAATTCCACACGTTCGATTGATGTGAAATTTAGCACACCGTTACTTCGGTGGTATTTCCATGACATGGTAACTTTGACCTGATTCTGCATCATCGAATAACTTGCGAGATACCCAACTCCTCAGCAACTACAGCGTGTTTAGGCTCAATAGAAAGTCGGGGGTTAGTTTATAATTTTAATTATAGCTTGTGAGTAGCGTAATGTACGAACCTCGAGTTGCAAACGAGTATTCGGCTGGTATAATATTCTAATGGAGTATCGTATCTAATGAGTATTGCGGAATATCCATCTCTTTAGCAACTTACAAATATAGCGTGTTTGGGTTGAATATAAAGGCAGGGATTACTTTATAATTCTGAATAATAGCTCTTTATTAATCGAGTCATTCATCAACCTAGACTTTGTGCGAGATATCGATTACAGTTTAGGTGAAACTTTACATACTTACTAAGTAATAACAGTTAAAACTTTCGCAGCCCATACAAGATTTACTTATAGACGATGTGAAGTGTTGAAAGTGCTCGTAAGTCTTAAATCACACAATGGTAAGTGTCACGCTGACAAAGTGAAGGGTTTGTTCGCAGCGCACTTGTTTCGTGCGCTTACTTAACTTAATCATTTTAATAAGATGACTATACAAATGGGATTGTACCAGAATTAATAATTCAACTTTCAATTAGGACGACGTAAAAAACTTTTGAGCGTGTACATTTTGTTTTCCCTTCGTGCATATTACAAGACCATATTTTATTCACAATGCAATAACAAGTAGATATCTCCACTGAGGCCAGCGTATAAGAATGCTCTCTTTACACAAACATACATATACACACCAGCGCGCGCACGTCATTAATTAATTAATGTTTATTTTTTTATTTATTCATCACCTCAGCCGCAGGACGTCCACTGCTAGACATAGACCTTCTCCATAATTTTCCAATATAGGACCGGTCAGAAGCAGCCAGGATCCACCGTCGACCCGCGGCCCTTATCAGGTCGTCTGTCCATTTTGTGGGTGAACGTCCCACAAAAAATCGAGTAGCTTTCGGTCCCAGCGGCAGTCGGCTCTCCGTACTATATGTCCTGTCCACTGCCACTTCAACTTACTGATCCGCCGTCTTATGTCGGTAACTTTCTCGAATGTAACCCCGAGTATAGCCCTCTCCATAGCTCGTTGAACGATGTTCAGCTTTCTTACGAGGCCCAAAGTTGGAGATCACGTTTCAGCGCCATATGTCATCACTAGTGCTGTGCCGGATCGTTAACAATGTAGATATCCGGCACATCACTAATTATCACTGGCTTTTTTTATATTACCTGAATACTGTCACCTATTAACACAAGCAACACCATGGCGATGGTATAGAATATAGAACGCAGATGTGGTAAGTATGTACATTTTTTCGTGTCAAAATTTTTTAAGTACACAAAGTATACCCTTGTACCGGTTAGGATAAACTAATAGCTCAAGAGTGGTAACTTCACTGAATGGCCTACACAGTCCAAGTTTAAAATCTATATTGTAAAATTTTTTTTTCTGCACATACCACATTTATGCCATCGATAGGTGCTTTATTGTATCAGTAAAGCAAATTTGACTTAAATAAAATTACGTGCATTGTCTTTTAGGATTTATTGGGACGCTTAATCTACACAAGTTGGAAAGATCATATAAAATTAAAGCTTGCAAACTACGCCCCAATAAAGTGAACAACGCGAGGGTATGTAACAGTATATCTTTTAACAACCTCCTCACGGAGCTCGTAAAGAGCTTTTATCTTTAGTTTCATTGTTTCCTCGGTCTTCGTGTAACGGGTTGTGGAGCAATGAATAAATGTGACTTTTACATACTTTTTTAAATTATAACAGGAACTATATAGTAAGTAAAAATAAAAAAACTAAACTTAAAAAGTCATTTGTCCTGACAGACAGCCTTATTTCTTGGAAGCTGAAATTTGGAACATAGGTTTATTTTATAATATTGCATCCACTAAGAAAGGATTTTTGAAAATTTCAACTCCGTATAAAGCCAGGGGTTGGTATTCATAAGTATTTAAAGAATACTATAATGGTTTATAATTAGTATTGCCACCAATATAAGCAAAAAAAGTAGATACATGACTCATTTGACTAGCCTTTTAATCGAATTCTCAAAGTACTCTGTTTTCTCTATAATCTATAACACGATCAACGAAAACTGAGATAAGAAATTATCCATAACTCTTATACCTAGATTAATAATGAAATTAATTAGTTAAGTTTAATAAATAGAGGGATGGCCTCTAGTTTAATAATTTACTATCTAATTAGAGCCAACAGCAAAAATATATAAAAAAAAATTTATAGGTCATTAAAAAAAATTGAATTAAGTTGAATTATGTTCCTGAAACAAATGCAATTCGAACCGACTCAAAGTTCTGTCAGTACGTCCGGGACGTTGGAGTTATTGCGTGTCGTGGAAATTGTCCAAATTGTCAGATGCATAAAAACTTTTGGCGGAACTAAATGAAAAACTAGAGTAGAGAACATCATTAAACTTTTTTTTAATTAATCTGATAATTTTCACGTTTATTCTAATTATCATCTTTCAATTTCAAATAATTTTATTTCAGCCAATACAGTTGGTAGTTCGAGTATACATCGAAATAATATATCAAGTTCGCTGGTAGTATATTATATTACTATTGTTAATATTTTCATTTGATTTGGAGACTATAATAAAAATTAAAAATGTCAAAGTGAGTTTGTTTGTTAAACTTACACGCCTCAACAATTGAAACGATCATCATGAAATTTTGCATCTTCAAATTTATACTAAGTATATGTAAAGATTATTTATAGGTACAAAATATTTTTTTGTTTAAAATTAAAACCTTATATATGTTTTTTTATGAAACAATGAATATGTAAATTGCGTACGGAGAGAAATTAAAAAAAATGTTGTCTCCTCGAGGAGTCGAGGACTCGGCGTCGCCAACTCGGCTAATTTCGAAGTCTCGCTCGGACATTAATTTTCTTTTCGCTTAGATGACAGCTCGCGGCATTGTTTCGAGCTCCTGGCCTTGTTGAGGGAGGAATTTTGCATTAAATAGGTTATTTAAGGAAATTTATTAATTTCGATTTCACTTGGGTTTCCTTTTTATAGTTGAAAACTAGATTATTTTTTTATCAAGTGTAAAAAATTCAAATTTGAAAACTGTGTAAAAGATTTCATATTACTTATGTGTGTAAAATATATGACATTTCATCCTACTAATATTAAGTACTAGCTGTTGCTTGTGACTTCGCCCGCGTAACTTTATAAAATATAGCCTGTGTTACTTGCTGATAATGTAGCTGTCTATAGGTGAAAGAATTTTGGAAATCGGACCAGTAGTTTTTGAGTTTATATTTATAATATTAGTATAGATATAGAAGTACTAGCTGGAGCCCGCGACTTCATCCGCGTTGAAAAAGGAAACGCCTGACATCGTTATCGCTGTGACGACGGTGTCGCTGCCACGCGACAGTGGCGCCCAATTCATTTTATAGATTATTTTTAGAGAACAGTACTTTTTTTTTTGGATGAAAGGTACCCTACGTCCTTTTCTGTATCCCTGACAACGTGTCAGGGATGAACGGTTGAGTAGTTAAGTAACAGACAGACAGAGTTACTTTAATATTTATAATGTTTGTAGGGATATATTACAAGTCGATATAACGCAGCGAAAACGAAGTAAAAAAAAAGTACATATAAAATTAATATTTATCATTGCCGCATACAATCCCACAGGACTGCGGCGAGCAAAGCGACGACCTGTTAAAATTTATATCTGCTTGTCGCATTAATACGCCCTACTATTGTGTGAGTAAAAATTTATATAATAAAACCACCTACATCTATATCCATACATCCGTACTAATCCGTACTAATATTATAAATGCGAAAGTATGTTTGGATGTATGGATGTTTATAACTCTTTCATTCACGCAAAAACTACTGAACCGAACACCATGAAATTTTGCATACACGTTGTCTGGGACACCAGAAAGGACATAGAAAATGCTTATACTTATACTAAACCTTATACTAATGTCCGAGGTCAAAAAAGTAGTTTTTAGAATTTTTGTCTGCTTGTCTGTGCGTTTGTGTATACTAATCTCAAAACGTCTTAACCGATTTGAATGCGGTTTTCACTGATGTGTAGATGATTAATTGGATTAAACTATAGGATACATTTTATCATGGAAAAATGTGGAGAAACGTTCCTATGAGATTTTCAATAAAGGAAGAACAACAACGAACATGTAAACATTAGGATTAATACAAATAAATATAAGCCTGCTCTACACCACCTAAAAATTATTTAATTTTTTCGTTCCTAACAAGACATTTTTATATAAAGTAAACAATAAGTAAAAGGCATGTGCTCGGCAACACAATACTTGTGTACATTACAAAGGCTTTACTTAATGGAGAACACGTTTGAAACGGTTTGCATAGGACGCTGACTTATATGACACTTCGTTAACATTGGACAACCTTTACAGAGGACGCTAAGAGCGTAACCAATTAAAGAGAGCAATTTGATTTTTTTTTAAACTACTTAATAACCCATCAAAAATTGCGTTTTTATGTGATTAGTCCATTTCTTTGTGGATTTAAAAAAATTAATGTAGGAAAATAATAAAAAAAAAAAAAAAAAAAAACACTTTTCCAGCTATTAGCAATTGAGAACTTTATGTATATTTTTTTTTTAGATAAAGTTCGTCAGATAGGACGACGACGGTCTATTTGATTGTTGTCGGATAAATCCGACTCTGGCGGCTAAAGGGTTAACAAAAGCAACATCACAGGTACTGTAATACGCTGCCAACCTAAGTAGAATTAGGGGTTATGGATTATAAAGGAATAGGAAAATGGACTCTGGCATCACTACTACTAACCGAACACACATGCTGTTATTTTAGGTGGTCTACTCTAAGGGGGTGGTTACTTCCACCAAACGAGCCGCCCAATTTAAGGGTACGAAACGCAGTGCGCTTTGCCATTAATTATTTTTAATAAATAAGAAAGCTTTAACAGATCAAGTAGGTATTGTTAGTTTCCTCTGTTTAATAGAATGTGTCCACAGCTTAATCTCGTCGTAGTAACCCACATCGCGCAAGCAAATTTATGAAAAGCGAAACATATAAAGGGTGTGTCTGATACGGTTTACGAGTAGAATAATCTCTTAACGTAGTTTAGTTATTCTTTCCGGAGTTTAACTGTCTTAATTGGCTTTTTATACCCGTAGTCTCATCAGCACCCTGTTTTTCTCAAGCGTTGAAAAATAAAAAATAAATAAATCAACGCCTGACAAAAAATATATGAGCAACAAGTTATTCAATGTTTATAATTTTATATTTCTGTCTGGCGTTAATTTTTTTAAATTTTTTAAATGATATCTCTGGAACAGTATTTTTTCTGGATGAATTCCTTTTCTGAAGTGAATTGAATTGAATTGTAGCCTGACAACGTCATGATAACGTGTAAGTAAAACTTCCTAAAGTTAAACGATTAAGTAGCTAAGGTGTGAAAGCGCAACAAACAAACAAAGAAACATACCAAGAAACAAACTCACATGTGCATTTATAATATTGGTTAGCATAGGATTATTGTTCAGCGGAAATAGTTCTTTAGTAAATAAACAATTCTCTAAAGATGCTATCTATTGTAATGTTTATTCTGTATGCATTAGATTAGAGCATGTTTACCGTACAGTTAAAATTGTTATTCGTTCCATTACCCAGGTTAAGACTGTAGTCAACCATTCCTTCTTGTAAATAGCTAAAGTGTATTAGCAGACTAAACAGTTAAATGCGCAATTGACGTAATGCCGTAGTTTGTTTACGTTCCCTCGGCCTTTCTTCATTTCACAAATGGCTTTTGATGTGACTTTTGTGTCGGTAACAATTCATTTTTGGTTAAATAAGCAAAAGCGATTCGTTAAAAGCTTTTCCAATAAGCGTTTATTGATAGAAATTTTGTTTTTAATAGATTTTCCGAAAGACTTTAATAGGCCCATGTGGGTCGAGTTATTTTTGGGCTCAGTTGCAGTGGCTCAGGCTCTGTACTGTTTCAAACTTAACCGTGGGGCCCTTGTGCCATCTGTGGCGAAGCCACACACAACCTCCATTTAGGAGGTTAAAGATTTTGAAGTGAAAAACTCTTTGGGCGGGCTTGGGCAATTTGTAGGAGAATTTGGCACAGGGGTAAAACAGTAAATTCGACACCGCCGACACTGTAACATAGTTACAGGTATGTTTTGTATACAAAATAAACTCAAGCAATATCAGAAGAAAAAAATAGGAACCTTGTATTAAAAGGGTAGTTCGGTTGAGGAACAAAACAATAATGCGTTAAAACCTGCCGGCGGTGTAGCGATATCTGTCGTCGAAAAAATAAATTATAGTACTTAAACGTTTTTTGTTTTTACTTCTGAAGTGCAGTCCTACGACCAACATGTTTTTTTTACAAAAGAAACAAACTGCTCGCATGTTTTTAAATGCAATGCAATGCAGTGTAAACGTTTAAACACTAAACTCGAAGGCCGTTTAGCTAGTTTAAAGCCGCTAACTTTAGAGTTAGCGCACGCTCTAAAAACTTAAAGTGAGATTGTGGATAACAACGGCGGATACGCATCTGAGTTGCGAAAAAGCCGATTTCACAAAATAAAATTGTACTTTTATTAATGACAGGGTACACATTATTCCGCAGTCACTGGGCAGAAAGCAGTGTTCCCGAACTAAGTAGCCTGACTGACGGTAGTAACCACCACCTTAGATAAAACCACTTTGAAATAAGAACACATGAGTTTCTGTGTTTCGGTGAGTGAGTAAGGGTGCCAGAGCTCATTTCCTTCTTATCTATTATCCTTTATCGAGGTCGACAACTCATTTGGACCCCCTATGGCGTTACTTGTGTTTATAGGCGACGAGCTTTACCTTAAAAAATATTCAATAGTTAATTAAACTCTAACATCTCTCGTTCGATATAGTTATATATTATCGTTCGATATATTATAACATGTTTTTGCAAGGACTATAAACGACAAAAAAATGATGCCAACATTCCATACCCAGAGCCCATTGGTACAAGTTCCCATAGTAAATATTTTTTCTTGGAAAAGCATTAAAATACCGAATGTATTGGAACAAGATGCATAGATAGCCTCATCTCATCAGTCTGTGTCTCTCCACTGCTGGATGTAGGCCTCTTCCAAGGCTCGCCACCACGCACGGTCTTCTGTGAAGCCTTTCAAGTCATCTGTCCAACTGGCCGCAGGTCACCTACGCTACGCTTTCCAATTCGTCGCCTCAATTCGAGAACTTTTCTAGGCCATTGGTTATCCGCTCTGCGACAGATGCATCTAGCCTCTTCCCGCGGTGTGTTGAAGGTCGTCTATCCAAGTTGATAGATTAGATATGCATGATACTTACTATTCTTATATTCTAATAATTCCAAATATAATTTGCCTATATTCTATCCCTATCCAGCTCGCTCCGTCTACTCACGAGAATACCTATTTGCGTCAGTAATAGCTTACTACTAACAGGCGAAAAGTTGTTTACATCGTTATATAAAATTGTGAACTTTATTTTATGTGCAGCAAAGTTTAATATTGCAGGAGACATTTTCCGGTGCAGTATATCGTAAAAATATTGTATAACAGGCGCCTGCTTAAAATTCTTATCTGTTCTTGCACGTACGACACGTTTTTGAACTACTGCACTTTGGAACTTCATGTTCCGAAGTTGGAATCGAGTGCACAGACGCAAATGATGGTTTCATGTTTTCGCTGTGCACTTTTAAGGACAAACTTCGAACTCTTAATGGATTTAGGAATACTTGCAGTTTATAGAACAACTGCTTTTCAAATTTACATAGGTAAGAGGAAAAAAATAATAACCGTTTTTAGGAAAAAAATAATAAAACATTTAGGTTTCTTAGATTTGATTTCATTTTTGAAGACGTAACTCAGAAAAATACTTCATATATTTTTGTTACTACTATTATTCCAGAAAGGTTTAGTATTATAGTTTGTATAATATAGGGTTAGTCATTATACAAAATCAATTGGTATTGTAAGTGTGAGGGGAAGAATATCAAAAAACTGAAGATTATGTATAAAAAAAAAACAAAATAGGAACTTACCAGATATCCAAGTACCGTTCCATCTAACCGGAACCAGTTCATCGCTCAGCAGATCCTGGATCCTCAGTCTCCGGCCTTTGACCCTGGGTCCTTCGTCAGGCGGCGTGAGCAGCACCACCGAAGTAACGATGAGGGCCAGGACAGCAACGATGACCAGAAGAGCAATTAGGATGCCCCGCCAGTTCCTCTGATTCGGTCCTCCAACAACCAGCTTCTGAAACGATTGGTTTGCGTTAGACGGCCTTAGTTTTTTAATTGACGCGCTCGTATTGGTGACGCAATAAATCGTATGTAAATTATAATTTATATAAATAATTTTAAAATTGGAAAATTAGGTTTCACTTCTATCGTATGGTCATAAGCACACACTCATTAAAAAAATTTTTTTGTGACCGCTCCTATTGAAAAATTATGGGAGAGACTTAATCCAGTAGTAGACGTCTGTTGCTAAAATGGTGAATGTAAAATTTATCAATTCATCCATTAGTAGTTTATCAATTAATCGAATTTAATTCAAATTTTTAATAATATTATTTGTATATTAAAAGTGAAAGTATTGCAACAATCCTAATGTTGAAGAAAAAAATAACGTATCGGTATTTTTTCTTTTGGTGCTCGAAAATTACCTGTAAAGTCAATACAAAAGCTAAAAATGTGTACATTCATATATACGGGCTTTACAACGAAACCAAAGAGCTTTTTTCACGTTACTGGCTTCATTGTTAAACCGAGTCATGATAAATAGCTTTCAGTTACAACAATACATCACGGATAGGCCAAAAGTAATGAATGGTTAATTTAAGTAGGTATACTCGTACCCTGTTTCAATTTTGTGGCTTAATTTTATGGCGAACTCTTACAAATATTAATTTTTTGTAAAATATATTAAGGTATGGTATCGTCTTTGTTCGAACAGAATTCGAGTTCTATATAAGTTCTATGAGTAGTCCGATAAATCTTGGTTTGGTAAAGTTAGGCCAACCTAACCTTAATTTTAAGTTTTTAAGGTCTTAAGTAATAAGGTCTTAAGGTCTTAAATCTTTAAGGTGTCTTTTAACTTTAAACTCTAGAGAAAATTTCAAATTTTTGGCCTCAACTATTAAAAAAAATATCAGCGAATAGTCAGCATCAACATAATAAATAGTGAAGTAAAATTTCTCTCAGTTAAAATTGAACTTTTAGTTTTGCCGTAAAGGAACAGTCCAAACTTTAACAACTAAGTTTCTGCTATTATCAATAGAACAAAAGATGGCTTCACTAGTCGTTCACGAAACTTTGTACGCGTTCAAACTTCAAATTGTGATTTTGTAAACAAGATAATATTGGAGTTTCATTAAATACTATTGAAGACGAACCTCTATGGGGGATGCTTTCTAGGAAAGTATTGAATTTCAATTTTAAACGTTCTCGGTATTTTCCTATAACAAACAAATAAAAAAACGGTCTGCTCTGCTCTGCTCAGTGTAGGGATCTAGGTTACTCCTCAACATGAAGCAGTCTTTGCAGCACTAGACTAATAAACAAACTTCTGGTAATAAAAATATACATTGAAACGGTACAACCTTTTAGAAATAAATCATAGAATGTACTGTTTAATAGATAAAGGCAGCGCAATTACAGCACTTGTAGCGTTGCCTATCAATAAGTGGACCGACCTGATTACGAATGGGGGGTGGGGATGCCCATTACGTATATACTCGTAGCATGATTACTTCTGACAAAAGTTTCTAATACATAAAAATTTATCTACAATATATATTCATTTTTACCCTACGATCAATTAGTACACCCTTTTTTCTCGTAATTATATAGTTTTATTAAATTCATAATATTTTTCCTTTTAAAGTTCTCATGTAACGACTATTCATATCGACTAAAATGCTAAGTTAGACAGTACCTTTTATAACAGCGGGTCAAAAGGGACATACAAAAGACTAGCGGGTCCAACGGGTATTTTTTCGTAGGTAGGGTGAGAACTTCTGGGTCCAAATTTGTGACACTGAATCGAACCCGGGACTCTTGAGACAGAGCGTTAATTTAAATTAAAAAAGACAAAACCTTGAGTCACAGTAAATAATATATAAATTAACACAAGGAAAACACTATTGCTAGTGCAGTAGTGGTTATAAATCAAGAAGAATTTAACACAAAGAGCATTGTGTGGGACACTTTTGTGTGGTACAAACTTATTTACTCAAAATGTAATTGGTCTTCTTAAGAGTGAGTAATAGCCTTTTCCAGTGTTTAATTTATTACAGTGACTGAAACTGAAAAATGTTAGGCCATTATTATAATGATACTCTTAATTTTTATTATATATAAATCGATGTAGACAGCCAACTTTTAATAGCGTAGTAGTCTGCGTCCCTTTTTACTTTTTACAAAATAAACCTAAACCTATATAAAAGGTATAGACTACAGTAGGATTTTTAGTTGTAAATATCATCGCAATAAATATTTTTGCAAGCATTCGCTGGTAAATATAATATACTAACTACACGCTCCCGGCTTCGCACGGGTGCAAAATAAAAACTATATCCTATCTTTTAAGTTGGACGAAATTACACATAGTTACAAAGTTTTATCAAAATCGGTTCAGTAGTTTAGGAGTTCATCGAGGACACACAACGTGATACGTAAGTTTTTATATATATAAAGATAGATATTGTAATTTTTCAAACATAATATTTTTTTTGTAGCTAGTAACCTAAATATATTTTAATATGGATGTAATATCTGAAATAAATTATTATAATTATTATTATTAAAAAGAAAGCCGTATTATACACCATTCATAACTAACAAGAACAGCTGGTTTTTATTATGTTATTACATTTTACACAACCGATTTTTGTTATCTTTGATTAGTTGAATTTGTCTCCGCCCTGAATTGCAGAATTACTATTAAAACAACGGAAATATTCACGAATTTTTTTTATCATATTTTAAATATGATTTAAAAATGTTTCTTCATATGTTCAAATTAGTAAGAAACTATTTTGCACATAAAAACTAGATGCTCATAGGCAGAATATGAATCTTTGCCACAATTCTTTTATTTACAAACAATAATTTTTAAATATCAACAAATATATATTTTTTCTTAATTAAGAATAATAACTGATGGATTTAATTATTTGTCTAATTATTACAATAAAACTATAAAATTATAATTTATATTTATATTTCCTCTTTTATAATGTAATATTTCAAGATTATATGAGACGGTCGCGTTCATTTTCGCTTCAAAATGGCGGCCATTACGGCGTAAGCGTTGTTTAAGCGATAGCGATATGGTTACTATATTATGTTTTCCGCTTCGGTCTTATAGTCTTATGTAGTTGAATCACTTAAGTAAATAACGTTGTTTACTTGAATATCGAACGAATTTTGCAGGAATTCATGGATTCGTGAATTCGTTTTAAAATTTAGGTGATTTTATAAATATAGACTTTGATGGTAAGTATGTAGTAATCGACACTTCTTTTATGTTAAGGTCGACAGACAGGCTGACGTTCCACTTGATGGTAGGTGGCTACCGTCGCTTATAACACAAACAACGCTATATGTGCTGCAAGTGCGCTGATGACGATAGAATGACCAAAGTACTATTCCCCATTATCAAAGCATTATCTAAAAACCATCATCTACAAGTATCATCAAAATATATAAAAAAAATTAGAGCAATAAATATTGAATAAATGTTTTAACACCAAGAGCTAGTATAAATCTATTCGCTTCGAAGTTTTGGGCGATCGACCGCTCTAAATCACATTATTATCCACAACCACGTAGGCCGATTAACTTACTACAAAAAATGAGGGTTTCTCATCAGTTGAATTTCCACGGATTTGTAACATAATACCAGATCATTGTGAAGGTAATTCCGGATAAAAATTTGGAAGGTGAACACGGGCCGAAAAGAGACGACCCAGCTGCGGCATTGAAACGAAAAATAAAAAAAGAATTATCCACGATAATTACTTCCATGAACACGCGCCTGTAAAATTTTCACGCAAATAGGATTTCTTATAAAAAGCCCATATAGCTGACGAAAACAGTAATTGTTCCATAAATATAGCATTATTCGTGTTATACAAAACGGACATTTTTATAGATTTTTTTTTCTCTAATTAGGAAGCTTTTTATAATAGCGCCTTTTTCTTAGGTCTTAAAACTACTTCCTTATCTATAAAATATTAAAACATCATACTACAGAAAAAAATTTTTTTGTATTGTGTGTAAAATTAGGAAATGTAACAAAATCCGCGAAAAATCAACGTCGTGGCTCACGCTACGACAACGAAGCTGAGCGAGCGAAGAATATTTTGTGTATTTTCATTATAGATTGTGTTTACAAATTTTGTTTTGTTTTCTGTTATGATGTGCCTGTACAAAAAAAATCTTTCACTGTTCTAGAAAACTAAGCTTCACAAAATTATTAATCGCAAGAAATTCAAGAGAATATATATATATATGACACTGACACACAATGACAATAATAAATAGAACATAATTATTTAACATGAACCTCATAATGACAGACAATTAAAAAGGTTTGATGTTGATATGAAACTAGATTATTGGTCAGAGGTGTATACCATATTGATCTTTGTTATCATATCTAGTAAGTTTACTTTCATATGCAAAAAGAATAGTATCCTGCCTGAGTTTCTTTCGGGTTTTTTGCTCAGGATCGTCATCTTAGCTTTTTTATCCGAAACCCTAGTAAATTTAAATTTGTAATGACGATCATAAGAGTTTCTTGTAGAAACCTAATTGATAAATAAATATTTTGATTTGATTTGATGGTTTTTTTTTTAAATTATTATCAGCTACATCAACGCTTACATTCGGTAACATGACACTGTCGCGAGTTCAATGATTTTAACCCATCTCAAAAATGCCCAACGCGCCTAAAGAAGTTTTCACTTCAAAAACAATTTTCTTTTTCACTTTTATTCCAATTTTAAAGAATCTCATAAATGAATAACATGTTTTTTTTACCAAAAACTGACCTGAATGACAACAATGACCGAAGAGTGGTCGGAATGTTGAGAAAAAAATCTTTAGAGGGCTTTGGGATAATCGTTGAAAAACCTGTCACTTTTAGCAATGTCACGTTTATGTAATAACGAGCTGAGCGTCAAGTTGAAATGATCAATGGGCCTCGAAGGGCTGTTTCGAATTTACGAGTAACTATAGGGGGTTTACTTTGAAAATAGGAGGCGAATTAATTTATAGAATAATATTTTATTTTAATAATAATTGGCTAGCTCTTGGTCAGCATCTAGCCGTGCAGCAAAGACGATGAAGCAAGCTAACCCAGAAAATGCCTATTCACTCGAACTTTAAAAAGATTTGGGTTATATGAACTCGGAAACACAGACACCGGAACGGAGTTCCAATCATTGGCAGTGCGTAGTATGAAAGAGTTTTTAAAACGTTTGGTCAAAAAGAGAATTTTGTCCGCCTTGGTCAAAAAGAGTAACCTGTCGTACGTCTGAAGTCCGATGGAAAAAAAGAGAAGGCTGTATGAGCTCATGCAGCTCATGTAGAAAATGATCGTCATTTTATTCGTAAATATTTCCGTTGTTTTAATAGTTATTCTAACTAGTAGAATTCTAATAGTAGGATTGGCAAGTACTAACTGTTAGACAGTCTTTTATACTTCATACTGTTCTCAAACAACATTCTCAATTACCGTACAGTCCAGTTCTGGAGAGGGATAGGCGTAGAAAGCGGCTTATTTGCCCCTTCAAACAGTTCAACCTGAGAATCTCTTATAGGTTTTACTGTTTTCTTGGCGGATATCTTTACAATAAGGTAAATTCTATCATACCAATATATCCTCTTCCTCTTCCTAAATGTAAGGAGGCAGTCACAGAATGGCTTAGGAGCTTGGATTATGAAGAAACGGAAAAAATTATTCGTCCGCTCTTTAATGTCTTATAGTACTTATTTGATATTTATCTTTTGTATTTAGTCTCAATATTTGTATTTATTTATTTGTTTTGTTTTTGTTGCTATTTGTGGGTATTATGCTTTGTGCAATCTGCGGAGTGGGACCTGGTGACCTGTAACACAGGTATTTTTTTAATACCTACCACGGGCACCAGGCTCTCATACAGTTGCGACCATTGCTTGTTTATGTAACAATTAAGTTAACAATGTCTGTATATACTGTGGTCTTGTAATTGTGTGGAGCTAATAAATGCATTATTATTATTATTATTATTATTCTGCTATTCGGGGCGGAGACAAATTCAAGAAATCGAAAATAATAAAAATGGGTACACCCGTACTCGAGTTATAAATGGTATAACTAACACGACTTTCTTTTATATATAAGAGTATAATAAAATTATATAGATAGATTGGGATAAAGTGTGTTTCTAAAAACACAAAAATGATACAGCATAAGTAAAGTAGTATTTTAACTTGATTCAATTCTGTGTTAAGTATTCGTTTCGTCATTTCGCATTAACGTTAAGCCCAAGGATCGTTTTATGTGGTAATAAATAAACGTATGAATGGGGTATAAGTTCCGTTGTACTAAACTGATGACGTTTGTTGTAATTTACAAGATTTATAGTCAATATTACACAAGTGTTATAGAAACTTGGATTTGTAATATGATTTTCACTTGTCATTTATTTCGAATAGCTTGTAACGAATGTAACTTTGATTATATTATTATTATACTAGCGACTTGCCTTTTCTGCAAATTATGTACCCGCAGAAACTTTCTTCGTTTATCGCTTAGTTTTAGTGTAGAACCGTATCAAAATCCGTTGGTTATTTTAAAGGAAGCTAGCGGAGAAACAGACAGAGGCGCAGAGCGACTATATTTATATGTATACATATAATAAATCCGTAAAATAACTAAAATAATAACAAAAAAACTAAACATCATACATCATAAACTCAATTTTCAATGACGAAAACAAAAAAAAAAACGAAATATTAGGATTCCTTTATTATAATCATATTTTATTTTTTCAAATATAAAATCCATGTTAGTATCGACAAAATTTATGGGAAGTATAAAAATTCACACTATATACAAAGTAAATTTTACACGAAGTATCATCACCGTGGGTCAATGGTTCTCAAACACTTGGCTCGCGATCAATGAAAGTTATTAAATATACATTGAGTTTCAACGCTGGGTGGCATTCAGCGTTTTTTGTGGTCAGTTAACGCTAACGAATGGTGAACTTTCAAACATTTGTTGGTGTTAGGAGCGATATAAAAGCACAATTCGAAAAAGCCGTTTTTACGTGAAAGAGTAGGTAACAAACCTCCATACATACATCCATGGATACATTTATCCTCACAAACTTTCGCATTTATAATATTAATAGATAGGATTCGAGTATCTTATTTTACTGACACGAATCATAATGTTATTTTGCATCCATAATTTATTAAGGTAAGTTTTCGTAAAAAATAGTGCCTTATAATACTGTTGTTTTTAATAAAATAAAATTCATTTAAAATAATATTCAAGTGTGTCTTATTATTTTTAATAAAATTATAATATTTTTATTAAGATAATATTCTAGTATGTGTGTTAAAGTGTATACTTTCGTCATGTTTAACTCGAATATCGGATAAATAATTTCCTCTCAGCCGATATTGGTGCCTTCGAGAATCGACAAATTCAATACAAACCGTAACGGGAAATAGTGTCGCTCGTTCCGCGCTGTTATTACCAAAATGGCGGGTATTGGTGTTGACATAAACATTCCGCTCTAGATGAAAACATCCTGGGTTTCTATGTGCGCCTAGTAGAGCTATTCAATGTTTAGTATAGACATGAAAAATTTAAATAGGCCTTGTTTGTCCAATAAGAAATATGACTCGACATTAGGAGTATGTAACTGTTGACTAAGTTAGTACAGAGAAAAGATGTAACATAACTTCAAAGGGAAAATAACTTCACCCCACTATGTAAATAAATAAACAAGTAATAGGTTCAATTCAGGTTTAACTAATGGAGATACTTAGTAGGGTTAGGTGAAACGGACGAAAAAACACTTTGGAATACGGAAATCTATTCTGCAAGAAGTCTTTTTTGTAGATTTATCAGAAGTAGCTTTCGAATGCATATAGACGATACGTTAAACCTTGTAGAAAGAAAACATGAAAGGAATACAAATTAAAAACATCAACAAAAATTTAAAAAAATATTGTGCAAACACTAAAAATTGCAAACAAACATTTTAAATTTCATTTAAATTTGTTATACACAAAAATAATGTTCCACAACAATGGACAGGTATAGAGAAATATTACCCTATACGTTCTCAGAGTTCTCACTAGAGGACCTTGTATTTCTTTTTTATGTAAGATCGTCAGATAGGCTGACGGTTCACTAGATGGTAGGTGGCTACCGTCGCTTATAATACAAGCAACGCTACAGGTGTTGCAAGTGCGCTGCCGACCACAGTAGGGTTTAGGCATAAGGAAGTGATATTATGAGCGTTGGCATTCATAACTCACTCACCTGTGTGAGCTTCGGTACCCCTTACTCACTTACTCAGCACATGTGCTCTTGTGAAACACAACAAGCACACATGCTGCTATTTCACTGTGGTATTCTGTAAGGGTATATTTACTGCCATCAGACGGGCTGCCCAAATGCAATGGGCCTTGTCACTACTTTCCAAATCCAGACCAAAGCCAACTTTGAAAGGTTCATTTCCATAATTGACCCTGCCCGGATTAGAGCCTGGGACCCCTGTGACATGCTCTAATTCACAATTATGTAACACATGTCACGCTGCTTCTTTAAGGAGATGTTTACTGCCGCTAGATGCTAATGACTTCAAATCGCAGTGTGCCCTGGTCACTATTTGCCAGATCTACACCAGAGTCAACTTGGAATAGGTCATTTCACAAGCCCGGCCTCAACTAAATGTAAAATGGTCCTGTGGAAATGTCCAGTTGATGAAAATAAAATAGCGAATGTTTGTATACTCTTAACATGGAAGCAATTATAAGTCGGAGCAACACTCTATGCGCCCATCAGCGCGGAGCTAATTTGATTTTAAAACACATCTACATTTTGCAAGCGTTTACAATTTCAATTCGTTGGATTTAATTGGTAAATTAAATACTAATCCCAATGTATATTAGTCTAAGGCTTGTAATCGTATAATGATTAGGATCGAAAACAATCAGACCCAAATTAGAGGTATTTTACAACTCCTTTATTAAAAAGTTATTTTCCAAAATTAAGCCCAATTACTGAGAATCGAATCAATGCTATTTCGAGAAAATATTACCAACTCAGCATTTGCTGCGTGTAGCACACACAGCACATTTTTGATTTTGTTGTATATTTTTGATGTAAAACATCTTTTACGGAGGGTGGAACCGGCTGGAACACTGCGCTTAACAGTCATTTGGGCAGCTCGTATGGCGGCAGTAACCACCCTCTCACAGAAGCAGTATGTGTGCTGTTGTGTTTCGGTGAGTGAGTAAAGGATGCCAGAGCCCATTTCCCTGTCCCTTCCTAATCCCTTATCCTTAATCCTATTATGGTGGGCAACGCACTTGCAGAACCTGTGGCGTTACTTGTGTTATAGGCGTCGGTAACCACCTACAGTCAGAAACATATATTTTTTCGATGCTTACAGTCAAGTGGACCATCAACCTGTCTGACATTAACATAAAAAAAATATTCGTAATCACAAATTTCAATCATTTATGATAATCATAATCATAATATCGTACATATTATGATTACGATTGCAACTTATGTTTTAATAAATTTATAATTCAGTACATTCTAAAATCGCTCAAATCAAAAATTAGTATGTTTCAAACATAAAGAAATAACAAATACGAAATAAATTTAGACAATACTTCATAGAAAAATATGTCTAAAATTTTTTTTCAAATTTTCTTTACTTCAATTAGGTACCTAGGTGTTTAGAATTAATTAGTCTATTGTCAATTCTAAAGTTAGCAACTCTATGCCACGACACTCAATCGTAGGTGCGAGTGCTTTGGGCTTTGTGTATCAGTAGGTGTTACGATGCAGTTGAAAAGCATTGTTCTTTTGTTTACCTTGTGCTGCGTGTATGGAGAAGATACCGTCAACGAACGAGATGAATCAGGTAACCAAAAGGTTCTTAGATTTCAACATACGCTTTAGACTTAAATAAAATCGGAGCTTTTTTTTAATTAGAGATGAGTTTGCTCTTGGACAGCTAGCTGTGTAGCAAGGATGAGGCCTATGATGGAGCGAGCTCACCCAGAAGATGCCTATTCACTTGAACTTTGAAAAGATTTGGGTTATATGAGCTCGGAGACACACCTCTGCAAAAAAAAAGCTTTATAAAAAAAAAAATTAATATTTGCTATTTATTAGACGAGAGAAATGTAAGAACAAGAATGTACTTTATCGATTTTCTACATACAATACAAATCTATACTCTGTACTAAATAAGTGTAACAAGAAACAATTTTCAAAATTACATGTTATAAAACAACAGCTATCTGCCAGTGAGTCCAGTCAAAATCGTTACAGCCGTTTCGGAGATTAGTCGGAATAAACAGAGAAACAGGCAAATTCAATTTCTTTTATAAGTACTATATATATAATTTGATATACATTTAATAAAAAGCAGATAGACAACTTTTAAATGTAGTAATATGAAAATATTCGTTAGTTCAAAATAGTATTTAAAATTGCGGTCGTCCGATATAGTTGGTCGATTGATTTTTTTTAAATAATGAAGCCAATTCCAAGCGAGTGGGATAATAAAATATTAAGTTACTAGATGTGCCTACGACTTCGTATGCGTTTTTTTTTTAAATCCAACAGAAACTTAACATGATAAAAGTACCCTAGTTGTTAATCCAGTTAATAAACTATCTGTGTGTCACATTACATTCCAATCTATTCAGCCGTTTTTACAAACATCCAAAAATCCAAATTCCAAACATACAAACCTTCTCATTTATAATATTACTAGCTGCTGCAAGCGACTTCGTCCGCGTAACTATAAAATATAGCCTATGTTATTCGCTGATAATGTAACTTTCTATGGGTGAAAGAATTTTCAAAATCGGTGCAGTAGTTTTTGAGTTTATTCATTACAAACATACAAATTTTCTCTCTTTATGATATTAGAATAATATCATAAGAGATACAGATTGGGATTAGAATAAATATATTGAAATAAGTAATATGTAGGAATTATTCCTTATCAGCAATTAGTTCAGAGCGCTGACTGATTGAAACTTTGTCTACATAATAACACTTTCCTTTCAACAACATTTGCCGATTCAATAACTACATTTACGAAAACATTATTGTTCAATGGATAAGGCTTTCCGGGTATCGATAAGGCGAACGGATTGGTCTTGCTAAGATTCAGAGCCCTTATTGTTAACTACGTTTTCAACTATAATTTTATTTATTAATTTATTTTATTTTATTAAATATGTAATTATTTTTCCCGCACTTTCGTCAGCGCCTATTTTCTTTAGGTATTAAACCATTTATTCAAACTTTATTGCTGATATATTTTTATATATGAAAGGTCCATTTCTGTTGTCCATTTTATGACCATTTCTGTATCTCTGATATCTCTACTTTTTTCTGGATGAAATGTACCCTGTGTCTTTTCCTGCATTCCGAACAACGTGTATGCAAAATTTCGTGATGATCAGTTGAGTAGTTAAGGCGTGAAACCGTGACAAACAAACAAAAACTTATTTTCGCATTTATAATATTAGTATGGATTTTGGATTAGTTTTAATTAATCGAAGCATAATATAATGATGACAGCATTATCTGCGATTCTATAAATGTGAGCGAGACAGACTCTAAAGTTTCAAGTGAATAATTGACGATAAAGGCTAAACTGGGTAAGGTGTCGATAACTTGAAGTCAATGGAAGTTTGCTAAAACTTGTTAGTTGCTGTCAGTAGATATAACATAAGCATCTATATTTATAAGTGTGTCAAAATTAATTATTAAACTATATTGTTGAACTTATTTAAACAGGTAATACGCAATTAGGTCAAGTATAACTTTTTATATGAAAAAACTGCTATTCATAGTAACATTAAAAATTCAAATTCAAATTCTCATTGCTAAATCACTGAAGCGATTATGATAAAATTTCGTTTGTAGATACTTAGCTTAGCCTACTTTTGAACGCTGAGTAAAGACATATTAAGCTGCTTTTTTAATTTTCCTGTTGGCGATGTTGCATATGCTTATATGATATGCTTATATTGTTAAAAAAGTTTAGAAATTGCAAGACTCCACTGCGATTTGTAATCATACCTTAGGACTACGCATTTGGCAGCAGTAAAAACTCACTAACACCACAGTTGAATAACAGAATGTGTGTTGTTGTGTTTCTGTAAATGAGTAAAGGATGAGGAAGCATATCTCCCTATCCCTTCCTAATAATCCCTTACCCTTAAGGTTACTAAGAACTTAAAGTTAACTAAGGTCGGCCTCGCACTTGCAGTACTGACAACCACTACATAAAAAAGATCCCATACCTAATACCGAATTCTAAAGTTTTGTGTATAGCAACACATTTAGTGATTCATTGTTATTTATATAAACCGAGTAAAGTAGCTTCTACTAATCGGTCAGATATAGGTACAATCATCACACGGGAGTGTTGAACCACTTGTTACTGTTCTTAATTTAGCCGTGTTACAATTTTAATATATGATAATAACTATATGATTGAAATTCGTCATGTACCCTAAGTACGCCCGATTTGCATTACACGGCTAAATTAAGAACAGTGACAAAGTGGCTCTAAAATCCCGTATAAGGTGATGGTACATAATATGTAAACGCCAGAGGCAAATGCACATGCAAAAAGAAAAGAAAAATTTATTGTAGAGCTTCATACCTATATATCTACAACTAGCTGTTGCCCGTGACTTAGTCCACGTGAATGTCGGTTACTGCGGTTGGATAAAAAGTATTAAAAATCAGTTGGCTGAGCGCAACCGTTCCGTAGGGAGCCAACAACGCGTCTGAGCCGCGCGGCATGGTACCTCGCAGAGCTACCGGCGGCTGCGCATCGCAGAGTGATGCGCGTGCGTGAATTGAACCTACCCGAACGTTATCATACCTATTTTGTTGCGGAGTTATTTTAAAATTATGATATCTCCTAAGATGTTTAATAAAATCAAGTGATGTCAAGTGCAATTTTGTTCACAATTGTGAAATACTTGTGATAAATAACGTATTTATTTGGATAAGGATTAATATCATGTTGTTAAAACACCTTCGCAAATAATGCATTAATTTCTATCAAATTTGTCGCTCCTATTGTTAACAGCGTATATATTGTTATATAGCTTAAAGCCTTTCTCGATAAATGAACTATCCTGAGATTAACGCGTTCAACCAAACAAACAAACTGTAACAGATGCGCATGAGCTGACTCAGCGGATAAGACGCCGGTAAAAAGGCCGCCCAGCGCAACCAGTTGTTCCTTGCGTGTCGCCCGAACTAGACCCTTTGCTCAAGGGTTTAACTGTGTTAACTTGTTAACCTTTGTCAACACTTATATTAAATCGTTACACAAAGTAATTAAGTCAGTGTTCACATATCTTTTATTTAGCAACCTGGAGCCGTAATAAGCTCTACCACCGAGCTTATTACAAAACAAACTCTTCAGCTTACATGTATAAGTGGATTTAATAGCGGAATATCTTGGGCATCACTTACAACCCACTACAAAATGCCATAGTAAAATAATTGTGGATAAGTATAGATCGGGTATTTGTCCACCTACTTTGTCCACCTGGGTGGACCACGGACAACAGAATCTATCTATCTTTTTACCACACAAAAATCTGATTACGGAAATATTCAACAAAGTATAATATTTTTAATTGCAAATTTTGAATAATTTTGTGCAGATAACGATATAGAAGAGAGTGAGGAGAAGTTGGGACCAGCGGTCACACAGATCTACAAACACCCTTATGTCGCATCGCTCTTATACAATGACAGCTATATATGCAGCTCTACCATACTTAACAAGAACTGGCTACTCACTATGTCGAAATGCTTCCAGTTGTAAGTATTGTAACTTAGTCTTATTATAACTTAGTCTTCAGTTGGATCTGCATATTGGTGAATGACTTACTTTGTAGATTTAACTACTAAGACTATAGTGGTTTTTTTTCTTTTATTTACCAAGTAGTTATTAGATAAACATTTTAAAAAAGTAACTACTTACATATTTATAAATGTCCCCAATGTGCAAATTATATGTGAAATTGGGGCACACAAAATTCGTCGTCTTTCAAAGACGTATATATGGCCTTAAAGGCTCACTCTTGGTTTGTTCCAATTAACTGAAGGGTTGTTGTGCAAGAAAGTTAGGGTAGTTATTGCGTCGACTGGTTGGAAATATACAGATTAAAAATTATGTTGTGCAAAAGGTCGTCTTTGTCTGGAAAAGTGCAGTTGCTATTTTTTACTATTTAAACTCTCAATTTTGATTTAGAACTAATGTTAAATACTACAAACTGGTAATGCCAGTGTGTGGTATATTTACGTGGTATACTTTTTGTTATTGTAGACAACTCAGGTGTACTGTAGAAACTTAATTAAGCTGTGTATTGTATTTTTTTTGTGTGTAAATAAAAAATTAAAAAAACCAAAGTCGCTTCCCGCCGTCTGTCTCTCTGTATGTACGCTTAGATCTTTTACACTACGGAACGGATTTTAATGAAGTTTTCACCATCAGTTAGATATTTTTTCACGGAAGGTTATTATACATAATTAAACCTAATTAAGTTTTTATGTAATTAGACAAAACAAACATTAAAGGCATAGACTTAAGAGTTATTATAGAAATGGTATGAGCAGTATTGGAGATATCTTGTATTTGAAGATACGAAGAACTCGTGAACTGTTGTAACTCAATTATGTGAACTTCGTAATTGAGATTCAAATTAATGATACGGCTCGTTGCTAATTAAACAGAGTGTAGAGCCCTTTTGAACTCACACATTGTTCGTATACATACGAGTATATATTTAATGTGGCTGTGTATTTAAGCTTTTTAAACTTTTTGGAGAGTTTCTGCCTCAAAGAGAAACACGCGCGGCCAAATGTAGGAATGAATCTAAACAATTTTAAAACTCAAATAACTGAACAAAGTTGAGTTAACACAAAAGGAATTGTGGATGGGCACACAGTGTTCTACATTTTTATGCTGAACAACCCGACTGTACATAAACTAAGTAATATTATTAAAGTAACGCGGACGAGGTCGCGTACAACAGCTAGTAATAAATAATTAATTATTTATTTATTACTAATAAATAATAATGAATAAAAAATTATTTATTTATTACTAGCTGAATTATTTATTCATTTCATTACAGTAAAAAAACTGAATTAAATAAATTTATTTCCTTCAGTTTTTTCTTATAATTGGAGTATTGTTATGTTAATCTGTTTTCTAAATTTTAGACTAAAATGATTTATTCTCTTTCAGAGACAATTTTTCAGCCTATTACGTGAGGAACTTGAGTAGTTACTCGGTTAGATGCGGAAGTTCATATAATAATAAAGGAGGGGAACTGATGAAGGTATTTTTTTTTTAATTAAAATTTATAACTTTTACTTCTTAAAACTCTTCATAAACTGGATTACCATCATTTGGATCATCAATTGTTTAACCTCAATAAATCATTTAACCTACAATCAATTGGACCGTCAGCCTGTCTGTCAACCTTAACATGAAAAAATACCTACTCTACTAAAATAACACGATATCGTAGAGAGGGGTAGATGATCTGAGAGTTAACATGTTTGTACGTTACTGTACGATAGGAATACACGCTAAATAGTTATAAGTTTTGATACTAATATTAGTATTATTTATATAAAATTTTAAAAAATATCTACATTTTATAAGATTGAATAAAAGTTTTAAAATATATGATTAATGTTCTAGATAAAAAACCTGATCAGCAACTACGAAGTAAAGGTAACAGCTTTCAAACTGGATAAGCCTTTGGAGTTTAATGCAAGAGTAAATTCAGTCAGACTACCCAATCTTGAGGATGAACCTTCGCTTGGATATTTAGCTACGATGATCGCATGGACACCTAATGGGGTAATTAATTACAATTGAATATATTGGACCGCAAAGAAAAGGGGTCGGTTAGAAAATCTTCAATATCTTCAAAAGTACCGTCTTATAATTTCACTGCAAATTGTGTATTATGTTTATTATAAAAATGTATTAAATCTATTCTAACTGAACAATCACACATTTATTGTTCAGTTTGTTTATTACTTATAAATTCTTTGATTTGCCTAGAGTGTGAATAGAATTACAATGTTTTTTCAGCACATGAGGAGTGTGAGTGCGGCGGTGGTGAATCCCATAATCTGTGAAACTTTGACGAAACTGAGTCTCAATCAGTACATATGTTTAGGAGGTGTTTTGGATCCAAATAGACATTTTTGCAGAGTAAGTTAAAGAAAATTATTTACTAATCCTTATTTTAACGGGTAAATTTTCAAATATTATTGGTAATCATAATAATAATAATTAATGATAACTAATATTCAAATATATTATTAGAAACTGTAATAAATAAAAATTTTATAATAGTGTAATTTTTCGCAAAATTCTGCCTTTATTTTTTATTTGGTCTGAGTTAGGAGCTATCCCAAACTTTATCTTGCCTGCATTTAGGACCAGGGTTGCATGAGATCGTATCCAGTCCAAAGATATATGGATCCAGTTCGATGATCCAGTCTTTCGTAATATTCTTTAGCTACGCAAGTTTATCGTAGACCAGCTACGCTAGTTTATCGTAGATCAGCTACGCTAGTTTAACGTAGACCTGCTACGAAACTATGCTACGAATCGTAGCACTCTGATAAATTATCGCGTGGAGTAGGCTAGTATACTCGTAACCCTATCTACACTAAATGCCTGGATGCCACAATCACTTAAATGCCTGGTACAAAGCCTTCTAATTCTTATTTACCTGCTACCTTCCTACATACTCGAAAGTACTATTATATTATTATAAATTATAAATTTATAACCCCTACGCTTAATTTACTATACTTATATTTTTAAACTAACATTTATCAAACTTACTATTTATTATTATAGTTTGTAATGTTACACTTTGGCGACGTTCTAGAACTTATAAAAATTATTTTAGATTTATTATTTTATGATATAATAATAATAATAACTTTATTTCAGACATTTGTGTCCATAAATTATAAACTAAATTATGTT
This sequence comes from Synanthedon myopaeformis, assembly GCA_944738685.1. Lineage (NCBI taxonomy): Eukaryota > Metazoa > Arthropoda > Insecta > Lepidoptera > Sesiidae > Synanthedon > Synanthedon myopaeformis. The sequence continues at coordinate 2,391,990 of OX122936.1, read as the reverse complement.
ACATATTATACAAAAACAAAAAGTAAAATAAAAATTAAAAATTAACACAAACTGATTATCATTTTCTATTAAGGGTGATATGCGATTTCACCCAATGTTTTAGTATTGGGCAGTCCACCTTCCCAGCAATCACCTTCAACAGCGTGTCTGTGCTGCCTCGCACCCTAGTCATCAGGGATGCTATTCTCATTCTTAATATAGCATAGAAATCTGCAACTCTTGTATTGGCAAACATCCCTGATGCACTACAGTATCGCGGCAGACCCAGAAACACTCTGAAAGCATTGTTGTATTGGACGCGTAGGGCATTAAACGATTTTTGAGTGTAGTTAACCCACAGGCTACATGTATAAAAAGACTGACAATATGTCTTAAATAATGTTATTTTAACGTCATTAGAACAACGCGCAAACCTGCGGGCGATCACCCATATCATTAACAGCTCACTCTTGGTGGAATTATACCTGAGCCCATGGGTTTCAGCGTATTTCTCGCATATATTCACATATATTCGCATATACGAAGAATATACGTGAATACACCAACATGTATTTATTAATAACTTAAATTAATAATGTGATTTTCGTCAGTAAAGGTCCTATGCATATTATGTGATTTATTTATTAAATACCTTAAATAGTTTATTGACATTGGATTAATTAGTTATTATTGTAATTTGCGATCACCGGTTGCGATCATTTATTTGAAGCCTTAAATAAGTATGTTAAAATAAAATAGGAATCGAACTTCTTGTTTTAAGGAAGGAAACTAATCTAGAAACCGTCTCCTACAGAAGTTAATGTTTCCTAAGTACATATTATATTTACCTCACTTGGTATCGAGTTTTAATAAAGCAATAAAAAAGTAAATTCATATTTCTCTGCAGGTTCCCTGTAATAAACTCGGCAAGTTATTGCTGCTTTTGAGGGCGTTGTCAAGTAAATTTGTACTTTATCACAATAGCATACGGTAGCAAATTTCATCGGGAAATGTACTAAATAATTTCCTCTGCATTTTGACGAGAATTGTAACATTTTAATTACAGTACGCGATGGCAAGGCAAGTCGCTTTATAGAGTAATGTGACGGTGTGTAGAATTGTCAAAAAATATAATAAATAATAATGAAAATATAAGTAGTAAACAAGTTCTCAAGGTAGTTTAAAGAAATTTATAAGTGAGTGTATCAACCGTTATCAATTAAAAAATATTTCTTTTTCTTCAAACTTAGACTAAATAACAATTTTGCGGACAAAATAGTGTAATGAGATTTAATGTATTGAGATTTTGTGTTTCAAGTTTACTTATGTGTGAAATGTGATTCCATCCTGCTTTTGATTTTGCATTTTCACTAGTAAACAATTTTAGCTGTGTCTATAAATAGCTATAACTATAGATTTATAAATATTATAAAGCGTGGCAGACAGGCTGACGGTCTATTTGATGGTAGTTGGTTACCTACTTAGATGTTAGTGGTCTAGCATATAATATATGTCTATAATATAATCTCTAGTATATGGAATAATTTTCCTATAGGCTCTTTGGGGAACTTCATCCCAAAAATATCAACATTATTATTATTAATTAAAACTTAAAACTGATTCAAATTCTGAATTAATTTGCAAACCTTTCAGAAAGACGACGGCGGACCAGTCGTCCAAAACAACACTCTGATCGGAATATCAACTTTTATACAAAAATGTGCACTCTATACCAGAACACACGCTTTTCCGAAGATTTCAAGCATAAACCACTGGTTGGACGCAGTTATATGGGACGATGAAATCAAATCTACCACAGTTGTTACCACAACGACAAACAGTAGCACTTCTACTGTCGCGCCACAGGTTATAGAAAACCAGACGTACCTAAACGACGAAGTACCCGAGGAGAAAAAGTTAAGCTTCTCCGACAGATATATGCTGACTATCCCGTTTGACCCAATTAATGTTCCCCTACAACCGGGCGACGACAATTCCGTAATGCCTGGAGGCAGTCTCTACGAAGCATACTTAGAGAAATTCACAAAGAAGACTACTACGACACAGGACCCAATAAGTAGACAATTAATGCAAAAGAAATGGAAGTTTATGAATAAGATGAAGAAATATGGAAAAGCTGCTTTTATTAAGAATAAATATGAGACTTTTGACTATTAATAAAGCGGGTTTTTTTTTGTCTTTTTTTTTTATTAAAAAGTAATGTTACTTATTAATAAATAATTGAAGACACGAATGGATGTATTTTAATATATCTTTTTTTATTGCTTATTAAAAAGTTATAATTAAGTTATTAAAGGGATAAGCCCACTCCCTTATACCACCTTTATTCCTATATAATAGGGTCGTCACCGCACTTACATTGACGTTTCTTGTGTTTATAGACAATAAAGTCAGCTACCATCAAGTGACCGTCAGCCTGCCTGGAGATCTTTACATAAAAAAGTTATAAATATTAGCTTTTGTCCGCAACTTCGTCCACGCCCTTCTACTTCTACTGCTGAACCAATCAAGTTGTCAGATGGTTACACAGTGGAATCAGTATTCCAAAACGACAACTCTCATAGCAACATACAAATATAATATGAATGAACTAATATGTATGTAATATCTAAATCAAGTATCCAGTCGACGACGGTTCGCATATTCAATTTCCTGAAGAGGAATTTGTCAATATCTAAGCAGATGTAGGGTGACATTAATTTACCTACTAGTGGTGAATCGTGCGACAGTGATTTTAGCTTAATTAAAAAATTAATTTAAGTGTTAAAATAACCTACTTACCTTAATAAGTTAAAATTCATATCTATACAAATACTATAAAGAGAGAACATTTTCATTTTTGTTTGTAATGAATAAACTCAAAAACTATTGCATCGATTTAAAAAAAAAAATCACCCTTATAGGTGGGTTTATCTTTTTAAAAAGATACATTATACGCGAGTAACATAGGCTACATTTTATAAAGTTACGCGTACAAAGTCGCGTGCATCAACTAGTCTACTAATAAATTTAGAGAACGCGACCGTTTTGAAATATTTTAAATCGATATCATAAGATCTGTCGGACAATATCGCTCTCATGTGAACTCGTGCTCTTTCCCTCCTTTACTTCCGCCTCACCCGACATTTCTAAAAGAGTGTTATGGCGATTTCAGCCAAACTATAGCAATAATGGTTTCCGATATCTATGTGTGGAACAGATATAATGACGAGGTTATAAGTTGCGGCCAGAAATAGAGATAGAAGACAGCTGTGTCTCTCTCACCCTAACCTAATTTCCCGAATATAAAATTTGCATATTTTGAAACTAGGCCGAAATTTTCACTTGACGCTGCTTTTGTCTTTTGTGAATTGTAGAGTATTAATATATAAGATTAATAATAAATAGTTTAATATTAAAATGTCTACATTTGCGAATTTTAAATGAAATTATCAACAATTGTATGTATTTAAGACTTAAGTTACTTGTGGTCAAATAGGAGTCTTTTACAATCGTCATATATGAACTTTCGTGTAATAAAAACCTTCCTCATTAACGTTCTTTCCAATAGTGAATCCGTTGCTTTGCATTATAATTACAGAGGGACAGACGATAGGAAACCACTTTATTCTATAATTTTATACTAGCTGTTGCACGTGTATTTCTTTATAAAATATTGTCTATGCTACTTTCTGATAATGTAGCATTCTATAGGTGAAAGAATTTTCAAAATCGGTCCAGTAGTTTTTGAGTTTATTCATTACAAATGTACAAAAATACAAATCTTCTCTCTTTATAATATTAGTATAGACTATCTAAATATAAAGATTATGTGAAAAAAAAGCAGATTTATCATTTATGCAATTCTACAAAATGCATTTTGCCTTAATTTTATTAATCATGTGATTCAGCAATGTAGTGTACGAGTAGGTATGTGAATCGAAACCCAATTCATGACCACCCTACAGCGTAAGTAATATTGGAGATGAGATCCACACAATCCGAGCAGCAGGTTCAAATTACTCGCTATGCAAATTAGGATTCCCTTGGTTGGCATTAGCATACCCACGGGTCGACCACACTCTGATGCCGGTTCCGCAGGTGAGAATAGTTGTAAGATCTAAAACTGTATTATCATAGTTATGAACTACATATAACGTGTACAAAGGAAGCAATACATTGTGATTATTCTTGTCCAAAAATTTATTGAATTTCATTAAAAACATTAAATTGATCAAATCATACATCACTTATGCTTGAAAATCTTAATTCTTCAATTAGACTCTTATGCAGTTTTTAAGAGACGAAGACAAAAGAAAAGATATATATAAGTGAATTTTAGATTTGTTCGATTGTAAGAGGAAATGGATTTTTCAAAAGTATTACAACTTTAAATAAAATAACTTTCGAAAGTAACGATTTCGTTTACGATTTCTCTATCGAATTACCAAGAGATTTGTCTTATACTTATAAAACTGGTTTTCACATATGGAAAGAGGGATAACCAGGGAAATATATATAAAAAAATGGACTCCGGGCGAAGCCGGTAGTGGGTCGTTAGTATTTAATAAAAATCTAGTTTTAAAATAATCCCGAGCTTGACTTTTGGCCAAAAGTCTTAAGCAACCACATTTCACTCGAGTGAATTCGAGTGAATGAACGTAGTTTCAAAACTTTCAAAATACATTACAATCTTTTCTAACTATTACCCAACTTTCATGAAGATAACTTCCCCAAGTTCTTAAACTTTTGACCATGATGGAAAACGCTTTCATTTTTTATCTTTTACGAGCCAAATGATATTAATGTAGAAGTACTTAGGTATTTATTTCTTCTTTGTACGTGACGTCCCCACTGTTGCTACCAAATTTTATTAAAAATAAGCTTCTGCCCGCGGCTTAATTTATTATAATTAATTAAACATAATAACTAAAGAAAACATATAAAATTTCATTTAAAACCAATAGTTTTATCCTAATTAAACGTTTGATAACTACAAAAAATCATGGTTTAGTAAGCATTTAATCTATATCAATATTTTCTTTATCTATATCTATAATCACTGCCTGTTTCATGCGACTTCGCCCGCGTAACTTTATAAAATATATTACTCGTTGATAATGTAGCTTTCTATAGGTGAAAGAATTTTCAAAATCGGTCTAGTAGTTTTTGAGTTCATTCATTACAAACATACAAAAATACAAATCTTCTCTCTTTATTATATAATATTAGTATAGATAAATAGTGTAAATTAAAGTCGCTCTCCGTCTCTATCCGTTTCTCCGCTAACTTCTTCTAAATTATGGAATGGATTTTAATAAGATTTTCACATAATGAAAGAGCGACAAACAATGATGCTATGTGTACAGGATTTGCACAAAAAAATTGCATCTGATCGATGCCGGGCGAGTCACTAGTTAAAAATATTTAATAGATTTTAATTGCCAGTAATAATTGTGAATATATCAAATAACGTACGGCTGTTTGTGGTAATTGCGATTCTGTTGTAAAAGTAAAGATACAATAAGCAATAATATTGTTTATTTTGCAACAAAAAGCTAGCTTGGAACGGAACACGTAAAGTAAAGCACACGTCTCATCGTCTCGACGAAAACGCTCGCTAACTGCTAAACATCGTTACGCCATTAACATACTTCCGAGGCTAAACATTAGCGGCAGCAGTAGGGTGACGTCACGTTTGTAACATGTTAGGACAAGAAAATTAGAGTAGTGGTTTTTTTATGTGATGCTCGACAGAGAGAAGGATGTGGGTCTACTTGATGGTAGATGGCTACCGTCGCCTGTAACTCAAACAACCCCATAAGTGCTGCATGTGTACTGCCAACCTCAATAGGATAAAATAGGAAAATGGGCTCTGGCATCCATTATCTCACTCACCGAAAACAACAGCAAAAATGCTATTATTTCACGATGGTCTTCTATAAAGGGGTGGTTACTGCCACCAAACGGTTAGGGTTACCGGTTATGAGGGTTGACATTTAGTAATTTCAATTGATTATGGAGTTTATATCAATGAAATAGGCTTTCCCATATGGGAGTCATTGTATATTTTTCTAAATTCCATTCACTCAAATCTAGAATGTTTTTCTAAGTGTTACTGTAATCATTAATTGCATCAAGATATTACAGTATATGAACTTTCGTATTGGGTGAGGCTTACTAAAATCAATAAATCCGTACTAATATTTAAATGCGAAAGTATGTTTGGATATATGGATGTATTGATGTTTGTGACTTGTAAAGGAAGAAGAATTGACAATTAAAATATACTGAAATATAGATCAATGCAATAAAGAATATTTACAATAGAATAAGAATTTACTCATATTTTTTGCAAAATTTATGGTCAACCTACATAGAGGGACAGAAGTCGACATCTAAGGCGAACATATAATATCATAATAAGTCGTATTATACACAGGAACCGTGAGCAATTGTGTTGAGAAACAAAATAGGTTTCTTCATTTGCAAACAGTAATTATTTCACATTGTGACACCGTTTACTTTGACTTCTGATACACAAAGGGTTAAATAAACGATATCTTCTTTACCTATAAAATCATATATTTAACACTAGCTGAACCTTGGCTTTTATTTTATTAATAATAGGTTTGCTCTTAGCCAGCATCTAGCCGTAAAGGAAAGACGAGGCCGACGATGGAGCGAGTTAACGCAGAAAATGCCTATTCACTCTAGCTTTAAAAAAATTTGAGTTATATGAGCTCGGAAACACAGACGCCGGAAGATAGTTCCAATCCTTGGATGTGCGTATTATGTGTTTTTAAAACGTTTGGTCCAAAAAAGAGGAATTTTGACAATTTTTGAAAAAGATGAGGATGGTAACCCGCCGTACGTCTGAATGTCTGATGACTCCCCCCAAATTCCTGTTGTATAAAACTAGAGGCCCACCTCCGGCTTCGCACGGATGCAATCTTTCTGCAAATTGTATACATAAACCTTCCTTATTGATCGCTCTTTATATTATTGAACTAGTAGGTTGCTCGATGCCGAAGTTAGAAGAAGTTAGCGGTGAAATAGGCAGAAAAAAAGTGGTTACTGCGAGTCAACCGTAACAGATAGATATAGGACATCGCGGAGTTGTCTTTTGGATTTTAGAAGAACTGCAATTCTAGTCTAGTACACCATTTTTATGTAAGGTTCACACGCGATAAAAATGTCGGATTTTTTCTCATGTGTTCATTTTTCATTTTTCAACGCGGACAAAGTCGCGGGCACCAGTTAGTGGGCTAATACGGTTTGATGAGATATGGGTACGGTTGAGTGCATATGGGCTATACATACACTCATAACTTATATTGATACAAAAACATCTACAAACAAACTTATCTTAACTCTTTTTTATAATATTAGCATAGATAAAAAAAAACAAGCCTAGTAGGATATCATGAACTGATTGAGTGAATAGATGGGAATAAGATTTATTGAAGCAAAGCCGGCAACGAAAGAGCAGCTTACGTAAGACATCTTTATCGACGCTACATTCAACTGAATACTATTCGGCTCAACTCGAAGCTTTCGAATTACTCATGAAAAACTACACGTTATATTATTGACTGGAACAAAAACAGTTTTACGTGAAAACTTATCTAACTAATGGTGAAAAGCGCATCAAAATCCGTTGCGTGATTTTGGAGGAGTTAGCGTGATTTTGATTTTTTATTTTGGAGGAAGATGATTGCAATTAGCAAGACTTGTAAAAACTTTAATACGCAAAAAAAAACTCAGTCAGAAAATCATATCATTTTAATGTTTATTCTATACATTAATAAAATAGTAAACGAGCAGTATATTAAATATTAAAAAAAAAATTGTATACGTTATGTTACCGAATTAAAAAAAAAGGTTTTTATAACTTTTCTCTGTTTGTCTGTGCTTTTGTGCACTCTAATCTCAGGAACGACTTAACTGATTTGGTTGAAATTTGGAACACAGATAGTTTATTACCTGGATTAATATGTAGCATACTTTTTATTCTGAAATAATATTAGATTCCTGTGATATTTTCAAAAAACGAATACACAGTGCGTACGAAGTTGCGGGCACAGCTAGCTATGGATATACATACATTTAATAATTCAACAATTTACGTTTTAATTTAAACACAAGGTTGGCACGAAAGATAATGTCAAATTTTCACAAATACGCCCTGGGCGGCTTGAAATACTCGTATACTGTACTTCACACCAGATAATAATACCTACATTCTCAAACAATTTAAAATTTACATTAACTTTTGACTGTAGAACTAAAGTAAACATTATAATACATCTTATATAATTTAAAAAATTGGAAAATACATGTATTTTTTTTTATCAACACATAAGTAAAGCCCAGCATAGGCGTAGCTCTATAATTGTATATTAATACTAGCTTTTGTCCATGACTTGAACATATTTTCAGGAAAAAAGTGCTTATCCTTTATGTTAATCCTGGTGATCATCAATACATCAGAGAAAACCGCAATCAAATCGGTTAACCCGTTTATGAGATTAGCATGCACAAACGCACAGACAAACGAACAGACAAAAATTATAAATACTATTTTTTGACTTCGGAAACATAGTAAGTACAACGTGTACATTATTTTTTTTATATTTCATGTACGGAGCGTTTACGAATTAATTATAATTATGTATTGACGAAAAGATAACGTTGAAAACTTTATTTCAATACACATGTGGTTATAAGAACAAAGTGAACAAAGGAAAATCACAATTTTCACATTTTCTTCCCTATTTTCGCTTCAACTATAATGCAGGTACAGGCTCATTGATAGCGTTAGCGAGTTACAATAAATGAGAGAATATATCGCTTCGCATCACTTTGAACGCGATCAGTACAATTAGGATCTAGCTAGATTATACTGATACGCCAGTTGGAATCCTAAATACATAGATCGTATACTAATATGTTTAATTTACTACTTCATTCTTATTTGATTTTTTATTTTTATTTTTTATTTTATTTTATTATACATATTATACAGATACATCCAAGAAAAACAGAAATCAGAAAAGTTTCCACTAATTACTAATTTATTTTTATAATTTTTAATAATTCTAATATTTTCATACGTATACAAATTTATGAACCCGTCTGGGGCTAATATTTTAGCCTACAAAATTACATAAAGTTTAACGAAAACTGGAAAAACGTAAGCAGGCGTTAAATTAATTTTTATGATAGATTACAACAATAGAAAATATTTTTATAAAAAATCCTTTGACAGCTTCAAACATTGCGTGCGTACATTGTCGCAAAACAAATTAATCCACGTCTAGCAAAATAGAGTCCGTGCGGAAAGAGAATCGACGTAATAATTGAGGGCGCAACTGTCCTTGATTATCGTATTTGTTAATACTGTTACGTTTGCTATACTGTTACGTTATTATAGTTCGACTGTAAACGTCTTGATACTTTTATAAATTAATTAAATTATTTATATATAATAATAATAATGATGATGAAGATAAGTTAAGTTTTATATATCATCATGTTAGTTCTCTTATACGCCCCGTCGATTCTCTTTCCGCACGGACTCTACCTAAAAACGCCCGCGTCTTACGCTCTATGCAATCTTAACATGTCTGAACGCTTGCACTGACACCGTACCCCATGTTATCCGCCTTTCCACAAGAACGCTTCTCTATCCAACCCTCTAATTGGTGGAGCAGGCCGGACACAAACAACGCCGCCAACTAATACTATTTGCTCCAAGGGCACCTGATTGAGATACTCCGTGTGTTGATCGTTTCTTTGTTTTCTTTTAATATAATGTGCCTTCTTATTTATTGCTAAATTACGTGTTTGTTATCTGTGGCAATATAGATAAAATTGCGTATGTTTTATTCTTATGTTAATTATATATTTGTGACACGAAGTGAAAGTTTAATTAACTTTTGTGTGATGATAAAATATTTTAATTAATATGTAATGTATAAATAGTGTTCACTTCGAACTTATTATATTGTAATAATTTTAACAATTGAAGAGATAAGTAGAAAAAGGTGTTAACTAACAGTAGTTTTGACACCTTTGTCAACTTAATCCTTCAATTGCTTCCGAAGTTAAGAAAGAAAGAAAATTAAGAAATTTAAAACAATTTTTATGTTTTCTAAATAGTATATTTTGTTTTTAGTAGTGAATGATTATAGAGAAAATTAACGTACCTAGGTATAAATATAACATAGTACTAAGTCTGTATTGATGAATTAAGACATCGTTAGGTCATTAGGCAATAAATGAATAATGTTACTTTTCAACAAAAGAACTCATGAACGCCAGAATGACAGAAAACCTATATTCGTACTATAATAACCTTAATGCAAAAGTCTCTGTCAGTTATCAGTTATCGAACACCTATAAAGATAATTTGTGACAGTCTATAGAGATGATGTGGGCATAATTGAGGAGAGCATCATTACATTTCAATACCTGTTTAATCCAATTTAAACAGTTTGTCAGAAATAAAAAAGAAACTTACTATAACTAAATGTATAATATATGAATAAATTAGATATTTTTAAATATGAAATTAATAATGTTAAAATTTTAAATTTATATTATAAGCTTTAAAGACTATAGAATATAATATAAATCTAAAATATCCTTATAAAATTACATACATTAATATTACAATTACACTGTGAAATTATTTAATAAAATAGCAGACCTTCTAAGTTTACAGGCAGCATTACCGGTTCAATTTCTAAAGAAAAACTATTTCTTTCTCTATCATTCTCCGGGTTTTCGCATGATATTATATTAGTTGCAAACACAGGGTACGCGAAAATGAGTAAACTTTTAACAAGAGATATCCGGCTTTCATCCATACTAATATTATAAATGTGAAAGTAACTATGTCTGTCTGATACTATTTCACGCCTTAACTACTCAATCGATCATCATGAAATTTTGCATACCCTTTGTCAGGGATACCGGAAAGGACATAGGGTACCTTTCATCCAGAAAAAAAGTACTGTTCCCGAGGATCATCTAAAATGAAATAAAAAAAACTGACGCCTTGCCTAAGTATTATAGAAACATGAGGTCAAGCGTTATATTGCTTATATATTTTTTATTGTTCAACGCGGACGAAGTCGCGGGCACCAGCTAGTCAGTTATAAATATGTTACGCTAATAAAACAAAAGGCCATTCTTGCCGATGATTGCCAGTGATTATGGGACCCGAAGTTGGCTTGTATGGTTTTAGATTTCTTTCCTTACTGTTTTTATGTAAAGATCGTCAGACTGGCTGACGGTTCACTTGCTATATCAGGACTATAAACAATTAGTTGTGATTTCCTTTAATCACTGCACCAATTTATGGAAAATGTTTACGTGTTCAACATACTAGTAGGTACAATACTGGTTCATCAGTATGCTTGTCACGTAGGATAGGAGCAATGCGTTCCACAGCATGTCGACGTGAGGTTCTACAGCGGTATTATTATACTTTGTTGAAGCGGGTTCGAAAATATAACAAAAATAGAAAATGCCTCCGCCAGACGAATATCTATTGGTACACCTAAATGGAGGATTTTGGAAGGTGGCCAATAATACTGGCAGTCATTGGCGTATGTAATTCAAAGGCCCACTGCGTAGTATAGTGGCAGGGAACACTGTGAGGTTCTGACAGGGAGCGCAGCCCTTCCGCGCTGCATAGCCGCGGCGGGGCACCGATGTCGTGTCACCGCGACCCCGCACATCAACGGCCGCTCTAGAATAGTTGGGTTTTAGCCGATACGCCGATACACTGTCGGGTATCCAAGACCATTTGCAAACGTTAAAAAAAAGGTGTTCCAATCATTAGAAGTGCGTACTATGAGAGAATTTTTACAGCGTTTTTGTCCAAAAAAGAGGGATTTTGAAAAGATGAGTATGGATGGTGTTGCGGCTTCACGGCAACAAATTGCAATTGCACGTATCACATGCGCTTCCGGCGGCTCGCACCACACTTCAATCAAGTTACCCACCTTCATTCATCATTCATAATCCATACGCTAAACAGCCAAGGTGGCAATACATGTAATTTTTCATTATTAAACTGTTAAAGTCAACGTTTGGGTTTTTTTACAAAGGCTCCGTTATGTTAAATACAGATGGTAATTCTCTCATAAAGTACCCTATGCATCTATATCATACCTATGAGGATCATACCTATGAGGATGCTGAAGCTTAGGCCCATACGGTATGGGCCTTCTTACTCACTGAAACCTATCCTCATTCTATGGTCCCGGTGCTAGTCCTGAAACCGTCATACTAAATCTTAATTCAGCATTTCCAGTTATAGCTGCGCTGTTATTACATTATACTAATATAGTTTTAAATGATGTGCTAAAAAGTAATTCAATTCCACGACTCAAACACTTTCAATTTGGTAAACAAAGAACTACCTGATATACAAAAGAAAGGGGAAACAACGCAAGAGCCTGTGCTCTTGGTATTGCTCATTATTTTTACAAAGTTACTGCGTTGTCCGTTGTCGTTTCAGATATAAAATATAAATAGTGGAAGCGCGTACTTCTGCCACAGTATATATAATGGACAGTGTAAAAATTTAGTAGATTTAAGAGTACTACATTTTTAATGTTCAACGACAAAGTAAATGATTTATGAAAATTTTTGCCTGCCACTACTTTCCAAGTCCAGACGAGAACCAACTTTGAAAAGTTAATTTCCAATTGTTTATTTATTTAGTTATTTATTTAATATTCGTTACATGAATACTTGAATGTTGTTTGTGTTCATTTCATAGCTATTTTAAATATAAAAAAGAAGTCCGTTATTGGCATTAAGATTTAAACTTTAAAAAATAAATAAATAAATACATAAGTATTTATTCCTATATTATTGTTGAATAAGTGCTGTGTGACTTTGTTTTAATAATGAAAATAAAAAATCCAGCCGAGAATCGAACCCGGGTTCCCGAGACGGAGACCAAGACCATAGTATGTACTGTGTTGAATATACTACTGTTTTCAAGCTTGTCCACTGTCTATTTACACTGTGCTATATCTGCGCACAGTAAGCTGCACTTGGCAGCTTGTTTTATAGCTTATGATGTCACTGTTGCTCGTTGAAAGTGTGAGCGCAACTTCTAAAGTAAATAATATGATTTTCTTCCACTACTTTTAAAGTTTTAAACATTTTTAAAGCTCAAGAAAGGACAGAAGTCGCTTGAGTGTATTATGAAATACAGTTATAATCTTGACCGACGTAAACTGGGAACTGGGAAGGAGAAATAAGGTTTCTAATATCCTTTCTTATCCTATATTGACATGTCTTTTACACAGGGTTACTCATCTGGAAATTGATCGTATTCATCACGAGAGGCAAAAGTGGGCCTAAATTGGAGGAATTTAACCCAATCATATAAGGGTCAAAAAATCGTATTTTCCTAAGAAACTGACTATGAATATGAAATTTTTTTTTATTTATTTTTGATTTTTCGGTTTTTTTTGGAAAATAATTCCAAAAATATATTTTTGGAAGCGTTTTAAACAATATATTATAGAAGCAAATTTATGGTTTAGTAAAGGTTTCGCACAATTTTGTTTCGTACGAATTGTGCGAAGAAGTGACTTTAAAATTAAATATATTTTTAGTCGCTGTTTCGCACACTTTTTTATCAACATTTTAGCACTATCTAATGGCTTAATAAATAACCAATATTTTGAAAAATATCATTCAGTGTAATTGAGGTCAATCGCTTTCAAATATACAAATAAAAAAGGTCAGGTGGATGTTAATTTGAGAATGCTCCTACCTACCTCGCCAATTCGTTTCTAGTTTCTAGCTTTAATCGCTACTCGTTTATCGTCGTCGGTGGGACAACTGCCTTAACGGCGGTGGTCCAATGTTTATAAATATTATAATTTTCTTTAGAAGAACCCCTCATTATGTGGTCTAGATGCAAATATGTTTAAGAATTATGATTACCTCATCGTCAAAGGCGTCAGGGTCGGCCATCTCGAATACTGTTCAAGTTATTCCAACGTCAGTGAGCGTGGTCGTGCATACTTATTTATCCCACTAGAGTCCCCTTTTCAACAAACAAATTTCACCCTCATTTTCCAAAGAATCTGAAAAAAAACAAAAAATAATTGTAAACTTGTTTTAATTTTATTTTATTTAGACATATACACAATGTGACTGTCTTAAACTATAAAATACTTTCATAGATATTGATAATATTTTGCATTACTAATGCTCAGAACAAATCCATACTAATCCGTACTGTAATCCTCACATATAAAACAAAGTCCTCCACCGCGTCTGTCTGTCTGTCTGTCTCTTTGCGATAAACTCAAAAACTACAGCACCGATTTTCATGTAGTTTCACCAATGGATAAAGGGATAATCAGGGAAGGTTTTTACGGAAAAAAATGCACGCTGGGCGAAGCCGGGAGTGGGACAGCTAGTAATTTATAAATGTCAACGTAACTTTGTAAGTCTGTCTGTCTGTTATCTTTGCACGCCATGACTACTCAACCGATCATAATGAAATTTTAATACACTTTGTCAGCGATACAGAAATGGACATTGGGTACCTTTCATCCAGAAAAAAAATTGTTCCCGAGGGATCACCTAAAATTAAGAATACTAACGCCTGGCAATAGCAAAAAAGATGTAGGACTTAATATTGCTTATTTATTTTTTTAATTTTAACGCGTCCGAAGTTGCGGGCACCAGCCTGTAAGAACTATAAAATTTGTACAAAATTTCACGTAGTAACATAAAATAATGTTTTATACCAAGTTAATCAATATCTTATATTGTACTAGTGGCCCGCTCCCCCGGCTTGCCAGGGTTCAAAATAAAAACTATCCTATCTTTTAAGTTGGACCAAATTACAAATAGTTACAAAGTTTGATCAAAATCGATTCAGTAGTTTAGGAGTTCATCGCGATGGAACATGTGACACGTAATTTTTATATATTAAGATATTAAATTTAAAATAGATAGTAATATTAGCAAGTAACACCCATGTTACTGCCTAGTTTAAACCAAGATGTCATTAAGGCAAGGAAACCAAGCGTATCTTTTAAGTATTTCTAATTAAATTTCTCTGTACTTAATCTCAAAAGCGGTATTAAGACTTTGCGCAAGGCGGGCTTATGTGTGAACTTAAATTAATTTGGCTTTACTAAGGGTATGCCGGAAGAGTTTGTCTTGTAAGGTAATATGGGAATTAAAATGTTTTAAATACATTCAACTAGTGTTGAAATTATATACACAATTATATACACAACCATTCCTCGTTTTTTGTTCTTTACATTATTGAAAACCGTATCAAAATCTGTTGGGTAGTTTACCTTTGGCGAACAGAGAATTTATTTTTTATAATATATTTTTATAATCTATACTGATACTATAAAGAGGAAAGATTCGATTGTTTGTTTGTTTGCATTGAATAAGCTCCGAAACTACTGGACCGATTTGAAAAACTCTTTCACTACAGAAAGCTACACTATCAGCGAGTAACTTAGGCTATATTTAATAAAGTTACGCGGATGAAGTCGAGTGCAACAGTATATATACTCATATATTTTCTAACATATTTATTTTTCAATGCGAATGAATTCGCGGGCACCAGCTAGTAGGAATGTACGTTGCTATACTATACATATAGTAATATTTATTATAGCTTTGTATGTGTTGTGTTTAAGTCTATAATAATAAAATTTATTTAGAAAACTGTCAGGCGATAAAAGGGGCATGTAGAACGCAACCGCTATTTAGCTGCACCGCGATCAGCGGATGCTCCAACTTTTAAACGATGCAACGCCCAAGTTTCTCACTTCATTAAACAAAACTTGTATGCCATTATTAACGTGCTTGTTTTACACCCTGTACGTTAGTAGTGCTTGTTTTGATCGTATTAAATCCATAACTAATATTATAAATGTGAAAGTAACTCTCTCTGTCTGTCTGTTACCATTTCACGCTTATACTCAACCGATCATCGGCACTAGAAAACCTTCTACCCCTTAAGTGAGACTTCAGTTTCGAAAATAAATAAGTCACTGGGGCTAGGTGTAGGACTATAAGGTGGGTGAAGAATTTCTACGAAACCACATTTTAAAACAACAGCCTTCGCTACTGTGGACAGGCGCATTGTCATGAAGAAGCCGCACGCCTTTGCTTAGTTTCCCTCTACGTTTTGATGATTACTTGAGTAATTCACGCCATTGCTCGATAAGGTTACGCATATTATATTATTTTATGTTTAAGAGCAATACTCCTAGAGTATTGAGAATATTATTTTGATTTAAAATTAGAAAGTGAAAGAGGAATGCCCATAAAATGCCTGAAATGGACAAAAATAACAGATCTAAGTTCTATTTAAAACTAGGTGACTTCGCCCGGAATACAATTTTTATATACATAAACCTTTGTCGTTTATCCCTCTTTCCATAAGTGAAAACCGAATTAAAATCGGTTGAGCGGTTTTGGAGTCCATAGAGGACATAATTACATTTATTTTAATTTATATATAAGTACGAGTATATTCTTTTTATACGACAGTACGAGTATACGAGTATTTGTTTTTCAAAGCGGACGAAGCCGCGAGCACCAGCTAGTTAGATAATAAAGCCACTCATTAAGAATAACTTTAAAAGTTATATGAAACTTTCTATTCTGAATTGAGCTTTTAAAAAGTTCGGACGAAACTTTTGTCTAAAGCAAGCAGACGCTTACATTTGATTACGTAGGTAGGTACCCACAATTTTGCGTTTTCAAATTGCTTGTTAGAACTTATTTGTACTGGCGAAGTTATAATCGCTGTGAATTGTCGAGTCTTGCTTAATTTCATATTGTTTGCCTTTAATTTAACAATGATAACGTCCATTGTGATTGTAATTGACGAGTTGTGTTTATGTAGGACCTTTAAAAATATTACAGACAGGTAGGTAAGTTTATAATATTATAAAGTATACCTACTGTTACGTTATATTATACCAAATATTTATATTAGTTACCAAATATTTATATTTATATTAGTACCCGTACTAATATAAATATTATAAATGCGAAAGTTTGTACTCAATCACGCAAAAACGGCTGAACGGATTTGGATGAAATTTGCAACATTTTTCCTGGAAAAATGTAAGTTTCCTGTGGGATTTTCAAAAAATAAACTACATCGCGTACGAAGTCGTGGGCATAGCTAGTCTATACTAACATTATAAAGAGAAAAGATTTGTATTTCCATGTGTAATGTATAATCTCAAAAACTACTGGACCGATTTTAAAAAGCTACATTATCAGCGAGTAACATTGGCTATATTATTTTATATTTCATAAGTTACAAGAAACAGCTAGTAACTCATATAACGCCTGACAACGCATACGAAGTCGCGGGCAAAAGCAGTATAGTAATAAATAAAAAAAACCTAAATATTTTCAAATAAATATTGAACCCAGTTTGATTGGACTAGTAAGAAGATACATAAATTACAATTTTTTTTTATTGTAGACAGGCGTACAGATGGTCCCATAAAGACAGGAAAAGATAAAGATAAAGATAAGGCATGCTGACGATGACTATTCATTTGGTGGTGAGTGGTTACCGTCACTTAGAAACATTTAAACTTTAAAAGCTACATGGTAAATGTAGAAACATTTAAACTTTAAAAGCTACATGGTAATTACCTTAAATTGGGTATAAATAATTATAACTCCTAATTATTGTAATTAAATTTTCACAGCGTTAAGCAGCTAATAGATTTTCATTGAGTTCTTTTTACTGAAACAATACACGTCGGCTACCCCAATTAATAATTAGCCAGTAACGTTCATTCGAAACTCCACTTTATTCCATACGAATTAATGTCTGTTTTTCTAACTTCTCGCAAGTTAATGTATTTTAGAATTTTTAATTGAAAATAAATTGTAATGGGTCATAAATAAGGTTGGTTTCGGCTTAACGTTGATTGCTCGCGGTTCATTTAACATCGGAATGAAATCGCGTAGCGTTGGTATTATTTGGTAGCAAAATATCGTAATTTTGGAAAGCAATTGATGAAAATACATTCGACTGTGCACCGCAACGAATGGGTATATACATTTTTGCGTTTATCATAGCTACAAATGCTGATGTATATTATCAATTGTAAAATTTATTACACCAGCGACCCGCTCCCGGTTTCGCACGGGTGCAAATTACATACTCAAAATCTTCCTCGTTTATCGCTCTGTTCATTAGTGTAAACCGTATTAAAATCCGTTCGGTGGTCTAGAAGAAGTTAGAAGCAAACAGCGACTTTAGTTTATAATTTGCTAACCCGGCAGATGTCGTTATGTTAAAATGGATAAAGATAAATGTGGTTTTTAAAGGACCGGCAAAGCAAAGAAATTTTTTCATAGTATTTTATACCTTAAGCGCTTTCAATATAAATCAAATTTCATTGTATTAAGCTTCGGCAACAATCTGCACGCTGAGGCATTCCGCCGTAGTATACTTAATACTCGTACAATTAAATTTTAATTATATTAGAAGAAGACCACCATGTGTTGTGTGACAAACACACACAATAACAGAATGTATGTTTGTGTGAGTGAGTAAGGGATTGCAGAGTCCGGGAAATTTAAAATTTTACCGGATCTAATGGGAAATAAAAAATCCTCGAGATCAAAGACGCCGGATCAAATGGGTCCTCATTTCCCAATCCCTTTTGGGGGGCGGCGCATTTTCAGCACTTCTGGCGTTACTTGTTTTATATCAAGAATCAAGAGGACTATTAGCCTGTCTGAAGATCTTACGTATTTATTAAATTAAAGTAGCTTTAATGTGCTACTTTTTATTTATTTATTTATTTATTATTACAAATTACAGATAGGTTAGACTTTGACCCCTACACTAAGCTCAGCTTGTATCGTAGGGGTCAATTAGCGATTGACAAGTACAAAGCCCAAGCTAGTACTAGTTGGTGGTTTTACTTAATTCTGTAAGTTTCTACACATTTCGCTTGCGATTGCAATAAACTTATTGCTTACTAAGCCGAAAATACCTCGTAACATGGGAAGTTCAAAGGATCGCTTTGGGCGACCCTTATAAATATAAAATCACTTAGTAACATACTGTACGGAAGCCCTTTCGCCACCTTTACAATATAAAACGTGGTCAGATTTAACCCAGAACTACGATTTATATTAGAATACCATTAGAGAAGGAGAGAGAGAGCAAGAGAGAGAGAGAGAGAAATTTTGTGAAGAAACAACGTCCTATATAGTTTGTATGCAGTGCCGGATTAGTTACGTAGCAACTGCTATGACTGCTTTAATCTTTATATTGTATTTTTAAAAAAATTAGAGAAAATACACTTTATTTAAACATTTAAAATCCACGTAATCCCTTAACACCTTAAACTGAAGATCCTAATACAAACCAAGGGCCTCTTGATAGAATTTGCTATGGGCCCTGCGGTATCATAAGCCGGCACTGTCTGTATGAAACGCAATACTATCATTTAGAGAAGTTTTCTTACTAGCGAATAGGCACCAGAAAATGGGCATTAAATAAATTGTATTTTAAGATAGGATAGGATGGGATTCTATCCTATCTTGGGCATGACAGAGCAGGACAGGACATCGTGACAAGAAAAGATAAAAGTTTATTATGGTATCGAATTAAAAAATACAATATACTTTTGTCAGGCGTTTGATTCCCTGACCGGATGAAATGTACCCTGTGTCTTTTCCTGCATTCCGAACAACGAGTATACAAAATTTCATGAAGATCAGTTGTGTAGTTAAAGCGTGAAGACTGAAGAGGTAACAGATAGGGTTACTTTCACATTTATAATATTAGTATGAATTATGTATTATCTTGCACTAGCTCTGTGAGTTATTGTACAGGTCCTGACTCCCACCGCATTATGTTGAGTCAGGGACCTTTTACGGACGAACCACTACACCTTGTTTTTTAATATTATTGTGATTTATGTATTTCTAACCCCAATTTTTTTTTTTCAAAAATCCTTTCTCAGCGAATGTTTACGTTATAAAATAAGCCTATTTTTCAAAATTCAGCTTTCCAGACAGTATTTTTGGCTGTGCGTTGATAGATAGTCAGACCTACACATAGCAAAAACATTAACTTATATTTTCCCTTCGACAGATATGCCGAGTTTTTTTATCGGAAATATTTTTACGACAAAAATATCACGTGTCACGTGTAAAAAATACTGCATATTTTTTTACACATGATACATGATAGCAGAATGGATTACGTGGTTCAAAAGACGCGTCTGCCACGAAGATTTCTGAGCCATTTTAGTTTTTGCGAAATCAGTGACAAACCTTGAATTTATTTCGCATGTACAATATTACAGATGGCTTGTTTGAAAAGGGTAATATTTCTAGAAGCGGTCGGGAGAGTTCGCTTCCCCGTTGTGATGTATTGACTCGGATAAAGTAGATTATGCAAAGCGAGTCCCGTAGAAAATATTTATGATGTTTGAATTGAACCGAAGCCCGAGACGCGGATCACCGCACTCAGACCACTCCTGCTTGCACTTTTTAAACATTTTGTGCACCCATAAATTTTTAAATGGAGTTTCACCTGTCTATACTAATATTATAAGCGAGTAACATAGGCTATATTTTATAAAGTTACGGACGAAGTCGCGTGCAACAGCTAGTATCCATGGAACCCATGGATACTAGCTAGGCACGCATGGATACTAGCTGTGGAGTTTCCATAAACCCATGGAAACTCCACGAGACTACAATTAATTCACATAAAATGCTCATGCATTATTTAAAAATTTCGCAAATAAATGTGCAATTTTTGCATATATATTTTCACTATTTTTCGAATAGTAAAATTTTTTTATCATAATCAATTTTTTATGTAAAATTTTATTATAAAATTAAAATTAACAAAAACATTTTCTTACGAGACAATCGAAAACTTATGTTTCGAGGCACTGAGGAAGGACGAGAATATGTCTCGGTGCTTCCCGAACGCTGTCATCCGAGCTGGATTCTACGATTGACCTGCTTCTCGAAGTTAGCTCTCAAGTTAGCTCGCCTAGCAAACAAATATCAAAATAGCGAACGACCAATCAAACAAAATGAATTTTTGTTTTTTAAGGTAATAAAATACAATATAGAATACGAATGAAACTTATAATAAAAGGTGATGTTCGTCTAATTTTTCTGTCTAGTTAATATTCTTTCTTCATGGCGAACATAAATTCTATTTATACATTCACCGCCGAAACAAAGACTCATTATGCAAATAAATCAGAAAGAAAAGAAATAAAAAGAAAGTTTATTTTATTCACTCATACCGATTCAATTTCCTTCTATTACCTTACTGAGCTCGGTACCAGGACGATATGAATTGTAAAGAGACGAAAACGATCAATAAGCACTGCTTGAAAACAACTCTATAAACAACGTCCATCAAATTGATTACGTCTCCGTATGTAGCTTACAACGCGTAGAGACAGATACACTTTTTATATTGTATACTAGCTTTTGCAAACAACTTTGTCCGTGCCAATAAAAAGGAGATTGTTAAATGTAAACCATTTTACTAGGACTTTATGTTTAACATTCAACTAATACTCGTATAATAGAATCGTTAACGAGCCATGTCTGTACATTGAATATTTTTTCAAAAAAAAAAAAAAAACAATTTATACGCGTTATTTTTATGTTACCAAGGTAAAAACTAAATAGAATATTTTTTAGAATTTTTGTCTGTTTAGACAGTGCGTTTGTGCACGCTAATCTCAGAAACGACAACAGATTTGGATGAAATTTGGAACACAGATAGTTTATTATCTGGATTGAATTCCAATAATTGTTATTTTTTATATATTAGGTTGTGAAATGTATTTAGATTTATTTTTTTGAAAGGAATTTTCTGCGAACTCGCTCAAAAAATTAATTAAATAATAACAGACCAAACTACGACCTCATAAAACTAAAGGAGTTATCCTTCTGAGATGCTAAGTATACAGTAATGCTTGTTTTATTCAAGCACATCGTCGTTAGATTATTTGTATTACATTTACGAGGCATGAGAACACAAAAGGGCGCGAACTTTGGCAATATTTTAAGGCCGCGAAGAGTAACAACCTAACTTTAGCATAGTTGAACAACACTGACGTTTATTGTGTACCAGAAAAAAAATTACACACACATATCAACACACAAAAAGACAGTCTAATTTTGTAGTTTTATATCTAACGGTGGATCCAGGCTGCGTCTGACTTATGGGGGTGGCCTATATCCAGCAGATATCTAACATAATTATTCTAGCAGTCCGCAAATCTGATCTTGCGTGGAGTATTGCTCCTTTGGGATGGCTTAGCCAAATACCAACTTGCCTCACTCGACTCGGTAGATCGCAGAGCTATCAGGCTCATTGGCGACAGGCTTTTAGGAACTACGCTGCTTAGTCTGACACATATAAGCAAAATCGCCTGTCTGTGTGTCTTCTATAAGATGTATTTCGTAGAGTGTGCTCAGAAGCTGCATGAGCACATACCGCCTTCTTCATCATGTCAAAAATCCTCTTTTTTGGGCCAAATGTTTTAAAAACTCTTTCATAATAATCACTGCAAAGGATTGGAACTTCCTTCCGGCGTCTGTGTTTCCGAGCTCATAAAACCCAAATCTTTTTAAAGTTCGAGTAAATAGGCATTTTCTGGTTAGAGCTCGCTCCATCGTCAGTCTCGTGTTTGCTGCACGGGTAGATGCTGGCAAGAGCAAACCCATTATTAATAAAAATAAAAAAATCTTCCAAACAGTGATCAGCTTTAGAAGCCTTGACATTATTTGCTGTGTTCATCTGTATCAAAACTACAAGTAGTTTAATTAGATAGATTTTATCTATACTTATATAATAAAGCTGAAGAATTTGTTTGATTGAACACGCAAAACTTTTTCATTTTTGCATAAAACGCTAAAAATCTATCAAAAATCTTATCAAGCGCTAAAAAATCGTTTCGCATTTTATAACCCAACTCTTGAAAGAAGTTATGGGTTATTTATTAGGTGAATGCGAATGAAATCGCAGAGCAAATTATTACGTAAGTATAAATGTTAGTTAGAGATCACGTATTAGTTAGTCTTTAGTCTCCAATCTAAGAGTAACATGAGACCTTTAAAAGGGCGTTATATTTATAAAAACAAACATCAACCTGTCGTAACTTATCGACAATAAATTGCTAGTTCTCCAGGGATCGTAAATCTGTCCCACAATAAATAAGAGTCCGGGTCGAACTGTCGCACGAAGTAAATATATATAAATATATTTACAATTCACTCAACATATATATGTAGCTAAAGATATTACCTAAAAGATTAATTGACTTCAAGATTATGCTCTTTGTAGAAGTTCAGACAAACATCTGAAAGTTGCAAAGGTTTATATATAATATCTGTATTTAATAATTTATTTATATACTAGCTCAACCTGGAACTAGCTCACTGCATAAAGTGCATATATATATTATTTTTTATATTTCTAAAATCAAAGTAGCCTAAGCTACTCCTTCTAACATAAGCTATCTGCCAGTGAAAGTTCAGTAAAAATCAGTCCATCTTTTTCGGATAGCCGGAACAAACAGACAGAAAAAAATTAAATAAGTTTTTTTTTTAAAGACTTTGATAAACATTTTAGTAAAATGTGGATATACATTTAGACAATTCCATTTTACTTATTAGTTTAGATAAAATTTAATCTATATCTACATAATATAGAGTAAGTGTTTATACACCTCCCTATACTTTAATCCATACTAATATTATAAATGTGAAAGTAATTTGTCTGTCTGTCTGTCTATCTGTCTGTCAGTTACCTTTTCACGCCTTAACTACTAAACCGATCATCATGAAATTGTAATACACGTTGTCAGGGATACCGAAAAAGACAAAGGGATCAATAAAAAAACACTGTTGTCGAGGGATCATCTGAAATAAAATAAAATAAAATACTAACGCCTGGCCAAAGTGTTATAGCAACAAGAGGTCAAGCGTTATATTTTGCTTATATACCTATTTATTATTTTTCAACGCGGCACCAGTACAAAATAAAGACGCCGTCTGCTTCAGTCTGTTTCTCCGCTAATTTCTTCTAAACCAACCAATTGCTTTTGATACGGTTTTCAATAATGGAAAGAGCTATAAACGAGGAATTCCTTGCAAAGCTGGGAGCTAGGGAAATTACATTAGAACTAAATATCACTGTCCACTAAACAGGAACGATTACGATTCAAACGTAGGTTTCGTTGAAGCAAGACGGCCCTAAAGTACTCGTAACTGCTAGCTGGGTAAACATAATAAACCGCACACGACGCCGAATAAATGTTAGCAATATCAACTTTATTATAGCTGTGTCTTAGACAAAGGGACAAAATTGCCCTCATGTCATCTTGCTACGTTTCTTTATGTCCTCTTTTGTATATACTCGTACCTACTTATCGTCCTACATAAATACTGTGAGAATTGTGGTTTTTATTTTACTAGTTTACTATTTTACTAGTTAAACCTAAAAGGAATAAAGGCTTTCAAGACTAGCCTGATCCTCAAAGTACCAAAGCAAAAGCTCAGTTTATACTAATACTAGCTGGTGCCTGCAACTTGGTCCATGTTCAAAATTAAAAAAAAATAATAATAAGCAATATAACGCTTGACCTACTCTTGTTGCTATAACACTTTGACCAGGCGTTAGTTTTTTATTTTATTTTAGATGATCCCTTGGAAACAGTACTTTTATTTATTTATTTTTATTTTTATTTATTTAATTAGATTACATACAGCCATAAATTTAAAAAATATATATTATAGATTATATACAAATAGGCCTAAAGAATCATAAAAATTATATTTTTACATTTATTTATTAATTAAAAAAATAATAAGAAGAAAAAAAAGAATAGAATACTCGTATTTTATAAGTGATAAAATTAATTTTTCAAAAGTGATTCGCCTATTTTCTTTTTATAAGAATTCAAATTGTTGGAAAATATGTTAATATCATTCAGAATCTTATTGTAGTGATACTTAGAACGATGAAAGAAGGAATTTTTACAATGTTTAGTTCTATAATAGGGAATCACTTGATCTTGTTCTGAGTTTTGGTACATTGAAATGAATACATTCTAAAAGTGAAGAAGAATCGATGTGATTAATTATTATTTTATATAAGAAAAGTGCGTCAATATAAGATAAAGTTACCCTATGATTGGTTGAGTAGTTAAGGCGTGAAAAGGTAACAGACAGACATAAATATAATGTCAGACAGGCGTTATATTGCTTTGAAGGTTATTTTATTATATTTTATTTTTCAACGCGTACGAAGTCGCGGGCACAGCTAGTTAAATATAATATTATACCAGGAAAACAAAGAAGTAAAGAAATCTGGATAGCTGCCAGACCAACTTGAGTTGTTCTTCTTTTAGAATACTGAAGCACTAATTTCAATACCAACCAATCAATAAAACAAACGAAGCGAAAGTTCACCTTTTGACCTTTGTAAAACAATAAGCCGGATATTGTGTAAAAATTATGATTAGGATGGTCACTTGCAGTACCTGTGGCGTTGTCTGTGCTATAGTCAACGGTCGCCGTCTACAATTAAGTGGACCGTCAGCTTGTCTGACGACCTTAACATAAAAAAAACATTAAATACCACTAATTGCCACCTTCTAAGAGACCAAAGAATCAGAAAAAAATGTCAAAATTCTTTTATAATGCATTAATGGCCTTACATAGGGTTGAGATAGGAGAATTAAGTCATTTAAATTAAGATTTACGTCAGCAAATGCGACAAAGTAACTATAGTTTGTTATTAAATTAAATTTCAAGTGATTAGGAATTCAATTGCAAAGCTATGACGAAGTTACTAGGATTTCATTTGAATTTGAGTCTTGTCCCGAATTGCGTACAAAGGCCGTAACTACATTGAAACGATGTCCGGTTGGTACAGCAACAGTCCAAAACTAACACTAGCTAACAGAATCATTAAGTAGACCGTACAACCTGATTCGGCGAGCGAACTAAACTCAGTTAATATTCCGTTTGTTACTTTGGGGGCAAAATAACTATAGAATCACCATTACGTCGCTTAAAGACTAACAAGTACTTGTATCCATAAACTTTATAATTATAATTAGTTAATTAATACTTATTTAAATTATTATAATTGTAATTATTACAACATGGAACACTTCGTAGCCATTTGGGCAGAAGCTCATATGGAAATAATAAGGTCGGCAGATAGGCTGACGGTCAACCATCACTCCGCCGTCATCGAAGACGAATATATGGCAACATTCTCCTCTCTCACGGCTGTGTAAGGCAATTAACTCATTACAAAAGAATTTTATCATTTTTCTGATTCTTTGCTCTATTTAAAGATAGCAGTTAGTGGCAGGGCACACTTCGTTTCGTAGTCATTTGGGCACCCCTACTAGTGACAGTAACCACCCCTTTAGCACCGTGTAATAACAGCACGTGTGCTATTATGTTTCGGTGAGTGAGTAAGGGATGCCAGAGCCACTGCCTCCCTATCCCTTTTCAATCCCTTATCCATAATCCTAAATATAGTCGACAGCGCACGTGCTTCACCTGTGTATAGGCGACGGTTATAGGCGACAGTAGCCACCTACCATCAATCAACCACCTGGTCTGTACTTTTAAACTACGAAATTCTCAACAATTCGAGGGTGGTGACATGGGAATACATCGGGTTCGAGGGTGAAAGTGTTTCGAAGGGGGGAAAATGTTAAATAAAAAAAAATATAACGGGCACTATTTGTGATTGTGAAAAGAAAAATTTCATTTTCAGCAAGATAATTTTCTACGCTATAGTACAGGTAGATCTTAGTATACAATTTCCTTTTGATAAACGTTTTCAATTAAATATTGATCATTAGGTGGAAGAGAAGAAATTGTGACTACAAAACCTCCGGGAGTGGACTGGAAATGTCTCAGTAGAGATACTTTTTTATTGTATCTAACTGATGCCGCCGCTGAATTCGTACGCGCTGTAGTTAGTTTTTTGAAAATCTCAAAGTAACCTTACATTTTATCAGAATAGAAAGTATCTTATATGTTAATCCAGTTAATAAACTATATATTTGCAAAATTTTATAATAATTCGTTAAGTCATTTCAGAGATTAGCGTCTAGCACAGACAGACGAAAATTTTTAAAACTATTTTTTTGACCTCGGTAGCATATGTACCTATATACCGTCTATTGTACTAATATTATAACGAGGTAAACTTTATATGTAGTATAGGAGGTAATTTTTGAAACTACTCATTAAAAAAATATTTCACCAAATTGATTGATATCCAGCAGTCGATAATTAAATGAATCTAACACGTTTTGAGAAAAGTTATAAAGAAAATATATTAAAAATTTAACTGTTTCATTTCATATTGTTCGTACATCTTTTACCGCACTTTATTTACGGTATAATTGTATTAATGATTATCCTGGAAAAATATTCGCTTCCTGTGGGTTTTTCAAAAAACGAACTACAGCGCGTACGAAGTTACAGGCACCAGCTTACCTACTATAAACTATAAATAAATTAACTATATTAACTATTATATATAATAATTATATTACTAAATATAACTCAATTATATTTTATATAAACAGTATATTTAAATATAAAAACTTTTTTTATATACCTATATATAATAGTTCTCGAGTAATAAAATAAAACTAATTATAAGTATATATTGTTACATATTTCTCTGTAGATCCGTTTATTTTAATGTTTTTCAAATCTCAATCTAAGGGTCTAACCTGGATCTAGTGAGAATGATCCTATAAAATGAAGTCGCTATCAATCTTCTAAGCCCCAACCGATTTTGATATGGTTTTCACTAAGCGATGAACGAGAGAAAGGTTTGTGAGAAAAATTTACAGAAAAAAAATGCATCTTAGGTTGCTAATCAAATATTTAACAGTATACTTAACACTACTGTAATAACGTAAACTATAATAACACGTTAATTCTTATTAACATGACATTATAGTCGTCAAAATTAAGTGGTATTTAGTGACCTGTTGCTGACCTATTAAAAATAACAAGCTAACAGAAAAAAACATAGGTATATGACCTGTTTGAAACACGTATATGCGCGTTTCGCGCGCAACAATCCCTGAGCAATTTCCCTCAAAGAAAATACAACATCAATATTAAATGTTTACAGGGACTAAGAAAACTCACCTGTGATTCCCTCACAATGTTGAATGTTCCGCAAACAACCTCTTTTATATTAATATCCGTGTTTTACAACCTCTATATAAGACACAGTTCTTGACACAGTATTGAGATTTAAAAAAAATCAATTTCAAAATTCGAACATCGTTTGAATATGCAGATTTATATTTAGAATTACGAAATTAATTTTAAGTTGGTATTATTGCATTCGAGTGTTTGTGAGAGAGACGTCAACAAGCGACCGATTCCCTTGGACGCCCGCGACCGACTGAACTGAAAGCTGACTGTAAGCTCTACACCACTTTGCCTTTGCTTTGCCCGGCGATTTTTAGAGTAGTGTTGCCAGCTTTTAAAACGGCTCTCCATTTGGCGCAATTATTTCAAGTGGCGACCTGACCTAATAAAATACAAGTAAGCACGTAATGAATAAGGACAAATTGAAAAGCTCCAGCTATTGCCATAGCTAGCTATTTATATGTAGGTAGTTCCCTTTTTTATAGATGTATTTGATTATTTTGATATTAATTAGTAAGTAATTCAAATTAACATTATTAAGTTTAAGATTTTTGTTTATGAAAGAAAATGTTTTAAAGTTTTCCAGAGAAAGGCGATTTAGTCTGAAGGTCTGACATGCTGAGGTGGAAAATAATATATATCTCAGATGAGACAGAACTCATTTGGAAACTAATATAATTCAGCGCTCTATTTTTTTTTTAAAGTTTAAGTTTTTAACCTACAAGAGTTAATATCTGACAAAAAACCTTTAGCGAAATGGAATACGCGAAGCTAAAGTGACTTCACCCAGTCGTGTTTTCATCGAGTAAAGCTCGTGCCTTGTATTCAAAGAAATAGACGAAACAACACGCGAGCTTACATTACCTTTTTAAAGCCTAAAATTTAAAAGAATACTATCGGCAACTATCGTATTTACGGATGTGTAATAATGTCAAAATATTAATTTATATTTGGTAGTTAATTTTTTTTATTAGTAATCCTTTAAGCTAAATTGTGCAAAAAATTATATTCATAAACAATCTTTAAAGATTAATATAAATGAAATCTTAATATCCAAATTGTCAATCTTTCCAAACCTTACCCAAAATCTGGGTAATATGTCAACACTTTCAATGTAACTGAATCCTTTGTGCTGTTCACGGACGGTGCGTACTGAAAACATACACAGTTATTGTCAGCTGTCTCTCTCTAACGCGTTGACACTTCGATAACACTATCCTATTCGCACTTTCTACTTGTAGAAAACGTACCAAATTGAATTAACCACAATATAAAGTTTTCAATGTGTGTTTATGAATTCCTGGTGACATAGACTTTTGAGAGCAAAAAGCTTTGTCGGTGACTTTGTCTTAAGAAGATTTTTAATTAAAATTGCATAATCAAAAGCTATTTTTATCTCCTACATTTGTTTTAATCCACCCTTATATAGATGGTCAGCTGTATACCTACACTTGCATCACCACTGATTAAAAAAAAAAAGCTTCACAGCGGTCACGTGACTACCACTTATATTGCTTGCATTTTAAACGAACGGTAACCACACTTTCAAATTTGCTTTAATTTTTTTTAAAAAATCTCTAGGCTAGTATTACGCGAAATCCCAATAGTTCCAACAATTCACTCTTTATAGAATGAGGATTCTTTACAAGGCTGATTGAGTTATGTAGCTATTTGCCTTAGACAGTCAAGCGTTAACAGATTTAATTATCGGGTAAAATAATAGGTGTCGGGCTTTTAGATTTGAACTATGAAACTATGAAAAACCCAGCCATGAAAAGTTTATATGTAAAGTTGAGGCGCTAAGGCAAGCAAGCACCTTAACCACTCGTTAATGGGTCGTAAAAAGGTTAGCAATAAAGAGAAGTAAATCAGGTACTGTAATCATTTCATCCCACACAGCATTCAGGAGAGACCAAAGCCCAGCAGTGGGACATACAGATGTAGTAAAAGTTTGTGAAGATGTTTGGAATATTTATTACTCAGTCACACGTAAATAAGCCTCTGAACAAAATTTGTGAAACTTGGTACTCGTATTCGAATAGACAATATATGACCTCGATTGACACAAATGATAATTTTTAACCCAGTAATGCGTTCTCTTGAAATTAAGCTAGACCATAAATAGTGCGAGTGGAGCCACGTACAAAAGCTACCTAGTTATTTAGATTTTGAGAATAGATTCTCAAATAACATGCATATTTTGATAAGATCCTTTATAATGCAAAACAACAATGTTGAGTCGCGTTTGCAGGCGTAGAGTTGTGTGATATAAAGCTTATAATATATCTTGTGTGTATCACATTTTATGACGCAGCTGCGATGCTGAGCATAGAATATAAATTGCAAATTTATCAGCAATACAGCATCTGAGACATATTGTGAAGTAAAAGAAGTTTGGTGAAATAATGTTAGAAGCAATTTTGTAAGTATTCTTGTAATTATAAACGGGAGAACAGGGGTGTATGCCGATGTAGGTTTGAATGGGTGGTGCCTGATTATCTTAAATCCAGTCAGCCTAAAAAGATCATTCATACTAATATTATAAATGCGAAAGTTTGTGCGGATGGGATGTAGGTAAGTTTGTTACTCTTTCACGCAAAAACGGCTTAACTAATTTGGATGAAATTTGGCACATAGATAGTTTATTGCTTGGATTAGTATATAGAATATTTTTATCCATTAAACGAACTACAGCTTTTACGAAGTCGCGGGCACAGCTAGTGTTATAATAACTTGAAACCGAAACAAGACGCCATCTATTGGATGCTTACCTAACCTAGATAACCTAGATATGGATATACTTAATTGACGAATTATCGAATACAAAATTGAACTGTTGTTTATATGGGACATATGATAAAAGCTGACTTAATGTGGTTATTCATACGTCTAGCTAGACAAATAACCTGTCTTCCTCATGCATTGCTAATTTGTCCCGGGAAATGCAAAGATAAAGGGGTTACCGGTTAAACCTTTGCTAATTGCGGCGTCCTATTTATGGCCGATCAAAGGGGCTTTACCTGCAAATTACCTTGCCTGACTTATCTACATAAATACACGCCTGTGACACATAACATAACAAAACGCTTTTATTACGAATTATATTTATTATGTCTCTAGCTGATCCGACTGTTAATTTCCTTTAAAAAATACCATCCAAATCAAAAAAAAAAATGCGAAAATCGGTCTAATCATTCTCAAGTCATATGCACTTAGCAACATATTTATCAATACAATTTTGTATTTATATCTGAAAAAAAATATATGTATAAGTATATATAAAGATTCACCATGTGTCAAGTAGGCTAACCGCCATTTAAAGTCACCGGTAACCGGGAATGATGGAGATGATAATACCTTTGTTTGTACGCTAAAAGTCCCAAACATTAAAAAGAAAATAATAAAAAAAAATTGGCCTATCGAAGGATGCAGTAAACCGAGTGCATAATTTAATAAATCATAAAATTATTTCTAAAAGTAACTAATCAACACTTTACTTGTAGTTGGTGAAAGAGGCCCTTAGTGTAGTGCCTAAGCCTTTCTTCGTCAATTTTCTTTATCACAACTTTACGACGAGGCGTTTTAAGTATTGTAATTCGTATTAAAAGCATTTTTTAATCACATTTAAAAAATTTCGCAACTCGAACCATTTGAAAAATTACCCGACATAACAACACAGAAAAATATGAGTCTTTTTTTTACAAAATATATTTATGCCCAGAGACAAAGAACAATTGAAACCACAGAATTTAGTAAAAAGAGCTGGAAGGAAACCGATGCTATTTCACCGATGACTCCACGAGAAACGGAAAATCTGTGAGCGTTCACAGCGAAAAAGCATAAAGGCCGTAGGTTTTCTATACATCTTCACTTACGCTAACTGCATTAACTCTTGGTGAGTTAAGCATTTTATGTTTAATATAAAGTGAAGCATTTTATATGTATTTTATTAACAAAATTTCTGAACAAATATGTATATAGCTAGATATAGCTTTAAGAGTAGCTGGTACCTACAGAGTAAGCAAATTGAAGAGTCCATTGACGGATCATATAACTTTATGGCAACCGTAACGCTTTATTTATTTAAATCCTTGCGGACTAAAACTTTGTTGAGTAGCAACACATTTCTGGCAAAGAAAATTATACGTACCTACGTTTTCTTATAAGTATTTGTTGGATTCACAAAAGCCTACTATGGTTTTAGTATTTTTAACTCACACTAAAGCCTTTTACGTCTATTACGAGACGAGATTTTTTTAAAAGAAAACATCACTTACACTACTGTTTTTATTATTTGCACGACATATGGCCAGCCATTTTCCCTTTTCACGCCATTTCACCCGGCAGCGGGAGGCGGATGCAGTGATGACGTCCGTCTGAGCTCCGCGCAATCGCTAGCGATGTGCTAATGCTAACCAACCCACCAAATCTTAGCTCGATACTTCTACTCCTTAACTTATAATTACTTTACGTAGATATATCGGTTTTATTATCGCATTCATACTATCAATACTGTTTTAATACTTACAGTGTACGAGCGAATGAAGTAAAGAGAATTTATTATCACTACTTACTTAGCGAGACAGAATGCGACGCAAGACTTTCGCGGCATTTACTATTTTGGACCCATATTTCACTATGTAATCAAGCAAAAGAAAAGATTTATATTAGATACTTACTTTTATCTAAATTGAAAAAAAAAAAATGCTAAAGTTATGATTACAGCGATTTTCATGAATGTACTAAAATGCTAAGTAATTAGGAATCATATTAAAACTCAATAATTAGGCAGCCCTAAGCACCCGGCGTATCAAGTTCCGGTAGATCCCATCCGGTTAAGGGTAAAATATTTTGAAAACTTTAATGTTCTCGAATAGCTAATGCGAACCCTCATTAAAGTAAGAGCACTAACGAAACTGAATCCTTATCCATACTAATATTATAAATGTGAAAGTATCTCTATCTGTGTGTCTAACTACTCACGCATTAACTACTCAATCGATCATCTTGAAATTTTGTATACTAGTTGTTAGGGATACCGAAAGGGTACCTTTCATCCAGAAAAATAAGAATGTTCCCTAGGGATCATCTAAAATAAAATAAATAACTAACCCCTGACCAAGTGAAAGGCCCTGATCTCCATGGCCTTGTCTGCCTGCCACCCTTGTCGAATGTTTTAGGGACTCAACATTATCAAAACAAAAAAACTGACCCAAGTTTTTAAGAAAACTTTTTAACATAGAATGTGTTTTTCATTTCACCACTACTGAATTTCAGTATTATTCAAGACACAAAAGTATCCAGTGCATAATAAAAAGCAATGATTTACATAATGACGTTTTCTGTGTAGTCATGAATATGTAATTTCGTGGAATTATATCAACTTAACTTAATAACTCGTGAAAATTATGAAACGCAGAACGGAAAATTACATCTACTTACTATTTCTTTTCAGGTTCATACTTAGATAGAACAGAATAGAATATTAATTTATATGTTGATCATAAGTACATATTATAGGTAGGTATTTCAATTAACATTTGATCTAAGTATATGACCTCATTACTGACTTACAAAACCTTTATCTTAATTCTAATTTGAAAATATATTCAAAATTTGTCTTAATACGATACCTATTATATACTGCAAGGTACTACGTTAGCGTTTAAAATTTAAAGAAATCCCTAGAAACTTTAATTAAACCTTATCTCAAGGAAAAGCATAATTAGATTCATCGTCATTAGAATTGATAATGACTCATTACCAACATCTCAGTCGTATTACGTCCACTGCTGGACATAGGCCTCTTTCCCATAATCTTCCAACAAGACCGGCCAGAAGCAGCCTGGATCCACCGTAGGCCCTTATCAGGTCGTGTGTCCACTTTGTGCCCTGCCCACTGCCACTTCAAACTACTGATCCGAGATCCACAGTGATCCAAAATGAATGAAACACTTACGCAGTCGGTTTTTTTTTATTATCTTTTTGTATTTTGGGGCTTTCACCTTAGAAAAGTAGGTATGTCAGTCCCATCATCCCCTAAATTAACATAAACATGGTTAACATAACATATTAAAAGCTTCATTGAAGCATAAACAAGCCGGGCTGTTATTAAGAACATATATTAGTATTCGCCATTTATACTAAAAGCCAAGGAGACAACGTAAACAAACTGCATAGCCTAACATAGACGCAAAATCGCATGTCTGTGTGTCTCCTATAAGATGTTACTTCGGAGTTTGCTCAGAAGTTGCATGAGCCCTTTGCGCCCATACAGCCTTCCCCTTTCTTCCATCGGACATTCAGACATACGGCAGGTTATTAAAATCTTCTATATCTTATTAAAATTTTTCTTTTTCGGATCAAACGTATTAAAAACTCTTTCATAATATGCACTGCAAAGGATTGGAACTCCCTTCCGTCTGTTTCTGAGCTCATATAACCAACACCCACTACAAAGAAACCCAAATAGTTTTAAAGCTTGAGTGAATAGTCAGTTTCTGGGTTAGCTCGCTCCATCGTCTTTCCTGCACGGCTAGATGCCAGCCAAGAGCAAACTCATTATTAATAATAATAAAAAATGGTCATATCTTAGGGTATATTTTAAAGTTACGTTGGCAAAGTCGCGTGCAACAACTTGTATAATATATAATTAAATAAGTCCAAACCGTTTTTATATAAAATATAGTTTTAAATAACCCAATTTTCATATGGGATATAGGTAGGAATAGTAATTTTATAGTATGTAGCTTGTAGATATATCTCTCATCTTTTTTACTAAAATACTTACCATATTAAGCTCGAAAAGTCATGACTTCATGATCAAATATCTGCAAGTCTGGCAAATCTGGTTGCCAACTCTTTAATGTCCGATCTAAAATAGGCTTTTGTTAAAAGTTAAGTCTGTCATTACTGTCCTTATCTCAAAGATCCCTTTTTAATGGGAAATTTTCGTTACTTGATGATTCAATTTCAGTACACTTTTAGAGCAATTCTACCTACATTTTTTTATTAGGTATTTCATTTAGGCTCGAGTTTACCAACAGACGGTTATTTTTAAACAGCTGTTTAAAACTTAAACAGCCGTTTAATAATATTTTGTTGTTCAAAATCGCAAAAATGCGGGTTAAACGCCCTAAACATCTGATTAACTTAATGATTAATCTGATGTTTAGGGCGTTTAACCCGCAGTTTAGCGATGGTGATCAACAAAATATTATTAAACGGCTGTTTAAATTTTAATCAGCTGTTTAAAAATAACCGTCTGTTGGTGAACTCGAGCCTAAGTCTTGAAATTTCTTTAAACACGTTCTGAATTTAAAATTTTATTGTTAGTGCAAGACAAGCCATTCTTAAATGTGCAATTATATGTATATCAAATAAATAATACGACATAGGTAGGTATATTTTCCTATACTTTATTGAGAACTCGCAACATACCTGTTTAAAACTGATTCTTTGATACAAATCCGTTTTCGGACAGTATTTACATTTTTTCAACTTAAAATAGAAAACTTACTTTTTACTTTAAACTTAAAAATGTTGATAGTAACTATCAAACATTTTAGTAAAAACATAATACACATTACCCAATCTCAAATTAAAAAAAAAAAAAATTTAGTTAATATTACAAATGTATTTTCAGTTTATTTTAATTATAATATAGGCTCATTTTTAAAAGAACCTTATATGACTTGAAAATTTATTTAGCTACATTGTGAATTTTATTAGCATTTTTAATTTTAATGTAATAAAAATTACATTACAATTATTTAATTAAAAATACATTGTAATTAAAAATTAGTTTCTATAATTAATAAACGATTAGTTTTTATTTACAGTTAACCTCGATAACATAAGGGTCAGTTTTATGTTTGTGTGTTTACAAAAAAATGTTAAAAAAAGTCTGCATTACTTTCTCCATTTTTGCAAATATCGTCAAACAAAATATTTGAAGCAATTTTTTCTTTGAATGACTATTGATTAGGGACATTAACATAATATATTTATTTTTGATACACTTAAATGAAATGTACAAAATTCTGACATATAAGTTGCTTTTGCGCAATTTTGCGCATTCTCCTTTGTAATTTAAGAATAAGACTGACAAATCAATAACTAACGATTAATTAATATTAATAACAAATCACTTTATAGAGAGTATACAAAAAAAAGTAAATATTCCAATTAAATTATGGAAAATTATGAACATTAATTTCTAGTAGCGATTCCCAGTTTTATTGTAATCAATTTCACTAATTAACAGTTTAATAAACGAAAAATATTTTTTTATATTCTAAGACGGTAAATTAAAAAACCAATGTAGCTCTCGATAGACAAGAAACACCATTTCAATATTTATTCCATGGTACATTATCTATGGCGTGTTTCTTTAACTTGTGTTTCTTCAAATATTTGGAATCTATGAACGCTTCGCCGCACAACGAACAAACGTACGGTCTCTCCCCGGTGTGTGTACGCAAGTGTACGACCAAATTCCCTTTTAAAGCGAAGAATTTCAAGCAAACCGAACATCCAAACTTCTTCTCCCTTGTGTGTGTCAACTGATGGGTTCTCAAATGTGTCTTAGTCTTGAAGCGAAGAGAGCAAAGTGCACAAGGGAAAGGCCTCTCGTTTGTGTGAACTCGTTCGTGCATCACCAACATAGCTTGGCTCGCACATCCTTTACCACAAATGCTACACTCGAAGCGTTTCATATTTCTACTTTTCACATTCTTATGAGTCATTATGTGAGTCTGCATTTCCTTTTTCGAAGGCAACACTTCACCGCACTCGGAACAAAGCAATTCGGTCAGATTCAAAACGTGACTCGACTCTATGTGCTTGTCTAGAGCACTTTCCAGTGTAAACATTTTGTTGCACAACGAGCAAGCATATCCCAATAGCTTCCCAACGTTCGTAGTTATCTCCTGCTTTATTTTCTTCATCATTTCCTGAGTGAGCTCACCGACTTTGGACTTGGTGCATTCGTTCGACTCTTTGTGAGCCGCGACCGATGCCTTGTTCTCAAAAGTCATTCCACACTCTGCACAAATAAAAGGATTCATGTGAGTTATGCGATGTGTTTGCATTGTGATCTTTTGATTGAACTTTTTAAAGCAAATATCGCACTCAAATTTCTTAATGTCATTGTGGATCAGCATGTGACGTTTCAAGTTGTTTGGATTAGCGAATGTCTTCAAACAAACATTGCACCGAGGTCTTATATTGTTGTGTCCATATTTTATGTGCTGAGTGAGAGAATTGCGTTTCATCAATTGATTGCAGAACGGGCACATAATCAACAAGCCTGTGACTTTGTGTAAAAGTGTATGTCCCGTTAGAATCTCATCAGATTCGAATCCTTTACCGCACAAATTGCACAGATGTTCTGTGGATTGATGATGTGTATATTGATGTTTCTCGTATTCAGACAAATCCGCAAATTGTTCTCCACAATTGCACAAAAACGTGCCGTCATCTTGCTGCAATACTGTTGCGATTTGACCTTCCTCAGCATATTCTATGATCAACTCTGAACCTTCACACTTCAATATTTCCAACTGTGACGGATCGTCACCTTCATAAAATATAACCTCATCTTGGGAGAGATCATCGCCATTGTCAGTTGACCCTAACTCTGTATTCGCCAAATATGCAACATTGTTATTGCCCTTCAAAAGTAAGGTGCCATCTTTTCCCGATGATGTAATTATTTTGATAAAACGGCTTTTTCCATCTGCACCTATTTTGTCAGTTACTTGTTCATCAATATTTTCATCTTCATCCATACTTTCAAATTGAGCATTGGCACTTTCTGGAAAATCAGATTGCGAATCCTCACGATTAGCATCGTGGGGTGACGCAACTATTATTTGAAAGTCGTCATTGCCTTGACTGTCTTCCTCGTTTTCGAGAATCGTTGCTGGAACGTTAGCTGGTACTTTATTTGACATCAGAAAAGAACCAATTGAATTTTCAAAATCGTCATCAACTTTAACGGTCGAAGTTTTTGATATAGATACATTATTATCATTACCAATTTGTTCCAGTTTTATGGGTGAATTTTCTTCATTGGTAAGCTCCTCTGATGTCTTGTCTTTATCTTTATCATTGATAACAAGGAATAAGTAGAAATCTTCATCGTTATCAGCCGCTTCCATTTTCACAATAGATTCTAGTTGTTTCATAGGGTCTATGTTAGTATTGTTAGAATCATCTTCTGTTCTTTGGTTCTCTTCTATTGTTTCCATTTTATCATTTGTGTTTATTTCCTCGGCCTGTCTTAAAATTGCTGCTTCCAATTGCAATTTTAATTCTTGTTCCATTTTAAGACACTGTTTTCTAAATTGATATGCAGAATTTAACACAGTGAAACAATCTTTGCATAATTTCTGTGGCAATCCATCTTCTTCAGACACCTGAAAAATACATTATTTTTTTACATATAATATTTGAATATAACAATGAGACTTTATTGAAGCACTTTATTGGGCTGTCAAGCCCATGGAACAGAAGGTGCCCTTGGGTACCTGTGGTACGTTTGGGTATAACAGTGATCATGAAAATACTTTTATTAATATTGGAAGTATAAAACTAGATTACAAGTTCATTACAACTTCTTCTTAATGTTAAAGTCGACAGACTGACGGTCCACTTGATGGTAGGTAACTACCGTCGCCTATAGCACAAGCAGCGCGGTGCTGCAAGTATGCTGCCAACCATAGAAGGATAACAGATTAGGAAGGGATAGGTCAAATTTCCCCCCAAGGGTTACACCACCATAGTGAGCCATTTATTTTGTAACTAATATAATATCGACCAATTACTAGGGTGGATTATAAAAAAAGGAGAGGTATGGTCTAGTACCCCTAATTTAATGAGGGTCTTTATTTTATTTTATTTTGTAATACTAGTTTGTTTTATTTAGTTTTCATACTATTTCGCCGATTTTTATCATTTTAATAAATTTGTTTCTCATATTACTATTACTATCTATTATAATTTCACTTATGTACACACATGATGTTATTTCACAGTTATCATCTGTAAAGTGGTAAATACTGCCGCAAGATGAGCTGTCCAAATGACTGAAACGCAGTGTGCCACTACTTTCTACATCAAGACCAAAACCAACTTTAAAAATAGAACCCGGGACCCCTGAGACAGAGCGTCAAGGCAAGCACCCTAACCACTCATTTAATGGGTTCGTCAAACGAAAACTGTGAACGACACGTCGCGCGTGATACTAGAAGACTGATAAAGTGAAGGCGCCGCAAGAAATCATGATAAGAAATCGAACACTACACACAAACCATTAATAACCAACAACACTAATTTTATTCACTTGAATAAGAAAGAAGTATTTAAAATAAGATAAATAAATACTCACTTGAAAGTGTTTTATTTTCAATTAGATAACTTCATAAATAGATAATGAATGAACTTGTACAATACATGTAAATATAATAACTATTTTTAAAATATGTTTTTAAAACTCTAATATGGCGTATCAAACTGGTATGCTACACAAAACAATAACAAAATAAATTTATATGCAGTGGATGATAAAAATATCTATGAAGTACCTATCAAGTCCACTGCATCAGCTATCGGGGGAAATCCCCTAGTTACTTCACTCTGTAAATAAACATTTTTTTTTTCATAAAGTGATGGAAAACCAATATATCTTCACAATAGATTAAGTTAATTAAGCCATTTTAATTAAATAAATTCTCATAAAGAAAGTAAATGTATCAAGTAGATAAAATAATTTAATAAAACATGGATTAAAGAGTAAGAAACCAGGCTAGTCTACCTAAATAAAAATCAACTGTCCATGACGTAAACATAATACCCAGCCAGCCTACACTCTTCATAGTCTTCATGTTTTTAAATGCAAACACAAAAAAAAAACCCTTTTAGCAAATTCGTAACTAAGTACCTACTAATTAACAAGAAATCTCAATTTTAAATTAAAGAGTACAAAATAAAATAGGGTTTCAGGAAGATTTTAATTTTTTTTTTTTTTAAAGTTCATATTAATAGAAAACATGAGCAAATGAACTACCAGAAGAATTTTTTAAATTCTTTTTGTAATCGGTAGCTCAAAAGTAACAAGTAGACCGTCAGCCTGTCAACCTTAATAAAAATAAAAAAACAAATATGTGTACCCAATAACTAAAATTGGCAATGAAATTAGAAAATATGGATATAAAACTTAGTGACATTATTGTAAATAGTACGTAGATATATCTATACTAATGTCATAAAGAGAGAAGATTTATATGTTTGTAATGAATATACTCAAAAACTACTGAACCAATTCTTTTACCTATAGAAAGCTACATTATCAGTGAGTAACATAGACTATATTATATAAGCAGGCGAAGTCGCGTGCAACACCTAGTAAGTTATAAATATATAGTACTAGCTGAACCCGGGCACACTTCAGTGTGGGGTGTGTGTGAGGTGCCCACCTTTATTAACAATTGTTGTGATAACTCGGCAAATATAAATAAAATGTTTCAAAATTATACACATCCTCATACTCAAACCATCCTCAGAAATTCCTCTTTCCGTCTTTCCACGCTTCAAAAACCAAATAAATGTTAAATTTCATGGTCTTCCTTTTATTTAAGTTGCTATGTTATTTAGAAGAAATTAAAATGCTTATGATTGAGCCTTTAGATCAGTACAGTAAAATTATAGGTTCTTTTTTCATGTTTAACAGATTCGATTCCCGCTGGATTGAAATATTTTGAATGCAGTTTGTGTTGTTGTATGAAGTAAAAATGAAATAAAAATGAAGTCTTCTTTCGGTATATAAGGTATCTACAGTATATAAGGTACTTTTACTTCTTGTGGCAAAGTCACGGGACTCCCTGTATTCATAGTAGGTGTAGATAGTAGCCGCTTCTTGTGAATGGGCAGTCTACCAATCTTTAATTACTTCAGGGTTTATAGAGAAAATTGATAGATATCTTTGAGAAGTAGCAAATAGCCTCAAAAGCATTTCTTTATATTTACTATTTTGGCTAACTTTATCCCATCAGACACAGAAATTCCTGGCAGATTAGGTACACAAGAACTGAAGACTCTCCTACCATTAACTATGTTAGTAGTTTGAGGTCAGATTATAAGAAAATTTCTTCAATCAATCGATATTTAAATACAATTATTATTTATTTAGTGCATACTTTAGCATAGATAGCACATGACCTGCAGGCTATATCCATAACATTTACACAGACATTAGTAAGTAATACATGATAATACTAACCTGTATTAAGAATTAAGATATTATCACAAAAAAAAAAGTACCAATTAAAATATTTGGAGGTTATTTTTTGAAATTTGACCTATGAATGACATAAACAATTCTATAGAAACAGATAATACAAATAAGGTTATATATATATGACAAACGAATTCAGATTGTGACAGAAATTAATAGTTTTTTTAACAGTAACGCATGATAAAACGTTTTAGTAAAAAATTTATGTTTACCTCTATAGTGGTTACTTCCAGGAATTTCTCCTTAACATTCAGTTCTGCGTTAGTAAGCGACACCTGCGAATCAGGGGTTAGGCAGCATCGGCACAAATTTGACCATTCATCCATTTTAGAAAGTCACATACATAATTAACCCAACGGAAAAACCTGAAAATATAACAAATCTTATAGAGGAGACCATTGTTTTGACACAAAATAGTCAGTAATCAAAGACCACAACACAAATACATCCAGAGAGTAAAAATTATCTACGGACCTTGTCCATAAATACACGAACAACCAAGACAATCTATCTATGATTCAAATTATAGACAAGAAGAGAAGAGAGCGTACAAAACAAAATGGCGTGTGGCGTCGGTTGGTGTAATCTGCCTATTAATTGTCGAAATAAACGCCATCTAGTGTACGTCACACGAGTTAAGTGGTATCTATTTATGACAGATGGCGCTAGATATCGCGATCGTATCCAGCCTGATAGACCACAGAGTAAAGTAATGTGTATCATAAAGACATAGTATATGCAAGAAGAAAAGACAGCGATACAGAGCGTACAAAACAAAATCTCATTGAACAAAATAGTGTGTGGCGTGGTGTGGCCACTAACCAAGTAGAATGGTATGCCATTTTATTTTTATTATCTTGTTAATTTTTGGAGGTAT
Organism: Synanthedon myopaeformis; assembly: GCA_944738685.1. NCBI lineage: Eukaryota > Metazoa > Arthropoda > Insecta > Lepidoptera > Sesiidae > Synanthedon > Synanthedon myopaeformis. The sequence goes on along the minus strand of OX122936.1, from coordinate 2,349,571 downwards.
GTCAGCCCTTCTATTGTATGTTTGCCATTCTAAATAAGACTTTATTCGTTATAATCATTGAATAGTTGAGAATATCTGTATATACCTACCAAACAAATCAGCAACCAAACAATTGGCAAAATAGTTAAGAAAATAAAAAGTGGCTACTATAGTGTCTTCCTTTTCTTATCATTTGAATGGTTAAAACGGGACAACACTACAGTATTGCCAATTTTTAATTTATAATCATTAATACCAAGCGTACAGCTTGGCAAAATAGTGCAAAATACAGCTTGCCCTTACCACTATTTAATCCTTACATCCTTATATATTATAAAACAAAGTCCTCCGCCGCGTCTGTCTGTCTGTTCGCGATAAACTCAAAAACTACTGCACCGATTTTCATGCGGTTTTCACCAATGGATAGAAGAATAATCAGGGAAAGTTTTTACGGGAAAAAAATGCACGCCGGGAGCGGTATGGCATTATTTGGTGAAGTATAATACGCCATCTAGTGACCAAAACCCGAGTTAGCATCAACAAAAAGTGTAAAAAAAAGTGTTATCTACATATGATAGATGGTGCTAGATTAAAAAATATTGATCTAAATAAAAAAATTCTAAACTAAAAAATTCGATCTAAATAAAAGCGGCCACATTCCTCTAGATTGTATTTTGTTGCTTCGTGTCCCAATATGAAACTTTATAAAAGATATTAAAAAATTGTAGACATACTTACCGAGGGTCCTGATTGAGCCGTTATTAATAATTCCTTTTCAGTCACGAGATAATATAGCTAAGCTAAATTGAAGATGGTGGCACTAGTTGGCAATTTATAGGTCAAAACAAGAGTTGAAAAATATAAGGATAAGAGATATTGTAGGACCTATGGTCTCTGGCATCTAGTAATAGTACGAGTATGTACTTTAATAAGATATTGAAATATTGAACTGATATTTAATGTTACAAGGTTACGAGCCTATTTTTGTAGATCTAGTGCTAATTAAATGCTGAATTTGTAAAGCAATTGTTTAAAAAAATAGGGGAAGATTTGACAAATTGTACCGGTCTTAGTTTTGGCTAAGTCAGGAAAAACGATTTCATAAGTACCAACATATAAATAAGTACCTACACAAATGATAATGTGAATTTAATTTTGTAGATTTATAAAAATATCTTTCCCCTGGACTCACCCCACATTATCGAATTTTCCCGTTTTGAATTTTGACAATGCACATAACAAACAGTGTGGGTGGTTTATAAGTCGATAGTTCCGACTACGTCAAGTAGACCTTGGTTAAATACCAAGAGTCAGACAGAAGTAGAAGGATGTTGGTACAATTTTTTCTCATTAGCATGGATTTTCATGTTTTTATGGAATCTTAATACCTTTTACATTAAAACTGGATGACTTCATTAACCCTTCGAGCAAAAACTCAAAGAGCTCGTGGAAGCGCCGGGTATCGATCCCGGTACCTCTCGCATGCGAAGCGAGCGCTCTACCATATGAGCTACGCCCCCTTGTCCTAAGGGATGCAAATTGAGGGATGATACTAATATTAAAATAGGTACAACTATTTAAAAATAATTACTTACTAAACATATTGAAAAGAAATTCTGGAGTATTATGTATTGAGGATTTTTTTTTCAGTCCATATCCTTCTTACGCGTAGAAAGGGATGCAAGGAATCCAAACTACCTGTTACATGCAAATAATAAAATTAATTGATAGATTCTGCTATTCGACGCTAGTGGTTTAGTTCGGCTTTTGGACACTAGATGGTGTATGGCACACTTACTTGTTATAAATTATGTTGGCGGGCAACACCCAACCCGCCAATTATTGCGGGCTGCCCAGGCAACCGCAGGCGATCATAAATTACCGACAATCTCAAACGTGTTGACTCCCCTACACTGCCACCAAACTCGACCGACGACAAACACGCGCGAATGTGTTTTATACAATATCTGAGTAAAGGATTTTTTATCGTCTTAACATTTTATTGTCTTTACAATATGCTCTTTATGTACTCCTTGTACATGAAACGTTAAGATGAAGAAATTAGCCTCGTGAATTTTTTTGATAGGCAGCGAAAGATAAAAAAAAATGGTTTTATTTTTTTCATCAATCATAGTTTCCATGTAATTTTACAAAATAACATTATAGTTTCATTAAATAACATATAAGTGTAAAAGTGATTCGTTTGTCTCTAAGGTAATGTTTGTTATGCATATTGTGTTATCTATCTGAGCATGCAAAAATTACTCAACAGATTTTGATGAAACTTTAAAGCAACATAATTTATAAATCAAAATGACATAATATATGCTATTATTTATATGATATTATATTAGTCTACTTCTATGTGGTAAATTACATTGACGAAGTAGCATATGGCTGTTTCACGCAAAAACTTCTCAATATATTTTGATGAATTGCTTATAGCTATTAGCTAATAAATTTTCACTTAATAGGTACACTAGGTTCAATAGTGTTTTTTAGTCCCACACATACCATCAACATTTAAATTAAATTTCAAATTTCATTTAGAAATAGAATTTAACTATTTAAACAATTGCTCTTCTCATAGATACTATTTAATGAATAATAAATAATATTATTTTTAAACAAAATATGCAGAAAATAATACACTACTTATACTTATGTTTTTTTTGGATCATACTTGTATTAGTTTAAAATTTAGTTATTTTATAGGACAATCTTGATATTTTTGTACAATTCTTGATTCTATGGATTCAATTGAAGAGGACAGAACTTGCTGGCATCACCGATCTTTCTGAAATCACCTTTTTCTTATAACTATTCGCTCTGTTTAATACATAGGTGGGTATGTATTACAGCGTGTGTACAATATACGGTGTTGACTATAAAGGTGCACTTGTATATAGGGTGTTATAGCGGTGGGGTTATGGCACAATATATACGGGACGTTGCGATGTCGGCGGGCGGTGGCGGGCCGCGCCGCGCCTCGGGTGAATCATACTGTTCGTTGGAAATAAAATCTTCATACTTGAATTTTTTTTTTAATTTCTTCACACTTTTTTATATCTGAAAAGTACAAATCTCACTAGCAGCCCTAGCCAAGTTTTAAGAGTGTTTTTCAACATTTTACTGTCAAATAAATCAAAGTTAGTGAAATCAACACAAAAACGGTCAGAACAGCTTTATTATATTCGCAATTTATTAGTTATTGGCGATCGCTTAGACTTAGACAAATCTCGACAAACGCTACGACATTAGTCATAAAAGTCTAACTTGGCTCCGATTTTTCTATATGTTTCTTTCCAATCATATAACTTATCAAAGAAAGTTGACGTTTCTATAATATTAATAATTTCCAAGCTCTCTCAAGGCGTTAACGATTGCAAAAAACAAACTTGGCTAGGGCTGCTGTGTTTTCCATTATGTCACTAGAAAAAAGTTTCTAGGATCTCATTTTACAAGATTCTTTTTCAACTTCAATATAAAAATAAATGATTGGAAGCCCATTAAAATGCCAAATATTTGTGAAAACAGATGGTTTTCAGTTATAACTTATGAAGATCTGTTCGGCCGGGTAAGTATCATAATGACTAGATCGTGAGTGTTAGAAGAAGAATAGTTAGAATCGTTAGAAGATCATCAGCTCATTTCCTAGTTGACGAAGGGATCTCCATAACTCCCACAAGTTTACCTGAATTGAATAGTGGTATTTCCATGACATGGTAACCTTGACCTGATGCTGCAGCATTGAGTAGTCTGCGAGAGACCTAACTCCTCGGCAACTTACAAAGAATATAGCATTTTTGGGCTCAATAGAATGTCGGTGGTTAGTTTGTAATTTTTAATTGTAGAATGTTCAAATCAAGTATCTAGCTGGTTGGTTGGTAGTATAGATGGAAGTACGCGGTGAGTGGCGCTCGGGCGCGCGGCTGCTTTGTTCCCGGGCTGCCAGCCGACGCGCCACGCCGCCGCGCTTCGACATTTTACAGGGTTGTCAACAAATTTATTTTTGCTTTTATTTCATTTTAAATTTACTTCTAATCTATGTATCTAGACACGCGCTATTGAATCGGTAGAAGTTTGATAGGAAAATCGACATCGACACTACAGTGTGAACGTTTATTGAAAACGTTTTTTTACCAAAAAAAATTATGGGGCTCCAAAAACTGTCAAGATTATCAAAATCACTCATTCGTTAATTGACAGACAAATTCTGTAGTGTTTTTCTCGTGGAGATAAAACGATTTGAAACTTGCTTTAAAATTACATTATTCTAGAAAAATCCCAAAAACCATTAATTTCTACTTAGTTAGCTTTCTATTTCTAAGTAAGTATGAATACGTGGGGATTACAAAAATAAACACAAAATTTTATAATACATTTATTAATTTTTTACGACCATAGTAAAAATCAGCCTTCGGTAGGAAGGGATGGCTTCTTGGAACGCAATCACCATTGCGGAATTTCCAGATTTGATATACCTAGCAGGTACGTTATAGCCACTGCAAACAAATAAGTGCATATTTGTTTGCAGTGGTTAAATGCTCGTGAAAAACTTACTAATGACGACACGTTTGGTCTAGTTGCTAGTAACACTAGCTGTTAGCCAAACGATCGCGGGTTCGAATCCTACTAGGGGCAAATTTTTATGTGTTCACATTTTACCTTTGTACCTGAGTCATGGATGTTTTGTATTTATAATATATATGTATTTACAAAAAAAAAGTAATCTATGTAGTATATCAACTGTCTGGTATCCATAAAACAAACAATTAGTTGCTTAGTGTGAAAAAAAAACTTTCAATAATAACTCAAAAATAACGGAACATCATGCCCTTAAGGGTTATTTAATGAGTGATACTTCTTAATTATAAAAACCTATAAAAACCTATGGCTATTATAAAAACCTTTCTTAATTATATTTGGGTGACGTATTCATTTAAGGAACCGTCTAAAACAACGCATGTTTCTTAAGAATTAGCCGACCCATATTTATACGAGAAAGTGATGGATTCGCCTTTGTATTTTGGCAGATTTCATCGTAATAACGAAAAATGGAATATTTTTAATTATTACGAAGTCGCGTGCAACATCTAGTTAATACAAATCTTTTCTCTTTATAATATTGGTATAGATTACAATACTTTAAAATAATGTTTAAAATTTGAGAATAATAATAATTATTATTATTATTAAATTTTGACAACCCTATGTTCAGCCGGGGCGGGCCGATAACAATATCGCTGAGTGCGCGCGTCGAGCTCGCGCGGCACGGCAAGTGTCCGCCGCCTAATTTACTTTGCTGCTGACGCCTGTGAAATGCTGCTACCCTGGTACCTATTCGACCATTTAGCGATGTCGACATATGCGGTGACTTAAAGACGCCTAGCCAAAATTAAACATTTTAAAAACGATAACGAATTTCGAAAAGAAAGGTTTCGAAAACTTCGCTATCGTTTTTTTAAATGTTACTTTGGCTAGGGCCCCAGGACAAATTTTGCCAAAAATAGCATAACGCATAAGTGCCGATTGCTTGAGGCGTTACTTATGACATAGCAGCCTCCTAGTATCAAAAGTGGACGGTCAGCCTGTCTGGCTACCGTACAAATAAAAAACTCAGTAAAGCTAAAAACATAATGAGGAGAATTTGTTTCTGAATCTGCCACCTGGCCACCTGCCTCTTGCCCTATTCTTGAGAAAATACAACTGTCATTAAATAAGGGCGCTACCTCACCGGGACGCCATGACCACGTTGCCGGCGATATAGGTGTGGCTACCTTCGGTTGCCAAATTGAGTGGCCAGTACGCGACCGGCTACCATCTGTCAGTCAGTTCTCGTATCAAAGCGTCTATTCGCTTCGTGCACACTTATTTATTATATGCGCCGCAAAAAGTTAAAAAAGAAGAAACCTAAAGGCTTGTTCAAACCGCAGCGGTAGCGGAATCCCAAGGGGTATGCGAATAACGCGCGGATACCACAGTGCGGTCGACCGATAACGCTCAGTCGCCGTCTTGTCTTGTTTGCTGCATGTAGATGTAGAGTGTATAAAAAATTATTTGATAAATTGGAAGAGAAGATGGCTAGCAGAGTACGAAATTTCGCCGAACACGCGGTACCGTACCGCGTACCGCTCTAGTTATGCGGTTCCGCTTTCGCGACAACTGCGGAAATCCCATACTAAATACCGCGCGGGATATCGTTTGAGTATTACCGCTACCCACGGTGGTGGCGGATAACTCTGCGGTTTGAACAAGAATTAAGAAATTATGGGTCTAAAGGTGTCTACACACCAAAGCTGGCGGACTCTCTTGGAGACAAGCTTGCCGGCGGCTTGCGCCCGCGCGTATTACCCGGTGGCACATGTTTTGAGGGATCTACCTATAATAACTGCACAAGCTGCTAATATTAGATCACTATCGTCCTCATCCATATCAAATACAGAAAATACGTCGTAATAATTCGAAACACGCGCAATCTTTGTGAGCACTCGGCAATCACCCGTCAGCAAATTTGTCCGACGCGCAACTTTCTGAAGCCGCCGGGTTTAGTGTGTAGACACCTTTAGAAACCTAAAAAACCTGATTGTGGAAAGAATGACTTTTTGGCGACCGGTTGAACATTGAATGAGTGAGACGCAGTTTACTCGTGTACATTTTACTGGCGACGTCGTCGGCTCGCCAGTCTCCAGACTCCACACAGAGAGCCGACAGTCGTGGCTGCGCTTCCAAATTAGCGACGCTTCCAAATCGTCGCCAAGTGCGTAGCTGCCATACATTTCAATACTAATTGTCGGCCAAGTCGCCGGCCAAGTTTTTTACATTTATTTTCTAAAGCTTATATTATAAAGATTATAAAGCTTATAATATTTATAAATTTTATTTATTTATTTTGGTTTACAATAGACATATTTAATTGTATATGTATTATTAATATTATTAGCTATACTTATCATAAGAAAAAATGTGTATCTATGAAATATTAATTTTCTGGATATAAAAAAGATTACAGTCAGTCGTATAACAGTCGTATAACGGAAAAATCATTGCTTCGATACACCTAATTAATTAATATATAATATTAAAAAAATAATTAATAAAATAAGTATATGAACTCCCTCTGATGATCCATAGGTATTTTTTCCGAAACCAAAGTTTTGTGTCAGAACAATAACGATTGATAATCAAAGCCGTAGACATCGAAACTAATTCTTTTTGAAGCATATTAATGAAAAATCACCTGGGGATCAATTGTAAATTTCTTTAATTTGACCACGAGCAAACGACGTTTGATCGTTTATCGCTACCAACCCGTGTAATCTCACTTTGATGTCGGGGACATTGAATCCGAAATGAGGACAGGGAAAGTCGGCATTGAAATATTTAGTTAGTCAGGGAGACTGGAGGCATTTTTTTTAATAATAAAATAACTTTAAAAATATAATACAAAATATATATAATATTTTGAATTTATTAATAATTTTTAATTTATTTAAATTTTATGTTATTAAACGTTATAAGGTTTTGACATTAAATTAGAGAGAGCGACCTTAGGAACTGCACTTACCTATAATTCCTTGAAAAATGCTTTCACTATTCGAAAAATACCATATTCTTCCTTTTACTTTGAAAATCAATTTAAAAGAAATGTGTATTATTTAAATAACAATTACCTATCTGCATCACGTCATGTAGTAGAATATATTCGTAGAAATATTTTAAAGCAAAATTTAAAGGGCAACGATAGCGGATTTTCTAAGTTTGTTTATCTGTAGGGAATAATATCCTAGATGACTGCACCTATTTAAAAAAAAATATTTCGCTATTATTAGACGTAATAAGACCGCAGGTCGACGCTGGCTTCTGTGAACGAACCTACTGGGAAAGAATGGGGGAGGTCTATATCCTGCAGTGGATAGCCAAATATATTGCACAATTGCACCCAGACAAAGCCGAGACACGTCGGTCCAGTTTATTACTAACTTTGACTCCAAAATTCGGTTTCCATTCTTCTAATGTAATTCTTCTAATTCTTCTAATGGAAATAGACTAATATTACCAGTTAAACTTATGTTTAAAAAAAGAATTTAATGTTCTCTAAGAAACCAAAAATAAGCAGTCATCTCTTGGTCTAACACCAAGCTACCAAAGCATTAATTAGCGCGTTTGACGGTGTGCGGGATTTTTAATTAAACCCTCATAAGCACCAGGAGATTTGTGGAATCAGTTGGCGAAGTGTTGAAAGACACACCTGAACACGGCCCCGCCTTTCTGTAAAAACGAAGCCGAGAATTATTAGTAGATTATCCAGTCTCAAGCTTCATATCCACCCTTAAACGCAAACAAAGGCTGACAGAATATTTAAATGTTGAGCGATTAAGGTGGGTTAGGTGGTATTATTATTATCCAAATAATAATAATAATACCTCTGCAAAAAATACAAATTTTTGTAGTTTTTTTTTTTGTCAATAAATACAAAAAATATACATTCCATTTATACAAGTAACGTCATTGCGTTTCCAAGTGCACCACCGACCTTGATATGATACAGATAGGATAGGAAAATAAAGGTAGCATCGCTTTATACTATATACTTCTTTATACTTCTGAAAGGGGGTGGTTGCTGTCGCCAATTGGGTTGCCCAGTTAATATCTGCGAAACTGTTGTTATCATCAATACTGTTCATAAACGGTATATTTTTAGCTAAAACGTACGAAATCGCGGTCATCGACTATAGGTAGTCGAAAACAAATTCGAACAAAGGAATAGGAGGAGTTCACAAGTAAACAGAAGAGACTTGGAAAGGAAATATCTGAGTCCGTTAAGAAATGCTTTAAAAACGAGGTGATATCTGGTTCGGTAGTCGTGACGGGACTTCAACGTTATATAAAGCCCGGTGGGAGCTAAGTGGGGGAGGTGGGGTGGCAGACGCGATCAGTCCGCAGTGGCTCCGGCCAGTTAAGTAGGTGTCACATAGTGTTTGCCCTTATTAAGTGTAGTGAGTTATCGATACTTATTATATTGTTATTTTATATCTACTTTGATGTGTAACTACCGTACCTTGATTACACTTGATTATAATGATTGGTATCAAGTTCTAACAGATTTAAGACAGGGACTAAGCTCAGACCTAACACAATTTTTATCCGCAAACTAACAGACAGAAAATAATAGCGACTTTATTTTATAATTTTATATATTTATAATAAAGAGATCAACTAGAATTTAAATTCCTACGCAAAAGAGTAAAAAACCTTGACCTTGAAATGCTTTCTGCATTTGGGCTTCATCAACACACTGTTTTTGTGTTAAACCACTTCGAAAGTCATAATAAATCATTGCTCTTGAATTTTCTCGAGTCAATTCCATTTTCACACTGACTTTACAAGTTCGACAAGACCTTATGACAAGACCGCGTTCTTTTTAAAAAATAAATAAATTGTATTCGATTAATAAAACCAATGAGTTTTCGATTACAAAGACTTTATTATGCCAGGAACAAGGGAAATATTCCAATCCCGATACTTTTAGTGCAGCCCTCGTATTTATTAATGACCTGTCATTATGAATTTCATTTTAAATGATTATATTCTATTGAATTGTCATTGTGTGTCAGTGGCATATATTTTCTTTTGTATTTATTTATCGTTCGTAATGAGTAAACTCCAGTCGTGGGTCGGAGCTGACATACACACTTTTTTATTTCTGTTTCGGAAAAAATATTAATAAATATTTAACTAAAACATATAATCAGACCTTTATCCCAACAGAGTATGGAAAATGCCTTAGGATAAAGGTCTTTTTAATCGATTGTTCTCAAAATTGCACTTCCCTATGATCAGTCAACGAAGGTGAGGCGTTGAAGTGCTCATTAGTAAACGTCCTCACCGCTTGCGATATCGCGAATGCGATATACACAGTTTCACATGGATGACTGATGGGGTCCAAATTCCAATAGATAATCGAAATGTTTTTCAATCATTTAAAATTCCAAAAATTGGTTGAGTAATTAAGGATCTAATGCCTTACAATTCAACCGATTATCTTATAATTTTGCATAGGTGTAAAGAAAATAACATGCGGTACCACCTCTCATCCAAAAAAAGTACTGTTACCAACTTGTTACCAAGGTATGATAAGTATTCATATTGAACCATCCCAGGCTCAATATGATTACTTCATGGGAAAACAAAAGAAAGGTTTGTATTAATAATATTGTGTATAATAATTAAGTGTAAATAGTGTAATAATATACTTCCATAACAACTAATATTTTAAATGTGAAAGTAACTATGTTTGCCTGAATATTACCTTTTCACGCCTTGACTACTCAACCGATCATCGTGAAATTTTCCATAAGTACGTACACGTTATTAGGGATACAAGAAAAGACATAGGGTATCCAGAAAAAAAAGAACTGTTCCCAAGGGATCATCTTAAATAAAATAAAAAATTAACGCCTGGCCAAAGTGTTATAGCATTAAAAGATCAAGCGTTATATTGCTTTTATTTTTTTTTACTTTTTCAACGCGGACGCCAACAGTAACTAGACATTAGAGAAAAGCTGAAAACAATAATTTATTTTAGTTTGGACTTACTAAAAACTAATTAATGAATACATTATCTTATAATCAACAAATAGACTATTTAAAAATCGATATTATTATATAATTTTTTTTTAAATATAATAAAAAATATATCTGTTAGTCTGGTACCCACACTCATCGGCACGATATCCGGACGCGCGGTATTCCGTTTTCGTATCACCCCAGCCGGATGTTCTACCGGCTACACCCACAGACTCACGCGAGAAGTGTCGCCAAGACATTGCGCGAAAACCGAGCAGCTCAAGTGTAAAATGTATCTAACTAACTACTAACTAAACAATTACGTTTACATGTGTACTAAAGGAAACATGAAATATATAAGACCCGCTCCCGGCTTCGCACGGGTGCAATTTTTTTTTGCAAATTATAATAATAATATAAAAATCTTCCTCGTTTAACGCTCTTTCCATTAGTAAAAACCGCATTAAAATCCGTTGCGAAGTTCTTACATACAGAAGGGACAAACAGCGAGAAGCAACTTGGTTATACCTTCTACGTATGTAAAGATGATAAAAATCATTATATAATATTATAATGACTAATACTATTATAATGGGAGAAAAATCATTATATAACACACAGTGACTCAAGTATGAGTTTATAATGACGACACTCGCTAGCGATAGCGTAAAATGTTTGTATGGAAAATTGACAATCGTGAATGTTAAATTAACACTTTTCCATATAAATGTTTTACGCTCTCATTACAAACTCATGCTAGACCCGCTTATCACATTGGGCCACAGAGCACTATAAACTCACAAGGAGGCTGTCCTATAGCCGAGTTGTCTATTCCATTTCTACAATGTAAAAAAATATGTCAACAATGACAATTGTATGTCATCCATCACATCAGTCAGTCACTTATTTTATTTTATATGTGGATTCTTAAGTTTTGTATTATATTATATTGATTAAAGTTTTAATATATTTGGTTTTGAGGTATGAGGTATATAATTAAAATCTACTAGAAATATAAACTATAACACAAACTACTTTCTTAGAATAGAATACCTAATAGTTTACCAAACATAGGTTACATTTTACCAATTATAGATTGTAATTAAAATAATTATTAACGTTAGCTTATTATGTTTTGCCACTAGTCGTAAAAATATAGTTAAAGGTACAAAAAAATAGAAAACCAAAACAGAAATAGTTTTCATTCAAGAAGTCGGTGCCCGCGACTTCGTCCGCGTTGAACGATGAAAGGTACCCTATGTCCTTTCTGGTGTCCCAGATAACATGTATGCAAAATTTCATGGTGATCGGTTCACTAGTTTTTGCGTGAAAGAGTTACAAACATACTTTCGTATTTATAATATTAGTACGGATGTAGGCAATAGCAAACTTGCCTTCATTTATTTTTGCATTTTTAAGATCAATTATGTATTGCAAAATCAACACAAAACTTCCTAAATTGGTCAGAACAGCCTAAATCTACTGGGGATTGGCGATCGCTTAGACAAATTGTTCAAAAGCTACGATTTTAGTGGTAAAAATCTAACCGCTCCGTTTTTTCTATTTTTGTTTCCTTCTGTCACTAATCTATATTGCTCTTTCTCCACGGTTGAAAGAAAGACGATAAATCGGTGACGCCACCTGTCGCTAAACACGGGTACTAATCATACAGCCTAGTTATAAATATAAGTAGTTATAAATATAAGTAGGATTATAGCAATGTAGGACAGGTTGTGTTGTGAAGATAAAAATTATATATTTTAGCATTTTACACCGTGTGTAATAAATTGTTATAATCAATACTAATATTATAAATGTGAAAGTAACTGTCTGTCTGTCTGTTATCTTTTCATGCTTTAACTTCTCAACCAATCATCATGAAATTTTGCAAACACTTTGTCAGGGATACAAGAAAGGACATACCTTTCTTATATATTTTTTTTATTTTTCAACGCGGATGAAGTCGCGAGCACCAGCTAGTAGATATTTATATTATATTTAGCATATAAAATATATTGTAGCCACTTCTGTGCTGGGCTTAAACGATTGTAAAGAGCTAATTTGACTGGGCTGCACAGAATTGGCCATTAGAATAGAAGCCATTAGAAGCTGCCAAAAAAATCAACAGATCGGAGAATAGACTAACGTGAGAACGAGACGGCGAGAATCATGAATCATATTCACGCCTCTCGGATGTTCTCGTAGTTTCTCGGCTCGGCATTTTTGGTCGAGAGAAGCCGTACGGAATCCGTTCCGAAATTGTACGAGCGGCAGCCGAGCTCTTCCGGATGTACCGAACCGGATCGTTATAACGTTCAGACAGCCGGTGAGCCGGCTGGCGTCAGTCTCGCCAAGTAAACCGAGAGAGAGCGCGCGCGTAATTTTTTTTTTCAAAAGTAAAGTTTGTTTACTTTGAAAATTGTTAATTGTGTCTTTAATGATTTAACGATAACGATTAAATTATTTTAAAAAAGTCACAAAGATTGATTGTTAAAGAAATTTTGTTAACGTAGGTCGCGCGTTTTTTTTGTGAGTCAAACGTAGGACAAAAGTTACAAATTACTAGGAGCCCATGAACACACGGAGTTCCGGAACATATCCTGAAGTGAAACCGAGTGACAAAATGTTGGAGTCGCCGTTGTTGATACAGGCGATAGAGAAGCACCCAAGTCTTTGGGACCCATCAAATATAGATTATTACAAGAACTTACTCAAGGACGATACGTGGAATAAAGTGTGTCAAGAAATATACAGTAACTGGGATGAGTTGAGTAAAACAGAAAAACATGAAAAAAGTACGTTTAACTTTTTATCTTTTACATCTTATCCCTTTTGTCTTATATTAGATTTTTTTTTATCTTTATTCCCATACAATATGACGTGTTTATGCATAGTATTATGCATAGTGTGAAATTATATGGCGTTGCTTGTGTTAATAGGCGATAATATCCTATGTGGATCAAGTAAATTTATACATAAATTATTTAAACTTGAGGAAAGGGTTTTCAACCCCAAACTGTTTCTAAGAATGTACCTAGTTGTTTCACATTTCACATTTAACTAAGTAATTTTTTTTTTTTTTTTTTTTTCAGAACAAGACGCAAAAAAGAGATGGAACAATATACGGGATTATTACAAAAAAGATTTGAATTCACAAAATGACAAAAGGTACCAATACGCGGAATTATTGCAATTCATGAAGTCAGTTGTAAAAAGAAAACGGTGGGTAGAAAATTAATTTTGTTATAATATTTTTAAAAAGCATATAAAATCTTACTATATTAAATAATTCAGTATGAATATTTGTATCAGTACTTTTGGTGTATATTTTTATTAAAAAAACTCTATTATTCACCATTTATTGACGTGATAGGCTTTTGCTTCAATGTTTCCAATATTATTAAATAATGAAAAAATTAATAAATAATTTTATAAATTAAAAAATAATGGCCACGTGACGCTTTAGGACTCTTCTTTCGTGGCGTTTATTATAATCGATTATGCTATGATTTTTTTTTACTAACTATAAATTAATATATTTATTTCAGTCAACACGAGTCACGCGCATCGGACAGTGATAATGATGACGATAATGATAATAAAAAACAAACAGTAAAAAAACAACCGGCACCAAGTTCGAGAAAAGCAACACCTAACCAAACCCAGAAAGCACCAAAACAAATTGAGCCGAAAAAAGTTGAAAGAAACACATTTGAACATTCCATATTTAGTTCTGTATTAGATCGAGCAGAAGATTCGGATTTTTTATTTTTGAAAAGTCTATTGCCTGATATGAAAAAAATGACGGACGATCAGAAATTCGATTTTAAACTTGGAATCATGCATTTGTATAGAACAATAACGCGATCGGTGGAATCAACGAGAAACGAGTCAATGGAAGATCAGAAGGATTTTTTAATTGATCCATTATCAAGGGAAGACGATTGATTGATCAAACAATTTATTGAATTAAAACTGTTGAAATTAATACTGTTTTTTTTTTTTTGTACTTCTCATCCATACTTATAAAATCGTTTGCACTAATTGCACTGACACCATCAACGTACAGCCAAAACTAAGAAAGCTGAAATTTTGATCTCAGGTTTATTTATTTATTTTGCACACCAACATCTTGACATAACTTTTTATTATTACTATGACATAACATCAGATTTATATTATAATCCGTTAAGTAAGGATTTTTGAAATTTTTATTTCCATACGAAGCTGGCCGAGGGCGAGTTCGTTTTTTTTTTTATAGTAAAAATTGTTTGTGCTGAGTACTGACTGACTTATCAACCCATAGCCAATAGAAATTTGAAATCTGGAATATTATTTTTATTTTACAACAGCATCTTTTGAAAAGGAACTTTATAATTTAAACTCTTTATTAAACCGGGGGCGGTTTCGCTATTTTTTCGGCCCATTCCCAGTCCTATATAAAATCGTTTTACCTGCCTCTCCGTAAAGCGTCACGTCGTCACGTGACTAGGAGTGCCGGACCAAAGTATGGTCTTTGGTCCACAGACTATAAACGCACAGCCAAAACTATTAGAAAGCTGAAAGGAACATTGGTTTATTTGCTACGAAAAGCTTTTTGAAAATTAAAACTCCGTGTGAAACCGTGGTCGGATCGCTAGAAAAAAATGTGTGCTCCGACACACGACTGGAGTTTACTCCGTTTACTCCTTACGAACGATTATAAAATTTAAATTTTCACAATTCGAACACACCGAAAGAACAACATTGTTCTTTTTTTAAATAATATTTGTGTTGATGGCGCAATATCTCTGAAACTTCAGATATTCTAAAATATTCAAAAAATAAAACGTAACGCATTCGTGCTCGCATTCCGTGTGATTACTCCCATAAATTCATACCGCACGTCCTTAAGGAGTTTACTCCAAAAAAAAAACAACAAGCTTACCGAACGCATGATAACTTCTAATACCAGGAAATCATAACCAGTGCAGTACTACTACGTATATGTAATATCAGAGCCGAAAACAATAGCAGTCGGCTCTGGTAATATCTATCTGTGATGTATTTTAATATTATAATTATTTAATGTGAGACTAATGAGAAATTAGTCATTCTTTATAAATGAAGACCTGACGTAGAGAGAGAGGGAGAGAGAGCATTTGAAGGTTTTTTTACTCATTTTCCCTAAAAAAAACTGTAGGTACTCGTACTTATATTACAGGTTCGCCGCGGCGAACCTTACCTCATGCGCACGCACAGGAATGTTTTTCTGAGTTTAGCCACAACACAGGCGGTCAGGTGTCTACTTAGTGGAATAAAATCTAATAAAAAGAAACATTTATACTGTAGATGATTTTTGTAAAGGTTGGCAGGCTGACGTTTCACTTGATAGATAAACAATAATTAAAATAATTATCAAATTTATTTGTTACCTAATTAGTCTTGTAATTTCCCTAATAGCAAGAAACATGGATACTAATAAGTAAACAGTTTTTTAATAGCTATTGTAAAAATACCTACTATTTATTATCTATCTGAAAAGAAAAATGTAATACCACTTCTACCTGTCTCGCTCTAAAATGACAAGACACTGCAAGACGTCAAACCTAGGAGCCAGTTCACTATCTATTACTTATGTACGCCTGGTACTAAGCGCACATTTTGCGCAAGCGTCGACCCAAGCGCGCACATGGTCGTCGTGCCCAACGTGCTGCGCGCGCGCATTTTATGATTCCATTTTAAAACAGCTTAAGTGTTGTTTGCTTTGCTATTATATAACCTACCGTTTCACTGCGAAGTTAAGGTTCATTTTGTTTTATTATTTTGTTGTTTCGTCGACGCGACGATGAGTGAGAAATTTAGTCGCCTTTGTGCGTACTTTAAGTTTTTCGTTTCTTGAGCATTTCAAAAGGAAGGACAGGGCCCTAGGGATATATGACCTTGTGGTCATTCCGTGCAAGTCCAGGCGTATTGAAAGTTAAGCAAGTTCAGGAAAGTTTAACATGTAATTGAAGCCAATGTTATTTATTATTATTATTAAATATGAAGTTCTGTGTCTCTTGGAGCAGGCTTCAAGAGCTTCTCTCAAGGCAATCGAAAGATAATAAATATTTACTATTTCGTCACCTAGATAAAATTCACTATGTGGAGAATTCATTAAGAAAGTTATGGTAGGTACGTTTCTTATTAACGAATCACAATATTTTAAAGGTTATCTCGTTGAAAATTTTATGAATTGTAATACTTACTTATAGATATAAATAATGTGCGTACTTAGTGACTGTTCCTGACATTGGCTTTAACTAAAGAAGTATTTAGTTAAAAATATTATTTTTGAACTTAATTTAAAGCGGACTTCATTTAAAAGATTTCGTACCATAATTTTACGTCTGAAATAGTTTTATGAAATATTGATAAGTAAGGGAAACTACCCAATTATTAGCACTGTGCCAATAAATTAAAATCGGGTTTTATTGTCAAAAACCAATTATTGGCATAGCAATAAATTAAAAACTAACAGTCAAAACTGCAAAATGTCCAGGTATGATGCCGGCTTCGTATTTCATTAGATTTCTTTTTACAATAAAAATACTTATTACTGAACGGTTTTTTGAATGTTCAGAAAACAGTGTAGGTTATGCTTACGTTTACGTATATCCTGGTGCTTTTCTATCCGATAAAATCAGATTGTCGAAAAAAATAAGGAAATTTGTAAGACTTGATTTTCAGGATGAAAATACAAGCTTTGCTAACTGTAGTTGTAATAATGGACTTTTTTGATGCGAACAAACATTTTATTGATTATTTATTGTTATAAAATTTGATGATTTATAAGAACAAAGTTTTCTGAATATGTCATTGTCAATAGTTTTCTCTGAATTTTTTAAAGAAAAAAATCATTCATAATAATTCTCTATTAGTAGATAGATAAGTTGTGCTGTGAAAAAAGTAATGAGGCAGGCAAACCTACATGCAACAAGCCTATAGTACTGAACAGAATAAATAATGCACTCGGTCGAAAGTCAAGATAATTATCTAACGAACAATAACCACGGAGCAAACACTCGTTATCTGGCGAAGGACGGAGTGTGAGCGCATTATCACAACGCGGCGCGGTGGCAGGCGGGCGGGCGCCCTGCGGCCGGCTATCGGCCCGATTGTTTTGCGGGCAATTAGCGAACGGCCCGGCCCGCACGTGCCGCTACGTCCCACAGCCAGACGAGACGAGCGAGACGCCTCTAGTGCACCGCGAGCGTTCGACGTGAGCGGTCGTACACAGGGGGTGTCCCGTCTCGACACGGGGAACTAGCTACCACGTATTTCTTACCGTTCATACACGACGCCGGAAATTCGTGCATGGTACCTACTTTTTCGTTTACTTCTCTTTCAGACTCATAGCTCTTGAGAATAATAAATGTAAATTAATATTTATTTAAACTTTTTAATTATTAAAAAAGAATGTTTTTACAAAATTTATATGAACCTCAAAATTTCATGGTCTCAATTTGCCTGGAAAAGATATTAAGTACATTATTTTATTGATGTATGTAATATTTAAAAATTTGAAAGCTATGAAGTAGTTTATCAGAAAACCAGTCAACGGAGACGAGGAAGACTGTAATCGGGAAGAAGGGGGCAAAGGGCGAAAGACATCATCCGAAGCCCGAGAAAGTTTCCATTGAGAGTCCTTCAGGACGGCGCGAACTTCGTAGCCGAAAGTCCGCAAAGTTGTACGCACGCGAGACTTGAAACTTTTGAGTTTTGTAACTTTTCTTGAAAACAATCCAGGAGAAATTCTCCTGAATATTACGTTGGAGCAATTCCTTCTCTAAAGTAAAACAAAGAGTACGTACCAGTAAATTATTGGAGTGTTTTTTTTTTTTTTTTTTTTGTGTAGATTTGGACTCATACATAGTAAGTGACTCTTGAGATGTATTGGACATGTTATATTATCAATATAATAGTTCTTAAATTTACGTTAAAAGTTGAATAAATCAAAATGGCTGCTGCAATGATAGCAGACAGAGGACTTCGAAAAAAGCTGACACAGGAAGCGATTCCTGAGAAAACTCCAAAGAAACCATCGAAACGTAAATCGACAGCGAGCAGTTCCAAAAATGACAAGAAAAATGAACAAAACAATAACAAAAGGCCAAAAATACAAACGGGAGATCCAAAACTTGATCTCTTCTCGACATACCAACCTTGGGTGATCCAAACTTATGGTGATTTGGCTAAAACGAAAACCATAACACTTAAAAAGTATGCGCGAATTTTGCGCACACTTCGTGGCGAAGAATGCAACAGTTCCGACAGCTCTAAGTTTCGCTTTTGGGTAAAAGCGAAGGGGTTCCACATCGGGAAACCACCTGGTTATGAAGCAAAGCCGGCAGATGGGATCGTGTGTCGATACAGTGTAGTAGATGCTGAGGGATGCGCAAGAGGGCAAGACGGACAAGAGATATACACTGGTTCGCAGGGTGACCCGCCGTTATACATCCCAACACCACCCTTGAAGGTAAGTTAATATTTAATTCCAAAATTTGCACATCTGTATTATATTGTCTTCATCGAAGTTTATTTGAGCTTTGATATTTTCAGCTAGGTATATATTTTTTTCTTTTGGATTTGACTAATTAACGAAAATCATCAGAAACCAGAGATTTTTTATTACTGCTATGGATTTCGTGATCTAATGCTCTCAAGGAATATAAGGCTATTACTACAAAATAATACATAGTTAATGTGTGTGCACTGTGATTATGATAGTTATACAAAAACATTTATACAAATTTTAACAATAGTAAACAAAAAAAAACAAGAATTCTAAAAAAAGATGTTCAACAGATCAAGCTGGAAAGGCAGCTACAAAGTTGGACCAAAGGGTTCTATAGAGAAGGGCAGAATAGCTTCTGCCATTTATAAAACAAAGTACAGACACATAAGTCTATAAATATTGCATCTAGGTATATTATAACATGTTAATGTACCTAAGCAGTTTTCAAATTGAAGTTAAAATTGTCCAATTAAGCAGAATAAGCAATCATTTAAAAAAAATGACAATTATTTAATAGACCACTTTTGTGCGATACATGACATCTATTTTTATGAACTTTAATAGGTAACCAAACCGCTAAATAAAATTAAAATCTTTGATAGTAATAACAGTATACAAATGAAGTATGTATACTGGTATGACATTGGAGGTTCATAAGACATAGAGGTATCAATGTGTAAATAGTTGTTGGATGCACCGCCCATTGACCATGGAAGTTACTAAGCGCTTTCTCCGGTTTTACGCCTTTAGCGGTTGAACTGGCTTCTTCGTTCAAATGCTTAGTTTCCTGTAATTACCAACTACATATTATAATACTGCGTTTTCTCAAGCATTAAGTTTATACAAATATATAATGAACAAAAAGGAAAAAATGCCCAAGCTACCGGTGGTTAGGGCTGCACTGCAGAGTGAGGAACCTCCTGACAATAAGTGACGTATCAAAAAGTACCGACTCACCTTAATCCAGACATCTAGTGAGATCTTCTTAAGGTGTTAGTTGAGGCTTTTCGCTGTAAGGGGACGATAATTGTCGAATCGACATCTCACATGGGGGTTACCTCATGTGCCAAATCTATGTATTTACTAAGCTTGTCTTTTTCGGCTTTTTCGGTTTTCGTCAACAAACATCTTCCAACGCTGGGATCGGTCAATAACCACGATATCAGGCTTATAATTATTATTACTTTTCCAATTTTCAGACTAACTCGTTTTATTAATATAATAATAACAATGATTATTACTAACTTATTGGATGCTTTTCATTAAAAATTCTATTGCGTTGTATTATACATACAGTTTTTAAATTTGACTTAGAAAATTCAACTGCCTGTATATCTTATTATAGGGTTAAAATCATAAGTAGTTAAATGTGCAAATTAAAATGAAATTAAATTGTGAAACTTGTGTAAGATGACCGCAAAATCCTAGTTAGCTATGGACAAAGTTGAACACTATGATGTTCAAGCTTGCTTGCTGCTAGCTCATTTATTATAGCGGACCAGCCCGGTCCCCTCATGTTTATTAAAGAGTCTATCCCGGCTATCCCGCGAGTCTGGTCTCACCTCAATTCTCTATAGACTTGAGATCAACCAACCTATTGTTATTAATATCTTGCTTTTCTTAATAGTACAAGTGCGAATTGTAAGAAAAGTGACTAAAATTTGTTGCATGTTGAAAATATTCCAACTTTTCCGAGGAATTTTTATTGCTTTATTCATAATTTTAAAAGTAGCCATTTTCTTTGAATTATTTCATTATATCTTTTTAATTGTTTAATTACGGCGATCGATTTTTCAGCTATAATTTTGTTTGATTTTTTACCTTTATTTTTACCATTTACTAGATAAAAGGAAATACTTAGGAAATTTAACTATTTCAATCTAGTTTTCGCATAGAAAAATTGTCCTTGGCTTGGCACGGACAATTTTTCAAATTTTCTCTTCAAAAATCTATATAAATATACAAATATTTAAACAAAAACAATATCTGATTGGTTCATCCGTTCTGGAGGTTTGCGCTTAGCAACACATTTAGCCATTAATTTTTATTTATTTAGTTTAATTATTGACTTATTTAAGCATTATAACTTTTTATTGCTCGGGTAGGTAATGAGGGGATGATCCTCTCGGTCTTACAAGAGGATCGTGATTTAATTCTTGTTATTGTTTATTTTTATTATTATTATTATTTATTTAATAAATAAAAATTTTAAGATCATTCTAAGCTGTTACCTTTCCCCACAAAACCATTATCACGGTTTCTCTCTAGATACACTAGCCTCGACATTATTTAAATTTTTTTGAACAGTTTAAAAAATTCATAGATTACACATTATAGTACCTACTTATGTAGATGTTCTTGATTTACAAACTATTTAAGCAAGGTAAGTGTTTGAAAATTTCTTTTCAGAGGTTTCGTTATGTTAATTAGTTTACGTTTTTCTAAAGTACTATAAAAGTTGTTAATTAAATACTTATTTATACTTATGTTTCTCTAAAGTTCGCGGTCTCCAATAAAGGAGAATTTGCCTTAAAATTCAGCTCGTCCATAAGGGTGCAGGAAAAATCGATTTAATAGGGTTAGTAACGAACGTGGCTCTCATTATTGGTGAAGAGGCTTATTTCGCTGTTTTTTTTTGTTTTGGTACAAATATCAATAATTTATGGTATTGAACTTTAAAATATTGTTTCCTTAATTTAGGGTTTCCTAACCCATGCAATGATAAATACGTACCAAGAATAAGTCGCACTTTAAAAAAAAATCGCCGGATAGCATAGCGACTTGCAATGTCATTGAAAAAAAAAAAACATGTTAGGTATTGTAGTCACGGCAATTAAATTATTTCGCATCATCAGTTCGGTTTGACCATTACGGTATTCCCCACAACTAACGCTATACAACATTATGTATTTATTTATTTTTAACAAAACAAAAACTTATTAAATGTGGAATTATTTCAAGCAACAGAAAACAATCCCTTCATTAATCTGAAACCGAAAAGAAGAACCATTAGGAAATAAGAGAAATCAGTAAGGTGTAGGTAAATTGTTTTGGAAAAAAAAACGGCCCTCTTTTTTTCACATAGGTAGTCAGTCATTTTCTCTTCGCAAAGTGCAAAGAGGTTTACTATAAAGCTATAGCACTAAAAAAGAAGTTAATCTTCCTACTATTATACAAAAAATGCTCTGATATGGTTACGTAGCATTATGTGACCTGCACATTTTGATCTGCACATTTTGGGACCTGCACATATTTAGATTTGCACATTTTGCGACTTGCACATTATGCTATGTTGCAACCTCTGATATATAGGGACCAGCTTCCGATTTGGTACTGAAATATAAGGGATCCTTGTTATAATATAGTATAAATTATCTGAGTACCTAGCTAATAGAATTATTATTATTAAACAAATTTAATTGAACAAAAAAAATAATGTCCTTATTGGAAATCATAAATCATTCCATTATGTGGAGAATATTATGCAGTGAATAATTATGCTGTATGCTAGGCGAATAATTAGCTGATAGTAAAAAATATTTTTTGTAATCCCTTAACGAAAATATGTTCTCCGTACGGAGTGCCAACTGCAGTGGCCTTTGTAAAAATTATGCTATAAATCGGGCCCGGGCCGCTCCCGACGAAACGGTCGGCGCGGGGCACATCGTAAATAATGGCGGAATGGCAGAGCGGGCGGGTGAACCAAACGGCACGGTCGCACCACATGACAAAGACCTTTAAAGGCGCGTCGAATAAAATATAGATAGATAAGCCCGTCGAATGTGTGGCTCTGACGGACAAGTATGAGCGACCACATAGGAAATAAAATAAACTCTAGAATCCCCTCGAAATATGAATTTATAAAAACACTCTTTTTAGTTTTGTAATTTTTACTATGGACCAGGGGGGATTTTCATTAAACTTTTTCCACCCAAGTGCGGCAAAAACCGGACCGCATTCGCATTGCGGGCGTTCTCCGGGCGGCAGTGTACTAGGCTTACAGCAACGTGCAGGAGATAAGTAATTCTGTGCCGCGCCGAGAGAGGGAGGGGAGGGGGCGCGTCGGGGGGAGGGAGTAAATGCCCGTGCGGCGGCGGCGGGTAATTGGTTCGCGCCGCCCGAGGCGAGCCCGTAGTATCGCGCTTTAGCGACGGCGCCCTCCGGTGTCGGCGCGCCTAATAAAATTGTGGAGTAGCCTTACTACTTACTATTCACTTTTACCTTTAAAACGTAACCTTATTATTTTTACACAATATTAAAAAGTAATAACAAATGCAATAAACTTAAGATTTAGGTACCACATAAAATCAGTTAGGTTAAGGTATTTTTACACTATATTAAATACTATTTATATTTAATTTTAAAAATGGGATACAAAGAAGAGAGGTTTACAGATTCGTACGAGTATAAACTTACAACGTCCAATATCAGTACGCAACAAACATCCATCCTCACAAACTTTCGCATTTATGTTCTAATTCCCGAAACTAGTTCGAAAACTTTATTTGTATGTCTTTTATGTGCTATTCTGATGTATACACAATATTAGTGTACTTACAAATTCAACAAAATCATCAAAAAAGTGTAGTTTTTAAGGAAAAACAAACATCCATATCTTAACAAACTTTTGCAATTATAATTCAAATTTTTGCAGACGATCCGTTTATCTTTATAAATTATAGCGTATGTATTTATTCAGATGTATAAACTATATAACTGTAAGTAAAGTTTTATCAAAATTCATACATAAGTTTTTGCGTGAAAGGATAACAAACATTCACATTTTTTTAAAATGGTTGTATTTTTTGTAACATAATTTTTAATATTAGGAGGATAATAAACTTAAGAGAAATGTTTTAAGAAAAAAAAATGTGAGAAAAAATAAATTAAAAATGAAATATAAGCGACTCCATTCCACGTCGGTGGGCTGTTTGTCATGCTGCCGCGGAGTTATAGCTATGTCATGCGGCCACCGGCGTGCCACTTTATACATCCGAACGGCGCGGCGCTACCGCCCGCCACGAACTCTCAACGTACACCTATACAACTATACTCTATACTACTAAGTAGGTATATATTACTGTATGGCATGAATATACACTGCATTTTACCTCGTACGTTCTACGCTCGCTCCTATATGACTACTGTGGGTGAGTTTTAATATTTCAGCTCTGAATTTTGGAATAGTTTCCATGACACGGGTCATGGAACTGCTCCGTACAAACTTAATGTAGGATTGTTTTCCTTTCATGATTGTAAAATATTTTTTAACAATTTTAAAGAACTCAAATTTGGAGTAATCATTCATTTCATGAAATCAATTGTATCACAAGTTTCTTTTTTTATGCAAAAGCAGTCAGACAGGCTGACAATACGCTTGATGGTAGGTGGCTAGCGTCGCCTATAACACAAGCAACGCCATAAGGTTCGCTGCTGGCTGACCTTAGGTTGTATTAAGGTAAGGGAGGAAGGTTAGATCTGAAATTTTTAAGGGTGAACAGGTAGACCGAACAGTCTAATTGGTAAGTGACTACCGTCACCGATAGACTAAGGACATGTTACACCAGGGAAATGACTGACGACCTTGCTATAACTTGTTTAGTACAGCGCGCTTGAAGAGCATTTATTACTTATCCGGTAGATATTTGTATATTTTCATTCAAATCCATCAACGTAATTAAACAAAAAAGTTCAATTAATTTGGATATTAATTGAAACTCTATTGGACCGATATCTCTAAAGGATTTCAAACTAGTATAATATGTAGTTAGTAGAAATATTTTATGTACCTCTGCTGTAATAAAGTTATTTTGTTAGTAATAAAATAAGTTTAGAGTTTTTGCAGTAAATTAAAGCCTCTTTCACCATGTGTCAAGTAGGCTAACCGCCATTTAAAGTCACCGGTAACCGGGAATGATGGAGATAACATACCTTTGTTTGTACGGTAAAAGTTCATTAAAGAGAAAATAATAAAAAAAATCGCCTATTGAAGGATGCAGTAAACCGAGTGCATAATTTAATAAAACATAAAATTATTTCTAAAAGTAACTAATCAACACTTTACTTGCAGTGAAAGAGGCCCTAAGGGAAATAAATATACTAAATACCTACGACCCCATATCGATTTAATAAGTACGTAGTATTACTATTTATAACCTATTTTTTACCCAATTTATACTGTACATAGATAAACTATTATACCTTCTTTTTTATACACTAGATATTAGTTTGTAAATACTGTAAAATTATTTTTGTTAATATTTATAACCTAACTATTTAAATTTTTAAAGGTTTCTTTTTCATAAAAGTCTCTCTTACAACATATCTATGCCTTCAATAGATTTATACTAGGAAAACATGAGAACGCACTATTTATCAAGACGCAATCTGAGTTGAGTTTGCTCACGCCTCATTACCCTGCTACTGCCACCTGCGATTATTTATCCACTCGTGGAGGGAGATGACGATAATATACCACTGGGTTATTTTCTTTATATGGTCTCAGAGATAGCGGGGAACCGTTGTCAAGCCGCTCTAACTTTTCAGCTGGTCACGTAAAATATCAATCACATTTAGAACGAAGCTTAACCTGCCGTTAGCAAGCTAGGGATCCAAACTAGATATTGGTATAATTCATAAATAATTTCTGCTAGTATGTTATAATAGAAATTTATAACATACTAGCTATTGCACTTGACTTCGCCTGCATAACTTTTTAAAATATAGCCCATGTTACTTTTTATGTAGCTTATACCTAGGTGAAAGAATTTTCAAAATCTGTCCAGTAGTTTTTGACTTTATTCACCCCCCTCTCCACTTGGCTCCCATGTCTAGAATCCCATGGGATTCTAGGATAATATAAACATACAAATCTTCTCTCTTTATAATAGATAGTATAGACGAAACCTGCGTTTATTGAAATTCAATGGCGTTTACATCAATTCTTCTGTAAATTTAAATCGCTAACAATGGAACTGTACGCGTCGGTTGCTATAATACGTATCTAGGTACCTATTTCGCTTTCAGTCCGTGCAAATTGCCTTCACGGTTAAGTCTGGAGTGTCATAAACGAACTTCATATTTAATGCCTTTATCTTGTGTGTTAATTGAGTGTAACAGACACTATAGTGTCTATAGTGACACTACGAGTATCTTTCTTTCGTCCGGTTTTTCTATACCATTAGGTATAAAAATTCGCCAAATTCCTCAAATTAGCCGATAATATATTATGATTTCGTATATAACGTATATTATTATGTCGCTGACATCGAAATAATATATCCTAACAAGTATTTACTTAGCAGTGTTGCCCGATTATCGAAATTCGTTCCACCTTCCTCGTAAGTATATATCGTTCTTTCAATTAGTAAAAATCGTATCAAAATCCGTGGAGTAGCTCAAAATAAATTAGTGGAAAAACAGACAGATGCGGACAGCGACTTTATTTTATAAATGTACAGATTATCGACCCGCCCGCGCCCCCGGCTTCGCACGAATCCATTTTTTTTTGTCAATTATACCCATAATACAACCCTTTCTCGTGTATCGCTCTTTCCATTAATGAAAACCGTATTAAAATCCGTTTACACAGGCGGACAGCGATTTTATTATACATAAGTATATAATTATGTAAGTTATTACGTAGATATAGATGAAAAATTAGCAATTTTTCGCTAAAATCTGTTAACCCTTTCAAGTGACACGGGTAGTTTAAAATGACCATAAATGATTTAAAAAAATGATCACAGCTATGTCCTCTCATTAGTTATGTTGAAAGCGGCCGGGCGCATGGAACGACGCGCGGCGGGGCGTATAAAATATGGCGCGCGATGTCGTCGGGCGTACAATGTGTCACGGATACACGACCCGTCGCGTTGCCGACGTAGTGATGTGGCCCTCGATACAAGCATATTAATTTTTCTATTTTTTAAATTTAAATTTTTTAACAATTTTTTAAATTAAATACAATCAATTTCATCTCCAGAGTAGTTAGTAAAGCCACAGGTGCTTGGTTTAATTTTAAATTTACTTAATTTTTGCTAAGGAAATAGGTATTTAATTAACGTAATCTAGAGTTAATCACAACTGCTGGGTGTATTGCAATAATTTCGAAAAGAAATAAATATCGTATCCGAACTATTTATGAAAAATGGCGATACCTATGAATGGGTCGAAAAAAAAGATCCTATTTTAGATTTTTATGGTAAGTTTATAATATTAACAATTTTTAACTTTATAATTAATGCCTATTGTAATTTTATAACTATTTTTATAATTACTGCAGACAGGAATATCATTAACATAGGTATCTGGAATCATTTAACTTCTCCTACAAAATTTCCACAGATTACTAATAAGTTACTACGTAAGTAAAAAGTATTACTCATTGTGGTGATAATTATATGAATGTGAATCAATAAAATGAAATGATTAAAAATTAAAAATTTAGGCAAAATAATATTTTTTTATAGTTATAAATTTTTGTATTTAATTTTTCACGTGTTTAATAAAAATTTTGATTCCAAATATTTGGGCTTCATTTCGGATCACAACAAAACTAACTTCACGAGACACAATAATTTGACAGATTCATTTCTATAAAATTTTATATTTTAATCTACAGAATAAATTTTATCGAAAATTTCTATCGATACGCTGAAATCGCTAGCAGTTCCCAGTTCGCAATCAGTCTGAGTCGCGGCGACGCCACTCGACGCGCCTCGTAACCGTTATCGGGTGAGTCGTAAAAAATCGACATAAAGCTGAGTACATACCGTCGTCAAGCCAACACACGCCAACATCGAGAGTGAACCATGCTTTATTAAATCCTCAATAACTTGAATAGTACGAGGGCTGCTACTTAAATTTTGAGATAAACAAATAAAAACAAATATTTAAAATCGGAAACGGATTCATTGTTTTTCAAAATATTCTCCATTAAGATCAATACACTTTTGCATACGTTTAAACCAATTGTCGAAGCACTTTTTCCATTCCGTTTAAGGTACCTACCTCCAAAACATGTGATTTAAACGCATGAAGCGCTTCTTCAGGCGTCGAAAAACGTTGACCTCGCAATTAATTTTTGAAGTGCGCGAATAAAAAAAATCATTAGGTGCCAAAGAAGGACTGTACGGCGGATGACCCATCAATTCGATGTTTTGACTGTTCAAAAACGTTTTTGTTTTAGCTGATGTGTGAGAGCTTGCATTGTCGTGGTGGAGAATGATTCGTCTTCTGCGATTGGTTTCCCTGATTTTTCCGAACACTTCTGGCAAACAAATACTGGTGTACCATTCAGAATTGACCGTTCTACGTTGCTCTAATGGAACGCTGGCGACATGTCCAGTTATTCCGAAAAAACAGGCGACCATTTACTTCGAAGTGCTTCGTGCGCGAACAACTATTGTTGGATTTGGCTCGTCTTGAAGATTGTTGTTTAGTTTCGGGTTCATAATATGCATAGATCCATGATTCGTCGCCTGTTACTATCTTATCTTATCTTATATCTTATCTTATAGACGTCTTTTGAAGCACTGCGATTGAATTTTTCAACATTTCCTTGCACCAATCGACACGAGCCTTTTTTTGAGCGATTGTCAAATTATGCGGTATCCAACGCGAACAAATCTTTTTGGCAGCCAATGTTCATGCAATATTAAATGTATGCGAGTGGAACTAATGCCCAAGCATGCCTCAATCTCACGGTATGTCACATGACGATCTTGCAATATCAGTTCACGCACAGCATCCATGTTTTCTGGCACAACTGCTGATTTTGGACGTCCTTCACGAAATTCATCCTGAAGCGAAGTGCGAACACGGTTGAATTCAGAAAACCAGGTTGGTTTAATCCACGTTGAAAGTCATAGAAAATCATCGCACGAAAATGTTCGCGATTTAATTCCATTTTTCGACCGAGATGAATGTTTCAAGTATCTGTAAACAACACAAATAGCACTTGTATGACAACACGTTCTGAGTACGTTCACCATTACAAATGTTAAACTTTACGATGATAATGTCAGATTTGAAATATTCACATATACTTTATAGCAACCTAGGTACTATAAAGTATATTAGTATAAGGGCTTCTTTCACCATATCTGAGTATAGTGTCAAGTAGGCTAACCGCCATTTAAAGTCACCGGTCACCGGGAATGATGGGGCTGATATACCTTTGTTTGTACGGTAAAAGTCCTAAACATTAAAAACAAAATAATAAAAAAAAATCGGCTATCGAAGGATGCAGTACGAGTGCATAATTTAATAAAACATAAAATTATTACTAAAAGTAACTAATCAACACTTTACTTGCAGTTGGTGAAAGAGGCCCTAAGTATCCAAGTGTTGCTATGGAAAAATGTCATATAATAATCAAAAGTATTAACAAAAAGCCATAAAAATAAATTGATTTTTTTTGTTTTAATTATAGTCGGTCTTGGAAGGTGGAAGTTGTTATCGTCATTATTTCAGCCGTAGTGGCATATGTTTAATTTGTGGCAGACGAAACCAAACTTGGTTTAATGGTCGTCTCGCACGATTTTATTTCGTACGAAATGTGCGAAAAGCCAACTTCAATATGTAAAGCTTTGATGATCTGAAAAATATCTCTCCTCTTTCATAATTCATACACACTTTCGTTATGATGAATTCATATGTTATTTATTTTTAAATTGCTGGAAATTACATTACGATACCATTATAGTCAAGAATCGCCAAAACTAAAAATAACGTTGGTATGCCAATAAAGTTAAACACGTATATGTATAACTTCGTGTTATGAAATAACCCTAGGGACGAAACCATGCACATTCACACCTAGACCAAAGAATAAACTTTGAAAAGTTCATTTCCAAAGTTAGAGCCCTGCCAGCTGGGAATCGAGTCCGAAATCTCTGAGCCAGAGCGATGAGGCAAACATATTAACTATAAAGAAAAAGAGATAAATTATTAAAACTTTGTAAGTTTATTTATATGTTGAGTTCAAGTCCTCGGAACAATTTGAATTATTTTTACCTAATTGTTTCTTTTTTACTATTTGAAAAGTACATTATTCTAGAATATGGGTTCTACTATATTTATACCTACTAAGCCCCCCAATTTCACCCGAGCGAAGTCGGGGCGCGACTGTTAATTCAATAGTTGTTTAATAAATAGGAGTTTTCGGGCCTAAAATAGTAGATATCAATTAGAATGAAATACAAAAAAAATGTAAAATAGGAACTAAATGTTTCTCCTTTTGATTGTATTCCAAAAAAGGAAGGCAGTAGAAGCCTTTAATTTCGTTTTCCATTCCCCTGTCTTTGTTACCAGACTAGGGGACGGCCCAAATGATATTACACGTATATTTAAACTGTACAATTTAATTTCAGTCTTGTTACATTACTTACTGCCCTCCTAAAGTAAAAAGCAGTTGTGCTTGAACTCGTTTGGTGAGGTCGAAAATAACCCCGGACTATACTAGACCATTTCTGCTACCCTCATCCCAGCCTAGTACAAATTTTATAACTAGTATCTGGGCGGTCGGTCTTAAGGTCGTCACAATAATTGCGTTTTTACTATTGGATATAAGCCGAACATTCGTATTCATATAGGCCCCATATCACAAAATCTAAAAAAATCCGTCTGCAGCAATACAAATACCAACGAAAATTTAAGAGATGTCGCTTTAATAAATATACATAGTATTAAAAATGCTTTTTTTTTGTAAAATAGACTTTAAAAGCGAAACTATATAACAAAGTTTCATCCAAATCGTTAGTCGTTTCCGAGATATAAATAAAGTCACAGTCATTTGAGCAGACCGTCTGGCGGCAGTAACCACCTCCTTACAGTAGACCACCGTGAAATAACAATATTTGTGCTGTTGTGTTTCGGTGAGTGAGTAAGTGATGTTAGAGCCCATTACTCTATCCGTTCCTAATTTCTTATCCTCAATCCCACTAAGTTAGCAGCGCACTTGCCGGACCTGTGGCGTTGCTTGTGTTAAAGGCGACCGTAGCCACTACCTTACTATCAAGTGGACCGTGTCGGCCCGTCTGTCGACCTTAACATAAAAGAAATAACGTGCCATAGAATGAAAAACCGTATGATGACAAAAGTGTTGACATTTCATACGCTCTAGTGCTACACCGATTTACATAAAATAATAAACAGAGGACCAACTAAAAAGCACCTACAACCTCGTCGCATTTCTTTCCGGCAACGTGGCGGATAATCCGGGGATTGATAAGGGTCCTTGCGTGTAGGAAGCCGTCGCCTCTAAAGGTAGGGCTACAATACTACCCTAAGACAGATGATAAAGGCTGGGACAAAAGGCGGTGAAAAATAAAAGAGATGATAATGCGTATTACGTATATTTTGTAATATTTTCCATAACATATTTTATTTTGCAATAGTCCATAACTATGTTGATAGATAAGACGATGGATGAAGGGATGTTTGTTACTCTTTCAACGAATTTTGATGAAACTTGGAACACAGATAAATTATTGTCTGGATTAACATACCTATAGGATACTTTTTATATTTAATGGTAAAAAAATTCCTTTGATAAAGCCGCCTTCGTTGCTAGCAGGGGTTATTCCCACAAAAGAAAGTTTTTTGGGTTATGTCGCCATACAAAAAATAATAATTGTGAATTAACCTAAGTATATCGGCTAAAATTACCCGAGATCGACTCAAAAAGCTCTCGCGATCGATCGTTTAAACACCACTGCTCTATACTATAGTATGTTATATGGTTATTAACGTATTAAGATTACCCTTGAAAGCTGAGAAGAAAAGGAAGGTAAATCGAAAACGAAGTAACAGCGCGGGCCAATGCTTGTCTATGCGTTCGCCCGACTAAAACCAAGCATTAGCTATAGGTATTATACATTTTCTTAAAAATTAAACTGCAGGTAAACCATGGTACACAACTGAGTAGTACCTAAGCTAATAACAAGCGTTAATGACTTGTTCATTCAAGTTAGTCCGTCTTAAATGACGCGACAAGTGTATACGGCCCCTTAACACGGGATTGCGGGTAACGTGGATACGAAATGCGGGTTAGCGGACTCCCCGGAGCCCGCCCGAACGTTATCAAGTTATCAATTTGACATCCCCTGTCCCGCCCCGTGGCATGTGTTCTTTGCGTAATGCGATATCTGCCACGACTTCCTCCAGTACTTTCAACGTGGATAGCTTTCAAATATTTTTTATACCTACTTACACTTGAAATATCCTACTTCCTACAAATGTTATAATCTATACAATAATATAATGTTATAAATTATACAAATGTTGTAGCTGTTGCACGCGACTTCGTTTGCGTAACTTTATAGAATTTAGCGTATATATGTTACTCGCTGATAATGTAGCTTTCTATATGCGAATAAAGAATTTTTGAAATCGTTCCAGTAGTTTTTGAGTTTATTCATTACAAATATACAAAAATACACAAATTTCTCTCTTTTTTTAATATTAGTATTTATAAATGAAAGAATGTTTAAGGATTTATGTTTATTCTTTTACTCAAAAACTACTGAACGGATTTTTATACGACTACAGTAATATAGTGTATACGTCAGGATAACATATCTTAAAAACTAGTTTTTATGTTTCCGTCTATATAAGGTATCTATCTTTCTCACAAATTTTCACATCCATACTTAATAATAATATTATAAATGTGAAAGTACTATTTCTGTCTGTCTGTTATCTTTTCACTGCTAACTACTCTACCGATCATCATGAAATTTTGTATACACGTTGTCAGGGATACAGGACAGGACACAGGGTATATTTCATCCAGAAAACAATACTGTTCCCGAGGGATTAGTAATTCATAAAAATATATATGTCTTATACTGCAAGCGCATTTCTTTATTCCTGAGTACATAAAACTGCATAATATGAGCTCTGATCGCCTGGTACACGTCACGGCTGTTGGCTCGCGTGCAATATTTACAACCTCGTAATAAAAAGGAAAATCTACGCTGCCAATGATGGCCGCTTTCATGTCGCCATTAAACTTTTTATGTATTTACATAGATTATTTAAAGTATCTTCAGTGCCCACCGTAGAACGTGGCAGTTAATGTATGGACCGAGGTAGACTAAATTATTCACTCTTATGATCAGCCTTTACAAAATTTTAAGATGATTTAAGTTTAATTTGGATTGCTGTTGTTAAAAAATAAAATCAAATTATTAAATACAATTATACTCTCTATAAATGTGGAAACAAAACTGAATTTTATTTCATATTTTTATAAATATATATAAAATTTTAACCCATTGCCAAAACATAGGTGTAAAGTTTGAAACGTTAATTCAAATAAAGAATAATCCTTGGGAATATAATCTCACTGGTTTTTACATCCGGTAGTCATTTGCCGTTAGCAAAGAGCGAGCGTGTCGTGTCCTCGCCTTAATCCACTTTTAATTTTGATTGATGCTCCCCGAAGCCCCGACCAGCCCGACGCTCATTGCCTACGCAGGCCAAATACTAAATTAGATGCTTTGAGGTATTTTTAAAGCGGCAAAATTTAAATAAATTCGGATCATCCCCAGCGTTACTCTCATTTGAAACATGAATTCCTTGAAATCTTGAAATCAGACAGGACGTGGAAATGACCTCAGTGATATCAAGCAGTTATAAGTAAACTTATTTTGTAACAAACAAGCGACCCGTTCGCGGTTTGGCATGTGCCTAATATGCAATTTTTACTGCAAAATATACATAAAAAATCTATCCTCGTTTATTACTGGTTTAGATGCTAGCGGAGAACAGAATGTTAAATTTCAAATTATTACAGAATTGTTAGTTAAAAGTTGTACAAATTCGACAAATGATTAGCATTTTCCTGTTTCTATTTTCGTCTACTACATATAGTTTATCAAAGCTATTGCTACCTAATAGAAGGAGTAGTTTTGAATAATGTTAGAAGAATTTGTTTTTTGAAAAATCAAAAGTATACCTAGGTTTAGTTTACTAAAAAATACATGAAAAACTAGGAGTAAAGAAACGAAGTTCCATAGATTTCAAACACTAAGCATGCATAAGGTGTAAAGAGCTTTCGAAGAAGTAACTTAGCGTCAGCCGAAGCGGACGCGGCGCGGCTTCCGGTCTCTCTTCCTTCCGGAAATAGGGCCCATTCCGGGGCACCCGTCTCGCGCCTAATGGCTCTTGCCTCTCTAATATCATACCGCCCTAGTACTCGTGCTCGTTAGGCCCCGGCTTACCCCGGGTGACAAATTTTCTAAACCTGATGTCGGTTTTGAAAAAAATATAAATAGTGACTGTTCTGCAGATAAAATAGTGCTTTTATAACCCCCAACCTTGTCTGATACTAAGAAGAGTTCTTAAAATAAGTTTTTTTAATATTATTTCTTTCTTTTTTAATTTGTTAACCAAGGAGTCCCTCAGTAAACAATCATAAATTCGCACAATCAAAACTCTCTTTTGATTCATTTGAAATGCAACAGCTATTCACGTTACAGCAGAATATTCAAATACATACTGTACTGGTCTGTAGGATACACGCGTACAGACTGACAGATAATATTGTTGAATGTATATGTATGTATACCTACTACATATAATATATGCCTGGCTTGCTATCTATACCGTAGTTGGTTGTGTATTGAAGCGGCCACACCGCGCCCCGGGCCGCGCCTCGCGCCCGACGAGTGCTGACGTCCTATACAACAACCAAAAATTTTAATACTATATTTATTTTGTCGTTTTGCAAATAGTTTTTTTGCTATTCAACAATCGATTTCATAAAATATTAAATATCTTATAATACATATTTTTCAATAACTGATACGTTTTAAGGAACGTACGTTCTTACAAACTTTAATATGTCTATTTTTATACTATACAATACAAATAATTATATACTTCGACGACTATACGTTCGCTGATCGGTCGATATTAATCATTTTGAAGGTGGGTACAAAAAGTTGTTTCCAATTTTTTTTATTACACAACCCTTTCTCATTTATTCCTCTTTCCATTGATTAAAACTGTATCACAAAGAAATTAAAAAGAAATAAATAAATATTTTTACACTAAACATACTCGTAGATTTTCTAATTTTTTAAATGTGTTTATCATTTTTAGATAATACATAACGCTTTAAGTGTTGTCATTAAATTAACGTTTTATTTATAAAAAAAAAAAAAACTATTTGTTTAATTTAATATTCTACTTAGGATAAGTATAAAGACTACTAAGGACGTAGTCCTTCCTTTCACACAGCCACAGACCCAGTATATTTTTGCAATTTCTTACTGATCCTTGTGCTTATTTGCAAAAATTACTTTTTTTACATATATTTGCAAAAAACTATTGCCAATGCTCCCCGACTCCCTCTCTCCTCCGTTTGAGATTTGGTTATGGCCAGGTCCTAAGGTCACAATATTTTATCCTATAACTTCTCCAAATTAACAAATTTATCCCATGAAATATACTTCCTTATATGTAGAAATACGTGGAAAACCATTATTGAGAGTAAATTAACCATTTTCAGTGTAAATTGACCAACGATCAAACAGTGTGAGGCGTTGTTTGTTGTCAGAGGGCTGGAGGGCTTGCCGCCTGTTATCCTCCCACGCCACTGTCACCCTCATTACTGTTCAGCAAGAGCGTGAGGATACATTTCGCAAATGGCGCTTTGCCACGCGTTATATGACTTGGGCTTGTCAATGTGGAATCGCGTTTATTACGCATTTTCACCCGCAATGCTCATCAATCATGCTATGCACTCAGCGTATGCGGTATTCGCATAATGATGCTGCAAGTAGTTTCAGTAAATTCGTACTACATTAAGGACTAAGGTGACAATTAGATAAACTTTGTATTTCTATTAGTGTCACATAATGCTTGATTGCGATATACTCGTTAAACATTTTTATTGATTATATTATAATTGAAATTAATTAACATTCTGAACAATTCATATGCTTAAGGAGGGCTGTACATGTCTTACGGTTTTATAATAACAATACAACTTATGGTTACCTAGTAATATAATTTTAACACGCCTTAACTACTTAACCGATCATCATGAAATTTTGCATACTCATTGTCAGGGATACCGGAAAGGACAAAGGGTACCATTCATCCAGAAAAAAGTTCCCGAGGGATCCATGAACCTAGAAAAAACAACGGACTGAATTCCGTATACTAATAAACTGAAGCACCGTAGTAAGCTCGGTAACGTGTGTTT
Source organism: Synanthedon myopaeformis (assembly GCA_944738685.1). Classification (NCBI taxonomy): domain Eukaryota; kingdom Metazoa; phylum Arthropoda; class Insecta; order Lepidoptera; family Sesiidae; genus Synanthedon; species Synanthedon myopaeformis. The sequence goes on along the minus strand of OX122936.1, from coordinate 2,313,263 downwards.
ACACGTTAACACCGACCCATACAAACCATAGTAAGCTCGGCGTCTGCCATTTCGCTGCTAGCGTTGTTAAGTGATGAGTAATGAGTAATTAAAATAACTATTTAATTATGCCACCTGCGTCGTGAAATGTTGTTCCTGTAGCACTTTACGTGATAAAAAAGAACAAGGAATCACTTTCCACATGTAAAAACGCACATGAACACAAAAACGCGCCCCCATTACGGTGCTTCACTTTGTACAATGACAGCTCTCCGTGCGTTGTTTTTTCTAGGTTCATGGAGGGATCATCTAAAATTTAGAATACTAACGCCTGGCAAAAGTGTAATAGCAATAAAGGTGTCATGCGTTATATTGCTTATGTTTTTATTTCAACGCAGACGAAGTCGGGGGCACCAGCTAGTTTTTAAAAAATTATTTCCAAGTTTAGAGGTTAAGGGCAATATTCATAGTCACTAGTATTTTCGCTAATTCATAGTCATTGGCACTATAACTTTCACTTTTCACTAACACATTATTCTAATTGTAAGAGTCTTCTTCACTATATCCAATCAATCACTATATCAAGGAGCTGATTGTCTCAATATTGTAGTGATTTTAGAGATATTCATTAATACCATTGAAGAATACATTTCAATTTACTTAAAATCAGAAAAAAGGATAAGCAAGCATTCCAACTCCATGGTATTTTCCAAAACCGGGTCTAACAACAGTGCCGCAGACCAGTAAGTCTCCCATACACAAATGTATTATAGCATAGCAGAGCCTTCATTCCCGAATCATCCCACAATTCCCTAGTTCACCATATAAATTCCCGACTGTCGAGTTAGTCAATTAAACGCGGGTGCACTTTATTGCTACGAGTAGTAGACCATTCGGGAATAAAAACGCAAAGTCGAGGTTTTGGTAAAATAATAATTTTTCATGATACAAGATAATGCTTAAAGAATTTTCGACCATTCATTTAACACCTTTTTAGAATACTAACTGGTGCCTGCGACTTCGTCCGCGTTGAAAAAAAACATAAAGCAATATAACGCCTGACATCTCTTTTGCTATTACACTTTTTCCAGAGGTTAGTTTTCTAACTTTTAGATGATCCTTCGGAAACAGTACTATTTTTCTGGATGAATGGTACCCTTTGTCCTTTCCGGTATCCCTGACAACGAGTATGCAAAATTTCATGATTGATCACAGTTGAGTAGTTAAGACGTCACATCTATAATATTAGTTTATAATGTTAGTATGGATAGTTTTATAAAATCAAATGGGTCATTCTGAACCAAGAAACCTGACATGAAAGCTGAGGGTAGCAGAAACTGTTGTTGTGAATCTATAATAAGGTTTTGCGTTCCACAATAGTCGCTCTGAAACAAATATTGTTTTTAAGTGACCTCTAAATTCGTCCTTACTCGTACAAGAGTTATTGACATCGATAATTCGTTTAGGTACTATTGTAACAAAACTCTCATTTCTTTTGTCTTTCGAAATGCAAACGTAGCAGAGGCAGGAGAATACATTATGGTTGAAGAATTACGAGAATGGTTTGGTATGAGTACTCGCTCCCTCTTTGATGATGGTCGCAAACCATCATCAAAGAGGGAGCGAGCCATGATGGTCGCAAACCTTCGTAGAGAAGACTCTTTTGTTTGATTTTACATGTGATGTCGTAAACAAGTTCTATTATTTTATGTAAAGCTTAGCAGCCAGCCTGACCGTCCAATAGATGGCTACCGTCGCACAATCAACTGTGCATAGAGGTTGCAAGTTCGCTACCTGCCTCGATAGGATAAAATAAATGGATATGGTTAATGGGTTTTGTTTTTGTAATAAATGCATTGGTAATTTAACGGTGGTCTTCTGTAAGTCACTGCTGCTAGATGGGCTACTCAATTTACGACTACAGGACGAAGTGAGAGCCCTGCTTCTACAAATTGTTTGACAATTTTGGTAGTTAGAGAATAGCATCACAACATTTAATAATCCTAAAGCACAAACATGAAGGCCAAACTATAAGATTCATGAATATGACACACGCGAAAGAAAAATAGATATTTAATATTAAAGGTCAGCAGACAGATTTCTTACAGTCCCTTTTGTGGTAGGTGGTTACGGTCGCCTAGCAACGTCATAGAAGTGTAAGTGGGGTGTTGACTTTCACAAGATGAATCTGGGCTCTGAAATCATATACTTAGTTTCTAAATTCAGCTGTTTTTTCATTGTGGTATTCTCTAAGGGTTGTAAGGTTCTGTGCTGGTTGGCAAGTTTAAAACTGCCGAATGCAGTGTACCTTACTACTGCTATTCTGCTGCAGTGTGCCTTATTATTTCAAGTCACCAAATATCAAAAATCAAGAGACCAAAGTAGGACTATCTATAAGATGTAGGTATAGTGATTAGCTACCGATTAAGAGCAATCTAAATGAAAATGAACTGATGATCTTATATTCACTCATGTACTCCTTCATATTTCAAGCTAACCATCATTTTATATAGATGTGAAGCCGGTTCGCGTTGCGTTACTGCACGCGAACACATCTATCTACGGTGCTAAATCCGAACTAATTCCATGGTATCTACAACTCAATCTGAATCAAACTTTACCGTATTGTAATACGGAGTTTGTCGTGGTATTTTCAATTTTGTCGACATGATAGGTGACGGCGAGGCCAAGAGACAGATAAATATCGCTTTTATATACACCGCATCGCTTTGAGGCGGTGCGGTCAGTAATTTTCTCGCCTCTCGCCTACTGTGTTTATCGCTGCGATACACAATGCGTCTGGGATGCTCTTTGTTTAGCTAGCCGGGTAGAGCACGTTGCATTATTGACGCACGAGTAGGGCTTGTTTATTCTGAATGTCACTAATCAAGGCTTACTTAACATAGGATAGCTATATAATGTCACTTATACATTGGTACGTTATAATGTATAGGTACACCTATAAATCGACAATTCGACATTCAGCAGTTAGAAAAATTGCAAATACAATTCTTAGGCTACCATAACCACAGCTATTATACCTACTTAGGCAATATAACTGGTTTTTGCCTGTATTTGGTAGCTGATGTAGCTGAAAAATTGGTTCCATATTGAAGTTTTTGAGATATAAATCTACAGGCAGTAGTTAGAAATATCTGTACGTTGGCCTAGCATTTGTCTTCGAAATACAACAAAGCAATACTTAGGCATAACTACAGCTATTACAGATAACACTTGCAATGAAGTAGTTACTACCCTACATAATGCATATTAAAACAGTCAATTCCAACCCGGATGAAGCTAAGTTAGGGCTTTGATATCTCCTTTGCGCAGCGCCATTCAAACGACACCAAGACCCGTCTGGCTCCGAGTGCTGCAGTTGCAGTGATGCTATTTCATTATTAAGTATCCGTGTTGGCACGTGACTTGTCCGTTTTGCCTTTATGTTACCGACACGTTACTATTCGCTTGCATAAATAGCGTTGCACAAATCTTAACAGCTTCGTTCATTTTATACCAATTATCAACTGAAATCAGGTAAACTAAACTAACTAAAATTAAAATTAGACATGTCTGCGACATAATCCGTGTATCTTTATAAGTCAATGTATTTCTAATGTAGGTTTATTATAAGCTATATTACTGTAAAGTTTTATCATACAAGATACTATATTACTAAAAATCCGTTCATTAGTTTTTGCGTGAAAGAGTCACAAACAATAAATAGTAACTTCGTGCGGAACACTTTTACTAACCCGCTAAAACATTTTGTACAATCATTTTATTATTTTTTCATTATTTTTAGATGTTCCCTAGGGAACAGATTTTTATTCTGGATGTAAGATTACGTTGTACCCTTGACATGTATGCAAAATTTCATGATTATCCATTGACGTGAAAGCGTAAAAAGTGAACTATATCTATATCCATATCTATATCTATATCTATATCTATATCTATATATATATCTATATCTATATCTATATCTATATCTATATCTATATCTATATCTATATCTATATCTATATCTATATCTATATCTATATCTATATCTATATCTATATCTATATCTATATCTATATCTATATCTATATCTATATCTATATATCTATATATCTATATATCTATATCTATATCTATATCTATATCTATATCTATATCTATATCTATATCTTATCTATATCTATATATCTATATATCTATATATCTATATCTATATATCTATATCTATATCTATATCTATATATCTATATATCTATATATCTATATCTATATATCTATATCTATATCTATATCTATATCTATCTATATAATAAAAAAAAGAGTGGTACTTAAACGAGGAAGGTTTGTGTGCATAATTCACAGGAATAAATGTGCGTTTTTAATGTGGGCTTTTTTAATAAGTAACGTTGGATTTGTGTTAATATTTGCTTTAAAACTGAACGCGCTTCTAGTATAATAATGTTATATAAGTATATGATGGATACATTTCGCCCTTGGATTATTATCTTTGGCAGAGGAAGATTGTCGCTAATGCCAGTGGCATTTCGCGGCGTCTGCTTCTTATTACTATCTTATTTATTCCGACGAGACGAGACGGTTGTACACACGTGAACAATATAATGCAGATTGTTCTATAAAATGTTCAGCGAGATATATTTTTTAAATTTATTTTATATTAGTTTTCAACTCATTATAGTTATATATAACTAAACGTAAATATGACATCTAAGTTATACTTGGACGTCATATTATAATAATGTATTTAAAAATAGTGATCCGCCCTCACCTTTCGTAAGGATACCGTCAACTGCCGCAACTTTGCCTTTATAGCGTAACATTGCCTAAAATGAAAAAGTGCTTATAATTTTTTTATTTATTTGTATAGAAGTTTCGGAATATTGCAGTTATTTAAAATTTTTATATGGTAATCCAAAAAGTGAGCCGCCATTTTGTAAAATGTCACGGCATTCACGTCATTAGTTGTCAAACATCACCGCACGTGGCCAGGTTTTTTGCACTGCGAAAAACTTTTGATATAAATTGGAATATTTTGCTTATTGATTATTGTTTTTACGATATTCTTGAAGCTGAGGGTTTCTGTTTTAAGACTGAGTAAGTAATGTTTACATTATTCTTACAGATTTTCGATAAACTTCAATTAGGCAAAGATAAGACATGTAATTTAAATTATAGTACCAATCTTTGCCTACCGTAGGGTTGTCACAAATAGGTGTCTGATTGATTAGTTATAATTCTAGTGTTATAATTTAAAAAAAAAAACTTTTGTCTTGTTTTCTCTAGGAAATAATAATGAACAACCGAAGAAAGCCCGGTGTTCGAAAATATAAAGATTATGTACGTACCAGAAGTACAAGACAAAGCTTCTTCTTTTTCGTCTAAAGAGAACATTGCACCTAATACTCTAATAAATGTCGATAAGAATGTGCGTATCTCAAAACGTGGTTGTTTGTTCAAACAGGATTCTTTGTGTTTCCACAAACAACACCGCAAGTAATATTCTCTCTAATGTGTTAGTGAAAGCTGCGGACATAGATACAGAAGAAGACATTTCTTTTTCCAATAATGTTGAAAGAAAGAAAAGACCATGCGATGAAGATTCTAATACCTCATTTTCAATTTCTTTACGGGATTCCGAAGATTCTGTTGATGGACCATTTCTAGAAACTAATAGTGATACGGAGACATACATGGACTCCAGTATCGACAGCCTTGATGAGCATGTTAACACAGAAGATGAACCTGATGTGGGCAAATATGTTATTGTGAAATTTGAGACAGGTAAAACTCTCAAATATTACATTGGATTGATAATCAGCTACAAAGTAGACGAACGTTATTACACCATAAAATATTTACGAAAAACCTTAAGAGGAGCTTTTTCATGGCCCATGGTGGATGACATATCCGATGTTACACTACTAGATATCCAGAATGTTTTATCGAAACCTCAAGTAGGGCGTAGAGGCGAACTGAAATTCCGTCTCGAACATTTGAATTTGCCAATAAGAAATATCAACTAATTTGTAGTAACTACCTAATAAGGGTGCAATGTCCTGTTTTTATTTTATAACTAGCTAGTGCCCGCGACTTCGTCCGCGTTGAACGATGAAACCTATGTACCTTCTACATAGGTAATTTAAGTTAAGTGATTACCTATGTACCTACTATAATACCAAAGGTTTGATTGAATATTTAACTACTAAGTTGCGATATTCATAATTATAATAAGGTCCTTACCAGAGTTGATTAAGTGTGCCAACACTTAAAAAAATAGGTGTCTTTTTGCCGACTCGTAACTAAATTTTACATAATCTTTTATTGTACGTACTTGAATTAAACATATACAGTAATTTGATTTGTATTGTAATAATAATAATCAATATTGAAAAATGTTGATTTATCTTTGATTTTTGTAATTATTTTCTTACGGAAAATATTTGTTGGTTTTTCATTTTTCTTAAATTATAAGTGAAAATGTTGATTTCTGTTACTTTTCTTTTTAATTTTTAGTCGGATGCGGTAGCTATTAAATAAATTTCCTTATTAAATATGGTGTTTGTGTCAACCCTGTGCATCGATGAACGGTTGTATGAAATCTTTAAAAAATCCTTTCCCAACATTGCCTCGTCATATACTGAGATAAATAACTCTTCTAGAGCGATACATTAACAGTGACGTCATGGTTCAAGTTTTAAGGATCATATTTGAGGGAACTTGTTCTGAAAATATGACATTTTAAATGGTCTTAGTGAGTCAGGCAATGTTAGGACTAATGGTCCCATCTTTGCCTATTGACAAAAATGCTAATATCATACAATTCTTTAATATTAATGCACAAATATGTGAACAATTTTCAAAATAATAGTTTAAACTTTGCTAGGCTGTCTTTAAGAGTTAACATTTATTGTACCAATTGTATGATATACAACAAAATGTTCAAATTGCAGGCAATGTTGCGGCAGTTGACCGGTATATAATTTTACGAAAGGCGTGTATAATATAATGCGTGTTAGTATTATTTAATGTACTCGTAAGTATGTAAAATGCTGCATGATTTAAGTAGGCATAGAAATGCGTGTCATCTTTCTACATATGTTGTACTAGCTAGTGCACTAGCTAGTACGACATATGTACACCTGAGAATTATAATGCTCGACATCTATATCGTTGTAACGACGACGGTGGCGCCGCCACAGCGACAGTAACGCCCATTATATATAATTTTAAGCTATCCCTCGAGAACCTAACATTTTTTCAGAATAAAAAGTATCGTTTGGCCTGACTGACTATCCACGCACAGCGATAACCACAAGTCTAGAAAGCTCACATTTCGAAGATAAGTTATTTTTAAACCGTAAACATCTGTTAAGAAAGGATTGCTAAGAAGGTGCGAAGCCGGGGGCGGCTCGCTAAGTTTGAAATAAGTATTATTATCCTTTTATTGCGTGTACCGTAACAGAATAACGTGTTCTGTTTCGAAAATACATATTGTTGGCGTGCCTGTTTCGGGCGAAGCGAGGTTATCTGTCCGTTGCCACTTCGGCAGTAAACTTTATTGTGCAGAGTAGACGACTCGGCGGGCGACGCGCGACGGCGACCGAGCAAAATGGACCAACGATCACAACCGTTCGGGTGGCGTACATATTTTGCGTGCTAAAATATCTTCTATACTATCTATACTAATATTAATTTAAAGAGAAAATATTTGTATTTTTGTATGTTTGTATTATATAAACTCTAAAACAGTACTGATTTTAAAAATTCTTTCACCTTAAAAAGTTATATTATCAACGGCATAGGCTGCCCGGACGAAGTCGAGTGTATTTAATTTATATTAGGTAAAAAGTACTCTATATAACGTGTCATGCAAAATTTCGCAAAATAATGTAGGATTGAGTTGAGGCATGGAGTGAAAATGTAACAAATAAAATCTTGCATAAATTAAATAAATAGTTAGGATAGATATGTAACCAATCAGTTCAATATTCTTTTTTACTATGTTTGTCAAACATTTTCGAAATTTAATGATCTTTCTCATTGGACACATAAAAAAAAAATTAAAATAAGACACTTCTTTTCGTTTCATCAATTTGTTTTTTATTTGAACAATGCCTTATTCGTGTAGACATGCAACATTAAATGATAATAGCATTGAATAAATTGAAGTGTCGTTATGTGTAAGGACATCTCAGGCCGGCCAGCGGCAGCCACAAATCTTCCGTTTCACTCGGGCCCAGTCTCCGACCGGTGAGAAGAGGAAACAGCACGCTTCAAAGCACGCGGCTGCGTGATACCGGCTACTCCCAAAATAGGCTGCCCCCCGCGCGGGGTGCCGGCGCCCATCGACGTGCTTTTAGTATGCTGCGCGCATGCGAACCGCCCGCACCCTTCTGCGCTCCTAGTACAATAATCGTAAACACGCGAATTTATTTTTATATATTAAAAAAAAAATAAAACAAAATAGTATGCTATAAAAAATGGTCGCCATTTTAGCAAATCCGAAATGGAGCGAGGACCTCACCATACAAATGATAATTGAGTACGAGAAACGCGAGTACCTGTGGAATCCCGTATCGGAGCACTACAAAAACAAGAAAATCAGGGAGCAGGGATACGCGGAGATAATAAACTCGCTGAACCTAGTCGATGTTACCGTTAAGGAGCTGAAGAACAAAATAAAGAACATCCGTTCGTCTTATAGCGTGGAGTTGAAGAAAATTCGCGCGGCTAGGAAGGCTGGCGCGCATGCGTACCGTCCGAGCGTCACGTGGTTCGAACACGCCGACAGGTTTCTGAGGGCGATCGTCACACCGAGCTCAGTATGTATTGCTTCTATTTTTTACACATATTTTTTAAGGACCATTATGTACCACCATTATGTGGTATAACTGCAACTCACAGTCGCTTTTGCTGCAATATAATGCAGAACATTTCAAAGAATTTTTCACTGGAGATGAAAGTTCTTGAATGTAGGTAGACCACACACTGCCAAGCGCAGTGTAGGACGTCCAAGCGCAGTGTTGGACCGACGATCTAATAACGGCCGCGGTTGACACTGAATCCAGGCTGCTTCTGACCGGTTATAGTGGTTAAAGATTGGGGAGGCCTATGTCCAGCAGTGGACTGAAAATTTTCACAGCGGCCTGATTGAGTGAAGACCACACACCGCCAAGCGCAGTATAGAAAGTCCACACAAAAGATGGACCAACGACCTAATAAGGGCCGCGGCTGACACTGCATCTAGGCTGCTTCTGACCGGTATTGGTAAATTATTGGGGAGGCCTAGGTCTAGCAGTGGACTTCCTACAGACGAGATGATGATGATCATTTCAAAAGAGTTTATCTCATTTCTCAATACTGTTTTAGGTAGACACAAGCTTACTAGATATCCCAGTGAGCGATGACAGTGACGCCGTACAAGATTTGAGTGAAAGGAAATCGCCAGAAAAGAAAAACACACGAAAACGACGCAGCTCAACGCGTTCTTCTACGCCCTACGTTTTAAATACACCGTCACCTCGTCCCAGTACACCGTTTGGAGCGTCTTCATCCCCATTTGGTATTCTTCAATCATCTTCGGGCGCACCATTTCTTAATCCCCCCGTAGGCATCGCAACGCCTTTAACAACCACATTGGCAACCATATATCCGATGCCAACGAAGCAAAAGAAGGGTAATTATGATGATAGGAATGGAGATCACAGCGATGTGCCTCAAGATTTAAGCCAACACTCTGAGAACGGGAATGAGAATGAATTTGAAATGTTTGGTAAGCTGATTGCAAGCCAACTGCGTAAATTGCCACTCAGTCTCGCCTTGGACACTCAATTGAAAATCCAAACCCTGGTAAACGCTGCCAGGATACAAGCTGTGTACCAACAGTACAGTTATGCTGGACCTTCGCAAGAAGCTCTGTCAGTACAGGCTTTATCGAACGGTATACTGGCCAGTATGGCTTCGCAGAGCAATTTGCGCTCAATGCACAGTCCCAGCAATTCTCCGATAGATTTGAATAGAGACATAAAAGCGGAGAATTCATTGGGTTCTGAAGCTGATGATTAAGACGAAAATTAATTTCGTATTTTTGCTCATAACAGTATACAAATATTTATATAGATATTCTATGTTAAATTCGTATTAATGTTATAAAGCAAGGCCAACGAGACAACGCAAAGAATGTAAATCAACTTTCAAGGGTTGTCAATGGCTTCCTATTGTGAAACAGATAGTGCCAGCCGCTTCGTGTGAAGGAAAAGGACAGAGGGCCGGGTTTGTTTACATTGTTTACATTGGCTCCTTGGCTTTACTATAGATGTTTAAGGGTTGTTTATTGAAGGGATGTTCATTTTCGTAGATTGCCGATACTACTTAACTTTGCGTGATAACCACGTGGTTATCACGCATTCTAATTGAATATCCAAATAATTGGGTAGGTATATACCTACCTAGTTTGTCTCGAATCGCTTAGGGTCTAGTTAGGATCTACTGCAAACATGGAAATATTAATATTTCTTAAAATATTTCCTTAGAGACGTGTAGAATAATTCGCGAGGTAAAGATTATACGAGTAATTGTTATTTTCTTCTCTACGTGTAAAGTTTAAGAAGGCCTTCTGCGAATCAATTCGTCAGATTTTAAAATTTGACTAATGACATTCTCTTTTGACCTTTTTTCATGTCACTGTAACTTGTTTTTGTTTTCCTATTACCAAATTTTCTTAACACACTGTTAATAACTTAAAATAATGTTCCAACACACCTAACAGTTAAACAGCTTGTGGCGACTTATATTTTCCTTATATACGACTTAAATATATATTCCCAAACTGTATAGCGAATTAAACCATTCTATATTAATATCTGAACACACTGTATAGAGTACAAAATAATTAAATAATACGTAACTAGATTTTACTCGCGACTTTATCTGCGCCCCTCGGGAACAGTACTTTTTTTTGTGCATGAAAGGTAACCTACATCCTTTTCTGTATCCTTGCAAACATGTATACAAAATTTCATGTTGATTGGTTTATTAGTTAGACCCGAAAGCGTAAAAAACAAATAAATAGACTCATTTTCACATTGATTATAATGTTAGTTAGTATTGTTCGATTTTCTTAAAAGGTTCGTAGAATTAGTGTTTATGTGTTTTTGGACTAGTCAATGTTTTTTTTTTTTGTAAAAATGTGATCTCGATGTTTCGGCTGTGTGAACTTTTGTTTTATTTTGTTTTTAGTTACTAAAGTTACCAAACGGATATTCGGTTTAAAATTTTATTTACTCTGAAACTTGGTAAGAAATATCTAAATTATTATTTCATAAGTAATGTATTCATTGGTAAAGTCGGTCAATTTGTGTATGGGATGTTGTTTTTAATCAATGTAAAACGAATTTATTTTAATGTGTGATATGATATGCATTTATTAGTGATATGTAAACGTAGGTAGATGCATGTTACAACTACATATTAAATAATAAGTAAGTATATATTTAACGTGAACAAGAAAGAGTATGCACAAATTTGTCTTTGCAATTCTATCGAAAGGAAGTAAAAGAATAGTATGGATTTTTTTTTAAATCTTATAAAATTAAAACTGTACTAAATTAAAATTATGCGCTTCCGGCAAACATAGTGTTTTTTGAATATTAAGGCTTGACTTTCGGAGCTACTTCAGTTGCGAAAGAAAGACTACTGTTACACATCTTACCTGAATCCCCCTTCAAATTAATTACATTTAAATATTTAAAATAAAATAAATATATGTAAAACATAAATACATATAATTAAAAAAATGTAAACACACAATCTATCTTCATACATAAATAACAATGAACCGAGGAGCCAAGGAGTTTCTTATGAAGAGAAAAATTTGAAATATTGCCTGAAAAATTACATCCGTGCGAAACCGTTGGCGGGTCGCTAGTTTAAAGTAAAATATTAGAATACAATTTCATGACCATTCGTGTTTTGGATTTTTTTGCCGGAGCTCATAGTTAATTTTAATTTACTTGTGCAAAGACTATTTAAATATGTGCTGGATGTAATAAAATAAAAATTACCTCAATTTACAAAACAGAGAAACAATATAGTTATTTTAAATTAAATATTTATCGTTAATTCAACGTGCCACATTATATACAAAGCGAATTATTAAACAAATAAATATTTTATAAATGTCGTAGTTATGAGTATTTTATTTATTTGACCCAAGACTTTAATATTTACAAGAGGAGAGTTTACAAAAAACTTTCTTTTATGTTAACTTTATGTTAAGATCCATTTTATGGTAGATCGCTTATTACCGTCGTCTATAATCAAACAAGACACGACGTGTGCTGCAAGTGCGCTGCCGAAGATAGTAGGATGAGGGATTACTAAGGGATGGAAAATGGGCTCTGGCATCCCTCACTCACTCACCGAAACACAACAGCACATATGCTGTTATTTCACTGTTGTTTTTTGGAGGCGGTACATTAATTTACTGCCGCCAGGCGCGCTGTCCACAAATGACTGCGAAACGCATTACAATTTAAATAGTAAATTTAGAATAGAATAGAATAGAATAGAATAGAAATAGAAAACATTTATTTGCATACACATGACACTCACGAATACATATAAAGATAACAAAACAAATAAAATATTTTTCACGTTAGAATGAGAATACATACCTACTTAAATAAAATCCCATTGAGTGAGCGCTATGGCAGCAAAAAGGTCTGGCTCAGCATAAGCTGATGCAAAGCACAGCGCTCATTTTACGCCAGTCCTACTTGACAGTTTCACGCCGGCGGAATACGCGTCGTTATAGCACTTACTCGTATCTAATCTTGTAGGAATTTACTACATTCTAAAAGCAACAGTACACCACTCCGATTAAGTCTTCCCCAGTTATCGCTCATACCACAAAAATTAAACACTTGGCTCAAGTGTTTATTCACCTTTTTGTCTCTCTATTAATAAAGAAATATATTTGGTTTTGAAAGCAAATTTAGACTTGAGATACTTGAGAAATTATTTAACAAAATTTATATATCAGAAATAACTTAACAATTTAGAATAATCAGAAAGTTCAGAAATAATTTAACTCATCTCCAAACAAACAGGGAAACAGGCATATTCGAACAAAGTTCCAAATTCGAGATCGCAGCGATATGAAACTACATTCATCAACCGAAATCCGGCGGCAGCAGACAGAATATTTTATATATAAATTACCGGAGTCCGGGAGTCCGGGAGGCTGTCCCGCACTTCCCGCTTTTAATTTACGAGCCGTACAATACCGCCAACATCCACGTTATTGATTGCTGAGCGGTTAGCGCTGTTCAGTGGGTAATGGCTCGGTGAGATGTCTTGGGAATTCATCTGGAACAAAATAGATCAGGGTCAATTCGAGAACAATAGGTACCATGTTTTAGGACAAAAAAATTCTATAATTTATCTATACATATATTTTTAAATTATTCTTTAAACAATTAAATAATTAAAATATTCTTTAATATTCTAAAATCATACTCTTGCAAAGCGAGACTACCAGAAGTTACTCAAGCTTAAAGACTTACAATTGAAATTATAATCCACTAGCTGTTGCACGCGACTTCGCTCGCGTAACTTTATAAATTATAAAATATAATGTAGCTTTCTATAGATGAAATAATTTTCAAAATCATTCAAATTCAAAGTAGTTTTTGAGTTTATTCATAACAAATTACAAACAAACAAATCTTCTCTCTTTAAAATATTTACTATAGAGTGTATTAGAACAGTTTATTAATAGAAAGACAAAAAAATGAACGAAAACTCTTACTGACATGAATTGACAGCAGAAAGAGGACGCCAGAAATATTTTCGCCCGGAGGGTCGTCGGACGGTTTGCGTTTTAAAATTGTCTATGCATTTCTTGAACTTAGGAAAAAAAATATTGATATTAAAAAACTTTGAATTTCAGCTTTGTTAATTTTAGTGTTAGTTTAAAAGTTGCCAATGTTAAGTTTCAGTATTAATCAAAAAATAAAATAAAAATGTTTGATTTGGTCTGAGTTATAAAATTAAATGATACAAAATCTAAGAAATCATTGTCTTGTGGATACGAAACCTTACTGCTTATTGACTAAAAATACATTTTTTTTACGTTTACATGGAAAAATTCAATGTAAATGGCAAATTATGATGGAGGTAAAACCATGGTTTTTAATAAGTTTTATGTTTGTGAATGGACAAATTTTCAGTGACAATATTATTGTATATACTTCCGTATCGCAGGTAAGTTAATTAGATGTTTTCAGTAGCTTTCTCCTTCCGAAAACATTTCCTGGAAGTAAGCTTATAATGTAAGGTTGCTTTACTGAGTTTATTTTATTATTAATCTTTATATAAAACGATTCTGAGACGCAGGAAATAGACTTCCAATGAAGCATAGTACCGACAATGCAGCGAAGATCAAATTGTCTCGATTCTTTACCTACAGAGTTGCTTATTTATTTATAACAGTGTCATAAATATTTACGTATTATATGATATTGACGTTACTTTAACGGCCATGTACCTAAAAAGCGGTGCGTTAGTTTTTTCAGCCCTTAAAATCCATCTCTTATTAATTAACTAGCTGTTGCACGCGAGTTAGTCGGCGTAACTTTGTAAAATTTAATCTATGATACTCGCTGATAATGTAGCTTACTATAGGTATTTTTTTTTTAAATCGGCCCAGTAGTTTTTAAATTTATTCATTACAAGTAAAATATAAATAAAAATATTTTCTCATTACAATATTAGTATAGATAGATTCAGCGGTAAATCTGAATTTACCGCTGAGGGACAAAAAGAAAGTATTTGATATTTGTATTTATGGATGTCAAACGTGGGTTTTTACAGAGAATTTATTGAGAAAATTGAAAGTATGCCAAAATTCAATGGAACGAAGTGTTATTGGAATTAAACTGAAAGATAAGGTGAAGTTTCAAGATATCAAAGAAAAACACAATTTAAAGACAGAAAAATCCATAAGAACTCTTAAATGGAGATGGGCGGGCCACATGATCAGAGAACAATTACCTAAATGTACAAATATCATTACAGATTTATTTTTATTGATAAACATCTTATAATTATATAGATTTGTCCTTTCTGACTACCAACGCACACTGACTTTCTAGAGTTAGTAGTTTTGGCTGTGCGTTGATAGACATTGTTCAACACTGATAACTGGCAACTAGGCATCATGTCTGGCGGCAGTAACCAACCTCTTACGGAAGAATGACGTAAAATATCAACACTTGTGCTGTTGTGTTCCTTTGAGGCTCAGCCTGTTTGCTGACTTTTAAATGACTTCATTTTTATTTTTTGTATATTATATTTTTTAACAGCAATCTTGACATTTTTTGGTATTTATTACTTACCATAGGTATTGTATACCAAAAAATCTTTGATCCTTTAGCTATCGAGTGGTGTAATTAAATTTTGGATGTAGATGGTAGATATGTATCCCCCGATTTTAAGATCATCACATCAAAATTGCATCCATGCCGCTTGTTTTACTTATAGAATACTTTTGTGCTCGAAAGTATAAAATTCGCACACAGCAGGGGCTTCAGTTGAGCGTGTTTGAGCCCCAACATGTTACGGGACGTGTTGACGAGTCACATTGGTGGGAGCGAGATGGGTGTACGGGAGGGAGCGAGACAGAGAATCGACTATGGGACCCGATGCCCAAAGGTGGTTAGCGGGCCATGATGCGGTGGCCGGTAGCATTCGACCGCGATCGGTACACTGCGACTAAGGATTCTTGGTAATAGGATTATTTTTTATTTATGTTATAGACATGGGGTATAGTTATAGAAATATTAATATTAATTTAATTCTAAATTTTATGAAATGGTGTAATTATTTTCTCTATGCACTGGTTAGTTTAGTTTTAGGTTACATATTAAATTATGATAATCTGTGATTATTAAAATATTCCATTATTATTATTTTAAAATTCACATTTTGAGTTTGATTTATGGAAATCAAATATAATCTAATTCATATTTCTGTTGACCAAAATGTATTTTTTTTTTATGTATACTGTTCATTAAGTAAATGTTATAAAATTGAGATAATGTTTAATTGCATTCAATAACATTTAATTAACTGTAATATACTCGTATACTACGCTAGAGCTTAACAAATTCATTTTTACGGTGTTTTTTTTACATTGTTAAAATTAGCTTGCAAAAAATACCATAGGTAAAACAAAGAGTAGCTATAGACGCTTAGTTCCTGTAGTTTACACCGCCACTTTATAATTGTCGACGCGCGCTCGACGGCCACGATAAGGGATTACACCCCATCCCATTGAAAGATCCCGTGGGGCTCGGAGGTTAGCAGGAGGCGTAGGGGGGCGATCACGGATCACCCACAGCTCTGTCGGCTTCGCCCCCTTGACGCCTGCCCTGCTAGCTTTTTTCTCGCGCGCTTGCACTTCGCAGCAAAAATTGGAGCGAAGTATATATATTGAATTATGAATTAAGATATGAGTCAGCTCGTGCTTCCAAGTGGATACTCGACTAACTAAAACTTCACAGCTCGTTATTTAGTTCTATCTTCTTATCGAGAGTTTAGTCAAAACGGTAAACTATGTTTTTCTAAGTTAATAATAATAATAATTTATTTCAGATATACATCCATATTACCTATTAACAAAATAATAATAATATTAAAATATTAGGTATCCATATAGGTTGAATTATTATATATATTTACAAGCGAAACAAAGATATTTGTTGCGATAATTAAAATCATGTAAAAATCCTACTGTAATCTGTAGCGCACTTGCAGCACCTGTGACGTTGCTGTTGTTATAGGCTTGTTAAATAAGCTTGTCATAATTATTATTGCAAAGACTAAAATATTGATTAGAACTGTATACTTTATACAGAATGCAATACAAATTATGAGAACTTAGTATTTCTTTCTTATTTTTTTGTGTAGGAGTATTTTTCTATTATTTTCATTTCTAATATAAATACAGACAATAAATATTATAAAAAAACTTAAAACTAGTAGTCCGCAGGCAGCGGGGCAAGGTTCAAACCACCGGTAGTTAGGGCTTCAGAGTGAGGAACCTCCTGACAATTCGTGCCGAGTCAAGATTTTTATTATTATTTTTATTTTTTACACACAAATATCTAAAGTGTATAAAAAAGAAGGTATAAAATTATGTACAGCATAAATAAATGAATAAGGGTAAAAAATAGTAGTTGTGGGGTATAGCGGCTCCCTTGTCTGTGGCGCGTTTTCGAATATACACATACTGGTGGCACGAATAATTATTGCAGTACTTATTTTCGTTCTAAGCCAACCTAGTACGGTACTTAATGATTTATAACAGCGGTCTGCAAGGGCTTCTCCAATACGTTTGACGAAGGAAACCATTTGTTGTGAGAATACGCCATCTACGGATGTCACGAGAGGGGTGAAAGTAGCGTGTTTATTATTATTATTTTCTTCTTTTCTGTATTTAAATAATTTTATAGTTTTCGGTTTTGTTATGATAATTTATATTTAATTTTCACAATTAATTTGTAGGTATATATCAATTTAACTTTGCCGATATGTCTAAATTGGCTGCAGTAACTGGTCATTGAATTAAAAAATTAATAATGCTAGAATATAATTGAGTCTTGGATAATTGTACCTACAGACCCTTCAGTTACTAATCAGACATAACTAATCAATTGACAATTAATAAACAAGAGAGTAGTATATAAAAAAATATAAACATTAATAAATACCATTTTTTGTAAAAGGTTTCACGTCCACAACTCTGGTTTTTGTTGGATATCAAACCAGACTACGTATTTTTGAAGCCAAAGAAGTTCTCCCTTGTTTATGTCAAATCTTTTTTTGCTTGTCTTTGCCACTTAAGCAAAGTCCCGTTGAGTTCGTGCCAAGGATTATATTTTTCGGCTTATATATTTGACGCCCCTTCCTATCTCGAGCCGGCCGCTGTGACGTTTCGTAAGATGGTTTTTCTGTTTTTATCATCATTTTTCACTGCTCTAGGTACCACCTAACTTAAATATAGAACAGACTGACTAAATTTTTTTAATTGTAATTGTCGTCAGGCCGGCTGCCGTTCCACGTTCCAAGCAACATCACAGGTGCTACAAGTGCACTGCCGAGCAAAAAATTAAGGAACTAGGTAGCAGTAGGGTAATGGGCCTGGCATCTCTTACTCACTCACCAAAACACAATAGCACTATTCAAAGAGCACAGCCGCCAATAAAGTGTCGGTTCCTCAATCAAGCAGCCCCTACAGTCGCAGGCCGATAGAGCCATAACGAAACACAAAGCGTTGCGGCGCCCGGACAGAAACCAGTCGGAGCAAATTAAATATGTAGGAGTGGAGCGCCCGCACCCACGCTGTCAAGGTTGCCACTCATTCGCCACAGAGTATTTATTTGATACTACATCCAACCACAAATTTATTGACATAAAAACAACTAATATTAGTATTAGTATAACACTATAAGTATAAAACCTTTCAATTTAGAATTGGCTTACAATAAATTATATAGAAAAAATCATGTAATAAAAACTTATAATTTATTCTTTGTCACCTGGATATAGTTTTAAAACCAAGAAACCGGTTTTATTTGAATTTAGTTTTAACTTTCTAAACTACAAACTTGTAGGTCAAAAAAGAGAATTCCACAAGACAAGACAAGACAGCTTTATTTAATATCTAAATAATAATACGATATAATTTATACAAACTGAATAATATGTAAATTATATAATATTAGTGAAAGTGCTAAAATAAGAAATGAATTCACCATTCATTTTCCTGTATCCCACAAATTTATTTTATGAAACAAATTTTGTTTTTTCCAATTTTTGTAAAGATTCGATTGTGGTTTAAAAAAGTATTACTCCTGTAGCAACATGTATAGTAAAATCATTATTGAATATATTCCCTGTAAAAAATCAATAAATATATTAATAGTTTTTACAAACTTATATGATTTCAAAGGTGACAACTACTTACAATTTTTATTGATAACATCGAAGCTACTAAACAAAAAAGATAATCGGTTGACAGAAAGAGGAGAACTGATTTGTCTATAGCTAATTAGCTATACCTACCTATTTTTATACTTTAACAATCTCAGAATAAGTATATATTGAATTTCAAAAAATAGTATCTCAGATATTGTGATTTGTACTTTGTTGGCAAATACGAAAGCAGCTTCCATTTAAGTTGCTTTTTAAATTATAACATTAAAATAAAAAAATAAATAAATATAATAATATAAAACTAGGTCATTTTCAACCCTAATGTGAAGAGTGAACTCGGCGAGCCGTCATTAGAAGCGGTGTTAGTAGCGACCCGCCGAGCCGCGCCGCCCGCCACACTCTTCACCCGCCGCGTTGTACTCTGCCAGGCCAGACATTTTTTATGCAATCCACAAACTGAGTAGTTTTTATCAATAGATACACGTTTCTGCACAAACTATCCGCTTTATTATAACTATATTTTTATACAATATAATGTATAGATATTGTAATATATTAATTATATTCTGTCTTACATTAATTTGATACATTTGGAGGGTATAGGCGTAGAACAACGCATGTCACATGAAATTCAAATAAAATATTAATTATGGTAACACTAGGTTTTCGCACATGTTTTAAAAACAGTAACTCTACTTCTTACCATCAATTTTTTTAAACCACATACAAAAGCGATAGTAACCATAGTTCAGTGAAAGATAATAAAAAGCGGAGGAAGACAGGAAAAATACGTCATATTGTAATGAATAATATGAGAATATCTGCGCATGAATCAAGCGAAAATAGTAAACGATAAGTCTCAATAGAATTTCATTAGAAAAACGTATTAAAATTTCAACAGATTTTATTAGTATGAAGGATATTATATGTATTTAAATTTCTTTGTGCTACTAATACAATTACAATTTTTTAAATAATATTTGGGTTTATTAATCTTTGGCTTTGTACTAAAGCAGTTTCTTCTTTATATTTATTCGTATGCAGAGAAGAAAGTTGCTTTCATTAAAAATACATAAATCAAAGTATCAAGACCGCAAAGCCGCCTTATAAAGCAGCCATTAAATCGGGTCGGTGACAAGGTGACGCTCGCCGCGACGAGGGCGCGATAACGTGTGGCCCGGTACCCTCGCTGTATTGTAGACTTGTAGATAATAATATGATGCTCACTATAGCCCGTCTGCTTCGTCGATATTTTGAGTATCTCTTTCATGTCATGAGTGCCTGGTTCGATCGTAGGAGTTGTGTGATATAATTATATCGTAAGCTACGCTTCTGACGGTATGCTTATGACGACGCTCTATAGATGATGATTCTATTGTGATGATAGATCGTAGTTACTGTGGCTAAAATTATCCAAGGAAATGCGGTCCTAAGTTAGATTTGAAGTAAACTTCAATTTAAACTTGTATTAAATTGATATTTAAAAAATGCCCATTTAAAAAATTTCAGAGAAGTTACAAAAATGTCAATCAATTTTTTGACCTTTTATCTATCTATTATACTTTTAGGAAAATATCATTCAAGTCAGTGTTTATTTACTTTATCGTTTCTAGGAAAACAAAAAAATACATAGATGTTTCATATAGGGAATCATCACTCGCAAATCGCATTCTTGCAATACTTGTGAGAGCCCAATCATCCACAGGAACTGTTTTTGGGACTCTTATTTAAAAATATTCTTTAATTTTGAAAACTAAAAAGAGTTTCATTAGACCTTTATACGCATTTTATGATATTGTTTTACGAAATGATATTATTTTAATTTGAGAACGTTATTTACAATACAATCTACGGCCATTGTTCTTTGGTTTGTTTTTCAGAGTAAGTTGATTTTCCGAAGAAATAACAAACCATTTTCCTAACAAGGACGATAATTCTTCAAAAGGAAAGTAATTTTTACTACGAGTAGTGCCTTTTCGCGTCACCTATCACAAAGTTCGTATTAGGAATTTTACTTCGATAAAGTTTCTTATCATCAGGGTTTTTTATTTTCGTTTTTCTTTAAACCGAATGGTTGAAACCCATCTAGTCCAAACAATCTATACTAGTGCAAAGCAGTAACATTCAGTTTGTCGATAAAAGTACCGTAATATTGATGGGACCAAAAGTTTCTAGTATTAAATCCGGGATTTTTTATTTTATTCCAAAAATGGCAAATTCGAGAAACTTTCATTGTGCTCTACCGTAACATTTGTATTGCTGAACAGTGCTGAAATAGCAAAGGAAATAAATGAAGCCATTATCATTCGCTGTCACGTATCTGTGGTGGTTTTTATGACGACCAGACCGTTTAGGTGTAAAAATAAATGGATGGTGTACAAAACGCGTGTGCCATAATACAAAGTTAACTGTATTATGATTATGTCAATATCGTCAATGTCAATATGTCATTATCGTTCGTTCGTTCATTGTAAAAATTAAATAAAATCAGCCAATATTTTACACAATCAGTGACTTCCTCACCTTGATCTTCATTCTTGGTGTTTATGGTTTCTAGTTTTCCTTAAGCGATAACAATAGCCACCCAACATAAAGGCCACCGAATGTGCCTTCCTCTCTTATATAAAATCACTATACATTCATTAAAAAATATCTATAAAACTAGCGAAACGCCATTTGAGCCAGAGATACCGTAGAGCCCATTACCCTATCGGATGTAGACCTTAATTTCGAAAAAAAACGCAAATTTTTTCTCTTTATGAAACCTTCCTTTGACTTTAACGAATATTTAAAAAAATATAGCCGAATTGGTACCGCCGTTCTCGAGTTTTTCGTTTAGAAACACATTTATAGCGATTTTATTTACATAGTAGCAGCCAGGCAGACAGTCCGATTGCCTACACAAACTCAACTAAAGGTTGCAAGTGCGCTGTCGATCTTAGTGGATAAAGGAAATTGATAAGGAGATGGTATGAATATGGTCTGGCATCCCCTTCTCACTCACCGAACCACAACCCACATGCTATTATTTAATGTAGGTCTTCTGTCAGACAGGCTGTTCAATTTTTATTTTATTTTTTTAATAATATTCCTCCTACTGGGTTTTGTGTTATTATTATAATAGGTATTTATTATAATAGGTACCTACCTAGTATAATGTAACTACACTAAATTTTTTTTACAACAAATGTAAAAAAAAAAACACAAGTTTCAAAACGTGTCAGTCACAGTATAGTATGCTCAGACATGCCCGGCGCGGCGCGATGAAATGGTCACAGAAACGGGGCAAGCCAAGCCGGCCGACATGTAGTCGTCGCGCGTCGGAAGAGGGATCCTGCGCCGCCCGCTCCTCATACCTCACCATTTGTCATTCTCTCACCTAACTACACATTATATATTTTATTATAGTACCTATAGTGCATAAATGACAAAAGTGACGGCCTTTGTAACTTGTGATGCACTGTACAGACTACCAAATCACGAATACAAAATTCAATCACACGATTCAGTTCACTTCACGAATTAATAAAACAAAGTTATTATTAATTATGTTTTGTACTGTGACTGTTTTTAATGTCGGCCCAGAATATTAAAAGTGATAAGTGTCTGTCTGATATGGACGGTGAGTTGCTATGCTTTTAAATTATACGAACTGTATATCTACTGATTCATGCTAACCTAGTACTTGGTGTGCAGTGTACGTGGTAAAAAGACGTATCTGCAAAATTGAAACGCTTCATATAAAATTTTACAAAGGCTTATTTTAAAATTGTTCAAATATGCCAATTTTTAATTAAATTAAAAAAATATATATGAAAGTAGAGGTAATTTTGGGCTTTCAAAAGGCGAAAAAAGTAATTTTTATTGCCTAGGAAAAAAGCGTTTAAAAAGTGATTTTTTTTTCCACTTAATACCCAATGTGGAAATTGCATTCTGAATAAACAAAAATGTCTACATACAGCAAAATACTAGGAGAACATAAAACTGAAAATTAACAGACTGATTTCTACTATTACGGAATTCGTACCATCGGATCTGTCACGAGATCTAAACAAATACTTTTTATATTTAATATTCCTCGGTTCCTTAGCCAATTATTTATGTAAATAAGTACTACATAAATGATTGAGTAACCTAGAAAATTAAGTTTTTAAACTCGAATGTACGACATTTAGCTTTTTACTGAAAATCTCATCTGGATAAAATTATCTCAATATTCACGATCACTCGCACCCGTCCACAAAATTTTATCTAAT
The DNA here is from genome assembly GCA_944738685.1 of Synanthedon myopaeformis. NCBI lineage: Eukaryota > Metazoa > Arthropoda > Insecta > Lepidoptera > Sesiidae > Synanthedon > Synanthedon myopaeformis. The sequence goes on along the minus strand of OX122936.1, from coordinate 2,290,008 downwards.
AAACCCACTTAGATATTCGTATATTATAAAATAAAAAACTCGCTCACTAATTCTGCTCACCAATTTTTTTTTAAATCCAAAAACAAAATCATAAATTAAACACAAAATATAGCTAATTAAACTAAAAACTTTTAAAAACTAATCATATATAGGTCATATATACTAAAGAATATTTCTCTGGTGTCTACTATGCATTCGGTATCCGTATTATCAAATAAAGTCGGTCCCGCCTTTGTCTCTCTCTCCGCTAACTTATTCTAAACCACCTAAAGAATTTTGGAGCGGTTTTCACAACTGGAAAGAGCATTAAACGAGGAAGTATTATGTGTATAATTTGCTGACAAAAACTGCTTACGTGCGTAGCCGGCTTGCTAGTATATGGGGAAGACACAAAGTGATAGGTTTGATAGGTATTTTCGCTTATCTTCAACCAAAATATGTAGCGTGTGGCTAGCCAAGCATTTACCTCGGACTAGTACGGCTTAGTACGACTCACGCAGTTCCATAATATCTTTGTGGCGTCGTCGGCCTGTCGCATTAGCGCGGCGGCACCTACATAATTTAGTTATAATGACGGTACGCTCGTTACCTCCCTGCTGTTTCGTGTGTGCCAATGTGTGGGTTACGTTATGTAATAATCTATACCTACCTTTACATACTTACAACATAACATACATTATATACAACTAGCGACCCGGGATATATTTTTTGGATTCGCCCGGCATGTATTTTTTGTATAAATAATCCATCCTCGTTTATTTCTCTTTCCATTACTGAAAACCGTATCAAAATCCGTGGCTTAGAAGTTGTTAGCGAAGAGACGCGGATAGTTTCAGCACTTTTTTTTTCTTTATTGTTTTTTATTGTTTGTTTTTTTCTACTTACATAAAAACTTACTTAGGTTTTATTATATTACCTATACGAACCTTTCGTGAAAAATTGTCTATCTGATGGTGAAAACCGCATCAAAAAGTTAGTTACATAATTAATTACTGTTCCAATAATTTTTGCTTACTGCCTGCCTGGTGGTTACTGCCGCCAGAGAGGCTGTCCAATTTTGACTGCGAAATGCTGTACCAGTACTAATGGGATATTTAATGTCGACAGATATCTGTTAAATATTTTTTTTACATCCTTGAACCATGGCCCTTTGTATTTATACGGTTTCACGGAAATATAATACGACCTTCTTTTAGTTAGATTTGTAACTTGTATTACGTATAACTATTATATACTATATATAACTCGTATAGGTACATATATACTAAGATGTATTATATATAGAGACTGACGTTAGTTGCTAACGGCAATGGTATAATCTTGTACAACCATAGTTGGTCGAAATTATCACAGCCTCTCCCCAACACTCCCCGAGTAAAGTCTCCGTCATCCCCTAACGACGCTTCGCTCATTACCCTCGCAACGTTCCCCTCTCGGTTGATTGATTGATTCATTCGCGCGGCCCGGGACGATAAGTGCTCAGTTTAGCTTGTATCAGAACTCTTACAATCTCAGAGAAGCCATTTTATATTAGCTTATACTTCACTAGTTTTTTAGGCTTAATAATTTCGTGGCAAAAGAATCAATATACCTAATTGTGCGTTTATTGCTTACATTTATGGTTTCCTAGTAGGGTGCCATTATACACTTTTTTTAAAAAAACAACAAAAGAAAAATTTAATGCATTTTCATGATTTTTTTAATATAAAATAATTATTTAGAATTATTATTAAATATATAATTAATTTTAAAAATTGTGTATTTACATTTCTTTTTACATACCTATCGCTTTTCCATTCAACGTCAACGCATCCCATAGAGTTCTATGTTTTGTCCCTTTCTTTAGGGATTATGGAAATTGTATCCCTTGAAGGACTAAACCTGGTCTTCAACATAACATGATCACAAAAAAATGCCATAAACATAACATACATAAACATAACAACATCAGCATAAGTCGGTGAAATTGTTATAAGGCATCACTTTTACTGGTACGTCGCAGCCTAAGAGCCGTTGCCCATAAACGAAGAACAATTCAGCATCGTAAAATGTGACCATTCGAATAAGGTAGCATTCGTATAATACTTAATACTTAAGCGAATTTGTTTGGGCTTTGCTTTGCTCGCTCAAAAAATCTGGGGGGGTTAGTATCCTTTGAACAACAGGTAATATGGAAAAATTCAATGTCGATTAGAATCCAGTGTAAGCCATGAAATAGCTCAAAAAATGCTTTTTACTACAAATTTGTTCTGTTCTGGTTTGATTAAACTAACCGATTTTTTCTGATAAAACAATTCAATGAAATTGTAAACAAGACACTTGAATCGTCTTACTGCGTCTTACCAACTCATTATAGAGCTATTTTCAAATTTTCACCCAATACAAACAAGAAGGATGTTTGTTGTCTATAAAATGTATTCTTTTATCGTTTGCGTTCTTAACTTAAACTACTTACGAGTAATACTTAAATTTGTATAGCTTAATAAATAATATAAAAACTAACTTAACATGTTGGTATAGTAAGTTTTATTTTTATTTGTTTGTTTCAGAACTTTATGATTGTGCATTTTAAAAATTCATTCCGATCGCGCGGTATCGGAATTGCTGCGCAGATCCGTCACCGCGAAGACTGCTGTGTACTAGGCACCCATAAAAATTAAGCAGAGCATGTGTAGTTCACGGACACCGGCTGGGAAATGTCATGGTGTTTGCACAGACAGATATGTGACCGCGGATACTGCTGCATACTTACTAGGCACCCATAGAAAAATAAAATAAAAGACGTTTAACTCGGTCAATTTAAGAAAGGGATTTAAAAAGGCGACTCTTTCCAGGTGTCGGTTTTAATTATTTATTATTGTATATTTTATTATTAAATGTTTAATTATATCTTAATTAAGTATGTGCTGGGTATCTTCCACGTTGTTTTATATTATAATTGAGCAATTAGAGAGAATTCTTTAGTTATCGGTTCTTAGAAAGTCAATGTCAGACTGACGATCTATTAACGCATAGCTAAAATAAAAAGTTCGAGAATCAGTAAAATTAGGAAGAAACTTTAACTATTAAAAATTGTGCACAACATATTAAAAAAAAAGATTTTTTTTATTACGATTTCGTTAGCGAATTGCAAATAGAAGCGTCGTCATTTACGATTCCTGGGTTCGGTGAAGGTGACCATGGATTTGTCTGTTCTGTAGCGGTGACCGTGGCATAGGTACACCGCGAAGACTGTTTGTAACAGGAATCCATAAAATATTAGTATCTAGTAAACATGTGGTTAGCTTCAAGTCTTGTCATTTATTTGTTGTGAAATATAGAATGCGTACTACGATGGGTGTAAGTAAATCGAGATAAGACGTTGTACTGGCAAACATCGAGATAGGCAACGTTGTCAATAGTGCTTAGTCGTGTATCAATGCGTAGTAGGTATACCTGAACATCGACCGGCCAAATATTTTTAACCTTCGACGTCCGACCCAAAAGAGGGCTGTTATAAGTTTGACTTGTGTATGTATTAGTTTGCATTCCTAAAGTTTACGTTTGAAGAAATTCGCAAATAAAGTTTCATATCAAACCAAAGTAAAGTCACTGACAACTCACAAGTAGGAAGCGCCTACGGAACGGAACGGAGAAGTTTAAGATCGCGCCACACGTACGCCGCCACTTAGTAGGAGGTTAAGAGACATGTTTACTGCTAAATGATTCAAGGATGGCTTTTAAAAAAAATACTGAATCAACCAGAAAATCGATATATCATAAAACTAAAGATAGAGAAAATAGTCTTATTTATTCATAGTGTTATATAAGTACTACTACTTATTCTGTGGTAGTGTGTTTTTTGACCTTTAAAAATACTATTAGATTTACAAAAAAAATGTTAAATTTAATATTTAACATGAATAAAAATGGAAATAGTTAATTTTAAAAAAATATTAAATGCGCTATTTATTTTTTACATACAATTACATACAATCATACAATATCAATAAACATGTACTCAATAATACTGATAGACTTATTCAAACACAAAAATTCACATACCTTACAAAGTACATAATTACTTACTTAAAAATCAAATGGTTGCTGTTTTTAGCAATTCTAAATTATGTAAATACGTCATAAATAATTATTTTGTAAATTTTATTTTCCCTGAAATTTAAAATTATATAAACTCTTTCGAAATAAATGAATTATTATTGATTAGCTCTATTTATTTACAAATTCACAAATTGTTAATGTGCCATCCATCCATCTCTGTACTCAGTGGCTACACAACACGGCATGCAATTTTTATTTGTACGCTTTGCTCCTCCAATGTTCTGGCAATTTAAATAGTTTAATATTATCAATATTTCGCCAATCGCCATAATTCTTAAAATCCATAAGTTACAAGTTCATGAACTGGTAAATAATGATAACATGACACTGGTTTAAACCGGTGTTACCATTAAGTATATTTTTAAGATTTACCATGCTGTAGGTGCCCAGTATGGTTATATGCAGACAATACCAAGGCACCATAAATTCTTTTACGATTCGTGACTAAAGAAATGAGTGGAGTGCCAACCCTATCGCTAAGTGTCGGCTGTCAGCGGTGGCGGGTCTCGGTGTATATTCGAACGTGTACTTACTTACTACGGGTATGTATAGAGAGCGTGCCGCCGCCGACAGAATCACCTGGTCTCGCAATTTTACGAGCAGCCCGCTATGTCGGTGGCCGCCTCTACCTTTCACGGAATTAGTGATGCGAAGCAACATCTAACAGTTTTTGTGTCGATATCGATAACACATAATTATATATGTGTAAATTTTTTAAATGAAATAATCTACATTTAACGCAATCAGAACTAACTTTACATTACGAATAAATACTTAAGACTATTTTCTAGTTGGTACTTTGACTTTTCAGTCTTAAAAGGCAATAACTAATAAACAAAGTCCACAATAAACTGGAATAGTTTTTTTGTTCTACTGCTAGGGTTCCTCTGACACAGTTTTGAGATCTTTTATAGCTGGCAGAGTACACAACATGGTGTTTACTTAATCCTGTGAATGTACTCCTATACATATGATACAGAGTACTGATCAGCTCCTGGAGGCTACTTTTTCCGAGTATTCTGTCCACTTCCATCTCTAGTGTGAAACGTGATAATGCGAACCTGCGGCAGTAGAGCAGTAGGTGTTCCACTGTATCCTCCAGACCAGGTTCACATGGAAAGTCTGCATTTATCCTTTTTTTTAAAACGGTTCAAGTACTGTCCAAACCCTCCATGGCCGGTCAATATCTGAACCAAGAAAAGCGTCAATGTAATTTTCTTTATTAATCTAAATGTCGTCAAAACGTCGGGTAAAAATAATTTTGTTCCTCCAGCAGTTTGGCCCTCCATATAACTGGAATATTTATTCTTAGAATTAATTGAGACGACTGTTTTGATTTTTATTGGTAAACCTTTCATACCTTCGACATAATTACTGTGGCGTTGCTTGAAAAGCATGAAATTAAACTATGTCGTTTCGTCTTGTATTACTTTATATCACATGCCCATCTTAAAAGTTATTGTTATAACTGAAGTTATTAAAATGGAAAATCTATTATCAAGAGTATATTGTACAAACACAGCAAAATCAAGAATTTATTCATTTCGAATATTGTTAATGTAATTTAGCAAATTGAGTTCACACATCGATACTTTCTCTGAAATGTCCCACCACTTATTTACTCGAGTACACTCAAGTCTCCGGGCCGGGCGCGGCGATGGAATTAAATCGCACGCACGACACTTCCGCCCCCTCACTCCTGCCGCCGCGCTCCTTGCTCTTGAAGTCTTGACAACAGGGTTGAGTTCATTCCGATTTTTTTACTTATATTTGATTTATTTAAAAAAATCTCAATCTAGCCCTTAACGAAAATATTTTCCAATAAGTTATTTACGCATTTAATAGCAAGTAAAAGCTTTTCCCATTCAGTCGCAAAATGAAATAGAAATTTTGCAAAAAAAGAACTAATTTAACATGGTTAGTTACACGTTTGTTAGACTTTCGAGTCTATAATACTAGTTTTTGCCCGCGAATTTGTCCGCGCCCTCTTTCTTAGGTGTTAAAACATTCATTCAATCTTTATTTCTCATATATTTTTGTTAATTTATATTTTGGATGATCCCTCGGAAACAGCACTTTTTTTAGATGAAAGGTACCCTATGTCCTTTCTTGTATCTCTGACATCTTGCACACAAATTTTCATAATGATCGGTTGAGTATTAAGGCGTGAAAGCGTAACAAACAAACACTTCCGTATTATATGTTAGGTTTATATGTTTCAGTAAGTTGGACAATTTTAAAATATGAAAGTTTTCATAAAATATCTTAGTATAAAATAGTTTTATTTAAATTTGAAACGAGCGTCAACCCTTTCGATAGCTTGGGGGCGAACCACGACAACGACAAGGGACGACGCGACGCGGCGTAACTTGACTGATGTTCGAGACACATGTGCTCTACTCTGTATGTGTCACCGGGCTCAACGCGTACCTACTATTCCAACTTGTATATTACTCTGAACACATGAATAAAGTGGCGTTGACTCTTTTCGGCGAACTTCGACGGCGTTTCATTTTTTATTTTGTTTCAATGTTAGGCATTTTCCTATCTTGCTTCATAACTTCTTTTTACTATGTGAGGGTAAACAGATTTAGTTACCTTATATTTCTTTCAATTATGAAAAATTTTAGGCACTTATAAAACTTTTACTCTGTGGTTGTATTTTTTAATAAAAAAATACCGGGCACTTAAAACTTTAACAGTTTTATAATCTGAAATTTCTGCAAGCTTCGTGTACGTATACATCTGTACAATCTGTAGTTATTATTAGTAAGTATTATTATTAGTAATATACCCGTGGTTGCTATTACAAGTATTACAACTAGCGGCGGCCGTGCCTTGCATACTATACAACGACCCAATGAGAGGCGAGTATGACACTACCGCCTTTACGGTAATAATAATAATAATCCGCTTTACTTTTGGCTACATTTATCACTTATTTTTATCTACCTATATTTCTTATTCATTTTATTCATTCATACTATTATACATATATAATTATGTCCGTCGCGGCAATCCGAGTAAATAAGGATAAAGTAATACTAACAGCAAGTAAAATACCAGCTGGATCCATTTGACACAATGCAGCGTCGAATTGTTTGACGATCCATTGCTAACACACCAACGGTTATTTAGTTTAAAAGAGATGTAGCCTCTCTTTTTGTGTTCCGGTTGAACTACTGTGAGTGCTCTGCTGATTTGCTTATTCGCTGATAAGGTGCTGCTGCAAACCGTCCCAATGAAAAGAAAGTTTATCCTGCGGTAGAGTGAACTGAAACATTTTCCCTTTTGATTCTGAGGTGTTTCTGTAAAGTTCTTATGAAGAGATAAATTTTAAATAATTTACATCCATACGAAGCCTCGGTGGTACGCTAGTTTGAAATAAAAATGATCCTAAATTAAGAGTTAAAATTATTTTGTCGACAATTAAATTAAGATAACATTCACATCCCTAATAAAGTTCTCTTCGGAAGCGGAAGGCCTGCTTGTTTACACCTCCCCCCTCACGGTCTCCTTCAGCCTCCTTTCGCCCGGACATCGCCGGAACTGGAGCCCGTGCAGTTTTATGTCCCACGATGTCTTTCCAGTTTTCCCACTGTCTTGTCTTTTTGTTAATTGTGCACCTTTTTAGCTCAAGTCTCGTCCAACAAGAAGAACTACAAGAAAGCCAGATCCATTTACATCGAAAAAGAAAGTTTTTTTTCCGCATTTTTTTTTAACCTGTATTTATTTTTTATTTGATCTTTTTTATAATTTGTTGAAATAGGCACCTGTACCTTTACTTTGCATATAAAAACTTATAAAGAATTTAAAAGTATTCTTAACTGCAAAAAAGTCTGAGTATCTGTATAAATTATAGTTCACTAACGTTTGCCTGCGACTACGTGCGCGCCCCTTTTCTTAGGTGTTCAATCATTATTGCTCGTTTATGTTTGGTAGGCAATGAATTTTTTTTAGATGAACGTACTGTTAATTTTTGTCCTTTTCGGTATCCTTGACAAAAGCGTTTAGCGACTTATTTTTTAGTAACGTGATAATAATATTATGTTTCTATAGTTTACAATTATTCCATTAACTAGCCTTATTATTCTTCTTTCTATGGTAACTTGGTAATTAGTTAATCAATCAGACGGTCAGATCTTGTTTAAGTATTTCTGCTGAATTAAACAAATCATTGGTATTTATTGCATTTCTGAGACATGTCGAGCAGTCCGTCTGGCGGAATTACAGAAGACCACGATGAAAAAATAGCACTTAGATGATTATGCTATTGTGTTTTAGTGAATAAGTATTTACCAGATCTATTCCTTATAAAGCTCGGTAGCACATGAAACTGCTATGACGTTCGACGGAAGCCTCTTAGTATCAAGTGGACCGTCAGCCAGTCTACGGGCGTTACATAAATAGGTACATAACAAATAGGTATTGTAATAATATTCATTATATCAAAAATAAAGCTCGGGTTTGAAATGCAAGCGAAACCCTCATGCGGTCCCATATTTTTACGGCTAATAAATATGGGTTGCCTGGTGCATGCGGTCGGCTCAGCCGGGAGCTACATGCATGGACGGGTTCACACTGCCTGGCTTTGTATGCTGCCCTGGTAGACACGCCTGAATAAATCAAATGAATTATTAAAAAATATTAAGATTTTTTTTAAAGCGGATAAAAAATTGTGCTTTTTATTAGGTTTTGAAAGGTTTTTAAAATTCATTCCACAAGAGGACAACCTTCTAAGTATAGGTAGGTACTTTAACTATAGCAAGTTCAATTGGACCTTTCTAATCTGGGTCACACCGCCGTCTGACAGGTAAAAAATCTCCTCACAAAGGAAGGATTTGATCGGTCGGATGTCGGTCATAATCCCCCTGAGGACTTATATCAAATATTTTCTAGTGCTTTCCATCTATAATGTATTAAAAGATTCTATTAAAAGATTCTATTATACACATACAGCCTTAAAAAAATGTTTGACGCCACGTTGGATTGTTCTAAATTTTTTGGAATATTTTTAAATAATAAAGTAAAATACATATAATTTAATGACACATACCTATAATAATAAAAAAATATATTTATGTATTGTTTAGTACAAATTTATGGTACATTTATATGTACCATATGTACCATAATATGGTACATTTATCTGTACCATAAATTTGTAATGTGTAATTGCTCTTTGCTCATACATATACTTACTTAAATAATTCCTCTTTAAATGCTGATGGTGGCCTGCACTGCGTAGATCGTAACCACCCACGATCAAGTGAACCATAAGCCTCTGGTCTTTACAATAAAATAAAGACATTGGCTTTTATTTTAATTTTAAAATTATTTTTAAATTATAATTTAATAATGTAAATAATAAATTATTGGCTGGATTGGAAAGGAATGGCTAAAAATCTTGGGCACTACTTAACACGTCATTTGTGAAGGATTTAAATAGGTGTCAGTAGGCAGTCCCGGGGTGAGAGGGCAACGCGGGGGGAGTCCTAGTCGAGACCCGGACTCGGCAGGGAAAGGGAGGCTGATTAATCGCACGGGAGCAAACGGGTTGGGAAACTAAGATTAATTTCCAATTTGTTGTCGATATTTTAATATTTAAAAGGAATAAATCTGTACTTAACGGTTAGATATTCTATTATGTTTTGTTAGATATTTTATTATGTAAGTATACTGTTTTTTACATACATACAAAAATAAATTTCATACCTTTTTTCATATCCACAAGTTTTATAACTGCTATTCCTAACTATAATAAATTTCCTTAAGACAAACTATATTACTAAATTTTATATAATGATTGCACAGGATGAGTGTGCTTTTATTATTAATTTACATTAAGTACGATGTAATATAGGAGCACATTCTACTAATATTAAAAATGCAAAAATTGTGAAAATAGAAGTACCTTATGGATGTTTGTAACTCGTACACGCATAAACTGCTAGACGAATCTTGATGAAAAATATAATGAATCCGATTTTGATGAAGTTTCAGACAATCTTCATATTAGTCCAGCGGTAAGTTTGGTAGCGATCGGGCGCGGGCACCAATAAAACATAATTTCCATACGTTGACCGTTGTCATGGCAACCATGGCACGCTGCTGACTGAGCCACAGCGTAGCGTGGCCGGGTTCAACTAGTTTTAAATAAAAAAAGAACTACAATGTAAACTGATTTATCGATAACGATATACGTCTTGTAGTCTCCTCACTATTATGGTAGGTATCAAGAAGCGGCAAACGGCTAAGGCTGCGGCCGAATGAAATGATCTTCTGACGCGAAGCGAAACCGCGCCTGGGACTATTTTAATAGTTCCACTCATTCCACTATATTGTTTCTCATTCGTTAACCTCCAGGTATCTGTCTATCTGTGTATATCCGTCTATCTGTGTCTGTGTATCTATCTGTGACTTCGTACCTCCCAAACGGATGGACCGATTTTGATTCGGTATTTTTATTTGAAAGCTGACGTGATAATATGTGTCAGACATTAGTGAACTTGAATGCAAATATATATTATTTCGACACTTTCTACCATTTATATCTCGGAGAGAAACGTTAAGACTGTGGTATTATATTTTTCATTTTGTATTTTTTTAAGTTGATACTTTTTATGTTTGCATAATATAATGCAGTTGTTATTTCTCCTTAAATAAATGAAAAAAAAAATTTAGTATATTCATCTTATAATGCAAATCTGCAGTCTTCGTCGCAATAGCAAACAATCCCTGTTAAATCACGATTTGATACCTAAACCATTCTTTTATTTCGAGGAGCACTGAATTCGCGAACAATTTTTTGCACAATTTATATTTGGCTCCAACCGCAGCGCAAAATGGAAGAAGGCTGGCTTGCTAATTGCCGTGGTGAATAGCGGACCGGAGAGATCACAGTAAACCTAACAATTTATATATAAAAATGTATATGTTTATTATACACAGTCATCATCTTTACATAGTAGGTATAAAATATAAAGTCGCTTCCCGCCGTCTGTTAGATCGGTTTAGTAGAGGTTTCGCACAATTTTGCTTTGTACGAATTGTGCGAAGAAGTGACTTGTCGCTGTTTCACACACTGATTTTTATAGAAGAAAAAAACGTAAGTACTGTCGTGTACGACGAAACTACCTATTATTAAGTTGACTATTTGTCTGCAATGACGCCCTTTTTAACACAAAAATAAATTATTGGTTATCAACATTTTAACTGCTGCTGCGAAGCCTACATTTATAGTATGCTAGGAGCCTTAAAGACGATCGCTTTATCATTAGAAATACGTTTTAATTTTACAATTACATTTTAAATAACAAATTTTAATACATCGCATGGTAAAATTTATTATTTACCTATTACTATCATAATATAATATATTATCAGAAAAATTAATGCAATATTTCGAAGACCACGAAGTCCTCGTCTAAATACAATACATATAAAAATGCAGACAATATTGTTTTTCAATATTAAAAATTTGTTTGTACCTATTTACAATATTTCTATATTATTATTATTATTATATTTTTTTATTTATTGATGTTATTTCTTAATGTATTATTTGCTAATTAAAGTCGAACTTACAGTAAGATATCATTTTGATTTTATTTTATTTTTTAAATGAAAACTCTTAATTTAGCGTTTATTTCGTTTTAAGATTTGGCACCGGGATGTATTCACATCCAATAATAATTATGTGCCTTAAGATTTTTTAACGGTGGTAAGAACACATAATAAACAATCGCATGCAAAATTTGATAATCTCTGCAAGTAAGACCAGTGATTTTATTATCATCGACGTTGTCCGATCAATCGGACCAACAGGAAAGAAGTCCGTGTCGTCCGATCAATCAGACGAAGCAGACGGACCACGCGGTCCGTGGTTATTTTAGGTCGGAATATTTTAGGTCCGGAATATTTTAGGTCCGGAATATTTTAGATCCGGAATATTTTAGGTCTGGAATATTTTAAGTCCGGAATATTTTAGGTCCGGAATATTTTAGGTCCGGAATGTTTTAGGTCCGGAATATTTTAGGTCCGGAATGTTTTAGGTCCGGAATATTTTAGGTCCGGAATATTTTAGGTCTGGAATATTTTAGGTCCGGAATATTTTAGGTCCGGAATATTTTAGGTCCAGAATATTTTAGGTACAGCTAAGCAAGGTGTAATTAGAAAACACGTCATTTTGTATACTGTGAATGGTCGGAGACGGTGAGGATCGCGCGCTGTAGTTGAAGCGCGCCTGTAATTGCAGAGGCCATTAGTCCCGTATCGTGGCCGCCCCATACCAGCCCCGGGACTCTCTTTAGAGCGCGCCCGGATAAACATCTCACTGCGAATATCTTTTTCTCAGCTTTTCTTTATTAAACTTTACCATTCGGTTTAAAATACAAACGAATCTTTTTATCGATAGAAAACTGTACAATAATTTCCAATTATCGATATCTATCTAAGTAGGTACTCGTATATCTATATATCTGCTAACTTCGTGTAAACTACCTATATTTTGATAAGTAATGAAAAGAGCAATAAACGAGGAAGGTTGTATTTATAATAATAATAATAATAAATCATTTATTAGATGTAAGTTTTTTACAAAACATTTATCCTCGTCAACAGTATTTTACAATTACAAACTACCACCGGTTCGGAAAGCTGCTTCTAGGGGGAAGAACTCGGCAAGAAATCTATATTTAACACAATATTCAACTATATTGAACTCCAAAGACGTTCATAATTTATATAATCTAATATCCTATAATAACCCTTTTTGCACAGGGTTTTCTTAATATAAAGTTTAAATTTATTCATAGATAATTGTTGTATATTAGCAGGAAGCCTGTAGAAGCGTACACATTGTCCCATAAAAGAGTTGCCAACTCTGTGGAGACAAATTGCTTATTACACAATAAGGTTATGCGCTGGAAAGTGAGAGTACACAAGATTTTTTCGAAAATTTTACTAAGTACCTACGGGTAGCACTGAAATCGGACGAAAGTTTGAGGGGTCCGTAGTGCCACATCACTCTACTCAATTTCATCTGATTAGGGAATATGCCCATAGAAATACAACAATTAAACACATCTACTAAATGAGGAGCTATAACGTTAATTACTAATTTTATTGTTTTAAAAAACAGTCCCCACAGATCTGCCGTATTTTTCTGCTTTAAAGATTTAAATGCACTCACTATATCAATAGGCCTTTGAAATTTAAAATCAGTGGTACATTCCGGTACACTCGCTTTTAAGAATGCTAATGCGACACCAGGGGAGGAGTTAAGGTACCTTGTAGTAACCAACGGGACAGAAGTAACGTAATTTTCAAATTCCGTGGCTATCTCCACCTCTGTTTGTAGCTACATTGATGATATTCCAAACAGTATTAATCTTGTTTGAGGACATTATTATTTTCTGTTTCAAGTAGATCGATTTTGCATCGAATTTTGAATATTCTTTAACAAATTCATGAAAGTGTACTTTTATTATAATTTCTTTCTACGTAGAGTTCAAGTAAGCGTTTTCTACATTTATTTATACCTATAGTAGCCCAAATCACTAAAACTCATACGACCATTTAAAACTAGTGTTTTAGGTGTGAAAATTTTCTTAAATTCAGCAATCAATATGTCAAGAACATGGTTAAACCATATTATTCGCTTCCTCATCCAGACTAGCCATGGAAAGTTTACCATATAAACTGTTTTTAAAAGTATTTAGTCTTTTTTTTAGTATAGATACTAATGTCAATTCATTTTTACTGTAGTTCATCATGTCCCTTTCAAAAGTTACTAATTGACTAGAGTGATCCGAATCCAAATTATTAATTATTGCTTTATTAACTGGAATTATGTTAGAAAAGATGTTATCAATACAGGTAGCACTTGATGCAGCAATCCTAGTCGGCTCACAAAATACTATATTCAAATTATATGATATAAATAAAGTAAGCAACCTAGTAGATTGACTAGTGCTTTCCAGGATATTTACATTAAAATCTCCATCTATAACTCCTTTAAAACAATCATATACCTATAGCACAGGGTGGTTTGTATACACTTATACCTAACAACAAAAGCTTCAAGCTCTACACAGGCTAGCTTGGCAATCCGCTCAACAGAGAGACTCACAATGTCATTTCGTTCCTTATATTTTAAGTGTTTACGAGTACTAACTAAAATTAGAGAGCCACCACGAATACCGTTTACTCTGCTGAAAGAACTGCCTACTAGGTGGTTATCAAAATTAAACATAAAATGGTGGTTATCGAAATTAAACATAAACTTTTTATAAATTATAAAAAAAAATGCTTCTGTTCGAAGCCTGGGGCTGGTTGCTAGTATTTTATAACTTATTATTTTCCAAAAAAAACTAAACGTGAGGAATCGAGTATACTATTCCTATGTATACTTTTTTGTATTAATGGATCTACACAATTTGAATGGATTTACTAAATAAGGTTACTAATAAGGTTTTTTTCTAACTAGTCGCACTATTTTGTATTATTATTGTTTTTTATAAATTGTTGCACGTATTTATTTGTATGCAATAAAATTATAATTTTTCTAACTAAAAAAAATCATAGTGTCTATCAACTCATGTCAGTAGCCTAAGTTGATGGAATAGAGACGAATGATGGCTGAAATGTATGTATAATATATTGTTTAAGATTTTAAACTTGATTTCAACTAATTAATTTGTACATAAATATTACTACAAACCATTAGAGAGTTGCCATCTTGTGCCAAGTAGATGAACTAGAGTATAAATTGTTCGTGCAATATACGTTAGATGGCGCTGATGATAATGTAAATGAATTTTTTTTGTTTCTTTTTAGAATGCACCAAGTCAAGAACCAGTGTACCGGAAGGTGGCAATAGTTGAAAATTTCTTCGACATAATCTACACGGTTCATGTAGAACTGGAAGGCCGGCCAGGGAAACATGCTGGACAAAAACGAACTTATAGAACTGTGAGTTTTAAACAAATTACTTCAGTAATAATATTTTATCTAACATTTATTTTAAAATAGAGGACAATTTAATGTTGATTTCCTTATTTGTAAAGGGAAAATAAATTTCATTTAGTCATCAAAGTTAGACATGTGCTGCCATCTAGAAGATACTAAGTTAAGCCTTTGTGTCTTGTACGGCGATGAATAAATGCGTTTATTCATTTCGATACTAGATGGCGTTGATACGCGGTTAATTCTTATAATTCAAATACCCATAAAAATGTATTCTGTAAATGTGTAGGTCGTCCGTTCAGTCGTTTTTGCGTGATTGAGTAACAATTATCCAAACATACAAACTTTCGCATTTATAATATTATATAGTAGGATATTTGTAAATCAGTCAGAAGTTCATAAACACCAGGTTATAGGGAATAGCGTATTTATTCTTCGAACTTTTGCTTAATTATGGTACTGAATATTTTTCTAAATCAGAATTGTTCGGGAGCTTGCACCTGCTCTAGCTTGCACTCGAGTTGTTTTTTAGAAATATTTGTAAATGCGACAAAGTACATAATTTTTTTCTTATGTTAATGTCGTCAGACAGGCTGACGGTCCACTTGATGGTAGATGGCTACCGTCGCCAATGATATAAGCAACACCACAGGTGCTGCAAGTGCACTGCCCCAACCATACTAGGATTCTAATTTCTAAGTCTAATTCTAATTTCTAATAAACATTGACTTTGTGCCTTTGGCGCTACACTATCGAGAATGAAATCCAATAACTTCTAAAGAATTTTCAGCATCGGTGTTCAACCCTCTGTCAGAAGCTTCGTTGTTCTTAAGCTTTCTCAGAGCCATTCTGATCTCATACAATTTGATGTCCGGAAAATCTTCCGTGTAGTGTTGGCTTAATCTAGCCCACAAGTTTAGCAACTTTTATGTACCTTATATAGGAAAATACTTGGAACAAACAAATCAAGCAAGTTTTTATAGACGTGAAATACACCCTAATCTCTTTTGTTTACCGTACTAATTGCGGATGTTTTTCCCTACAGATCACAGAGACTTACGCCTTCTTGCCACGGGAGGCGGTCACGCGTTTCCTCACCGGATGCGGAGAGTGTGCGCGACGCCCGCGCAGCACTTCGCCACCACCATTACCCACACCATCGCCGTCACCAACGAGACACCCAACTTATCTTCCCTTCTTACCCCACTGCGCACCAGACTACACCCGGAATTGGGAGTCGGAGATTGATGCTGCTCACTCAAACTATCCATACGAACCGAAATATGACTACACAGATCTACAGCCTTTGAAAAAGGTTGAAAGTCCGAAGCAAAGTGAAGCGGAGGAACCGGAACCGACTTATATAGAATTGACTCCAAAAAATATCAACGGCTTCAACACAACGCCACTGTACCACAGGAGCTCACCAGTCGAACCAGCGTTTAGAGAAGACGAGCCTATAAGAACAGATCCTGAGATAGACAAAGATGACAGTCTCATTGACGTTGAAGATGTCAAACCTGACAGTCCAAAGCCACTGATACAGAAGGAAGAAAAAAGCGCAGCTGACTTGGATAACAGTACCAGTGTAGCAGAAAGTGCAGGAGTTAAAGAGAACAAGACTGATGTCAAGCGCGAGAAAAAATACAATCCATTAGATGTAGTGAATTTGACCTCAAAAGATCCGCCTAAATCGAAATCACCGCCTAGAAAGAAGTTATTGCCGGCCAATACTGAGTACAGTAATGCGATTGGGAGGTTTTCCAAACCTTGGACACCTGACGGAAGTGTTTACTATGGCGGCGAAGAAATAGATTATAGTGTGCCGATAACAACAGCATATCTTAAGCATATGAGGAGCCTTGGCTATCAGGACCGCATGGATATCGACAGTAAGGTAAGCTTAGTATAATATCTTATATCCGCGAATTATTAAATTCGTTAAGTCCTGTTGTTCTTTACAGCTCATAGCAAATATGACGAAGATATTCGTAATTATCCTATAGTTTTTTTTTTATATTTCCGATATACTCGTAGAACTAACATTAATTATATACATAATATTTAAAACCGCGGAAAATCAGAAATTCTATAGCAATTTAATGATTTTTAATATTTTACACTTAACTGAAGAACAGAATGTGTCATAAATTAACGTATTTCAATAATTATTAGATTTAAACAGACAAACTAATGCTTTTTTTTATAAACAACAATGTAAACATACCGTAAATATGGTTATGATTTTGCGGATCGGACCGCGTTTAACCCTGGCCCTAAACTTTTGGCAACTATACAGGAATATAACTGTGGTAGATGGGTAGACCCGCAAACGCGCCTTTGTGTACCGAATGGACCCTTTTTAACCTCCCCGGGGTTGGATTATGATTTCGAAACCCCTCTCCGATCAGATTTAACTTTGACCGTCATAGTTTTTGGCTTTAATTTTTTATTCGCATCCGTAATTTATTGAAAATAGCCCAGGAACGTGATTGGAAAATAGGTCACCTGGCATGTAACTTCGTAGGTAATGGTAGCTTCGTCCTGTAAGACCCGCGATTGATTCAGACGAATGTCCCACACAAAGGACCTCAACGTCACGCCATAATCGGGCGCCGCATCTTTTCTAACTCATTTTTCTCGCTCGGGGCGAACGCGGGTGGTTCGTGGGCTCAAGGGGTGGTTGGGAGGGACAGGCACGAGGTTTCATCAGCCCGAGGGGGCGTCACGGTATTAGACAAGACACAAAAACGATGCCCGACGGAAAAGTGAGCAACTACACTTTCTGATGACGACTTTTTTTCTTGTCGGATAAGTGTGCGATGTCGAAGTCATTTATAAAATGGTTTTTGGTCCGAAGAAATGAGGATATCGTTTGTGTTTGAGTGTGTAATATTATTTTAACTATAAGGAACTCAATCGAATAAAATGTGGGAACTATTTATTGACCTATATCTACACGTACCTAGAAACCACGGGCATTATGACAAGACAATCATTACACATTATAAAACAAGTCCTCCGCCGCGTCTGTCTGTCTGTCTGTTCTCGATAAACTCAAAAACTACTGCACCGATTATCATGCTGTTTTCACCAATGGATAGAGTGGTTTATCCATTGGTTCTCGAGGAAGGTTTTATATAATTTAGTATATAATTTACAACGCGGGCGAAGTCGCGGGCACTAGCGAGTTTCTAATATTTTCCGAATATTTTTTTACATAAACAATAAAAAATAGATAGATTATAATATATTAGGTACTTAGATATTCACATAGTAAATTGTGTAATAAAAATTTATTTGATTTTAACATACTTACCTACTCACTTAATTAAAATAACATTGACATAATTACAAACAATGACACTTTTACAAACATTACAATTTTTAATTTAAAGTCGGGAGGCAGGTTGACGGTCCACTTGATGGTAGACGGTTACCATCGTCTATTAACACAACCAATGCCATGGGTACATCCAAATGCGGTGCCGATCCTAAGTATGATAATGGGATAAGGACATAGGAAAATGGGCTCTGTACTCACTCACCAAAGCACAACATCACACTAGGTGTTATTTCGCAATGGTGTTCTCTAATAATGATTACTGCCTCCAAACGGGCGGACCTATTTATAATTGCAAAACGAAGTGGTCTCAGGGTTTGAAAAGCCAACTAAATTGGTATTTATTTCATAATTAATGTACTAAATTAATTATCAAAAGTAGCTATCAAAATTCATACTGAATCAAAAATAACATTAGCATCGCTCTTTCAGCGTCTCTATTTTATAATACGTATAGATTTATTAGAAATTATTTATAGATTTTTTAAGAAATGAAAATGTAAAAACACATCCCAAGAGTATATTACGAACTAAACGTGGCACGTGAATGTAGCAAAAAGTTTATGTACGACCTTTTTCCTGCGTCGCCAACCGAAGGGTCAGTCCTGGCTCGTCCATAAGAGGGTATCGTCCCTTCGACCCCCAAAAGTGCCTTATCCCCCCTTGCCCGGGGGTCTCGCATCGCACTGCGACTTGTAAGATTGATTGGGGCTCCTTCAGTCCATTGCTAACCCCCCTGTGGGATATTCAACCCTCCGCCCGCTTTTTTTCTCTGGCACTAGACAGAGACATAAAGTATCTGGATGGATTTTACCCTTGAAACCTTTTTGAACATATCCGAGCTCTTTAAGTGAAATATCGGTGATCTTTTCTGTATATATAAAACTAGTTTTTGCACGCGACTTCGTCCGCGTAACTTTGTAAAATATAGCTTTTCTTACTCGCTGATAACGTAGCTTTCTGTAGGTGAAGGAATTTTTAAAATCTGCATAGTAGTTTTTGAGTTTATTCATTACAAACATGCAAAAATACAAATCTTCTCTCGTTATAATATTATAGATAAAATTTAAATTTTTTGAAAATATAATTTACTTATTTTTTTAAGACTTTTGAAATAACTTAAAAATAAAATGCAATGTAACTTGGAAGGCCTGAGGGTATATATCCGATAAATCTTCGCCCGCTCGCAGTTCAGAGCCAAAATGTCAAAGCTAAGCTAGTACGAGTAGCTGTCACGGAATAGCAGCCAAAAAAGGATTGAACAAATTCAAATTCATTTTTTATAGTACCTATTGCATTAAAAATTGGTGTTTCACAATAGTAAAAAATTTATTAGTTTCCTATGCAATCACTAAAAGTTAGGGTTTATAAATAATCAAGAATTTTTTTTTATTTTCGTCACTGATTATTTTATTTTCAAATAGTGACCCGCTTCCGGCTTTGCTCGGGGTGCATTTTTTATATATACAAACATTCTTTCCATAAGTGAAATCGGAATTAAAATCTGTCTTTGATTTGTCGCAGTTGTACTTTACACCATTAACTTTTGGCTAATTCTAACAATTAAAAAGAATATATTTTTATAGCTATAATCCGTTGCCACATTTGTGTACTGTACATATTGACGTGAATATGTCTTTAAATTTACTTTCATACTTAGTGGGAGGCAATTCAGATAACTGATGATAACATTAATCGGGGGATACAGTTGTATGCTGTAAATACATATTTAATCACACCACTCGTTAGCTAAAGGATTAAATATTTTTTGGTATATTATATATCGTATATTCGAATTCGTTGGATATATACATAACTAGCTAGACTCTCCCGGCTTGGCCCGGTTTCAAAATTAAAACTATCCTATCTTTTAAGTTGGACCAAATTACACTTAGTTACGAAGATTTATCAAAATCGATTCAGTAGTTTAGGAGTTCATCGGCGACAAACATGTGACACGAAATTTTTATATATATAGAGATATACGCTCAAAGAAAATATTACTCGTAACGTATGTACACATATTCATGTAAATCCACATCCCATGTTTTTTTCGAAACGATTAGGGTGTCTTAGATAATTAGTGATTGAAGATGGGTAGGTACTTAATAATTAAATTTAAAGCAAATAGTTTTTGATGAAAAGAATAAATGTGGCGCCTTAAATAATGCATTTTTTAGTATAAGCCTAAGAATAAGATTAAGGTTACTACGTGAAAGGGAACATAGGTTAGAATGGCTCTTCCAGCACCCCCGGGGTCGGCCTCCCCTAACGCATGGCCGTCCCCACCCACAGCAGGGGCTGTTAATAACACAACAGGCTATTTTATTCGCCGGTCGCCACTTGCGGCTCGTGTGCCGGCTTTGATGTTAGAGATTAGAAGTTTGTTTAGTTGACCGATGTGCTCCAACAATTGGAATGTCTGACGTTTCGTTGGAATGATGTGAAAATGAATTCTCACATCTATTTGAAAAATATTTACAAACTTACCTCTAAATTCGTGTAGGTTTCATGCGCGTTTGAAGCCGCACCTTTTATTTTGGATATTTTTAATTAGATCTAATAATTTTTATGAATAATTTAGTTGGGGAATGAAACTTTAATATATTAATATATTTTCTTATTATAAAAGCACAAAATGAGTGCTTATCTCTCGCGCCATTTTGACCTGAGAAAACGAATTTCCTACAATAAACATTAGGTATAACTGAAAAAAAAAAAAAAATAAAATAAAAGTTATTAGATAACTAATATAGCA
Organism: Synanthedon myopaeformis; assembly: GCA_944738685.1. NCBI lineage: Eukaryota > Metazoa > Arthropoda > Insecta > Lepidoptera > Sesiidae > Synanthedon > Synanthedon myopaeformis. Next base: position 2,268,838 of record OX122936.1, on the reverse strand, counting down.
GATGCATTTCAACATTTGTCTTTATCATTGTTTTGTTTGTTAATCACCTCAGTTTTCATTTTCTCTTTGATGATGTCACTTATGTCGACATTTCAAAGGCAAAGGGCACTTTGAATGCCAGTGACGCTTTTCTTTGATTTCTTATTAATAATTATGTTAAGTAGAACATTAAAATTACCTAACTGTCATATACTTTTATACAAAGACCATTAGCGCTGAGTAAATTATATATAGCTTATATTAGTACATAATATAAAACTAAATAAAACAAGGAATCTAAAATCTTAATATATATGAAATATTTAATTAACTTTCATTTTTTAAATTACATTTAAATAAACAAAATAATATTTTAATCATTTTAATAAACACATCAAAATAACATAGTTTTAGTAATAGTTAGCTAAATATATGTATATATGTATATGCTAGTTATAGTTGCCGTGATAATCGAACCGTGATAAGTCGTCAAGTTTCCCATTTAAATGTAATTGAGTCGACGACGGATGAACCCTTTTCGCAAAACTAATTTATTGTAAGCAAATGCGTATGCATCACATCCGACCTTGAACCGTGACATAATTAAGTTTACATCCCCAAGCGATCGATTCTGTGTTATTATCATGAGGGTCTTTTAGACCCCTGTAACCGTTTGTAGGGTTGACTTGACACAATGCAAAGTGACGTGAAAATCTCTTTTGATTATACAATTTTGATATCTAACTGTTCAACGTTAAGATAGATAATAGGTTTGATTATTTAAAAGCTTATTAGATTTAGTTGGTCATTTTGAATAAATAAATTTAATATAGGTCAGAAAAAAAAAAGGTGTTAAAAGATTTTCGGTCGGGCAATTCTGCTACAGCGTTGCGTGTAGAGACCTCGTGCTTGCAAGTTACTAGGCGCTAAAACTAGGCGGGTGGGGTACACCCTACTTACCCCTACGCCTTCCACCATTCCTAGTACATGTGTGGTGAATTTACTGCGGCGCCCTGCAGGCGGCGAGCAGCCTCGCGACTAATTCCGTTAAAATTCTCCGTTGTATGCTTGCCTGGTAGCAGTAAGTAGGGTAAATGACAACGGGGGTGGTTGCCACCCCCATGGCGCAAGGGTTTTTAAAAAACTGGCGTTTATTTGCTACTAACGCTTCGCCCCGACTTGGCACCGTTATAAAAGTAACAATGCTCGTAAAAAAAAAACTACATTTAGTAAGTAACACTTACAAAATGTTTTCCAAGATTCAAATCAAGAAGAAAGCTGAGGAAATTTTAGTTTTTTTTTTCATTCAACAAACATAGACATGACAGATTGACATTGTGTACTGTCATACTTATAACTACTGACATCTAATATATCATGAAAAGACTGTGTATATTAACTAGCGACCCGCCTCCGGATTTACACAAAGTGGATTTTTTTAAAATCCTTTCTTACCCGATGCTAAGCATAATAAAATAAACATATGTTTCAAATTTCATCTTTGTAGACTCTAGACAGCTAGACTGGCGTTGTTAGTCAAACAGGGCAAATGATTTTATAATAAAATTTCAACTCCGATAGAAAAAATTATACAACATACCAACAAATATTTTGTAGACAGAAACGCTTTCTCATTCGCGAGTTACCCAAAATCAGGACCGCGCCAAGTTTGTGAAAGTTGCCAATAAATGTTTTAAGGGTGCGTAAATCATATCTCAAGTCCATCCCTGGTCTACGGTTGTAAGGTGGAGTCGCAACATGAAGTAACTCTCCTGGATATGACGTTTTCTTTTAAGAGTTTAAGCCGTAATTCAATAAATTCTATTTTAAAATTAGTTTAGTCCATAAATCACTTCTTAAAATTGTTTCAATTTTTTTAAAATTAGACTTAAAATAGCTGTTCTTTACACGATTTACAAATAAAAATTATAAAGACACTAGCTGGTGCCCGCCACTTCGTCCGCGTTCAAAATGTTATATAGCCTAAAGCCTTTCTCGATAAATGGACTATCCAACACAAGAAGAATTTTTCAATTCGAACCAGTAGTTCCTGAGATTAACGCGTTCAACCAAACAAACTCTTCAGCTTTATAATATTAATAAATATAGATATAACTTTCCAAAATTTATTGAAAATATATTTAAAATATTCGAGGTTTATTTCCTTTGACAAATTTTTAGTGGTACGTTAAGTTTGGTCTTTGGTCATTGTAGTCCAGATAATAAGATTGGCCTTTACTAATTTTTTAATGTAAGTTTGTACTTATATTTAAAGACCTTTAGGGGAGATAACTAACTAGTTATTGTAATTTTTATTTTAATATTTTTTATTGAATTATACTCAAATTTTGTACAAGTAAACGACCAGACTATTAGATGTTTCGAGTTTCTCGATAATACCTTTTTTATATGTAATGCCAATGTCATATTATTCAATTAAAAAGTTAGATGAAAATCGTTGGAAATGATACAGAAATGCCGCATCCTTGTAACTTTTATCGCATCCTGGTAGTAAAGTACGCGGCGAGCCTAGCTTCACCCGTGGGAGCCCTTGGTACACTCAACCCCATATAATCTACACTGACAGCGTCGCACCAGGCCTACCTCTCTAATTTTATATAGCCCTATTATATAAATACGTTTATATATTTACATGAATGTTTTAAGGTTAGCATAATAATGTTTTCTGGAACATTTGCTTAAAGATAAGGTCTCTCATAAAGAGATTGTGGGGCGCATCAACATGAAAATGACACCCACACACTGTCATAAAGATATCTATTTTTATGTACATTTTATTTTATACGTTATACTAGCGATCCGCCTCATTTTTTTCTTCTAATTATATACGCAAAAATTCCTCGTCTAATTATATCTCATACCATAAGTGAAAACCGTATCAAAATCCGTTGGGTGGTTTAATATAGAAAAAGTTAGCGGAGAAACAGACAGACGCGGAAAGCGACTAATATATTAATAATATACTAGCTGTCCCGCTCTCGGCTTCGCCCGGGGTGCATTTTTTTCCGTAAAATCCTTACTTGATTATACCTCTATCCATTGGTGAAAACCGCATGAAAATCGGCGCAGTAGTTTTTGAGTTTATCGCGGACAGACAGACAGACGCGACGGAGGACTTTGTTTTATAATATGTAATATATAATAGTTAGAAAATATAGCTCATGTTACTAGCGGATAATGTAGCTTTCTATAGGTGAAAGAATATTTAATATCGGTCCAGTAGTTTTTAAGTTTATTCATTACAAACAAAAATTAAAATATTCTCTCTTCATAATATTAGTATAGATATACATACATATTATAAAATATAAAATCTATACTTAGATTGTAAAGTAAAAATTGAATATTCTCGTGAAATATGTAGCTATACATTTTCAAAACATATGCACTATCTTTAGGTAAAACATTAAAGAAAAACATTCTGAAGTGATATTAGTGTAGAATTCTATCATCCCCTACATTACTCAGTACCTATCGAGTCACAAGGGCGAAGGCTACAGGGCTTCGTGCCTCCCTCGCAGCCCACCCCGTACCCCAAGGGGACAAGCAGGGGGACGAAACCTCTTAATTATTGTCACACATGAATTATTTTGATATTGACGCGTCGGTCGGTCGTCTCGACCTTACACACACTCGTTAGAACGTCCCTTCGGATTTCTTTAGTGGAGCTTCTTATACATGTTGTAGCTTCGTGCCTTATCCCTAACACCGAGGTGTGATAAAGGGCAATTTAAAATTAGTTCGTCAATAATTTAGATATAAAGTAATCTTAGAGAGTTAAACTCTTTTTTTCTTTAATAATGAACTAGCAACAGCTCCCGGCTTCGCAAAGATGTCATTTTTTTATGCAAATTATATACACAAACCTTCTTCGTTTATCACACTTTTCAATGTATGGAATCCGTATCAAAATCCATTGAGTGGTTTAGCTAAAAAACAGACATATTTTATAACTGGACTGACGCCGAGCAATTTTATTAGGTGAATTAGATACATAAATATATGCCATGTGTTCTAAGGCTTTAAATACAAGATAGATGATTATTTGGAGGATAAGGACGTCTGGTCTACGGTTGCTTAAACTCAGCATAATGGATAAGATATTACCACTAGCATAGAGTAAATACTAAGTACTATTTACTCTATGCCACTAGTGTATTATTTATTTATTTAAAAAAGAAAATACAAAGGATGCCTGTGGAGTTTCTTTGGTCGTTCTTCTCCACAGAGGAACCGTACACCTGAGTAGGGAACGTGCCATTAATTGACGTCGAAAAATGATTTTGTAAATCTTATTTCGAATATATTTTTGAAATTGAATTTGAAAATATCCACCTAGAATAATGTACCTTTCAAATAGTAAAAGATTTTTTTAAATAGGTGCCCTCCACATATTACCCACCACATATACCTAAACAAACATATAAAATCCGCCCTTTTTCTTTATTATGTTAATGTAGATATAGATTGGGATGCATTTTCAAAGACTTTTATGATTCTTAAAAAATATTACATGATATGATCCGATTTTTAGGTGTTACTAGGAAATTTCTCAAATTGAAAGCGCAGTTTTCAAATATACATAGAGTAGAGAATTTTATCAGTATACTCAGTAGTACACAAATTTTGCAGTAATTTACAAGACTCGGTCATCCTTTAATGCCTTCCACAACGTAATAACGAAACGGCCACTCCGAATAACGTGATAGTGTACCAACTTTAATTTTCCAAATTCACCTGCCGTTTCATGTAATTCGCCCCCTATATGTGGCGCCCCCTATCCGCCCGGGTGTCTAATGTAAGGCCGAGGGAGGTAGCGGCGACGCTCACGAAAAGGAAAGGGTGGCTACGAGCAATTTTTTTCTGATTTTTTCCCCTCCGCCCTTTTTTTCCCCGATAATACCCTAATGGTCGCTCGCTTCCTTTTCGGCGGATTTTTTTTTTGCGCCGGCGAAGATCGAGACGTATTTTTTACTGGCTCGTAATTTCCTCGTTTCCCGGTGGAATGAAAAATAAACGGAGACTTTCTATTCTTTTATTGACACGTGGTCGCGGCTAAGCGGGTCTGTGGAGATTGTTTAATATTTCCTTTAAAAAAAAAAATAATTAATCATGATTGCTTAGTTATTTTTTATTAATGCTTTTACGTCAATACATTTGCAACAAGCATTATTTTTATTTCGCTGTCGATAAATTTTAAGGACGTACCGCCCCTGCATAATGCATGCAGGGAAAAATGGAGAAAAATCGGTAAAATCTGCGCCCCTTTGCCGGGGTTCCTTGGGCACCACCTACCAGGAGAGCAGGGGCGTTGGTACGTCCGCTTGGTAAGATTAATATGGTACAGTTCGCCCACCCGACGCCACAGCTTTCATTAAAAATACTAGGGACCCTGATGGGTTAGCCGGCGTCGGTCGTATTATCTATGACGTATAGTACGTACAGACGTTCTACCCAAGCGACTAATGCACCCACTTCTATACATATTTATATTATAATTTATCTTAAAAGGTATCAGCAATAGAAGTTTATTCTGTTTTAACGAAATCAAATTAAATAATTAACTTTTAGTTTTCTTAGTGCTTAATGTTTGATAAAAATTATTAATATGAGTAGTAAATTATTTTTTATTTAAATCAAACGCATTTATTACAAAAATAAATTGGGTACATATAATACATAAAACTATTCCGAAAGCTTTTTTTAAAGTTCTTTCTTTGAAGTAATTATTTGTTAATTAATAAGTACCTGGACCTATGTATAATCAATATTTTCCATTTTATTCAATGATCATATTTATGCTAATCATATTATTTGTGCATCATCGTGCTAATATTATAATTATGCGATGATTTGTGACGATGGATGTTTGACTCTTTCACACTGAAACCACTGAATGCTATTTTTTGATAAAACTTTACAGTAATATAATTATGTAGCTTATTGTACTAATACGAATCTCATAAAAGGTAAAGTTTGTATGTTTGTTTGTTTCTACTTAGGAACTTAATCTTCAAAACTACTCATCCGATGTAAAAATTCTTTCATCGATAGTTAAAATATAGAACTGCAGAATGGACATAGGCTAAATAAACCACACAGGCGAAGCCGCAGGCATCAAAAAATAAAGATCCAACGCTTGGCAACAGTATGTCAGGCTATAGGTCTTTTATTTTTCAACGTGGACGAAGTCGCGGGCATCAGCTAGTGATTTTAAAAAAAAAATCTTGGATGAAGTCGCGGCCAAAAGTAGTAGTAGGACCTATATATTCTTGACTTTTTTTAAATCTTTATTTCGAGGCTTTTCCTTGAAGGACATGTCGCCTCATTGGGCAAGGTCGTATATACTAAGTTATAACGAAACTTAAATACTAAATTCTTGACTTTATTTTATCGAAAGGTACTTAAATTTAGAATGATTGTTTTCAGTTAATGAATACCAGTTACGACATGATATCACTATTATTATACACTAGCTGTTGCACGCAACTATAAATATAAAAAAATTACAATATTATGTGTTGATGGATGTTTTTTTTACTACTTCCAGCAAAAACCATTAACTAATTTTGATGAAACTTTACAGTAATATTATTAAATATCAACACATAGGCTATAGCTATAACACATATTCGCTAACAAGTGTATAAGTTCAATATGTCATAATCCCAGAGTTAAGAATTTTAAAATTTTAATTTTAAAGAATTTTAGACGATAATTAAGTTTTGAGTTTAAAAAAAAAAATATTCATGTATTATGTCTCCTATTTAATTTAAATATATTAAGTTATAATTAAGACGAAGGATATGGTAACCCTATTTTGAAATTTAATTTAAAAAAGGAATTTAAATTTAAGATAAAGTATTGTACTTCTCTTTAATAACTAATTAGTGCAAGGCTTAATCGGTCGTATACGTGACTCGTTTGAAATAATTTTCTTTCGAAATCTGGTCGGCTTCAGAAACAATGCATACTGTCTTTGCTAATGAAAATTTATAAAACTACATGTCGTTTGAAACATAAGGTACGTGTCCAGTAATTTTACCTCTTGCATGCACTGGAGTTATTATTTCTTAGCTCTCACCCACTACCCCCTAACAACTATGCTCGCCCTGTACCCCGTCCGCTAGTAAGCGGTCTGTTTGTAGGCAAAAGTGGAAGTCCCCCTTCGCTTACGCTTTAAAACCTCAAGCGTCCAAGTGTAGGGAATATGAAATTTTCGAAATGATAAAGCCGGTAAATAATAACTGCTACGCCGGGCGCGCCGTTCGCCGGCCGTCTAATGTACTGATTGCAAAAAAGTCACTATTCTAATCCAAAACTTACTATTAAATAAGAGTGCGGCAGGCAGACAAATAACTAAATAACTAATACTCGATAACTAACCTCTGATAATGCGTTCCTATTTACATACTGTTATATTAATGATAATTCTATGTTAAAAAGTCTTGCATAAAATAGGACACCTGTGTTGCACACGCACAAAACGTGCCTGATACTTCGCTCGGCCGATTTTTTTATGCTGGTAACTGAAATGCATCTTATAAGCACATTGAGAAATTGTAATGTTGTTATGGCATGAAATTAAATGTCTAGACAAACCTAATAAAGGTTTACAGACATTGTTATCATCTTATACATGTAGATAATAAATAAACGAAAAAAATAAAATTAAGCGGCCAGTCTGGCGGTAGTAAACACCCCCTCGTAGAAGATTGAGATGATATTTGATTTTATGGCATCCGTCGAAATTATTGTTGACTTTTTTATGTACAACAATCTATCTGCCTTTAAATATAACATTCCACTGACTACCTCCAGTAAAAAACTTATTTAAGTATAAATGAATTTTTTATAACATAAAAATCTTATTAAAATTAAAAATATAACCTAAATATTCATACAAAGGTCTATTCTTAATAACTCTATCCTATTAAAATGAATCTGTATTATTTGAGTTTGTAAATACATATTAAATATTATTTGTAACTTTGATCGATTCATTGGCCAAATAAAAATAAAATAATAAAAATATTTTGTAGGAAAATAAGATTTTTTTATAGCACAGATGGAACTTTTTAATTTTTGCTATGATATAAACTTATGTCTGTTAGAAAACAAAAATACAAATTAACTTAGTGAATATTTGAATGAAAATGATTTTTTCTGCAGTCAGTACCGGAGCAGCAGCGGGGTTCGTGTGTCTGCTTTCACATTTTCCACTCGCAACGTAAGGCGGAGTACGGAATACCCCCTCCCTCGCCCGCTGCGCTCCTGGCACCTACTCCCCCGCTTTTTATACTTCCCTGCCCGTCGAAAAGAATCAATTTGCGACTTAATTAATTAAGAAAAAAGCTTTGTCGTTTCAGATGTTGAAAAATATTTGCTTTCTTAATACAATTATCGCTAAACTTTGTTTTTATTCGCGATCCATGAATTTTGCATTAACTTTAAGCAATATCTGTGAATCCTAAATAGGAATTCCATGTAAGACGTGTGAAGCTGGAAATACTTTTTATGGTAAAATATTTCATTTTCAAAAATTATTTTCTTTTCGTTATTCGTGTATAACGAAAAGAAAATAGTTAAGTTGGACTAAGTATGTCTGCATTGAAACAGTACGAAACAATTAATGAAATGCTATTTTAATATGTATTTAATATTAGAAATGATCGTATTTATTATATTGATTTCGCATTATGTTTTAATATGTCTGAGGGGTGTCAAAACGTAGTTTCAGCACTTTTGAACATGTTAATTTAGATCCCTAATGTGACCCAATTTCATCCATCCCTAATTCCGGCTAGTTTCCACGCTAGCTGGCAGCTACACATACTTTCCTTTAGTTTCGTTTCACCCGATATCGCAGTTATCTAGTTAGCCCGGGTCGACGAGGGTCCGAGGGTTGGGAGAGTTGGGAATAACTACCAGGAGCACATACGTAGGTAGGCGGTTGCGTGTCTATACCCACACCCGCCAACTTTATTTATAAACGTTCGCGAAATGTAATGCGAGTGAGGGATTGTGTTCGAGCACGGCGAAACCAATTAGGCTGTTATGATCTCCTTATAATAATATTTTTATTCACATGGAAAAATAATAATAACATACCATCAGTGTATCAGTGTGGCAACACTGCTGATATCTTGTCTGGTGACAGTTACCACTAGCAGCATGTGTGCTGATGCATATGTGTTTCAGTGAGTGAGTAAGAGATGCTAGAGCCCTATCCTATTCCCTATCCCTCCTCAGTCAGCGACGCAAATGTTTGTTTGTGCTAATTAATAGGCGACGCCGAATCAATCAAATCAGCTTGCCTATTAAAAAAAATATCAAGGCAAAATTTTAGATTTTCCCTGCTGTAATTAAGACAGTGAATTTTCAAAAATATTTTTTAAATATAAATAAATAAGTTCATATAATATACGGTTGGTTGTAAGTGTAATTTGACAAGTCGACTATATCAGGGAGAAACATCAGCCGCCACAACTCATATCTCACCCTCTAACCGTCCAACCCTTATAAATTTTACCTTAAAAATCCGCAAATTCGGGACCTCGGCACGGTCGCTGGACCTTTCCCAGAAAAGGGTCCGCCGAAAGGGATTTGCCTTGGGATCGAGCATTCGGGCCTACACTTATACAAAATGTCCAATATGGGTTCGCCCAGCAACCCTCCGGGGTCCAAAACATACCTAAGAGCTAAGGCCTCAACCCTCGATCATGTAAACAAAGAAGTTTGTTACCACTTGATCATTTATATTACATTATTTTTTAACTTAAAAATATTGTTCATTACACAAAATTTAACAAATTTGGTATAGGAATGCAGAGTAATTGTTATTTTTTCTGATCACGGATGTTTCAATTGTTTCCTATTTTTAGGTTTACAAGAAGCATGACTGTCTCTTAACAATCTTCTAATTTTATTTATTCCAGTTCACCAGTATTTTATTTTAACTCATCATACTTGCAACCTTTAGTATAAAATAGCTAAAACACTTGAATCGTAGCCGACATAACACTTTTTGTAACTAGTCCTTACTGGTCAGGTCATTAACGGTTACAAAAAACTGCTAATGCATCCAGGCATACGCGAGTATCTTGAAATTTTCACTTTACAAGAAAGATTTTTAAGAAATATTTCGTACGTTTTTTAAATTTTTTGCCAAAGGCGGAGCCCAGCTCATATTTTATATAATTAGCACATAAGAAATTTATATGTATAATAGAAATGTTGTGACGCAATTAATAAAAAGGGAAATTTTTTTTGGGGTACTTACCAAAAGAATTCGAATCGGACCAACATAAAATTATGATAATAATATTATTATTATTAATCTTTACATGGCATAATTTGAAGTCGCTTTCCACGTAACTCCTCCTAAATCACGCAACGGATTTTGAAGCGGTTTTAACCATTAATTAGATATTTTACCGAATTTTTATATATACGTATATATATATCGTATATAATAAAACCTAATCAAGGTTTTCCTGGGCGATATAAGTGCTGCTGTAATAAGTGGATAATAATTCCACTTATTTTATAAACATAATGATGTATGCTTAATATTTTTTAAATATTAATTTTCCAAAGAGATTATGAGTTTAATTTTATTAGATTTTCAAATTTCAATTGTTCAAATTAAATACATCTTTCAATCGTTTTTTTTTTTTTAATTTTAATGTGATATTGAACATTTTCAAAAATTTAAGATTTTTATTGCTTTTGTTATTTTAATAAAAAAATACTATTATCATTAAGTTCTATGCCTTTGGAATATCAGCAAAATAATGAACTTCATTTTTTATAACATCGAGTACGTATGTACGAGTATTCAATAAGTTGTCTTAAGATTTGTAATTGTTTCCGTCTCCCCAATCAATGTTAAAAAAATCTTATTTCATTACTACTTAAAAATGTAATTTTATGAGATACAATAGTTTATGTTGCGATAGTCAATATGTACAAGCAATACAGTTGGGTTTCATTAAAGATCGTCGCCACATATGAGGGGGCCGCAGGATGCTCCCATATACAGGCTGCGGCTAGAAAAAGTTATAATAACATTAATGTAGGTTCTTTTGACGGCGCTCCGGCCGTCGTTAGCAGCCCAGCTCTCTGTATCTTGTCATAATCTTCTAGTGATGTGACCAGTGAATTACGTATCTAATTCTATCGATACTTTTTGTAATTTTTATGTCTATATGACACAATCGTAAATGTAAAAGGGATGAGGGTTTTGAAAGTCCTTTCAATTATTATTAACTTGTTATAATAATCACTGTCATTATTATTATTATTATTATTAATTATGATACCAATGTCTGTTGCGAGCAGATCTTTAGCAGATCCGATCTATTAAGTCGTTTCCATTTAATATTTACCATTCGATTATAAATGATCAAAGACGTAAATTAGTAATAATCTCATAACAACAGGACGACATGAACCCAAAAAGGTGAAGAATGAATTCATAAAGAAAGTAAAAAGAAAACGTTTTCTGTCAAATAAAGTAATCCCGAACATATAATAATTATAATCCTTTTTTCCTGATTATTTTCCTCTGCATATCCGTACTAATATTATAAATGCGAATGTTTGTTTGAATGTATGGATGTATGGATGTTTGTAACTCTTTCACGCAAAAACTACTGAAACGATCACCATGAAATTTTGAATACACGTTGTCTGGGACACCAGAAAGAACATCCGAAAGAACAGGGTACCTTTCATCGTTCAACGCGGAGGAAGTCGCGGGCACCAGCTTGTTATTTATAAATGGCAATTTTATATAAGACAGGTGCTTCGCTGCGTAACCTTAATATAAAAAAAAAACTGTAACATTAGACACGCCTTCTATTTCACAGGCACGCACTGATCAAAATGTGAACGGTTACGTATGTAATACATAGCTTAACTTATAAATTAATACATGTTTACTTAAATAACGTTACAATTACTGTAAATATCACATCACATGTGTGAAGCGTCACACAAAATTCAACCTTGAAATTTTACTCTCATCGCGCGCAAAGAAGTATCACTTAAAAAATATATAAGTAAAATATTGAAATAAATTGTTATTCTATCGACAAACACCCCGCTCACTTTTCACCGCATCACTAATTACGGGCGCAGACGGCCGCGTCGGGTCGAGCCAAGGGTACGGTCCTCTCGACTGAATTTTTTCCCCGACACCATCCCCCTCCGGAAGGGGAGGGGAGGCTTCCTGTCCCTCCCAGAGACCCTTCTTAACATTTCCACGGCTCGGAGGCACAGAAGACGCCTCGCTTATATGGACCCTTGGTACCTACGACCCGGGTTATATACTTTTTTGGGGTCGGTCCGACCGACCCTTTGAGGCCTTTTCAGTTAGGACCCTATGTGTATCCCTATTTCAAGGCCGGTTTTGACCTTTGTAAGTTTGCCTCTTTGTTTCTTTCGGTACATAAAAGTTTAATTTTGTGACATAGACAATTATTTATTTTGTTACAAAATAATTAATTAACGGATTCATTCAAACACTAATTTTAAATAATAAATTTATTTTTATCGGTCACAACACGTACTTATTAAAAGCGAAAAGTCAATTGGTATTCATTTATTCAATAATTTTTTTATTTTTTTATTTATTTATTTATTTATTTATTTATTTATTTATCATAAAATCCATATTTTAGTTATATATTTAAAACTTTTAATTTATAATTATTATGAATTCGAAAGTCTCTCTGTTACCATTTCACGTAAGTACTGAACTGATTTTAATGAAATCTTTTATGGCGATAAACTAAGTCGTGGAGAAGGATACAGATTGTTATTATTATCAAAATTTAGGTTACATTAGTAACGTAATTTTATTAATTTATCTCGTTAGCGAAAATAAGTTGCTGAAATTTAACTGACTAATGATATTGTGAACCATACAGTTATTGTTACTATTGTACGTATACTCGTAGTATGTTCCATACATGCATAATAATCGTATGTATAGTATACACGTCACTAGTATTTTAGTAACATACCATACATCAGTATGTATCAGTGTTTGCCTACTGATGGAAATTCGAAGGTAAGGAAAAAAAAACTGTTTTGATATTTTTTATTTACTTATAACATTAAATCTCGTTAACAAATCACTTAATTTTAATAATTCCAATGATTTCAATATCATTAGATTTATTAAAATTATAATAAATAAATAAATAAATAAGAAATGTACCTAACAAACGAGACTTCTTCGGCGTATTATTAAAAAAAATCTCCTGATTCTTTGTATTTTTATCAGTTACTACATAGTTTAAGGTATGAATGACTAAGTTTTTGTTTGTGATATACAAAAATTGTAATATTTTGGAGTCAAAGCAAAATTATTTCGGAAGAAACGCAGGCACAGCCCATATCCCAAACAAAACCCGGGACCCTTCCAAATAGCAGGAGAGCAGAAAATTTCAAAGATATTGCTAACTCGTAATCGGGGCCGGGACCAACTTGAAATTTTGGGGTTTTCCCGCTAAAGTTCAGCTCAAAGACGTCCTCAAAGCCCGTAGTGGGTGGGCTTTGGGTACCAGGGTGGCATGAAGGGGGGGTGGTGGTTTCGGAGTATCAAAGTTTGCCCCCGTCGACGCTCCGCGGCTATTCGTTCGAGAGTAGGCGGGCGAGTCTCAGCTACTTTGTTCGCCTTTTGCCTCGTGACAGAGGCACTTAAGGGACGTACACACAGTGGCAACGTGACGTTACAATGTGCATGAAACCCGATACATATTTCAATAACACTTGTAGCTATCAAAGTTCGTATCAATCGATCAAAATATGAATGACTATATCGACGGCGAAGTGACAATACCTCCTAACTAACATAGACAAAATTTTACACAAAGTGAAAAAAACGTTTAGTTTCCTGAAATCTTCATAATTAATAAATCTATTTGTATAGAGAATATACAAATATGCTAAGCTAAGGAAAGGTAAGTTTTATCAAAACACGCACGCAAAATTGTTAGTTAAGAGGTATTGTCACTTCGCCGTCGATATGCTGAAAAGATGCTTGCATACAAAACTAATACCCCCATATAGATATTGATATAGGTATATAGATAAATAAAATTTAAGTATCGACTTATGATTTCAATCCGTTAGGTGTATTAGAAGTTAGCGGAGAACAGCGACTTTTTCATAATATTTATAGATTTACATAGATGAAGTATAGAATATAGATACAGATGTATAGAAAATAGATTAGATATAGAATAAGTTTCTATCTAAATATATTATACTAATACGACTAACTAATAATAAATAAATGAGATATATTATATGTTTGTTGTTATGTATTATGATAGTTGAAGCATATTATCTGACTGAATGTTCATACGAAATTTTATTCTTCAAATATGGCTATAAAGATTATATAAGTTTAAGTATTTGAGCATTCATTTCTATAGATATTTTAATAATTCTGTCACATTTTTGTCACATTTTACTTAAATTTTTATAATTGAACAATAAAAAAATTATTATAATAAAATCCGCAACGAACTTGTAGCAACTAAATATATTGTTAGTAGGCGTAATCGAATTCTTCTTACATCGATGGATTTTCAACCTGTCTGCACACTTATATGTATTAAATAAATAGGGCATTTTTCACATTAATACATCGGTTATGTTAGCAAAGTTTGTTATAATAATGATGTTTGACATAATCTCTGATAATTTTAATTACGTACTTAGTTTGCAATGGTAACGTTTTATTACGCATATAATTATTTTCAAATAAAAACCTTAACCACTGTGCTCTATGCCTTACGAATTCTGTCATTCGTATAGCAGATTCAAACCTAATGATCATCTGAGTTGGGTTCTGAACCGAACCCTAGCCACATCATTTAAGCCCATATCTATATTCTATGTTTGGTCTCATCTTATTTTTTTATTAGTAGTGATATTTTATTAACAGCCTAATAAACACAGTAATTCTTTTATTTCTTAAATCTAAACTTAAATAAGTCAGTAAACGACTTTCGCATGATTTGCATTGATGGAAATATTTAATGTAAATGTGCATTTTAAAAAATAATTAAATTTATTAAAAATATTTTAAAGCTGCTCGTTGATGTCTTTTCTTTGATGTCATATTTAAGAAAAATGTGGATGGATATTTCGTATCAAATTGAATGTGTTTAGGGGACATCACTAGCGCTTTTGACTGGTTTTGTTTGTGATTTTGTGAAAAGAGCTTTATCTTTTTTCTCTTGGAACAACCCAATCAGTAAGTATAAATAAATTATAATGACAATAATTTCCCATCAAATAAATCTTCCTAGAGATCTTCTACAGAGTTCGGTTCTACAGATCTTTATATAAAATAGGGTCATATAGAATCGTTGATTGGTAGCTCTATAATGATAAAATTATTTTTATAAAAAAACTAAAACCGACTTCAAGACTATCTACACGTAAAAAATTAAACGAAAATGTCGAAAATAATATTATAATAACTTCAAAGCAAAGATTATTAAAGGACAATCAACGAAATTATTGATAGGTACTTATATACTATTTGCAATTTAAAATCAGTTAATTTTGGAGTCGGTGCCAGCCAATGACAATTTAATTCTGCGGCTTATTAATTACTAGCGTTTCATCCCGGCTTCGCACGGATTTCGCATAGATTCATTTTTTTCTGCAAATTATATACCAACACAAATTTTCTCCGTTTATCATTCTTTGCATTAGTGAACATCGTATCAAAATCTGTTGAGTGGTTTAGAACAAGTTAATAGAGAAACACAGAATGGCGGACAACGACTTTATTATTATAATATGCAGACAACGACTTTATATTATAATATTTATATTATAACATGAACATGAAAAATTGCTAAAGGCCGTCATCATGGAATAGAAAATCCTTTTTAAAACGACTTATAATAAAAAACGGTAGTGCAAGATCTAGAAATTAGAAAGTGTATAAAAAGTATTATCGTAAGCTGCTCTTAATTCGAAGGCTATAAACTGAAAGGCCTTCGCCTTCGGGGTAAGAACGCTGTTTCAAAATAATAAAACCAACCTTTGCCTCCTCAACGGTCTAAAGAATTGCTCCTCTTGCATTTTGTTTTGCAAGTTTTCTTGCGATTTGAACAATGGACCTTTACAATGATTGTGTATCTTTGTAACAGTTACAGTGATATCTTAAAGAATATATCGTTTCATTAGAAAACAGCAATATTTTCTATAATATATAGGTACATACTAGCGACCCGCTCCCGGCTTCGCCCAGGATGAAGTTCTTTATACTGGCATACACAAACCGTCCTCTTTCCATAAGTGAAAACCGTATTAAAATCTGTTGGATGGTTTAGAAGTAGTTAGCGGAGAAATAGACATGACGAATTTATAAATGGACATACACGTATTATTTTTCGGCGACTTGGTTAAAAAATATATATATATTTTTTTTTCTATTTATTTAAAAACTTAATTAGGTTTTATTTTATATATGAAACTACATGAAATCCCTTACGTGGTTTACAAGTTAGTGGCCATACAGGCAGACAGACGCGAAAGCAACTTCAAATTATACTTAATCCAGGAAAATTTACTACCAAATCAAAGTTTGAGATCCTTAGGGGAATTTTTACAATACAAGTGTATACTTACTAGGAGTTTCTTTCGCAAGAAAGCAATGCACCAACGACGTCACTAGTTGGCACGAACTTATCTTTTGGTAAATAAGCAAAGTAATAACCGAAAGAGGAATTACCGCCCGATGCTGGCCGGGTAAGCAACCGGATATTTCTTTTAGCTGTCCAAAGAACCCCCCGGTCATAATGCCCTTGTGGGGGCCGCAGGGGGGCAGATATAAAGATACAGCCCCCCACTTATCCCGGGACCATACCCGGTCCTTTTGCTTTTATAGGGGGTGTGTATAAAACCGAATCGCCCGGTTTTAGCTGTGCGGCCGTTACGAGCGGACCGGGGCGGACTGGCGTCTACCACACCACATTATTCGAACGAGACGACATATTATATAGCCAAATGCGTTTATGCCTCTATACTCCTAAATACAATGTTTCATTTATCGGGCAAATATTTATAAATTAAACACACTTTTCATCTTCTATTTTCTTTGACCGAAATTATAAAGTATCTATCTTAGATTTCATAAGATTTAACTTAATTGAAGCAATTTTATTAAGTTAGAACTGTTTTTCTTTTCTTATTTTTAGAAAATAAGTCTAATACAAAAATGAAAGTGCGAACATAATAAAAAAACTATAAATAGGTATATAGCGACTCACTCCCGGCTTAGCACGGATGCAATCTTTTTCTGCCGATCAAAATACTCTTTTCCATTAGTGAAAACCGTATCCAAAACGTTGTGTGGTCACGTCGTCACGTGACCAAGGAAGAAGTTAGCGGAGAAACTATCAGCGGCCCTATAATATATGTATGTATGTGAGTGTAGATTATATACTGCTTATTTGAGATTTTAGTGAAAATAATAACATAGGCATATAATCTAGAGTGAGCTCACAACCGACAATAACATGTATATATTACATCGACATTTTTTTACTAAAATTGGTTAAAAAAGCGTTTTTCAAAGATTAGCGTGAACGAACATCGTGACACGTGATTTTTTTATATATTACGATAAATGTAAACGGACAGATTACGCTGTATAATCCAAAACCCTGTGACCAACACCTTGAAATGGTACATACAAATTGTGTAGTTTTCATGCTAGTTAGTTTTTAATTATGTAAAATTTCAATGCGTGCAAAACCTCGGGACACAACGAGTATCGCATAAAATGTTAGTTTTGTTAACGAATCGTAAAGAAAGTTTACCGTATCGAATGAGGGTCCAGGTTTATCGTGCGACGTTGCCCTATTTGATGATCGTGCAACAACCGTACGTTTTGATTGTTCGCAATATTAATTCCTACTCTTTATTACTAAGGCGACATATGACTGAGATGTAGGTAACTATGTTGTTTCATTATTCGAATGTTTGGGGGCGAAATGGGGGAGGGTGGGGGGAAGCCGTATAAAAACGACAATTTCCTCTAAACGCACGCCGCGCCCGCGCCCGCGCCTGTCTCGCCGCGCCCTCCGGTACTAATTAACTGCCACAACGGTTATGTCACCCTGATACCTTGTAAGAGGGCGGTATTCTTTTTTCTTAATAAATAAATTTATTACATTAATTATGCAAAAAAATTAAAAAATTATA
Organism: Synanthedon myopaeformis; assembly: GCA_944738685.1. Classification (NCBI taxonomy): domain Eukaryota; kingdom Metazoa; phylum Arthropoda; class Insecta; order Lepidoptera; family Sesiidae; genus Synanthedon; species Synanthedon myopaeformis. The sequence goes on along the minus strand of OX122936.1, from coordinate 2,250,592 downwards.
GAAAACCTAAATAAGACTCAGGTATGCCCTCGACTAATAAGATTCCTCTATGGTTCAAGCTTTACAAAAATTAAAAAAAAATCAAGACTTAAAACTTATTTTATGGCCTCAAAGTATTACAAGACTTGTGTTTCGGGTAAACAATACAAATGGACAGGTGGCGAAACTTTGCACACTTGAACTAGACAATTTTGAAAAGTCCATTTCAAAAGATTGCTTTACCCCGGTATCGAACGCGGGACCCCTAACCATAGAGTAAATAGTACTTAAAGTACTAAAGTACTATTTACTCTACGCCCCTAACTCAGAATGCTAAAGCAAGCAGTACCTTTCGACCAATGTGCTCGTCAACGTCAATTTCCTAAATATAGTCTTGACGGTGTAGGTTCATATGACCATCGTGAGAACCTAATCTGTGTAATCTATATTTAGCCGTGTACTTATGTTATCGTTATAATACGTTGACATTATTGATTGGAGTGCTGCCTAATGTGATAGCTGCCTGCTTAGCAGCAATTATACAAACAGTTGCCTAAATACCTATGTTGCAGGTAGATGACGGCGCATCTATTTTACATTCGCTCACATTGCTGTCTATTAGGAAAATTGAATTGAAAATGCTGTCTATTTGCGAATAAACAAATTACGTACGAGTATGGTGAATTTTTAGATGCTTTAAAATAATTATAGAATTAAATATTTAAAAAAAAAAAAAAACTATAAAATTAAGAAAATAAAAATTGTTATAATATATGGATTAATAGATTTCTCAGTTTTATTGTGTGACCGTAAATAAAAAAATACAAACTAGGTACCTAGTCATTGACCCCTTGAGTGAAATGTGCGCAATTCGCGAGCGAGCCGATTCCGACTTAGCTCTTTTTTGTTGATGCATTTTTCGCACTTTTATTGATGCCACTTCGGTTGCATTTTTTTATTAATCAACATTTGATTTTTGATCGGTATATAATTATATAAGTAAAATTTCTAGTTAGTTTCTGGTCAGAGCTACTCTTCTTAGCTTATTCTTCTTCTTCTTCTATTAACTAAATCGGTTGGGTCACCCAACTTGAATGGTATAGAAGAAGTTAGCATAGAAACAGACAAAGGCGAACAGCGCCTTTATTTTATGATAATTATGTGTTTCAATTCTGTCGTTAAATGTTTTTCTAAATTGAGCTGTATATATTATATTTTTATAATAAAATAAAATAATAACATTCCATATTAATTTTGGAACTGAATTTAATTGAAGCAAAATGTATTATGTAAAGAGTTGATACATTCAATCATCAAATTTTAATTAATCTTTTACTTGCTGTATGCTACAGCTTATTTATACTAATATTATAAGAGATTTGTATTTTTGTACGTTTGTAATGAATAAACTCAAAAACTGCGAGGTCGATTTTGTAAATTTTTTCACCTATAGAAAGCGACATTATCAGCGAGTAACATAGGCTATATTTTATAAAGTTACGCGAAAAACCCAAAACAGCTAAATTCGTACTATGGCTGCAACTTACTCGAGATATTTACACATGCACATACATACGTTTCAAGTCTCCTATATACAATACACCTTTATCTATCTATATGGGAATATAACGTGAGACGTCTTGAGTCTTGACGTGTTCACGCGTCGGCGGGCCTCGAATCTCGACATAATCGCACAGAAATACGTACCTAGTTGGGGTAGAATATTTGAGATATTTTATTGAGTATCTAGGGTGTAATGTTTAAGTAACAACCCTACTCTAGACAAAGTTAGGGTCGTGAATAAATGAGGTCACTACCTACTTATTTTAGATTTTATTTTAAGTATTATTTAAATCAATAAAATTACCGATATGCAGATAAACTCTTGGAAACTCCTTGTAGGTTAATAATTTGGCAGATATCAAAAATATATTTTTTAGATTATCTTTTAAATACCACGCAAGTGTGATGTGGCGTATCGGAGATTAAGGGTTAGCCAGGGCCCATTATCCATGCGCTTTTTGCGAACGCGCTTATAGCGGACGCGGAGGACGGAGGTTTAGTCGGTAGGTCTACCCCACTACCATCTCGGGGCGGTTCGACATAACCCACCGGTCTGTGGGTCGGTGGGTGGCCCTCTTGTAAAAAAAAAGGGCCCATTATCCTATTTCTTCCATCCCTTATCCTTAATCCTACTAAGGTAGGCACATCGATTACAACGAATGTGACCTTGCTTGTATTAACAGGCGACGGTAACCATCTACCATCGAGTGGACCATCAAAATGAACGATATCCTTCATTTTGTCTAAGAGAATGACTGTTATATAATTCACATAAATTGATTATTCACAGATGAATAAAAATATTACGAGTACGTGCACTGGCCTATGTGTTGTTTGTTGCCTTGAGGTTATTCTTCATCTTGAAGTAATTCGCTGTGGGTGTGACAATCCAAATCCTCTCTGATTTGCAAGACGTTTTCATTTTATGTGTTCATAATTTTTTTTGTAGCATTTTTCATTGACAAATTGATAGTACCGATAGAAACAATAAAATAACCACTTACTTGATAGAAACAATATGCACAAGGACTGCATGAATGCACAATGTTTGTCCATTTACCAGGGCACCATGAGTCCGTACAAAGTAAACAGTAGAGATAGGAAATCATAAGTGCAAAGGAGTATATTCGATAAAAGTTCTGAATTTATCATTCATTCAATATGATTTTTCGCCCATTGGTTGAAATTCAATCTCGATAATTTTGAAAAACTCCGAAATACTTTTTTTAATAACCTGAATCTCGCCTAAGATATGCGAAATAAGTATGTCTGCAAAATTTCTTTTTTTTTTTAACTGCAAAGTTTCCGTGGCATCACGCACTATAGAAAATGATGTAAGTATAGTAATGTATCTATAGAGTAGTTATATAGGGATTAGAGCATCACTATAGTAACAATATGTAGGTAACACCGTGTCGACTGTGGTTTATTGTTGGAAGATGAATTTATATAATATGTGGTATCTATAGCACCAATTTTATTATTATACCTATACGAGTATAGAGTGCTTACGCATGTGTGGGCTGTGGGCTCGATATACATATTGTGTATTCTGCAGAAACGTATGCTGTATATGTATGTCAACATACTGTGATGATGTTTGCGTGTAGATACATTATATAGGTACCTACATAATTATAATTACATAATTTGTACCCATCATGGATTAGTTAACATAATATCTAATTTATCTATTTAAGTTAAATGATTTAATTACTTATTTCTTTTTTTTTATAAAAATTATAAATTGAAAATCCAATGAAAAAATAAAAAATTACAACGCCACAATTTCATTAAATTACAACGGTACAATTTCCCCTTGAAGTATCATCGGGGCAGTATTGCCAACATGGAATAATGAGCGCTATACTTTTTTTCCAATCGATTGTCCTCACGTTGAGCCGAGCTACGTTCAGAATGTGCGTGCAGTGTCATTGATGCATTTCGGTGTGGGGTGTTGGGGGGAAGAATGGATGGAGGATCGGAGGCAGCCGGCCGGACGGACACCGAGCGGACGAGACCGTACTGACTTAACGCACCTCACTACTCAACTGCTAAACAGTCAGTGTGTGTTCGGACTTCGTAGAGAACGGACGTACGCCGCGCTCTTAACTAACTTACTCGCACCGCTCGATCTTGCCGACTTGTCAAACTAATCCTATAAAAATATCCGAGACAAATTTATTTTGGTGAAATAAAAAGGTTTGTTTACATTGTGCTTTTCGCGTCTTCGAAAGTGCCTTCGGGCAATATCGCCGAGTTCTTGACATTCTAGTTTTTGCACGAGTGGCAGGTTTGCATAAGGCAGTCAGGAATGGACATAGGAACTTTGCAATGAGTAAGTGGGCCTTGGCATTAGTACATGATGACGGTAAAAAATGCAATTAGTCGGTTGATGGGTGTCGTGTTGCTAAGTTTTCCATTGTCCTTTTAAAAGCATTGTTTGTGTTGTACACAAGATTAAAAAAAACTGTTTCCCCTTTAATTCTAGTCTAATTACTAAGCGCACAGATTAGAATGAAGTTTTAAAAAGTAATTTCGGTGTACAGGCAGAAAGTGCGCGTCGAAATAATCAAATCATTTACGGCTCCTAGTTAACCGATAACATACTGCCTAACGTTTATGTTGTTCTGGTAATTGAATTTTATTTATTTAAATGTTTCAAGAAAAATAGTTCTTTTTTTAAATGTAGCTTGCAATTTGCGGTCAAAACATTCCGAGAACCGTTATAAGTTTAATGAGGACGCCCCATTCTAGTAGGATGGATGTAAAACGGAGGGGCAGTTAAGAGACGTGAGTATCTCACAGATGTGCAACCTCATCGCAGACGACATAAAACTAGCAAATCTTTAGCATAAAACATGCACGCTGATAACATCTTGACAAGTAATGCTAGACTGATACGGATATTCAGTATCTATGAGTGTTTTTACCACGTGTCCTAGTCCCAAAGGACCTTAAAACCTTTTGATTTTAAAACACACTAAAAAATTTAAAAGATTTAATTTATATAAATTACAGTTGGCCATATTTACTACAGTTATTACAATCTAATTAAAATCTGCAATTTTAAATTATAAATAAACATAAATAACTCTAAATACAGTTGAATTTTAACGAAGTTGCAATGAAGTTGTAAAAAGTTTTATAGGCCACCGTGCCCAAAGCCATTAAAGTGTCCTTGCTGTTATCGCTAAGGAGAAAATAGCTCGGTGCACTGACCGTTGTATGAAACGAACTGAAACAAACCTACACTTACGCCATCTGCATCAAATGTATACTTATGTATTGTATGTGTACTTAATAAAAATAATACCTACTTAACTTAAAACTTTGTGTGTTGTATCTCATTCGATTAAATTCATAAATAAATGTACAGAGAAAGAAAAAGATTCTATTAACTTAAAGGCTAAATTTATTTGAAAAAATTTAAAATGCTAAATGCTTTAGCTTAGATTACATAATCTTGAAATTTATTCGGATGAAAAGTTTTAATTAAAATCAAAATTCAAAAAACTTTTAATACAATCTAATATGAGTAAATAACACCACTATTTTGTCACAATATTTCAAACAAAAAACATTGGTAATATTTAATGTTTTAAAGTTTAGACTCAAAGAGAATCTGTCTTAACCAGAATCCTATAAGAATCCGCCTTTAATCGAATAAAATAAACTTACTTACTTAAAACTATTTATTTATTTAATAAATTATTATATAACTAAATTTGGAAACCGTATTATATCGATCCATCGCTACTTAGTCGTTACAATCTGATTTTAAATTCCACTGAGATAATCTGGTTAATATATAAAACAAATTAAACAACAATTTTATAACAACAACCAATCAAATCAACACCTTACAAGATTAGCTTGAACAGAATATTATGTCTATAAAGTGTTTTTGAGCAAGACGTTCTAAATTAAGAGAAATTTAAAAAAAAAAAATTAAAGATTCCTCGCCACAAGTCCACAATACGTGTCGCATTGAGTAAGGTCAGGTTTCATTCCAGTACACTACACGTAACGTTGAAACGAGTATTCATTTTCGAAAACAGGATACTTTTTGTCGAGTGCGCATTGCCCAGTTCTCCCCTATTTGCGCAATACTTTTCAATGAACTGGCTTACTTATTGTTTGCCTGCCCGGGTACTAGGACTGTGTAGGAAGTAGGCATATGTACCTCGCTACCTCTATTTTATTTTTTTTATTTACTAGTAGCTTTTGTTTTATATAAACTACTGTATTTTTTAAACTCGCAACGTTATTTTTAAATAGAAATAAAAGTAATTAAAAAAAATAATTTTGATATAAATAACTTTTCAATTCTTACTGCCTTATAACCAAAGCCTGATCTTGAAGCAAAATGAAACAAACATTTTTATTTTCATAATAATATATTATTTTATATGAAATTATTTTCTAAAGAGACTTCTAAATGACATGGATGGCAAATAACTGATTAAAATAAAACAGAGAATTATTTCAAGAAGTGTAATAAGTGTTTGACCAAATAAGATGGCTGCCAAGAGGAAGGCTGGTGCATTGCTACAACATGTCCTGCCAAAGGTAAAAATTATTTTATCTTTATTTTTTTAAAATATTTCTTAGATAATAATCTGCGTAATCCCGTAAGACGTTCGCTAATGTAGTGTGAGCTTTGATACGCTAAGAGAATTGGTGAGAAGTGGTTCAAGTTTAATTGGTTTCGTTATACATGCCAAGGCTGAGAACCGTGCGATGGCACTTATAAAATAATACACCGAGTTCCTGCCATGTCTCGCAAGCTGCTATAAAGCGCAGTAAAAATGGCATAATTAAGGGAATTTATAATGACGCCCGCCGCGATGTTTCTCGTCCGTTTTGCGGTGACCATCACATGGGAAGTGATAAAGCTAACTTGAAACTACACATTAACGAGAGATTAAAATGATGCATTTCGTTTTGCTGGTTACAAAAATATCTTGAGGAACCTTGTTTGCTTGTTTTTAACCCCTGACACCAGACGCAAAAGAGGGGTGTTATAAGTTTGACCTGTGCGTGTCTTCTCTGTGGCATCGTAGCTCCAAAATGGATGAACAGATTTTCATTCGATTTTCTTCGTGTTCAGCATCAGCTCATTTCCTAGTTTACGAAGGGATTCTAACTAACTTCTACAGGTTCGATTGGTTTTTTAATTTGGTGTACCTATTTCAGTGGTATTTCCATGACATGGTAACCTTGACCTGATGCTGCAGCATCAAATAGTCTGCGGGATACCCAACCCCTCCTCAATTTACAGCAGTTATAGCGTGGTTGGGCTCAATAGTTTATAATTTTATTTAGCTATATTATAAATTTGGTATGTAGTACCGGGTAACATGAGTAGGTGTGAAGATAGCCTTAAGGGGTTCCTAATTTGAAATATATCGGTATGTTGGTCGGTTAGCAGACGTTGCTGTATAGAAATTGGCGCCAAAGTCAGTTTTCCCGCCGCGGGCGGTTCGCCTTGCAAATGGCGGAGTCTCGAATGACACGCGCGCGGACACCGTTCGTTGTCAATAGGATGGATAAGACATTGTAATAAATTAATGTTTTAAATGGATGCTTCCAACATCCATTTAAAACATTTTAGCATTGACACCTATTCCTATTCACCAGTGAGTGTGAAAATCGAACGTAAAGTCTTACCTTTATACAGGGGGCTACTGTAAAATAACAGCATTCGGTTTTCGGTATTTCGGTGAGTTGCATGATATTGCAATTTTTAATTATTTGAAAAACAACATAAATTACCTATAATAATAAAATTAAGTTATTAAATAACAAAATTGTCTTAATTTTTTACGTTTTAATTGCGCGCAGTTATTTAGTGATCACACTGTACTGATAATTCTGACATCATTAATTTTTTATTATGACTATTATATTTTTTCTATTCAATGTCTTTTTTTCTATTTTTATAACGTTTTAAACTTGCTGGCTCGAGTTACTGTACTAACTTACTTTGCCTGCATATAAAACGTATCTTAAAATGCCTTACCAAGGGAAAGAAATACTTTTTGACAATAATCAGTGATTTTATCAATATCACTCTGTAATTGGTATTTTCTATAGATATATATGGCTATAGCAGTACAATAGTAGTACTATAGACAGGATTATAGACATAGTAAAAAGGCCGAAAATGCAACAAAACATATCGATGAAAGCCTAAACAAAGATATATTTTCTAACATTAATTTAATTATAAGTAGGTCCATATTATATCAACAGCAAGTGACCAATGAGGCGCCGGGCGACCTTGCAGGCTAGCAATACCTACCTACCCTACACGCGCTTGACTGTATCTACTAAACCTAGTTAGACATTCGTACCTACCTATTGTCTATATATATAGTATCTAGGCAGAGAGGACGCTTATAGGTTACATAGTATGTATAATACGGGTCTAATCTAAACTTAGTCTAAATTTAACAGCATACTGTTAATGTGATAGCGCACAATGAAACACTAGGCGGTGCCCGCGACTTGAAAAATAAAAGATATAACACCTGACAAAATATGTAAAGCAATATAAACCCGCATACATTGACGCCTGACATTATACTTTTGGCAAATTTTAATGTTGGGTCAATATTTAGATAGCTGATAGGGCATCAGCTATTGGAATATCCATCCTGAAATTCTATTCTAACTATTAGTGAATCTTTTTTTTAAATCGAATGAGCAGTTTTCAAGATTACTTCCTACATACAAAAGTTTTTCCCTCTTTATAATATTACTATAGAAGTATAGATTTTTAATTCTATCACGAATTAGATTTTTATAATACTTTTTCGTATCAAATCTTCAAGAATAATAAAGAATATCCACCCAAAACTCGTCTAAATTGATTGGAAGGCAGATACCACTCGGGATTTAGCTATCGTCTGTCTCTCCAGATCAACGAGTGTACTATTATATGTCAAAACGTCTACTGGACGAATCTCCTTGCTATTGGGACTTGGTTCTGGTCTTCAAGATTTATAATTGATATGCCATTTTACTAGGCAATCGTGAATCATGATTCATGTTTGAATGTGTACGTACATGTTAACTTTGGATTATACATAATTATCTTTGTGATGATTTGGACATATTTTATTTTAAAACTACCGAATTAAGTTCATTTTTTTCTAAATTTTCTTTTCATAAGAATCTTCCTCGGACTTCAACGATTATTTGAAAAAAAAAATAGCCTAATTGGTCTAGCCCAGAGATTATCAAACTTATTTCTTTTACCGCCCCCTTTGAAAATCAATTATTTTTCAGCGCCCCCAATTTTTTATTAATTACTTAATTAATTTAGTTATAGTGTGTGCTATATTAGTCGGTTCTGGTGTTTAAACTTACATTCTAAACTAGGCATTTTTACCAGTGAGAGAAATTAAAACACAACTTTATACCTAATATTAAGAATATATTTAATCAAATTAAAAGAAACAATATAGATAGGTAATCAATTTTAGTTTTAAAACTAATCTAATGAGTTGGATGAATTTGATGAAATTGATATCAAGTTTGTTGATATCAGGTTCCTATTTTACTCAAAAACAGTCGTAAGTCGCCGCGTTCGGTAACATGCAAACGATTTCTCTTTTTAGTAAGCAGCGTTGTCACAGCGGTAAATCCACGTTCATACAAATATGACGATGGGAATACTCGTTCGTTGTCAGTTCTATAAGTTCTTCTTCCAGTTGGGGTGATACTGCTATGTTGACATTTGAAAAAGGATCTAACACCCAGTCTGGTATTTCCAATTTCAAAATGTCCTGGAATCTTTCAATGAAATCACTGTGGAGTTTTCGAAATGTTGGCAGTAGAGAAGCAAGTCATCGTTGTTGCAGGATACTGATAAATTGGGAAAATTATGGAATTCACGTCTGCCGATATTCTTCTTGTGTAACAGCAGCTTGACTACGAAAGTAGCGACGACATTTTTTGTTCTTATTAAAATCGAGTCAGACAATTTCCTTTTGATAGCTAACGCACTTCTGTGTGAAAGATCAATCGGTTGAAATCTTCATCATTAGAAATACAAAGCTGATTAAATAATCTGTCATTTAAAGATTTGTTTCGGATTTTATTGACTGCTCTGATGACATGTTACAATGATTGAAACAGTCGTCCACTTGAATTTTTAGGTACCAAATGTTGTCGATGTATAACGCAATGAACAGCAAGCACATCGGGACTTTTGTTTATTAATTACGCTATGAAGCCTTTTTGACACCCCGTCATAGCTGGAGCACCATCTGTAGCAGCTGATATAATATTCTTCAAGGGAATTCCTTTTTCATCATAAAACTTTTCCAGTGTTTTAAATATGGTTTCTCCTTTTGTGTCTGTCTCTAAATTTCTAGCAAATAATAGTTCTTGACATATTTTTTCATCTTTAATAAACCTCACGTAAGACACCAACAATGCTACATACAATATGCCAAAATTCTGGAAAATTTTCTCTTAAATTGTTAAATTGTTCTACTTAAATTAACGAAATAAAATTGTGCGAAATAACTACTTAACCAATATTATCTACCCTTTTAATGCATATGTTGTAAAGAAGTTATTTTATTTCGTAGTTTTTACTTTCCAGTTCCAGTAGAAGAGCTTAGCTGGTCTTTCAGCCTTATCTAACTCCTTACTAGACCAGACAATGTAGAGTTTTTCCCTTTATTAGGTATACAGGGGACACTGAAAATAATATTACAAGCAGTTTTTATATATTTTATCTCAGTTTACTCTAAAATTATAAAATACCTTTTTAAAATTTACCTCCTATGCCCTGTCTACCAACACATCAACAACATGATACCTGGTGCCCGAGACACCGTGTACATTATTCAACGCGTAACACGTTCATAGTGTAGACAACATACAGTAGATAATCTTTATAATGTACTTAAAAATAATTATTTATTCTTATCTAAAAATAAAGCTCATGTGATACATTCATTGATATATGAATCACATGATGAACGATATCAAACGTCCACATATCAACCATGTCAACTCATGAGAAAATTTCAAGTTCCTACTCATTCATATCTACTATTTGTTTATAATATATACTTATATTATCCTTATATGTAATATTATAGAGAAAGATTTGTATTTTTGTATGTTTGTAGTGAATAAACTCAAAAACTACTTGACCGATTTTGAAAATTTTTTCCCCTATATTATTAGTGAGTAACATAGGCTATATTTTATAAATTTACGTGGCCGAAGTTGCGTGCAACAGCCAGTCAATATATAAATTTATATTAAATATGTTATGTATTTTAGAAAATTAGTGTACCAAAAATCAAATGTATCAAAAATTTCAAGTTTTTCTATGATTTTATGTAGGCCTATTGAGAAGAGCTTAGTACGTCAATTGTAGGGCCAATGTATTGTAAGCCTGTGTAGCGAACGCAATATGACCTTTATTGCTAGAGAAGAAAGGTTACATTTGAATAACGATAGTTGATATTTCCACAAAAAGATATATGAATGAATATATTTTAGAAAAAAATAGTAAAAATTACTTGTCACGCATTATTTTTTCCAATGTTGATATTCTTAACTTAATACATCTTCTACCACTGCATTTTCGTTTACTGCGTTGCTTGCCTCGGCTGCATTCCCCGTACTCACATTGTTTGCATGTCCACCCGATATCCGCGCAAGACTTGAGTTTAAAACACGAACCCGCTAGAAATTAGATTAACGTATTTATTTTCACGGAATTTTTAGAACATTTAAACAGATGGAGATATTAATACGCCGCTTGCGAAACAATAAGAACATTTCTCTTATTGTTTCGCTGACGCGACAAATAGCTTTCTTGCATTGTTATGTTTCAATGTTAGTTTGCCTTTAGAATTAATAATAAACTATATACTTTAAAAGTATAGAGCCTATAATTATAAGTAAAGCATTTATTGTTAAAAATAATTTCTTAATTTTCTACAAAATTTAGAAGCTTTTGTAAATAATTGTAACATGGGCTTCGTATGGGATATATAGTGTTAAATTTTCGTATAGATAAATAAATATAAAGACTTTTAACGACGATTTTTGTAGGTACGTAACGAATTTATATTTTAAACTAGCGACCTTGTTTATCGCAAACCATATCTTAATCCTTGGTTTATAAGGAGTTAGCAGAAAAACCGACAAAAGCGGAAAGCGTTTTTTTTTTGTTTAATATGTACAGACAAAAGTCATGAAAGCATTTGTTAACTTTTTTTGCGTAATTTTATTATTATTTTTTGTTTTATTAGTTTTCTATGAAAATATGTGAAAATAGAAAATTTTAATTCCTAAAAGATGCCATTAATAATAAATCCGTGATAAACTTTATTAAATAATATAAAAATGTAAAAACAAAACAGTTCAATATCTTTATATACCGGTTGTCTTTATCCTTTTGTAAATAATAGCTCAATAAAAAACATTTAGCGTTCTTAATTTAAAAAAATAGAATCACCTTTCGACCTTCGAAAAATGTTACATGTATTCTTAATAAATAAGTAAGATCGTCAATACATCCAATCCGCAGTAGCAACTTACGAAAACTGTAAATACATATAACAAAACAATTCGTCTAATATGATTGTAATAAAGAAAAAATGTAACTGATAACAAACCATCAAGGAAGCACACACTAATTCCATTTTCACCCCCAATTTATATCTGTCACTTTTGGTGCCCTGGTCGGTGCGCGTAAAAATATTGTTTTTACTTATCCCTGTGGGCGGATGGGGTGGTTCTTAGGGGGACGTAGGGGTTGAGGCGTAATTACTTGAGCAGCCAGACGCCAGCAGCCAGCCCATGGGGGTACGAATTACTGACGGAGGTTTGCCCACAAGCCTGACGGAGGTTGTTAGGTGTCGTAACATTTTTTCTTATCTAACGTTAAGAAGGGATCACGCGTGTTTTCTTAATTTTTTACTTTATATGCAAGTTGGACTAATCTCGTTTTAGAAACATCGTTTCTGTTAGTAAAAAAATAACATATTAAAATGGGGTGCATTTTTCAATTTTGTATTTTAAACGTGACCTATCTAAATATATATATAATTACTAACTGTTGCAAGCGACTTCGCCCGCGTAACTTTATAAAATGAATAATAACCTATATTACTCGGTTTCGGTATATAAAATCGGTCCAGTAGTTTTTGAATTTATTCATTACAACATACAAATCTTCTGTCTTTTTAATATTAGTATAGATAACGAACTAGTACTAGCCCGCGACTTCGTACACGTGGTATTCGGTGTTACCTATTTCAATTAACTTAACCTTTCTGTTTGTAAACAGATTGGAATGAAACTAAATGTTTACGGGAACCTGCATCAGTGAAAACCGCATTCAAATCAGTTAAGCCGTTTCTGAGATGCACAAACACACAGACAGACGAAAATGCTTAAAACTATTATATTTTGTAACATAACTCAGTACAACGCGTACAAATAAATGGTTTCTTTTGTATGTATTGATGTAATGGTTAATTAATGAAAACATGTCAACGTTTTGTTTTGTTCTGAAATGTAGATACAAAATGAAAGTTATTCAGCCTTATTTAAAAAGCTTTATTTCATCTAAAATGATTGTATTTCGTATTATGTGATTATTAATTTGAAACAACTCATAAAGTTGATAATAATTATGGCTAAGCAGATCCCCGATACAAAATATCGTTGCAATTTTGTGTCAATCCTATCTTCTACGTTAGGAATAAAATGATTGATTGCGATTAATACGAATATGTTCGTCCTTAGAAATATATAGAGATAAAAATATTTAAAGGTAATTAAAGGAATACATTATTGAATGTATTCCTAGAAGTATACGCTTTTGAAACATATTTATTAATTGAAACATCAATAAAACACTGAATAACCGTGAAATAACAGCACATATATACTCGTATGCTGGTTTGATACTAAGTAGGGGATGCCAGTGCATATTTTCCTATTTCTAGTACCTTATCCTTTATTAATGAGGCTGAAGCACATTTGCAACACCTATGGCGTTGCTTGTGTTAATTAATAGACGAGGGTAGGATCTACCATCAAGTGAAATGTCAGCCTGTTTGCCAATATATTATAAAAAATTAGGTAACGATTTCCGAAATCAATTCCTTGGGTTCCGTGGAACAATTGGCAAGAAATGTTGGTTGGTGTTGCTTATTGTTGACGAGGGCCATATGATATTTTTGGAGCCTGTGTGTGTGCTACATACATTTTCTTACATATCCGTCGCTAAGCACCAGGGGAACATAGATCTGTAGGCGCGTGTCGCGGCACGCACTCCTCGTATCCATATTTAGTACATTCGCTCAGTTTATCACACTTCAAAGAGTAGGCACGAGCAGGCACCGACTTGAAACTTAGCTCACAGTATAATGATATATAGAGTAAGGAATCTGTATTTTTAAAATTAGGTACATACTTCGGTAGTATTCGTATGAGTTAATTGTCTGCTTTAAAAAAATCTGTATGTGTATTTATATACGTATGTGAGAAGTTATACTTTTTTGGTGCAATAAAAAACATACTTGTGTATATATAACCTTAAATCATGATACACAATTTTTTACATATTTACATAATAAACTAACTTTCATTTGAAACTAATTCCATGGTGTTTTACATAGGCGCGCACAACTTGCGTAACATATCTACTAAAAATACGCTCTTATCTTTTTACCCTAAATAATAATATGATTTTTAATAAAATATAAAATTATTATAATTAGAATTAGAATTGATATTAAAAATAAACATGATGACTAATAGAAATAAATGATAGTTTAGAGATTATCTTTTAGTATTGTTCTGCTTACTATGATCCGTCTCCCCAAGTACGTCTGTAACTAGGAAGCCGCTTTGTGAAATTTGCGATGCTTTTCGACCCCCGTTCGGTTTTTCGAGGTCGCCCGCTTTTCTCCCCCTTTTGCGTGTATCAGCGAATACCTCCTTGAGCTTATGTGGTGCGTGTAGCAGCAGACGTTGTGGTGGTGATGTGGTTTTCGAGCGTAGGCATATGGCATTCAAACTCGGATTATGTACGAGTTTTGTGATTTTGCATTCTCACCTAGATGTGAGCCCAGTACTCATTTATTAATCGATTACTCAATAATTTTTTTTGATGCTCGTACTCGGCTGAGTAGCTCGGTTCATCTGACAAAACAACAACAAACAGTGAAAACAAAATTTAAAGTAGGTAATCGTATTTATTCATTTAAAAAGAAAGTTTAATTGCCAAGTCCAAGTTTTAAGAAGACATAAAACAAGACATAGTTCAACGTACACAAACAAGAAAGTTGTCGAAATTTTTTGGGGAAACATATCGTAGCAAGACGTAGCTTATGTCGTAGAGTTCGTAGCAAATTTTGTACAATGAATAGGGCTACGAATAATAAAATTACTGCTTTTTTATAATGATGACTTGCTCAATTGATTTGAATAAGAAATCTTTTTCTTATGTCAATTGTTTTAAATGAATTATGAAATAAATATTAAAAGATACTATACAATACAATTACCTTATTAAATGAAATTTTGCTAATTTAACTGTTTTATTATTTTGAGTTAGTCAATATTTTATTAGGTACTTTGACCAAGAAAGTGTACTTATATATTGTTATTTAAATATTAGCTTTTACCCGCGACTCTGTCCTTTTATATTAAAAATTTGTGTAAATCAATAGGCTATGTATTATACTTATATCAATAGACTATGTATACTGATGTATAAACTGAATTATATTAATGTTTCATGAAAGGAAAACTCCTTCATGTGATCCAACATGACATCTGGAGTGACGTCTTAACCATTCACCATAATCGGTCTATTCTTACGGTTGCGGAGCGATATATGAAGCACAACACGGTCTTCGGTGTAGTTTATTTTTTCACCTATAAATAATTCAAGAGAGAATTTTTATTTTTATTATATTATATTTTCAATAAACATAAAAAAAAAGAAACATACCTGAAAACATAGCATCTCTTGCTTTCTCCACTCCTCTGCACTTGGCGAGGTTGACAAGGAAAAAAGCCATCACCGCACTGTCAATCCGGTTCTTGGAGTAGTCCAGCAAGATATCACTGTCAATTGGAGTCGGAATGCTGAGGCTTTCAAAGAACATTTGTTAAGATTACACTTAAGGTTTTTATGTATAACACAACACAAGATAAAAGTAAAATTTTAGAGAGTAGTTATCATTAAATTATAATTGTTGATTTAAATTAATTAATTATTATAACATTTTTTTCTTTCCTATAATAAGTTTTTGACGAGATAAATGATCATTCGATGAGTGCTTAACTTTCTGTCTCAGGGGTACTGGGTTGTATTCCCGGAAGGGCTAATTTGGAAATATACTTTTCATAGTTGACTCTGATCTGGATCTAGCCAGTAGTGGCAGCCTATTTCCCTATCCCCTATGCTTAACCATGCACTTGCAGAACCTGTGACATTACTTATGTTATAGGCGATGGTAGCCATCTACCATCAAGCGGACTGTTAAGCTGTCTGTCGAACTTAACATTAAAAAAATACAATTGTAAATAATTTAGTTTAATAATTAATCATTTTTGTTATAAATTTTATTATCCCAAAGAATCCAATTTACATTATCTCATTATTTTCTTATGTATGTATTATTTAAAAAAAATACCCCTTATAGTGTAGTTTAAAAGATCTAAGCGTACATACGGTTTAGTAGAGGTTTCGCACAATTTTGCTTCGTACGAATTGTGCGAAGAAGTGACTTTAAAATCAACATACACACGGCGGGAAGCGATTTTATTTTATACTATGTAAAAATATATATAATTTATTTTTATATAACTAGTTTTGCCTGCGAATTTTTGTTGCACATTTTTTTCAGGAGTTGATATTTTGATTTTGATTTTTAGATGATCCCTTGAGAACAGTACTGTCCTTTTCTGTACCGCTGACAACCTGTATGCAAAAGTTCATGGTGATCTAAAAAGTAGTTTTGGAGATTTACGGTTTTGAATAAACGATCAAATATTTATTATATCAAGATAACAAACATTATGTATGTATGAATTTATATGTAAAGAAGAGTTATATAACAGTTCTTTTTAAACATCATCATATATTTTTTTTAATATTATCAACTCGTTGCGTTTGTGCATAAAATTTCTTTGTTTGTTACAACACAAAAAGTACGTGTCAGTTAAATATTTGGCACGCACGAGTATTGCGTTGCGACACATTTTATTTTCAATTGTTTTCATTCGAAATTTCATTGCACACTTTTGAAAATCAATAAATATACATATATTTTATTAATGCTGTGTAATGTGATTGTGCGATGACGGCTTGCGTCCGGCCCGGTACATCGATTCTGCTATGTACACAAGTCATCGCTTATGTACTTATGTACTTCCCCGGCTTGGTATATAAGTGCGTCGTTTGTATGGATATATAGTGGGAACGCATGTAGATAATCTCGTCATAGCTCGCACCCGTTATGGTATTACTGTGTGGGGAGGGAGCTTGTAGGGGGGCATAGACCCCGCGAGTGCTAGGGGGGGGCGCTGTCCGCTTTAAAAATACTGGGGCGCAGCGAAACTACCGAGCCATCAGAACGTTAAAGGAAGCCGTTTATTTTGAAAGACCGCGAAGACTTTCAACCCGCTTCTTCGGCCCTGGTCGGACTTGTAAAAAGTTCTAAAAACTCTCCGGCTATTAGAAGCTGTGCTTAGGGAAATGCTCGCTCATGTAGAAGTCGAGAGAGCCATGCTATTTTTTAAAAGAAAAAAATCAAAACTTTGCTTAGCTTTCAGACGTAGCTTTGTAGGATCTCTATATAAACTTAGTGAATCAATACGTTGCCTCTTCTTAACTTCGCATAAATAAGAAATCGGCAATGAGTGATGGGTGCAACGCTCATTATCGATGCTCGATACTGTCGCATATTATTAACGGTATTCTGTGTTCGAAAGCGTTTCAAATTTAAATGTATTTTGTTCGTATTTTCATAATTGGGCGCGGGTGGGCATGGGGTGCAGGGAGGTGCCCGCGGGCGTCATCGCGCCCCTCCGCGTGGGTATTTAATGATTATACGCTGACTGCCACCTGATTGCTGCCGCTTGACACTCGGTCGATGATTCTTTATCGATGATACTAAAAGATACTTGATGAGCAAGGGGCAATTAATCTACATTGGAATTAGGTTACGCTACGTGTTAATGTTCTGGTTATTATGTGAAATAATTGATTGAGGTATAAAACACAAAATATAAATTTTATTTGAGTGTTGTATTTTTAATTTCCTTTTATTTATTTTTAATATTTTGTAAATTTTTGTAAATCGCAAAACTTGTGCTACGACATTTACTAGTATTGTAAATGTGACAGTGGGTTTGTACTCAGCCGATCATCATGAACTTTTACATACACGTTGTCAGGCGTACAGAAAAGAATATAGCGTACCTTTCCACAAAATAAAGCAATAATCCCGATGGATCAGTAAGAAAATCTAAAAATAAATTAGCAGCGCCTAAGCATAAATAGCATCAATAAATGTTAATTGATATTCTATCTGTGACGCAGACGAATTCGCTAGCACTAGTTATTATATAAAACTAAAATAATATATTCATTTTACACTTCATTAGTATTAGATATCCTTTGCATTACACTGGATGTTTCTGTTATAATTACAATCTAAAGTTTCATCCAAACCATTTCGCAGTCACAAATACATTTTATTAAAAAAAAAAACAACTCTATAAATTGTTTGTTTATCTTCCATTTCCGATTATCAGTAAAGTAGTATATACAGAGTAATTTTAAGTATACATTTAATAATAAAGGTGAGACGTGGTTGAATAAGAAACGAATTAAAACAAACACATATTTTTTGAGATTTTAACGCAGTTTGTGAGTTCACTTGCAGACTACGAGTATATCGGTTAAAGATATGTTAGGTTGCACACATCAAAGTTCAATATCTATTGACATTACTTTAAATATCGAACAATATCGATATCGATAAAACCGATAGGCGGTGTCACAGCACGGTAGCAGGGTGGCGTGGCAAGCACTACACGGGTAACACGCGGAGTGTGCTGGGGGGATCATGGGGGGGGGGGGGGGGCACACCGCAGTACATAGGCCATGTATCAGTATATACCAGGAGTACATAACCGGTGGCGTATACACCGAAAATTTTGCAGTTATTTTGTACCGAAAACTAGGTTATTTCGCGATTTATTTGACAAGCCGCGGTGCGATTATACCGTTTGAACGATCACGGTCCGTCTATTTGTAGCGATGTGACGTGTCCAATTTTACGCCAATTTAATCATAAACATTAAATAATAATTGATGATTCAAAAATTTAACGATTTTAATATACGTTAAGGCTAGGCAGCTAGGCAACAAATCCCATCAACTATTGATATAGTAGGTAAATAGATATACTAGAGAAATTAATGACAAAAAGTTCATTTGTCATTAATTTCTCTACTTTTGTTACAATATTCTTCTAAATCCACTACTCAAGTGGATGATTATAAGATATAATTGTATTATTTCGATGATTATATAATATGATTGTATATGTATATACATATTATATATTATTCATAAAACCACTGAGGTTTAATCTTGTGCTATCATTCCTTTAATTTATATTAAATATAAATTTAAAGTAAATATTAAAACATTTAAATAAATAATACATGTACACAATAAAATATGTCAATGTTTTTTTGGACATAAACAAAAAAAATGTTTGTGATGTTGTGTTTGTGTTTTGAGAGAACATGTCAAAAAAATAAAATATCAAGAATAGAATATCTAGACCTGGATACCTTTGCTTTTTTTTTTCTTTTTCCCGCGTCCCTCTGTGTGAATTCGGGATCTGATCTAAATGATCTAAAATCTAATCGGATCCCCTCCGTTCACTCTCGGATCCACATTGTGGATCCGCGCATACATTTATCTCCTCTTAAATCTAAGAGTTACTAGATTACTCGCCGGAATATATCTCGCTCGAACCGGCGAGTTATTATGCATTAAGGGGATTCAACAATAAATATAAATTTAATTTGCCACTTCGATCCACAAACGAGGCGATTCTATGTAAGAAATCTACTTCAAATAAAAGTATTTTTTGTTGATTCAGCATTATCAGCGATCTCTAAGTTCCTTGTGATTTCTTGAGTATTAAGATCTTTTAAGACTATTAAAAAAATCTTGACTTACTTGAAATTATAAATTGTATTTCTTAGAATTAATAGATTCACGTAAACGTCATACTTACATTTCCTTTTTTACTTTACATAAGAAAAAGCTGATGAAAGTGAGCTTACTTGAAATATAACAAATATTCATTTAAAAGTTTTAATAAATTAAATATATTTTCTAATTCTTAAATTACTTATTGAATTTGTTTTTTTATGCATTGTAAATTATGGTGGAATGGTTCTGAAATAAACCATTAATTTATACTTTTCTATACTCATATTATAAAGAGAAAAATGTGTATTTTTGTTTGTAATGAAAAAATTCAAAAACTACTGTCCCGATTTTAAAAATATTTTCACCTATAGAAAGCTACATTATCAGCGAGTAAAATAGGTTATATTTTATAAAGTAACGCGGACGAAGTCGCATGCAACAGCTAATGTACTCCTATTTATACGGTTATTTCGTAATCAAATCTTTTAGAAAATCTTGTTAAGTATTCTAAATTAAAACATCCGCAGTTATTTTTATTTTGCAATAACTCCTTTTGGCTTTTGTATTAGAATGCACAATTATCCGCCATTAACGACATTTCCATATTTATTGGTCAAGGTAGCAGGTGACACATTTCCCACTTGGCGCGGCGCATCTAAAATGCGAATGTGTGTTTGAATTTTTTAAAATATTTCCTTTAAGACGCTTCAATCAATTTATTTATGTGTAATATTCACCCTTACAAAAGTTACCCTTACAAGCGACCCGCTCCTGGCCTCGCACAGATGTAATTTTTTCCAAATAATATACGTATCGCTCTTTCCATTAGTGAAAACCATATCAATATCCGTTGGGTGGTTTAGATCAATATAATAGATATAAAAATATACACGTAACTTTATAAAATATAGCCTATGTTACTCGCTGATAATATAGCTTTCTATATAGGTGACAGAATTATTAATATTTAAAATATAAAATTAAAATTTTTGAGTTTATTCCTTTAAAACATACAAATATTCTCTGTTTATAATATTAATAGGTATAGATAGTAATAATAGTGAATTATGCCTTGAGTAGAAGATTTCTAATGCTTTGATAATTTAGGTACGAGCTTAAAAGCATTGTAGGTAAGGGAACATCTAAAATCGTTTTCCATGGAATATTCTATAAGTAAATCGATCGGAAAACAGGACAACCATACTCTGTCATTACTTTTATGAACTACTTATAATTTTGTAAGTTGATTTTATAATCATAAAGACAAATTTTTATGTAAAATATAAAAAAGATGATTTTTTTTCTTTAGCACAATGAAAAATATGTCAAAATAATATTTAAAAAATCTGCCTGTCTGTTACCTATTTACGCCTTAACAATCACCATGAAATCTATTTTCTGTCGGAAATCGAACCCGGTAACCCTAGAACAGAGCGTTATGGCAAGCGCCATAACGTTAGAAGAAAGAAACTGACTTTTTCTCTATAAATTCGAGTGCAATTGTTATTAGACTATAGGGTTTAGAAACTATTTCTAAGGCAAAATTGTTATTTCTCGATCACTTTAAATGTAAGTTACCTACTTTACTTTTTCTTTGTCGTTGTAAAATTGTAACATGTTTTTTACCTCTTGAAGTTTTTATAGATCATTTAATAGTCGTGTTTATCCTTTTATAATGAGAGTTTAACAAAGAATTCATCTATATTCATGTATATTGATGACTGTATGTACCCAGTATGTATGTATTCCGCACCATTGCACCTTATCTGTCATTGAGCTGTAATTAATTACAGTAAATTGCAATGTTCTCAACAGCATGTATGTACAATGCATAACTAGAGGCACATAACACTGGTAGGGTCAACGGATACTTAGTGTCCGCATAGCAGATGCGGTCCTTAGCCACCGCCCTCAAGACGGTCGATATCTCGTCACCCCACCTAACTCCCAACCGTCTATGTACACCTGGTATTTGTCTCAAGTACATACGCGTTGTTAAGCCTAACCCCATGTGTGATCTAATTAATTTAATTTAATTAAAATACACAAAAAAAAAATATATGTCTGTCTGATGTAAAACCTCTACCGGAGCATCGATGTATCAAAGGTCTTGTCTGTTTCTCCTCTAATTTCTTCTAAACCACCCATTTCAATTTTGATACGATTTTCACTAATGGAAAGAGCGATAAACGAGGAATTTTTATGTTTGAATAATATGCAGAAAAAATTGCATGCGCGCAAAGCCGGGAGCGGTTCGCTAAGTTAACACTATTTGAATATTCAGGCTGCTTCTGAATGGTTCTGAATTGAAAAATTATAAGGGAGGCTTATGTCCAAGAGACCGTCCTTTGGCTTTTACTCGGCTCGGTAATTTGGCCTATAATATACATTTTTTTGTCATATATAAATCATTTTTGTCCTATAATATACATTATAAAAATATTATTCAGTATACTTTTTGTGTCATCGTTATCATCTCAGCCGCAAGAAGTCCACTACTGGACTCAGGCCTCCCCCATAATTTTCCAATAAGACCGGTCAGAAGCAGCATGGACCCATTGTTGACCCGCGGCCCTCATCATATCGTCAGTCGTTACAGACAGACAAGTCGTTTTTGTGTAACCACATTAAATTTCTATAAAGAGGGCCATTTACCAAAAGCTAATTCAAAACAAACAGAGGCGGACACAGACTTTATTTATAATATTTATAAAGAGGTAAAGTTTGTATGTAATGTTCGAAACTATTATATGTACTTATCAGATTAAAAAAAAATCTTTCAGCAATAATTAGAATAGAATTTCAGAGAGGACATAGCCTAAAATATATCACCCGAGCGAAGCCGTGGGCACCAGCCATCTAAAAATAAAGATCCAATGCTTGGTAAAAGTAATTATCAGGCGTCAATGTATGTCAGACATATCTTTTGTTTTTCATAGCGCACGAAGTCACACTTACACGCATTTGCAAAGTAGAATCAATTCAGCAATATATTCGCCGATTCAGCATATGACGTGAATACATATATTTGTTATTTTATATTAGAATAATAATTACTTGCGTCATTACTCGCGAACAATAACATAAAATTAGGTTAGAAAATCGATTGCATTTAAATTACGAAAGTGGTCCAACGTTATTCAGCGTTTAACCGAGAAATGCAAAATTTACTATTCAGTTTGTTATAGAATAACGACAGTTTTGCATCGACGAAGTTGACTAAACCTACCACTTGTTGAACGAAAATCTTCCTACGAATTTGTGTTAGCTCTCGGTCTGTGTAATATCGACGCCGCTAAAATGTTGCAAAATTTATTCACCATTGTTTTAGTAGCGGCAGGGCACATTGCGTTTCGCAGTCATGAATTTGACCATATTGTTGATAACTAACAAAAGTAATTTGATGGACCCTTGAATAAAAGTTTAAAAATAAAGGAATGTTTACTTTTGGTAATTTTCCCATCTTCAGTATTTAGAGAATTTTACCTCCATTAATTTTTTTTAAATAAACATTACGCACTCTGCCGCGTGTTTGATACACGAACACACGTTTGACACTACGTATGTAACTCTTTTGTTTATGGTCAAACTGACAGTTAGGGTGTTAGGGGAGGTTAGTCCCCTACCTCTCGATTCAAGGCGTTTTATATATAGTACTTGAAAAATTAATGCATAACGGTCGAATTTCGACCACTGAGCGACTACTAGTTTATTTAAAAACTCCGAAGGACTTCAATATTCTCGAAATCCCAACAAACTCTATGACAAAACATTAAATATTATTTATGCAAATGTCAAAGTATCTGTGCTAACTGCTTTCTTTTTACAAATTTAAATTTGTTCATAAGCAACATTTTAGCGCTCTCTTCACGTGTATCGTGAGCTTAATAAGTTCGTATGCATATCAAAAATTCACAACACAAGGGAGGGAATCGAGAGGGATTCGTCTCGGTCCATTCATACTGTGTCACTCGGCCGTTCTCAATAACATTTCATTGTCATAGAATATATATCTTATACAAGTTAAAAAGAGAATAGAATTTTCTAGGGCACTAGCTATCTAAAAATAAAGATCCGCTTGGCAAAAGTACCTATAATGTCATGCATTATATTGCTTTACATTATTTTTCTGGACGAAGTTGCGGTCACCAGCTAGTTTACTTATGAAGTCCATTGCTATACGTAACTATGCGGATCAAGTTTATTATTGAATTAAGTAGGTACTTGTGAAAACTGTTACATTGGTGTCATGTCGTAAATGAGGTGTTATTTTTGTTTTAACACAGAACTAATAGAGTAAAAACCTTACCTTTAAACCATTATGGGAGTGCGTTTTAGCATTTCGCTTCGCGTGCTTGCTAAAAATACCAAGCAGGTGCAGGCTTAACGGGCCCGCATACATACCTCGACAGGTTACCAGGACTTCAGTACATATGTGGTGGTATATACACTATATTTAGTGGCTTGTCCATTTGAATCACTATCGATTTGTGTCCGCGGGAGCGTTGACCCGCGTGGCGGCCTGGACGTTTCGCTAATTTATAATTATTTTATACCTTCCACCCTTTGATGTCATCCTAATAAGTTCATAGGTATACCGTGATTGCTGTTAATAAATTAAACTTTAAAAAAAAATTACATTATTGCAAGTTAATAAAAATTTGCAAAAATGAAAATATAAAAATAAAAAGTTATACTTACTTGATAAGAAGTGCAGTGGCAAGGCACACTGCATTTGCAATCCATAAATAAGGCAGTCCGTCTGGCAGCAGTAACCACCTATTTACAGAAGACCACTGTGAAAAACAGTCATTGTGATGCTAGAGTAACGGATTTTGATCAGGTTTAGACAGAAAAAGTGTATAATTAAATTGAAAATTTGCCTTTTGTTCCAGGATAATTTAACACCTGAGCCCTCAGATATGAATGACGAAGACAACTTCACAAGTAAGTCTGAATGTTTGTTCATTTTATAAATGAAATTTATAATCATTTTTAATTTATAAATCACGCTGTCACTGGGCACTTGCATCAAATCAACTGTACTAGTAGTTGGTATTTTATACACAATTTAATTTTTTTAAGAGTTCACTTAAATTTTAATAATTTATCCACTGTCAAAAAAATAGTATCATTTTAAATAATGTACGAACTTTGACACATAAAATACCAACCAACCGAATTGGCACTTTTAAAAGATTGAAATAAATATTCCAAATTTGCATGTCGTTGATTGGCAAATGTGATCTGGTGCAGGTCAGGCCTTCGCGAAAGATGCTGAGAAGTTGAAAATGATGTTGCTGGCATGGAATTACCACAGCCAGACGCAAGGTAAATTTATGGTCTTGTTAACAAACTCTCTTCCCTATTCGTCCTAGCATTTAGGCTGACCGTTTCATATCCCATACTTAGCTCGTACCATTCAAACGGATAAAATAAAAACTAAAGATAGAGAGCCCTGTGGACGGCAGTTAAGTCGGTAATACTACGCCTTCGCCGTGTACATACACGATTACACGCACACAAATGCAATAAATTACGCCTCACCTTATTAAAATATTCACTAGTGACAATGCATATTTTGCGTTTTACAAGGTTAGTAAAAACAAGGTTTCAAAAAGTAAGAAGCAAGATGGCATCACATTTCACACGTAAATAAACTTGGAAACCAATATTTTTAGTAAAAAATAAACTAAAATTGAAGTTACTAAATACAGTGTAGGCCTACACAAATTCTGTCTATAGTTCTTATTTGGTCTGAGTTCCAATTACGAATAAACGGTGATGGCCCCTGTCAAGCTGGATTTGTATGGAAAGCGTATGGAAGTTGGATTTGTATGCAAGGTCTTGCCGTCTCTAGTAGCGTCGCGATTCCTTGCTCTGTGGAAACAGTTGCTAATCATAATTTAAGCGTACTTATTTGATGGAAAAACGTTTTTATTTATTTATTTATTTCTTATCTTTATTGGGTAATGGTTTAACAACCTAATATACCATACAATAGAATATCACGAACGTAAATAATAATATATTATAGTTACTAAAGTGAATTTAAAATATAATTTTCAATAGAAATATATATTTTACCTTCAAAATCAAAATGAAAAAATCTTTTTTGAAATCGTCTACTTAGAACGTGTTGTTTCGTTGTTTGTGTTGTCGGGCTCAAACAAAACAAACATTTCATCAAAATCGGGCCTGCCGTTTTCTTTTTTTTTTCAGGAGTTCGGTAACATACATACACAGAATAATTATATCTAGACGAAAAAATGTCATTAAAAAAAGATCAGCAACATTGTTAAAATTGTCTTTTTTCGTCTTTAGTCAATGTCATTAAGTTACATAGCATCAATAGAGCATTTTTGAGAAATTGCAAAATTGGGCCTACTGATTTATTTGATACTAGGAAATTGTATTTCAATGTATTTAATGGCGTGTTAGTTTATTGATTAATTCCTGCTTTGTAAGTACTAATAAAACATGACATCCATAATTAAAAAAATTGAAGCAAAATTAATCGTAATTTATACGAAGAAGTTATCTTTGAGCCTAGCATTCGAATTCATATCTGCCTGTGGTCAGATAATTGCAGGCAATATGGCTCGTTTGGTACTGAGTAGTTTTCTTGTCAACTCGATAGTTTATTAGTCAAGGGCCTTGCATAATAAAACTATTAAAGAACGCCCGCTGGCTATTTTTATTACGCGAAGCCATATTGGAATAGTGCTTGCGTACCAGGGGCTCAAACGTTCGGACTACGTTCTCAAATTATTTATAGGCAAGGGGCTTGTTCGGGTTGACATTTAGAGGCGGATGCACCGGTCCCTTGCGAGTGCGTTCCGTGGACCCTCATTAATTTCTGCCGCCTTAGTAACTGGTTGCGCATACTAAATAAAGTTAAGGAGAAAATTACAGGATACGTAGTTTTTACTTACCGCTCCTGGATCGAAACGGGTTAGGTGAATAGGGATCGCTAAATTACATTTAAAACTCACGTTATTTACAAAGTATTTTTCCATGTGACATCTTTCATGTAATCGTTGTCGAATAAAGTCGAGACTAACATGGTAAAATGTTGAAGTACCTACTATACAGTAAATTATAAAGTTCAATTAACTAGATATTAAAAACTAACTAAAACCTAACTATAGTTAGTTAAACCATAGTTTTGATATGCTTTAACTAACTAGAGTTTTATTTACTATGGTTTAACTAAAACGTAACTATGGTTTTAAATTTTATTCTTATTTTTGTATTTGACTGTAATTATCGAGATGGATTCTTACACTAAAATGGGTATCATTGATCGACATAACGCAATCCGTTGATTTTCATTGATGAAAATAAGTTTTCAGGCTGGTCTTGACGTTTTCAGGTCGCAACGGTGACATCACCGAGAGCGGCGGTGACAGTATGGCAGACTTGTGGGCCTCCTACCACAGTGCTTTAGGCCTTGGCAGTAAACCTCCTAAAGCTCCTACGCCACTGGCCACAGGACACTCGGTGAGTTTTAAGGTTGAGCGACGTTTCATTACAATTTATTAAAATTATTTAACTACTAGTTTTTCTTTTTTTTTCCACGGAGAAGCATCACTTTGTTTATCATCGATAATGTTTTATATTTTTGTTCCACTGATATTACTTAATAGTTTACGTTTCTTTAGAGAGAAATTCGCTCATTTTTCTCTTTTATCGTTTCCGTCAAATATTATTTTATAATAATAAACTAACGCAAAACTTAACACAATAATAAAAAATGTTGACTCGAACAGAACGACAATGATATTTGATGTCTGTTCACTGACCGCTGTCGAAATATTTTGATAACAAAGTATAAAGAGAATATTGAACGATATGTGTATTATAAGATCATTCAGTAAACCGCTGAGCTGTTGGCTGTTACCCGAAACTTTACTTTCGATTGTCAAACTGACAAAGGATACAGAAGTTTAACTCGCCGAGTTATACTAACCGGGAGTTAACTAATCGGCACTTTAATTGAAGGTGGTGAAACAGGTCTTTCAGTAAATAAATTTTACAGCCATCTACTCAATTGGTTTACAATTTTACAAACATATCGAAAGCTGTGAGGAACTCGTTAATAACCGTTTTGCAATTATTCAATTTCATGACCATTTTTTTATAATTTCTCTACTATTTCCTTGAATTATTGATAAACCCATCTTGGTATAAGTGGTTTTTGTATTACAATTTGACGCCGCATGTCTGCATAATTTTCTGGGGAATATCACAAATACCTATCTATTCATTTATTGACTTAATTCATTTGTAATTCTTATAAAAACAACTATTTTCAGAGTCCCATTCACATTGGTTCAGTAACTCCATTAGAACCGGCATCTACTCACGATGAAACATCATCATCAGATCGGACGAAAGATGATGACGACGGTGGCGTTTCTGATGATGACAGCGACGACAGAGTCGATCCACAACATCATGATCCAGAGCGACTGAAGGCCTTTAATGTTAGTAAATAATGACTAATTGCTTTTATATTAAAGACTAGCTGTTGCACGCGAATTCGCCCGCGTTGATTTATAAAATATAGCCTATGGTTACTCGCTGATAACGTAGCTTTCTATTGGTGAAAGAATTTTTAAAATCGGTTTTTGAGTTTATTCATTAATATACATGTCTTCTCTATTTATAATAACAGTATAGATGAGCAATTTAACTGCACTATCCATAACTCCAATATCGACCACCATTTACTAGACACCATGTAAAAGACCCTATTCTTTTCTGTGGGCATTCTGCGCAATATTTGCTACACTATTGTATTGAGATTGAGATGCAGGTTCGAACCGAACTTCCATACTAGACACTTTGTTTCGTTTTTAAACTCATCCGTACCCACGTTAATTTTTTTAATGTTAAGTTCGGCAGACAGGCTGATGGTCCACCTGATGGTAGGTGGCTAACTCACCTATAACACAAGCAACGCCACGGGTCTGCAAGTGCACTGCCGACTACATTAGGATTAAGGATCATTATGTGTCTTATATTTAAAAAAAGTTCGATTGCAATATGTGAATTTAGGTGCAGAGTAAAAAAACCCGTTATCTAATTTGGAAATAATCTCAGCTCGATTAAGTATATTTACCGGTTATAATGCGTCAACTTCTTTCTACTTTCAGATGTTTGTTCGCCTGTTTGTTGACGAGAACCTAGACAGGATAGTTCCTATTTCAAAACAACCCAAAGAGAAGATTCAAGCCATAATCGACTCGTGTACACGACAATTCCCGGAATTCGCCGAACGGGCTCGAAAGAGAATCAGAACTTATTTGAAGAGTTGCAGAAGAAACAAGAAAGTCCGTGGCGATGTCCCGGTAACGGGCAACACTAGCAGTACTACTGGAACTGGGAATGCTTGGGATACTTCGGTGAGGGTTCGATCAATTTCAATACAAATTTGTTAAAATGTGATCATATATTTAACATTATTTGTAGTGACTTACATGGTTACGGTCAATAATGAAGTTACAATAAAAATTATAGATTAATTTGGTAACTAATAAACTTCCCGTAAGTAGTTGTCTTTTTGACATTTCTTCCTTGTAAGATAGCGCAACGACACTTAGCGACATATTTAGAGGCTAGCTCGGGTTTAATCTGCGGGATCGAATCAGTATTGATGAGATCCATAGACAAACGAAATTCACCGATATAACCAGGCGAATTAATAAGTTTAAGTGTCCTTGATCAGTGTATATATATAGTACGGAGTGGAGACCACGGGCCGGTAAACAAAGCGTAGAATATCCACCCTCAATATGGACAGACGATCTAATAAAGGAATCCAGGCTACTCCTATACATATATAGGACAGGACACTACAGGATATTTTGGCATGGTGTACATAAAACTGAAATAACTTTAAATGTAAACGTGTATTGTTATCGCGGTAATTGGTTCGCGTTCAGACCACAAGTTCTAAGAATGGTTTATCATTGCTCTTGTGATCAGGTGCGACCAACTCCCGCGCATCTAACGTCAGTACAAGCGGAGCATATTTTGGCGCAGGCGTGCGAGAACGAAAGCCTGAATGCGAAGCGGATGCGACTTGGACTCGATCCGGTCAGTCAGCCAATGCCTACAGTTCCAACACCTATGGTAAATCTATAAAGTACAAATTATTTACACGATAGAAGATATAAGAGCACCTCACTACCTTCATAAACATGTAAATGCCACTATCGCTATATACACTCGGGTGCAGTTACTATCATGGCAGTGTCATTGTAAAAATTTGTAGATTTTGTAGCTCTTAGAGACTTGAGGATGCAGTGCTTCTTTTTATTTTGTTTAATGGAACTCAGGTCCAGGATTCGAACCAGCTACCCCATCACGGCTATATTTACCTCTCGCAAATATGCAGCGATCTGCGGTCTTGCATTGCCCTGCATTATAACGAAGTTTTCGATTGGTATTGAAATAACCATTTATTCCACATTTGACAAAACGTATTTAAAAAGAAAAAAATGTTTTTAGAAAAAATGATCAAATGTACTTTTTCATTGCGCCCGAGTGTATAATAAAGTTAGCAAAATAGGATAGAAAATAAAAATTCCCTGAAATCTTCTTTATAATAATCTTATATATAAGCAAACATCATTTTATGTTTAATAATTTTGCAATCTCCTCCCTGTTAATACCCGTCTACTCCCTTTTTTATGTGGCCACGAAATTTTCCTTCTTCATTTTCAATAATAACGTCGACCATTTTTGAAAAGATTATCATGAAGAATTTCTTAAATACAGATAAATTGATAAAGCGCCATACAAGCCCCGCGAATTGCTAATGTTTGGTCGCAATTTTGGTGACGTACTCGTAATATCGTGAAACACTCAGTACCGTTAGTGTGTTGTTCCAAAACCTATTAGTAGTAGGTGTTGGTTGTTCGATGGATATTTTAATGCGGATGACATCACGTGAATGTTAATATGACAGAGTTTCTGCACATTAACTATTTGCGGGGATTATTTTAACCGCTAAAAACATGTAACTAAGAAATCGACATGATTGGTTACCTTCAATATTTTTATTCATAGGCTGTGGACACCACCGCTACCTCGGCAGTCGCCTCATCCTTCCTCAGTCTTTATAGCGGAGCGATCAGCAGCCCCGCGTCTACTCCCTCAACCTCGACTACCACATCGATGGCTTCAGCGGGTCACAGCAAAGCGGTGGCGGATACTACCAGGCCCTCGGCCAGTCCGACTCTCGAGAACTCCTTGTTGAACAATAACAATTTAAAAATTGACAACGCCAATGGAAATGCTGGAAGCAAGACGGCCAGGTTAGTTACAAACATTTCAATAAGTATATTTCAGACGAACTGTAATCGCAACTGTACGCAAGTGATCAATAACCACGTATTGACCATTGCAAAAGGAGCTGCACAGACATCTAATAATGTTGTTCATACATTTTCAGCCCAGCATCATCTCCGGCGCCATTGTTTCGACCAACTTTCCCCTCCAACTTTGGTTCACCCCAGTCTTTTGGCAGACAAACGTAAGTAGTTTCAATTCTTTTAAACCACATTATTATTTCGCGTGCTTGAGCCTTATATTTCTACTTCTTTCACTGATCTCTCCGTTTCTTACTTATTACTGATTCGTGGTCATAAGGTCTCAGTTTCGACCACACCATATACCTCCATAGACCCTGATCCATGGTAGACCATATCAGTAGGGATGGCTTCCTTTACTTGATCTCGTTATAATCCATCTCGTTATAATAAAAAAAAAAAACATGGATACAAGTGGCAGAAGTAAAACTTCTTTGGCGATCAAATATATAGTAAGCGGGAGATGTCTAATATAGAATCGTTACAAGAAATATTAAAGAAGCATCACGTGATCGTTACACTGAAGCGTCACACAAAATATGAACTTGAAATTTTTATCATCATACCGAGCAAAGAAGTTTCACTTCAAAAATATTATTTTATTCTTTTAAAGATTCACAAGGAAAACTCTTAAAAGATTGAAGTTCACCCAAAGCGAGACCATACTTGTTTCATTTGTTTTTTTAAATGAAAACTTCTTTAGGCGCGTTGGGCACTTTTAGTATGGGGAAAAACAATGAACCTGCGCCGTCATCTTCAGTTACGTTTAATTGTATAAAATAAGCGCCATCTACCCGAATTAGTACGTACTTCTTGTTTCATAATAAGCTTAACTCCGTCAATAGTAACAAATTACACAGTTTTCATTACTGACGTGCAGTCCTACGACCGAAAGTTATTTTTTAATAATTTTTCAGAACCAACACAAATCCAGCATCCGCACTTTCTAGTAGTGCTCTACTCTCGACGCTTTCGGGGTTGCCACCGTCAGGTTAATATTTTTTTTATTCAAATATAAATAATGGAATACGAAACATTTTTATAGATTTAATTGAAAAATCACTATTTCGTTCTGAAATTTACTAAGAAATCTTAAATAATATAATGGGTTTTAGTACACATAGCGCCTCTGTTCAAGGTGTAGGTGTGAACGCGGCGATGGCTGCCTACCAGAGCGCGCTCTTGTCCGCGATGGCCGCTCAGACGCACACTTTCCCAACCACTCTTACAGGTGAGCTCTTACACGTTTCACACCTGTTCGCTGTACTCAACGCAGCACATACTTCCACTTTACAATACCTTCTGACTCCGCACACCGTTCCGCGTCGTCGCTGCCCACTCATTTAATAACTGTCATACCGCAAACTGACTTAAAACCTTAAAACATAAATATCGCACGCTTAGTATTAAAGTGACCGAATTAAAAAAAAAAACACTTTTTTGATAAATGTTTTGTAATTAGGAGTTGGGTTGTTTATTTGGACATTAATAACACAAGATGTTAGTTTTACAGTTAGTTTTTTTTTTTCCATAAATATAGAATGTGAAACACAGATTTGAGTGAAACTTTAATTTGAATTGAAAACTATTTAAGTTGTTTATCTAAGACTCGTTTAAGACTTATTCTGAATTAGGTCACTTTAATACTAAGCGTGCGATATGTTACAGTGTGAAGTCCGTGAAACTGAAGATAATTTATATTTTGTGATATATCTTTACATAGTATAAAATAAAGTAGCTACCCGCCGTCTTGTACGCTTACACCTTTTAAACTATGCAACGGATTTTAATGCGGTTTTCACTCATGGAAAGTGCGTTAATTGAGGAACAAACATTATATAATTTGCAAAAAAAAAAAAACTGCACCCATGCGACGCCGGGAACGGGTCGCTAGTCTATACTTCTATACTAATATTATAAACAGAGTAGATTTGTATTTTTATAATGAATACACTCAAAAAGTACTGGACCGATTTTAAAAATTATCGGCTATTTTATCGGACGAAATCACGTGCAACAGATCAGTATATTATTTCACAGTGAAAAGCCAGGTTTAAGGCAATCACCTTAACCGAGTGAATCGAGCGTGTGATTAAAAAAAAGAAAGAAAGAAAAGAAATTTTATTGAGTCAACACAAATAGCACATGCAATACAAGTTTTATGAGAACAATCTTAATCGTATTGACATTAGTACCAAAGTTGCCAGTGCATGAACCAGTGCTTCGACCCAAATAGGCACCAAACTCAGCATATGCTGTGTGTGCTACAAGTCACATACAGCGCTGATCATGGCTTCACGGACGCCCGCCCAACTCCATAATATTTATCACAAACAAATAACATTTATATATCACTAGAGCAATATATATCAGTCTATAATAACATAAATAAATGAAAATAAATGAACAATCAGCACGTATAATTTAAATATATTAATTTATATAAACAGTGTATTAACAAGTGTAAATAATTATACTACTAGCGATAGGATGATTAGGATAGGTGATTAGGAAAACTAAGTACTATGAGTGTTTCAGCGCCAACAGATTTGTCGCTGAAGAGCACTCCGTCGTCAACGCCACTGCACGTGACGTCATCGGCCTCGTCCCTCGTCGGCGCCTCTTCGTCCCAGTCCAAGAGTCTACTGTCGCACAAGCTGTCCGGGGCCGAGGTGGGAGCCGTCCGCCAGCTCATCACAGGATATCGCGAGTCGGCAGCTTTCCTGCTGCGCTCCGCTGACGAGCTGGAGGCTTTGCTGCTCAACCAACCCTAGGACACGGCCAAGTCTCTTTCGGACATTCTCGGATTCAAGTTTCGCTATTTTTGAGAATCACAAACAGCTAAGTAAATTAAATTGATCACTATTTAATAATTAATTAATTAATTAATGTTTAATTAATAATATTGATTAATTATAATTAATTAATTAATTAATTAATAATTTTAAAACGAAAAATTCAGAGACGCAAATTAGAAAGACATTTGAATACAGTTCATTTAATTATGATAGTTATTAGCCGGTTGTTAAATTGATTGTTAAATTCGGATTTGTTAATTTTTAGATTGGGAATATTTTTTTATAAATCAGCAAAATTAATTATTTTTAATTAACAATAGTTTAAAAAAATTGTAATATTAATATGTCACAATTTAGAATGCGAATCATATTAATTATCTATGTCAAACATTTTTCTTGTTACTATTGCAAAATAAAGATTAATTAAGTCTGTAATAAGAAATCAGCGTTGAAATATTGTTTAAAGTCGAAACTTCATTATTCAGTTTCCTTTTTTCCATTCCATCTTTTTAATATCCCATTGGTTTTAGAATATCTTTTTAAAAATATATCTAATAAATATATATACCAACATAAAAACAATAATTCTAAAAAAATTACAATTGGTTTATAAGAAAATAATATGAGAATTTGGCTTGATTTTTCATTACCAAGAGGTATGTATACAATTAAAAATTATACAAGGAAGCAATTAAATACCATTAAATCATTTTTAAAGAGAGCCATTTTAATCGTTTGCAATATTAATTAAAAAAAAAAAATACAGTCTCACTAAAGATTGAATTAAAAATTTTATATTTATAACTCAACATACCCATAATTCAAAATTTTGCCAAATAAATAATGTCAATTTCAAGAGAAATTCAGTGTATTAATCATAGATTTCATTTAGCGCAATGAAATTTCATTTTCTATTCCATTGGGTGCACTAGAATTCAACCTTTAACTTAATTATAAATAATATAAGGTTGTTTTTCGATCTAGACATACAAACATAGTGCATACATATATAACATAAAATCTGCCACAATTCAAAATAGCTGAAGTAATACATATTAAACCATAATGTCAGTAAAGTATAATTTTTAATAAAATCTTTATTAAAACCAATAATTCTTGACAAAAGAATAAGAAGAAATCTAAATTATTATTATTATTTTTATCCGAATGTAATATTATATTGACCGAGAATGAAAAATTAAATTTGTTAAGAACATGTTAAAATAATTATATGGTTATAAATACTTTTGCTGAGAATTTATTCTAAATGGAATTTTCTACTTACAATAACTATTGGGTTCTATAAAATCTTGCGTACCTACTAAAAGTAATATATGGAAATAAATGATATTTCGGAATCATGGAGTTATATTAATAAGTAAAAAACTCAGATTAAATAAAAACTAAAGACAGAATTTTGCGGATAAAAAAGTGCGTAGGCCGGTGTTGCCATAATATTTCATTTTTATTTATTTTTATTGAAAATTTTGGTTTCCAAGTTAACTTACTTGTGACATGTGATTCTATC
Organism: Synanthedon myopaeformis; assembly: GCA_944738685.1. Lineage (NCBI taxonomy): Eukaryota > Metazoa > Arthropoda > Insecta > Lepidoptera > Sesiidae > Synanthedon > Synanthedon myopaeformis. The sequence continues at coordinate 2,215,099 of OX122936.1, read as the reverse complement.
TTGCTTTTTTATTTTTTGAAATTTTTTTTTTACGACCTTTCACTTCGCAATTCGGCATTTTTCACTTAAATATTTAAATAAGGTGAGACCTAGTTTGATTGCATTTGTGCGCGTGTAACCGTTTATGTTATGTATACATGGCGAAGCGTAGTTTTACCAGCCTCACTCTGCCGTCTACAGAGCTCTATCTTTAGTTCCTATTTAATCTGAGTCATGGAGTTATATTAATAAGTATAGGTAGGTCCTTCTCAATTAAGGTGAATTTTGGTAACACTGCTAAAATGTATTCAATTTTGTATGGTGCTTACGGGATTACACAGTGTTACCAAATACTATGTTTATTATCATGGATTCACCTATGAGTTTTGGATAATTAAAAGGAGTCTACGAATATTTATATTGGCGCAGTATTGTGTATGAAACTTTCCTAGTGATAAACTAAAAGAGATGGCGTTCGACTGAGAGAATAGAAAGTTTTTTCATACAAGTATCCGCGTCGATTCATATGAGACATTGTTTAAATGTTAATCTAGAACGAATCGAGACATCTAATCTAATGGAAGAGCCAGTTTCTTCAGCAAATATAAAAAGCTGCCATATTGTAAAAGTGTTGCCATTTGAGAAATTTCGCAAATTACTCGTTGGGAGAGTACAAAATTATTTTTGTGTATATTTAGGTGTAAGACAAAAAATCAGGGAGATTTTAATGTTAGATGTAAAAGTTCTTGCCTAGTGCGATGGGAACGTTCATCGATAACATGCTTGAAACTCAAAATGGCGGCTGATGAGCGTTTTAGGAGATATATATCTGATATGAAGAGTATATAATTATAGTTTTAAAAAATGGCATTCTAGACTTAAGCAGCACGAATTTATTTGTTGTTTTGTACTATACGATTAGTGTTCTAGTTATAAATATATATATCACTAATATATTCCTAATTTATCGACACATTATTTTGGGGACAAAATTATATTTTTTCTCATTCTATCAGCTCCATCCAAAACGTTAAAGTTCTTTTTGTCTATGGATCGAGTAGTTTAAGGGTTCATTTTGCTTTGCTCAATACAATTGACGTTTATATGTATACTTCTTTGTTACCATAGATTTGTATGGCCAAGTACTATATAGGTAGTTCATAAATAGTTTTACTGCTTTACTGTTTACAGTGTAAGGATTTCACTAAATCAATATTCATCAGCTATGGCCTAAAACAGTTTAATTTTGCCTTTTTATACCTAATAAAGATAGAAATACAGATGTGGAAAAAAGAGCGAGGTATATAAGCCAGTAAAATATATTTAATTTATATAATACATTTTGTATTGAACAGGTTTTTATTCTGAGGCGTCGAGTCAGCAAGTCTTTAATATTTTTCAAAAAGACTAACATTACCCCAAGAGGTACATAAGATCTGCTGCTTCATTTTCCGCAATTGGATTTCTCTCTAATGTTGTTAATTTTCTATTAATTATATTAAGTTTCATTAAAAATCGGCCAGTACGTAGTTTCCGATTTGAAAAATAGTTGTATCTTGTCGTTTTTAAATAGTAATAAAACAATAGGAATAATTTTATGACATTAAATACAAATAAAGCTTACTGTGTTGCGATCATTTTTATTCTAATTTGCAATCATTGTGAATGTCTAGACTAGATAGTCAAGTAAAAGTCAAATCTAGATATGTAATCTAGTGTTTAGTATGAGTATATATTTAAATCGTAAACTCGTTAGAATATAGAATAATTTTATTAATGTCGTCTTTTTCCATTAACAATAAGATATGACACTGATTTTTAGATGCTTGAAGAGACAAATCGAATATAATTTTATAAACAAAATAATAATAAAAAAATAAAAATAGAAATATTTAAATATCTGTATTTTTTTCCCCTGGAGATCTACATTTCATTGAGATAAACTACTCTTCAGTTTACATTTAATTTTTTTATTTAATCTTTAAAAGATAATAATGATTGCAAATTAGTGTAAAAAAGTTTTTGAAATAAAAATATAATATTAATTTTTGTAATTTGCGCCAGTTTTTCTCAATAGAATTAATGCTAATGCCAGTTTAAATTAGAAAAAATTGTAAATCCACTTTTGAATATAATAAATTGCCAAAGAGACAAATTGTTTTGTAACCTTGCTTTTACATTTTTATGTGAAATCGATGATAAACTTATTTTTCTGTATTACTTAATTGTTAATTGTTAGCTGGATTCATGTTGAGGTTATGATATATTTCAATGAAAAAAAAAAAAAAAATTAAAAATCATTAAACCTCAATGTGGAACCACCCTTAGAATATTTTTAAGTTCCAACCAGACAACGAGCGTTTTTAAAACAAATTAATCGTAACTTACAAAACGCGGGAATAGATATATGAAAAGTCTTTATTCTAAACATATTTCAATGCAACATTTTAATTCTTCTAAATATTTTTTAACTGCTTTAAAATACACATTTCTCTATTGTAAACAACCCAAAATATTAGTAGAAATCATTATAAATAATAATTTCTACTAAATTATTATAAATAATAACCAAAATTAAGATATATTATTCTGTACCCATCACAGGATAATACAATTAACGTTTAGCTTTAGAAGCTCAATTACTGGCAGGTGTTTTATAGCCTTTTTTGGCTGGCAGGTCTTTCATGCCAGTAACTGAGGAAATGAATTTTTGAGTTATGAGTAATAGGAAATTCGATTAACGCGCGTTGTCTGAATTCTTTATTATGTAGATTTGTGTTTTTCGAATCATTCCACTGAACTATTCAGATTTTCGATGCAGTTCGTAGTGATTGTAAATGGAAAATTAAAATATGTAAAAAGTTTAGATTTATAAATAAAAAAAAAGTTGATTAGAATATGAACGTTAAATGTTGGGTAAACGATTAAAAAAATAACGAAAATGGTGGTAAACGTTGAGAACATGAATTTGTTAGAAATTAAAATATATTATTATCTATTAGAGATGTATAAATGGTTTACAATTATTATTATTATTAGTTCGAGATAAATAACAAACTAAAATGGTGAAAAAAATACAAAATGGCGATTGTTACTATTAACGATATGAGAATTTAGTTATAATTTTGCAATTTCAAAATGTGAGTTTTACAATTTTGAAAAAGAAAATATTAAATATGCTCATACACTGATATTGATCTTTCAATTTCTTCAGTACCTCCTTTTTTAATGTATTTCTACAATAAATTTAGTTATTGTTACTGATACCTATAATCACACTACTACTTGCAATACTACTTCATTTTACAGTATTTGTTGGAGCTGTATTTTTTTATGTGAAGACAGGCTGGCACTAATTGATGGCAAGTGGCAAAACGGGCTCAGGGATCTCTCATTACTTCCCGAAACACAAGTGATTGATTCTATACGGGACTCGCCAGTTTAATCCGTTTATTGTTTTAACGCTTCAAACTTTATTAACTTTTCTCCACATAAGTACTTTATCGAATCCAGATGTTGTCTAAGTAATTAAGATTCTGACGAATTAGAAATCTGTTCAAAAACGAATCTGTCGAATACAAAAACAACTTCAAATCTATTAACGAAATGCACAATACCTTAAATAGATAACCATTATATTTTATTAATTGTGAATTCCTATAATTGGCCTATTTTTTTATATTATAAAGGGTGGCAGACAGGCTAACGATCCACTTGATGGTAGATGGCTACCGTCGCCATATTAAAGCTAGGCGGAAACAGTGCAGAAGGCTTTTCCAAAGTTCTAGCGTTTCTACTCATCCGGACTGCGCAGTGGCACCTTGTCCATATAAAATGTTCTATGTTCAGTTTAAAGTTTTAAGACAGATGGCAGCAGTTTCCTTCAATTAGTTGAAAAAAGTGAATAATGTTATTACTCATAAAAGTATTTGAAATAAAATAAAGATACTTAACATATCTAAGCAAACAAGTGGTATCAATGGTTCTAGTAAAACAATAAATAAAGCTTTCCACTTTAAAGAATAGTTTTCAAAAACTTGATGTAGGCATTAATATTACCAGATGTTGAAGTTTTTCAGGTATGATAATATCTTTTGCCCGCGACTTCGTCCGCGCTCCTTGTTCTTAGGTGTTAAAACATTTATTTAATCTTTATTACTCATATATTTTTGTCAGGCTTTGAATTTTTTATTTTACAATACTTTTTCTGGATGAAAGATATCTCCTCTGTATCCCTGACAAAATTTCAAGATGATCGGTTGAGTAGTTATACTCGTAATTAATTGTAATTAATTATTATATCATAGTTAGTTAATTGGCTTCTGTGAAATAAAAAAACAATTTATAAACAGTGCTCATGAGATAATAGGTATATATTTACGCAAGATTAATTACATAGGTACATCATTTATCCGATCAATGGTAAACGATCAGGAAAGTGACTCTTCCTCTCGTCAGACATCAATAGATGTGTGGCGTTTATAATAAAGTCCATGTTGGAAGGTGAAGCCAAATACGAATACATAGCTGGAAAACGCTCCGTGCCACACCTGAAACATTTTACTTACTTGTACACTAGCTGATGCCCGCGACTTCATCTGCGTTGAATCATAGCGCAATTTTATTTACAACTGTTTTTCTTACAGCCTTTGAACTACTTACAATTTTCTTATACCCCAAGATGCGAGGCCCCAAATTACACCATCGCTTACAGCTGGTGAACCAGTATCTCTCTGTAAATTAAAAAAAAAAAACTAATGGTGATTCGCTAATCGTCACACAATTGTAAAAACTCTTTCACTTCCTTTAAATCCTTCAAAATTACCACAGAAAGTAAAATATAAAAATATATGTAAAAAATAATTCTTTCTTGCATACAATTAAATTTCACTCTCTTGCAATGATTAATTAAATCTTTTTGCATTACCTACCACCATTTCTAAATGAATATGTAATGAGTAACAATTGGTAAGTAAACTCAATCAATTTGCTATAGAAGTATGCAAGAAACGAATAATCTGTCTCAGAGCATCTCCATCGGTCATATAATTGCTATATAAATGGTAGTATTAATCGGGTTGTAATTACCACCATTGAATATAAAAATTCATTTCAATCAAACTGTAACTTCTTTTTTCTTAATAGTATAAAATAAAAGAAGTCTAAATCATCCAGCGTATTTTGATACGCCTTACACTAATGAAAAGAGCGATAAACAACGAAAAAGAAGCATGCGTTCGAAGTTGGGGGCGGGTCGTTAGTTTTTGATAAAAAAATAAGTTTAACAGTTTGCATTAATGGACAGAGCGTTATGCGAGGAAGGTTTTTGTATATTGCATTCGTGTGAAGCCGGAGTGAGTCGCTAGTAAAAAAAGGTGTTCTTACAGTACACGGTGCACGTTTTCCAGATTGAGACAAGCAGATGAAGTTGTCGGTGAGAGGCATTCCGTAGCGCATGGTAATGTTGTTACACGTTGCGTGGTCCATTAACCTTGCGTGATGAACTTGCAGGGCGACCGGCGATACACTTCTCGTATAGACGCCGTCACGCTAAAAAATTTAGAATACCTACTTCGTCATATGTTAACTAAATAACTAGTGACAGGGCACACTGCGTTTCGCAGTCATTTGGGCAGCCCATCTAGCGGGAATAACCACCACCTTACAGAAGATCACAGTGAAAGAACACTGTGATCTTCTGTTGTGTTACTGTGTGTGAATATGGGATGCTAAAGCCAATTTCCCTGTCATTTCCTAATCCCTTATCTTTATCCTACTATGGTCGGCAGCTAATTTACAGCACTTGTGGTAGCCACTATCAAGTGGACCGTCAGCTTTTCTGACGTCAGCCAACAATAAAGAAAAAATACGGAAAATGTAGAAAATGTAGAAAAAGAGGCCGCCAGTAAGCTGGCAATTACTTGATGCTAGACTAGCTTTTTTTATGTTAATATCGACAGACAGGCTGACGGTCTACTAACTTGATGGTATGTGGTAACCGTTGCCTATAACACCAACAACACCATAGGTGCCATAGAAATATTAAGGATAAGGGATAAGGATGGAATGGGGTTATGGGCTCTGGCATCCCTTACTCTGTCACCGAAACACAACAGCACATATGCTGTTATTTCACGGTGGTATTCTATAAGAGGGTGGTTACTGTCGCCAGATAGGCTGCCCAAAAGACTGTGACATCAAGCTTACAAGTATATTAACAAAGTTAATTATACAACTGGTGTTCTATCATCATAGATAGAACCCAGTTAAGCTAAGTTTAGTGATAATTCATAGATAGAAGTTAAATCCAGTTGGTACTCACTCTCTCAGTGCCCCAACCACACACCCAGGCGTCATCAAAAGGCGGCATCATGGCACGATTTGGTAGGTCTACACTGTGAACTCTGTCTGAAAATCTATTCAATAATGTTTATAGATAAAGGTTATTTGGTGTGGTGGGCTATCACACTCTAGAAACGCACCAAAACTTGCCCATGATAGAAATTATATTTAGGTAATTTAGGTATGGGTCAGAAGAATAACTTAAAGCTCAGGTATACTGATATAGGTTATTCTGTGCGTACCAGACAACTACAGGGTCCAGAGACGACATCCCAGAATCTAATAAATAAGGCACATTTAACGTCTATGTCAATTCTGATTTTGTCCCTGTTTTATTCCTACATCCTCAATTTAAATAGACCAAAACAAAGAATTTAGTAAATTTTCCTGTGAGTATTCTTTTAGTATTTAAGGCACTATTGACCCCAGCCGTCAAATCGTGAGACAAATACTTTTTATAATACTTATTAAGAAAATCAGTGTATCTATCCGATGCAAGACTGAATGATTTGTAGTTCCTAATCATAAATGCCGCTGATTGTGCTTACAACAATATAATCTCGTACCTTATATTTCTGTCAAGATAGGCAAGTGCTACATCATAATCTGGCAACCCCCTTATACTCCAGTAAGGGTGTCTTATCACTTCATTGATCTTAGCCATTTGCCCACCCTCGTGGACATGACGGGACCCTGCGCGTATCCTCATTCTGTTAATACGTTTTGTCCTGTAAAAATGAACCTGGTTGAAGGACGTTACTATAGCAAGAGTGACTTGATAGTATCTAGCATCGACAATTTCTGTCCGAACTTACTTCCAAAAGCAGTTTGCTGTGGATATAATTAGTCGCTGATTAAGAAGGGATCCAGTACACCAATGTTGTCCATCTTTCTGAATAGATACAACGTATGGGAAGTCCTCAATCCTTGCGTCCTTACTGGCTATCAGCCTTCGCGTATCTGCATAAAATCTGCATCTTGCATTCCTACACCCATTTTCATTGTTTTTCTTATTTTTTTCATCAATCTTTTTTCTTGAAAGATTTTTGAAATTCTTTCTCCACTGTTCCTCATTTTTTCCATTTACAAACGATCTAGGTGATCTTTTCTGTTTTCGATCCATATAATATTTCGCAGGCAATTTTTTCTTCATTTCTCCTGGCATACCAGGCACAATATCCACATCTTTGTTGATAGAACGCTTTTTTCTAATGAATCCGTAAGAAACATTTGTCTTACCCATTCTCTGGTTTCCCTTGTAAGGCAACTCATATTCAAACAAATTACCCAGTAAACTCTCTTGACTGGATACTGGGAAGAATTTATATGATTTTGGCACTCCCTTATACCTATTAGGATTATCTATTAAGACGGTGTCATCCCTTGATTGGATATTCTTATATATTCTCAATTTACTTGCATTTCTATCAATTTCTACAATGAGTCCTTCAGCGACAGCAATAATAAACATAAAATACAAGATGATCATATTTAAAATTGTGCGAAAAACTTTTCCGTTATTTTTTCTTTTCGGTTATTATTATTTTTTATATTCGTCCGAGACGATTTGGTCACGGATGTATGGATTTTCAATTAATTCAGTTTACGAGTGAAACTGAAGACTCAAATATGAATTTAAGTTGAAACGATTACATCTAATGTTTATTTATTTTTTATTTACAATTTTTATTTATACATAATCTGAGCAATAGGTTATGGAGAAAAGATTTCCGGTTACGGAACATAACATTTATGATTTCAAAGTGTTTTGTGTTGAGTGTGGTCATAACATAAGCAATCTTTGAGGCTCATTCTGAAATATAATAATTTAGTCAACGAAACTTTAAACATTTTAGATTTTCGGTCAGAATAAATGACTTGTTGTCAAGTCTGTGATTTTAATAATTTATTTTTTAAACTATTAGTTTTCCACTAATAAATTGTTCTAAACAGAATAGTACATAGGTATAACACAAAAAATCCTGGATAACAAAATCCAAGCATCTCATACCTTTTCCTTGATACATTAAGTTAACTAGGGGAATTAAATTCAATGGTGTTCGTTTCTTTTTTTAAATAAAATATTTAAAAATTTGTACAAAATTATATTCCAATCGAACCTGCTAATTAAACACTGAAGATAAATTGTTACTTATCATAAATTTTTGGACAACTTAGTAACATTGTAGTGTGAACATTTGAAAAACCATTCTTTATTAGAACCTGAAAAAATACTGGCCATTACTTAATTGTGATACTATCAATCTATTCACAGACTCTTAAACTCGACTGTCTGGATTTCGTGTTCGGTAGAAAGCGGCAAGAAAATCGCCGCCGGCAGGCGACTTCTCGTGGGCTGGGTGTCAGCACACGTTAAGATGCTACCACAGGGCACGTGGCTCCGATGTGCCAGTTAGAGATAGACCGCTCTGTTTCCGCTGCTGTAAGGAAGGCCATAAAGCCCGCCTATGTAGGAAACCTCCTCAATGTGACCCCTGTGCCACAGCAAAGAGGAGAGCGGACCACCCGATCGGGAGCTGCGCGTGTCAAGGCCGCCCTAGCCGGCCTAAGAGGCCTAAACAGGGCTGCCAAGGCTATAGAAACGGGTCCTTAGTGGCGCCGTCAGGTCGCCAGACGAGTGATGTGTTGGTTCACAGTTCCAGTGGGTCGCTGTGATAAAGCCGGGGATAAAGCCTCGCTGTGATCACTCTTAATCTCTAGGCGCAATTTTCTTGTACGTAGCGAGCTGAACAGCCAATTGATTAAGTATAGTTTTTCCTGCTGGCACAATAGAGTCGTCAGCGGTTTGCGCTCGCGATAATCTCACAATACGCCCACATTCCCTTATGAAATATTCCAGTTCATTCTCCAGTTGACGACTGTCGCCTGGAACAGAATTAAAATGTAAATAAAATAGTTGTTTATGGGAATCAAATTAGTTCATTGCTTAAGAGTAAACGTGGTCTCTAATTGTGGGCCTCGTAAGGAAGCTCAACGTCGCTCAACGAGCTCTTGAGTGGGCTATGGGAGGGGAATGAGGAGATCCGTAGACGAACGAAAGTATTACCGCCATAAGCCGGCGGATCAGTAAGTTTTAGTGGCAATGGGCAGGATACATACTACGGAAAGCCTTGAGCCGCTGGGGCCGAAAAGTTCTCGAGTGGAGACCAAGAACCGGCAAGCGCAGCTTGGAATACCATCCACAAGGTGAACAGGCGACCTGATAAGGGCCAAGGGTCTACGGTGGATCCAGGCTGCTTCTGACCGGTCCTTTCGAAAATTATAGGGGAGGACTATGTCAAGCTGTGACGTCCTACGGCTGAGATTATGTAAATGTAAATTTACATAATAAACACATACATTACATCTTTTGGACACTTTATATTAAAGTCACTTTAGTGTTAATTTAATTTAATCGCCATATCACATGGCTCCGACTTCGTTCGTTCGAAAACATCTTGACATCTTTTTATCGCTTGTGACGACGACCAGTTTGGACGATCCCTCGGAAAATAACATTTTTTCAGGGTAAAAGGTATCGTATATTGATTACCTCCAGGTAAAAAAATATTTATAATCAGTATTATAAGTAAGAATTTGAAAATAATCACCTTGTCCCATCCTAGAAGTGGCTGGTTGTAAGCATTTATTAGTTAACCTTGCCAATTGAGACCTTTCGGAGCTGAACGCTTCATCCAAATCAAACAACTCCAGCGGCGGTGGCGGTGACTCTCTAAACGTAGGTGGAAATGTCTGAAACCAACCAAAGACATCCTCATTTTTCTTTCATATTTTCACTATTTTTAAACTTTATCTATACTAATATTATAAAGAGCAAAGATTTGTTTGTTTGTTGTTTGCATTTAATAGGCTCCGAAACTACTGGACCGATTTGAAAAATTCTTTCACTGTTAGGGAGCTATATTATCAGCGACTAACATAGGCTATACTTTATAAAGTTACGCGGACGAAGTCGCGTGCAACAGCTAGTATTATATATTTTTAAGTGAAAACTTCTTTATGCGGGCTTGGGCAATTGTTTGTATAGAGAATTTGGTAGGGGGTAAAATAGTAAATTCGGACCGACATGCGACAGCTCGTTGAAAAGAGTAAGGATTTTGAGGAACGAAACGATAGCGTGTTATAACCTGCCAGCGCAGCTATATCTGTCGTCGAAAAACAAACAAAGCGAAAATAGAAATCTTGTATGAAGTGTGTAGTTTGCGTTGAGGAACGAAACGATAGCGCGTTATAAACTGCTGGCGCAGCGACATTTGTCGTCGAAAACTATTTAAACTTTTACTTACGGCTAATTGTAATGGCGGAAAAGGTGTTTCAAATTGAGGCACGATTAGGCGAAGGGGTTCATGTTTGATTCCCAATGCTTCGTACAGTCCAAGCACCTCGGGTACTGAAAATTAGCCAGATTGTAATTATGCTAAATTAAAAGTTTAGTAAAGCTAAAAATTAAATTAACACACATCTGCGGGAAAATTCTCAAAACCTTTTCTCTATGAGAAATACAAAGAAAATGAAAATTGTTAACATACACTGAGCTAGATTCAAAGAGAACAGCTTCCAAGTGAACAAGGCGTGTGGATGCAGAGGCGTCAACCTTGGCGGAGGCGCAGTGGCAGGTATGGGAATAGGTATGGTACTTAACCACATCATATCACCCAAGGTACGATACTCATTCACCTGTCAAACAAATATCCCTATAAGCCATATTATTGTGCATAATACCTATGTTTGTGTGATTTTATTGGCTTAAGTTTATCAGTTCTAAGATTATTATTTACACTAAGCTAGATTCGTATACTGATCGAAATTAAACCACAATCATTTCAAAGGTGGAGACCGTCAGGCCTTTCTGAGTCTATCTTTACATAATAAAAAAAATCCATATTTCAGAAACAAATAAAGAGAAGAATACTCACATCGGGGTCCTCAGCATCAATAGGGTTCAGATGTATATCCACCAGTCCACCCAAATAATTGAAAACCATCTCCCTGATCAGATCATTGCTCTCGCTGTCCAAAAACTGGTCCGCAAAGAAATGTCCAGAGCCAATGACGAACAGTTTTCCTGAAAAAGTTTTTGTAATCTCACGTCTTATAAAATCTTTATCTATTAGACATAGACTTGTGATCTACAACTTAACCTATGTAAACTGAATGAATGGTCTATGTTTACTTTCTCTAAAAATAATTTAATAAAAAACCATTTCGAGTTATTCAGGTATAGGGTTCATGATGTGTTTCTATGTGTTTTGAAATAATTTAAATATTTATTAGAGATGTTGAACTAAACTAGCGTCGGCATTGGCGTCGAAATACGTCACAAAACAGAATGAGCCTAAAATTTAGCCGGTACGAATCCGGCATAACCCGCAGTGTCCCCTACACTGCTGGGTATCCAAGAGGATTTCCCGTTAAAAAAAACGGGTATGATCCCATGATGTAAGTACCCAATAATAAGAAATTCAGATATGACAACAAACCTCCACTTTTATCAGTATAAATTGCAGCCACGGGTCGTTTGACTGGGTAGCACACGTCGCTACTCGACATTATAGCAGACGCTGGCTTCTTCACTGTCAGGGTCGCGCCGTACGGATAAACGAAGTTTGGTGTCGCTGGATCTTCTCTGTTATTACAATACAATAATTATTACATGCATAAAAATAGCATAATTTGTAAATTTCCTACTTAATTAGAAATTATCTATGTGAGAACATTAACTGACCTCTGCTGGTTACAGCTAACTAGGAGAGTATAACTCGTATATATGGACAGAATAACCTTATTACGTTAAGTTTCGATGAAAAAAAAAAAAAACTTATGTTGTAGTACAAAGTAACTAAATGTATTTGAGAAATATGTTTAACGCGAGTAACTGCTAACTTAGATAATAAAATAATAATAATATAAAAAAGTTTGATGAACTATTCAATACATAAATTGTACCTACTTTTTGAACAGTTCAGTTATTGAACATTCAATTATTGAATTAATTAGGCCAACCAGATGAGATAAATAAGTAAAAATGTCAGAGGTTAAGAACATTTTTGTCATACTTTTATGATACAGTATTTAATGATCCATTAGGATTATTCATTGAGACATATTGATATTTTTGCTTATTCCTAAGTCCTGATGTACGAATTCAAAATATAGATGCAAGTATAGATATAATTAATATTAGATAATGATTACATATATATACATTTTTATTTTTAGTTATATATACTGCATTTCGTAGCCAGCTGGGCAGCCTGTCCAATAATCCGACTGAGGTGCCGCGCCGTGGTTCGATCGCATAGTTCTAGTGAACTTTATTTCCCATTGTTGGTTCGATTATTCGAACTGCTGGGAATCACAAAAGCATTTTGTTCGACCAATCGAACTAGGATCCCATTGGTCCGATTATAGAGTCGAACTACGAGGATAGTACGGTTTTTAAGCCACTTGGTTCGATCGTATAAACGGAAGATTAGTAGGTAATAAAATGTTAATTATTTGGCTAATACCCTATCAAGTATCATTTGTAACCTCTGTGGCGTTATTATTACAGGCGACAATAGTCAATTTGTTATTACTAGATATGAATTAATATTAAACTTAATATAATAATAATTCAAACTCTTTGAAACGTACAGAAAGTCATCCGACTCGCTTGAGTAATTCGGCATTTTCATGATGTACTTCGTGATAGCTCTGTTGATGATACCGTTTGATATGTGACATTCCTTCGGATGGTAGAATTTGTGATACTTCGCTCGAACTACACAATCTGTAATTATGTGCAATTTCTCATTTTGGTTTGACAGGCACAGGCACGCTGCGTTTCGCAGTCATATACTTATTGGTTAGCAAATCTGGAGGTAGTAATCGCCCGTTTACAGTTAAACACTATGAAATAACAACATGCACTGTTGGGTTACGGTGGGCGAGAAAGGTTTACCAGAGCCTGTTGTCAACTAAGGTCGAACCGTACTTATAACACTATTGCGTTGCTTGTGTTATAATAGGCTACCTTAGCCACCTACTACCAAGTGGACCGTGCAGAGCCTCTCTGACTACCTTTACATAACAAAACATCTTTAGCATAATTCGAGCAAGCGTACCATAGGTAGGTATATTAGATAAGCTGTTTTTTTTTTTTTTACAAATAAATGATATAAAAGTCGAACCATTGTTGACGACAATCCCATATTCTTCCAAAAAGAAGTTAATATTTGTGTTCATTCTCTCTTCACCGCCATCAGTCATTGCCACAAGAACAGAATCTCCTCTCTCCACTAAGCTCTTCATGCACGTGAGCTCATCATCCGTAAATACGTTCTGCGGTCCTGGTACCACCAGTATTTTGACATCTTGCAAGATATTCGCTGTCAGTTCATCTCGGTTGCTAAAAATAAAATAGGTACCTACTTGTTTATTTTTCTGTATAAAACTTGGCGCTGAAGTGTTATTCAAACATTATTTTTCATATAATAATAATAATAATAATCTTTATTTCACAAAAACACATGTCTTAGTTACACATATTCGTTGAGTGAATGCAATTTTTATGATGATATATTTGTCAGGTGTTGAATTTCTATTTTTAGGTGATCCCTAGGGAAAAGTAGGTACTTTTTCCTGGATGAATGGTACCCTTACAACTTACCTACCTACCTTGTAAAGCTGACGTGTATGTAAAATTTCATAGAGATATAAGTAGTATACTTGCAAATTTGAACAAAAGAACATAAATTTTTTATAGGTATCTACTTTGTCAGCGTCGCAGAACCTAAACACTTTTTGAAGACTGCACATGATGCTATAATAGGGTGAAATAGATCGTCTCCGGGGCATATTAGCACAATAAGAGCGAAAGGCGACACTGGTGGATCCAGAATTATGGATAATTATTGGAGAGAATCCAAAGGTTGTCCAGCAGATAACTTCATATGATCATAAATAAATTTTAAATACGCAAAAAGAGATTGAAAATACTTACATCATAACCTTCCACGTAGACTTCAATTTCCGATGCAACATCTTGTAATTCTCGTTAATTTTGAATAGTTCATTTTTAGATACATCAAATAGGATTGCATTTACGCTTGACTTCATCTTCTAAATAAAATATATGAGGTTAAACTCAAATAATATTCAATAGTGAATACACTTAACCTATTCGTCAAACGATTTTGTTGTGTTTACGATTTCGTTGCTAGGCAACGAGTTAGCAAGTCATAAATAAAAAGTAGGTAGGTACTCTATGCAAGAAGCAAGCAAAACAAGAATCCTTTTTTTATTATATGGCAGCGTTGTAATTAATACAAAATATTTTTTTCGTTGTTATTTTTGTTTTATTACATAATAACAAATTACGTTGCACTGGATTCTTAAAAATAAAACAAAATGTGACTTTTGCAAGAAATACATATAGTACCTACTGTGCCTTAAGTTGATCAATGATAATACTTAGTAATATTTTACTTTCTAAAGAAAAATTTGGGATGTATTTATGGAATGGGAAGTTCGACCATTTAGGCTCAGTATTTATTTTTTACGTAACTAAGGTTCAAAGTTAGAAAATTAAATAAAAGTAGGAGCCTTTATGTCAGCTATTTTCTTAATTTTTGAGAAATTCATAAAAGTTATTGAAAAATACTTAATATCGTTCAATCGTACCTACTATTTAAAAACAGTTTGGAAATACTCCTTGTTATGTAGAAACGGTATATAAATAATTTTCAAAAAAAAAAAATTCGGGAACTATTACTAATACTTTTAATTATATTTGACATATTGTGATAGAGCTTGAACCTAACATTAGTTTCAGTTTTAGTAAAGGTTTATTTTAGCCTGTATATCTTGCTGAAAAGCCGGGGGCGAATCGCTAGTATTATCTAAAATAAAACAAAAAAAATAAATTTGTCAAATAATATAATTTTATTTACAATGCGAATAGTTATAACATTCGAATCGATTTTTTTTTTAATTCCATAGAATACATTATAATTAATTAAATTCTAACGCGTAAACTAATTTATATACAATTAAATTTAAAATCAATTCTTAGTCTAAAAATAATTAATATATTTTTACTTTCAAATAATATTGCTAGTCGTGGAGTCACTTCACTTCTACTTCACAAATGTTTTAATATTACACAAAATATCGACTTTATTACAAAATAAAATTGAAATATTTTTTTTCGCGAATACTGCTGTAGAAACATAATTATAATTATACTAGAAGCGTTTCATTGTTCACATATATACGTCAAAATAATTTTATATATATATGTTAATAAAATGAGACTGAATGACCTTGCCAATTCAAAAATTTAACAAAGTAATACATGACAACTATATAAAACATGACATATACGTGTTGTCAAATCAAAATGTGCACTTTTTTTGATATTCCAAAATTGTTACTTTAGTGAATATGAAAAAAAAAAAAAACTGCTAAGTGCATATAAAATATGCATTTGCAGCAGCAGCTAGAATCCGTTATATATATGAAAATTTTACTTTATTATCAAAATAATAAATAAATTATTAAATTTTCACGTATAAAATATAAATAAAGTTACGTATAAAAACCCAAAGTATAAAATAAAATAGTTACTTTTTTTTTTAAATAAATCTTTATGTAAACTTTTTCACGAATTTTTTTTTTGTCGCTATTTTTACACATAGAGATTTTGGTTTGACAACGACGATATTTCAAACACAATGTTTTTTTTTTAAATAGTCATAAATTTTTTTTTTAGTTCAATCTATGTAATTACAACGCTGAAACATCCCAAACTATTTAAAACCATTTTCATGTATAATGATATATTATAATATTGTTGGTATTTACGCTATTTTATGTCACTCCGCGCGACTTATTAAACTAAAAATAATTGTGCTTAATTAATAATAAGGAACGAGTTATTTTTCAAAAAAATTCAATTTGAAAAATTTTAAAATGTTGGACAATTAGAATACAGAGAATGTTCAAATACAAAATTGAGTACACTTGAATAGTTCACAAATAAAAATAATTGAAGATTTTTATTTTTTCTTTATAATAAAAATGAAAATAATTAACATAAGGAACTAATGATTTTTCAAAGAAAAAAATTTAAGAAAATATTGTAAAATATTTGACAATTAGAAATATTCAAATCAAATTCAAATACAAATGGAGTACAGTTGAATTGAATGAAAATAAATATTAAATAAATTGAAACCAACTTTTAAAATAACTAATAGAAACGTTTTCTGTGTCCATGTGATAGAAATTACATGTAACACTTGTATTTTCTTGTGTTTTAGTAATTGGAACTAACATTAAAAACCAAATACTATAAATAGAGTTTCTGTTCAAAATAACGCTAATGGATTTTATATAAAATAAATAAAACTCCCGTTAACTATTTTAGAAAACAATCTATAAATTTTTCACAACATGACGTTATGTGGTTTTATGATCACAAATTTCAACATATAAATTATTGATAACTTTAGGTGCATAAAAATGACAGCTCGAATAAAATAGAAAATTGCAAATTAAAAAAATATTCAATGTATATATGTATATTGTCCTAAAAATTATTTTACTAAAAATAAACTCTGTACAAATTGTATATGTATAAAACTTACATAGTAGGAATGGACTCGTAGTAACTATATGTAGAAAATTCTACAATTTTTCGATATATATTTACATAGTTTTTTTTTTTTTTCTCGTAGATTTTGAGCTGACTTTGAGCTTTTAAAACTAAATAATATTGTTTAAATAAAGCATATAAAGTTTTAACTTAGAAGAAAAAAATTGCTCGAAAACTAAGAAAATCTAATGTACTTCGTGCTGAGCTATGTTTTGTAGAGAATTATAAAAAGACATGTTATTGCATTTTGATTCTTAGCGCGATCAAAATAAGTCATAAATTGTGCAAAGTTTAAATTGACATTGTTATTATTATTTCTGTCCTTTTCTAGCAAACTAATCTACTTACTGACAGAAAAGGATAGACGTACTTTTTATACGAAATCTGGGTATACTCCGTCTAACCATTTATTTTACTTTTGAAAGTTCGAGTATGACATGTAAAGTTAAAGTTTAAGTTAAAGTTGACTTAAACTTAATTCCGTCTTTTGAAGGTTAAGACCCTTTTTCACCAACTAGAAGTAAAGTGTTGATTAGTTACTTTTAGAAATAATTTTATGTTTTATTAAATTATGCACTCGGTTCACTGCATACTTCGATAGGCGAAGCCTACTTGACACTTTACTCAGAGATTATATATAAAGAGGCTCTAAGAATTCTTAAGTTAATGAATAAATGGTTGGTCCGATTAAGTATTTTTTGATTTATTATCAGCGTTAAAATTCTTATTCCTTTTCTTTAGTGTCCACGAACTTTCTGATTTTATTACAATTGTATGATTTTTTTTAACATTTAAAAAAAAAGCTCGGCGAGACTGAATTTAAACTAATTTTGGAACGTCCAGCGAAAATTGTCAGAATTTTTTTTTTCTTTTTTTCTGAATAATAAACGAAAAAGCGTACGTTTCAGTCGACGAGGTACCAGGCGAACAGCAAATCATAAGAAGCCCATGTCGAGGGCGTTGTAGAGCGCGGCTATATCCGAATGACTGGAGATCCTCCAAAACGGATAGTTCTTCGCTTTGGCGGCGGCTTCCTCGTCTTGTCCGTCGCCGATCACCACGTAAGTGCAACGATCTCCGAAGCGTTGCTTTATTTTCTCGAAACACGTTTCTTTACCTATAAACATTTAACATAACTCTTTTAACACTGAAGACTCTTTTAATACCTGTCTTCTTACGGTTAAGGAGCCTTACGGCAACTTTTGAAATGAATATTTCAAAATTGACTATGGTTTTGATCTGGAAATCGGTGGCAGGCACACAGTCATTTGGACGGCCCTTATGGCGGCAGTAACCACCTATTAGAGAAGACTACCGTGAAATAACTCATGCTGTTGTGTTTGTGTGAGTGAGTAAGTGAAGTGCCACAGTCTATTTTCCCTTATCCTATCCCATCCCAATCCCTTATCCTTAATCCTACTATTAATCCTTAAGGCAGAGCACTTGCAGAATGTGTGGCGTTGCTTATGTTAATAGGCTACAGTAGCCACATACCATCAAGTGGTTTTTCAGCCTGTCTGCCAACCTTTAGAAAATCAATAAAACTGACCTGTTTTCGTGGCTGAATAAATGTTTTCAATGGGAAAGACATTGCCGAGACCAAACAGCAGCACCTTTGCCAACGCCGGCACTAATTGCGTCGTCGTTACAAGAACGTTCACGCAATTTTCTCTGGAAGAGTAACAATTTCCTTAATAAAACTTATTTACTTAAAACTAAACTTTAGACTTTTGAGTTTAGATGTGTCAGCCTAAACATTTAAGTAAGATTGTAAATAATAATAATAATAAATAAATATCTTCACACATTCCACACAGCACCATCTAGTTCCACATTAAGCAACTAATGCTTGTATTGTGGATACCAGACAGTTGATATACTACATAGGTTAATTTTTTTTTTTTTTTTTTGTAAATACATACATATTGTAAATACAAAACATCCATGACTCAGGTACAAAGGTAAAATGTTAACACATAAACATTTGCCCCTAGCGGGATTCGAACCCAAGACCGTTTGGTTAACAGCTAGGGTCACTAGCCACTAGACCAAACGAGTCGTCAAATTGTAGATAACATTCTTTGAAATTTTCTTTACAAATTTTGCCCGTGGTGACAATAAATGTCCGTTTTAGATTCACATATTAAACTTTGCAGTAACAAAGTTAAACTTTATGTCAAAGAAACAAGTTTAAAGTTTGCTTTAATGTATCAATCTAAAAGTTAACTAGGACATGTGTCATATCTAATCCAAGCCTTGTTATCTTACATTTACATAAAGTAAAACATTGACTTACAGCAATGAACATAATGTTTTATAATTTTAGAAGACGCTCGTGTGTGTTCAGATTGTTTAGAACTATAATTTGCTTAGAAGTGTATTTAATAAATACATTTATATTATCGAGCTTTTAAAATCTCAATTAAATTTGTTTTTTTTTTTTAATTTGCACTATTTCAAATGGACAATTCATTGGCCAATCATTCCCAAAGTAAACAAAGTTTTGTATAAGTAGGTGCCAGAATACAGTGGTATTTTGGTGAACCAAAGGTATTTTGGTTCTCATACCAAAATACCTTTGGTTCTCATACCAAAATACCTTTGGTTTTACGTATCATCAAGTGGATACTTCGGTTAACCTTACAGACTTTTACCATAACAATGAGTTACCTTGCATTTATCATATTGAGGCATTTGCAGGCAACTGTCAACCAATTGTCTGTGGCGTGTTCCAAATCAACCCTCAGTTGCAACCACTGATCGCTCTTCGGTGAGCCAAGGAGTCCACCGACACTGAAATTCACAATTTTATTTTTTATTTATTTACAATCGCATAATGAATGTACTTTAATGATTTTATTGAAAAGACCATTTATAGCATAAAACATTTAGAATCATAACAATTATAAAAGCAAATACTAAAAACTAGCTGTGCCTCGTGGTTTCACCCCCCGTTCAAGTCTATATGTATAGTCAGCCTGGGGGTAACTTTAAATACTTTTTAATATGTTTATGCTTACAGAGATAAAAATATTATGTATTCTACTGATGCTACTGATAATACTATAACTAAGCTTAAAACTTTGGGTAACTTTTTTGGAGAATAAAACTTTTAAATAGCTGGATCAATTGAGGAGGTTGGGTTGTTAACAATGTTACCGTTACTTACCAGTTTTTGTAGCTGTTGTATGTATCCTTGATTTTCCTATATCGGAAAGCCAATTTTCTCATCCAGTCGACGCCGCCCCTGACACCAGGCGCGCATAGTCCGGCGCTAGGTGCGGCGCCTGGGTGGAAGCCGTCCGTTGCGAAGTTGTACGAGGATAAGTCTTGGCCGTTGTCGTCCGCCGCCACAGCGTCTATGTGCTCCTGGTCGCAGTCCTGTTTAACAAAATATAATACATTGACATACACACTGACTGACAAATGAACCGTCAGCCTGTCTGACAGCATTTACTTTAAAAACAATTACCCTACAAATAATAAAGCTATTTAGCACAAAAATTCACACTTACATTTATCCTTTTGAATTATTTTCAAGGCATGTTTGGTATATAATATGTACAAAAAAAATAAAATAGTAAAAGTAAAAACTTACTTCGACATCATTAAAAAAGAAATGTGTATCGGCCAAACTGAAAATCATCTCTTCCATTCTGAAGCCAAGCTGAATTATATGTTGTGTATCCTGCAAAAGAATATTTTTATTGTTTAATATTAATTTCAATAGGCTTTTATTGGATAATAGTGGAGAACCTAATCTGATACCAAGAAATTGTCTACTGAACCTACGGCTATTTGGACGACTTTTCTTTTATGACCCACTAGCGACCCGCCCTCGGCTTCGCACGGAGTTGAAATATGTAGGTATTAAAAAAATCCATTCTTTCAGATTTCTAGACGTAGTGGTTTTGATTGTGCATTGATAGTCACTCAGCGGGCAAACGATTTTATATACTCGTATATTAACTTAAAAGTTAATAATAGCCGTTCACTTAAGACACAATCACAACAATAAAACAAAAAATTATAAAAGAATTAAATATCAGTCACTTAACAGTTATTTTTTAAAAATTACCAACTGTCAGAATGCAGATTCTGAGAAGAATGCCGGGCAAACCTCATAGACGTTGTTTTCAATTTAAAAACTAAATAAATATTTAACGATGTTTTATATTAATTTTTTATGATATTAATTACAGAAACAGTAATACTAAAAACTAAGTAGGTTATACAAATGTATGCATTGAATAATCAACCCATTATTATTTCATTTGACATCATGATAAAAACAGACAGGTCAATAAATGTCACTTTATTTATTTATTTATTTCTATTTAGGATCATGCACTTTCATTTGTTGTTTTATATTATTTGTACTAGTTAACAGACATACCTTATTGTACTTGGTAGCATATGTGCCGGTGAGAAGTGAATGAAATATGATAATAGTTTCATCCAGGTCCCAGATGAACACCCGCTCCGTTGCAGGTTCGGGGACGTGTTGTGCTGGAGATGACGACGTGTTCCTACGACCTCTGCCGCGCGTACGACCTACTGTACTTTCACTGAAATTTTATAAATTATTTCTATATAGGGTAACATGACCTAATGTTGGCACCCCTCCAATTTATTGCCATGCTAAACTTTTCTCTAAAAAATAAGAAACTGTGTTCCCACAAAAAATAAATAAATTTTAGGTTTATGATCTTTATGAATTGCTAACACTAAATAGTCAGATGATTTAAACACTGTCAAACTTTAAAATTTTATTTGAGTCACAACGAATTTTCTGTTACATGGGCAGTTTCTTAAGATTTTGTTAAGGTAAGTTGCTCCCTGTTTTAATTGTTTATGTGATTTTCATAAACATATAATATTTGTTACATCTATTTATAGAAATCATCATGTTTTTTATAAGATTTCCAATTGTTGGCATCGTGCTAATAGTGAAAATACAATTATAGACAGTATGCTAATAATTAATTATGGCATGCCAACAATTGGTTTTAAGTAAAATAATGATTAACCTGAATGCTTAATCAACATTATCAAAAGGATATATAAAATTTGTAGGAGATTTTTTTGTATCATATTGCTTAAAGTGCCAATAATGGTGCCAATAATTCCCCTATTTACAAATCAAAAATATACATTTAAAAAAATTATTCCGAAAAAAAAAACAAGGCAGTTTTAAACTAGCGTCAACCATTTAGCATCAACAAAGTCAAATTCAAGTCAGGTATAATTTTAAATGTTTGCATTTAAACCAAAAGCAAACAATGTTAGACCTAGTAGAAAGCGCCTGTGTGGTGTTACTTATTACAAAAAGATGTCAGATACTTAATATATCATATATATATGCAATAAATATGCACAGATTTTCAGAGGGTCAATTTCTTTCTTTGTATTCAACTTATAAAACCATCAATTTCCTTAATCATATCTTCATTCATGACACATTTGCGTCGATCTATAGTAATGAGTCAATACTATGAAACCCCCAACATTTTATTGAGACCAAACACGCTTTATCTGCTGTAAGTTGGAGTTGGGTATCCCGCAGACTACATCAATTTAAGTTTACCATGTCATGGAAATACCACCAAAATTACAGTACACCAAATTTCAAAATTTCAAGTTAATAAGGTCTTTAATTAAAAATTGAGCTGATAATCTTCAAACGCGTGAACAGATCTTCTTAAATTATAGCTAAGAAGCATTTTGAACATATCAGTGATCAATTTTATAACTTATATAATAATTAGCTTTAAAGTATCGAACTATCAAATGAGTATTGGCTTTGAAATCATTCATTGTGTTAAATATTGATTATATTACTCACCCTGAATTCTCTCTACATCTCCGACTCGCTGCATGTATTTCATTCTTGATAGGTGACAATGGACTTGCATCATTTATTGATGGCAGCATTGATGAAGGCGATTCTAAAATACAGTAAACGCTTCATGATTAATAAATACACAAAGCAACATTAAAAATGTAGAATAAAATGTATTATTTTGTATTTTTTGTTACAAACTAGTCAACAACATTTTGGCCCTTTTTTTATTTTTATTTTTTATATTTTTAACCCCTTTTTTATCTCAATGTGTGATACATTTGGACATTCAGTTATAATCATCAAAATTAAAATAGCATGCTAGGAATGCATTCAACAATGGAAGCCTCAAATAATCACTTAAGCTGCCAGTTACAGCAAATCTTTTTTATTTTTATAGAAAGATTATAAGGCAATAAGAAGGGGTATTATATAGGGTATTTATGAGTAGTGGGCTTTGGCATTCCTTACCCACTTACAGAAAACTAACAGAACACACGCTGTTATGTATTTCACTGTGGTTTTCTGTGTGTAACAGGGGTGGTTACTGCCGCCAAATGGGCTTCCTAAATGAATGCTAAACGCAGTTTACCCTGCCACTACTAAAATAACTAACACGGATTATAACTAACGATTATTGACAGCTATTTACCCCAAAAGAATTCTTAACTAATATACAAATAGGTACCAATTTCTGAGTCACTTTCCGACCATTCATCGGAATCAATATCGCGAGAATGATTAATTTGTTCACTGGAATCATCTTCATCTAACTTCCTTCGTTTATTGGTGTTAAGAACTTCGTTTTCTTTATTCATTTTTAACTTTCATTAACTTTAACTGTTATAACAATACACTGGAATGCTAAATGAGATTCGTAGATTCCGTTTGCAATAAAAAGTTCTTTTGTACATTTAAATCACAAAATTAATAATTCTTTTTTGTTAATAATTATATTATTAGTTAATTTAATATAAATTTTAATCAACTGTTATCAATATCAAATATACAAATGACATGACATTACTTCCAGGCTGACATGAATCATGACATATTTCACCTGACAGCCTGACAGCTGCATTATCTCGTTGTGAGTATAGAGTGTTCTGTGGTTAAATCTGACATGACAGACATAGTATTTTGGTCCGGTTACCAGATTTTTAAGTGTAGTTAATAGTTTGTGATTATTTTATCACTAACATTCGCAATGATTTTATAAAACATTATATTCTTTACATATTATTATGCAGTTCCTACACACTTCCCTAGGTATTTTTTCTCGACCACAGACTAATATATATTTTAAATGGAGCAAAAAGTTATTCCTTCTGCCAGTGTTTTAATTGCTGAGAATATTAAAAATTATTACCTGAGAGTGTTGCACCTAAATGATATGATGTGTGGCCTGCACTTCCGCTGCTACTAGGAGAACTAACATAAGGAGAATAACTAGAAGCGGCATAATAACCACTGTATTGGGCCATATTATGATCAGCATATCCTGTTGCGTAACTGCTGTAGTCCTGAAGGCAAAAGTAATCATATTGTTATTTTGAACAACACAAGACAAGAAAAAACAATAGTATTTTTATGTAACGTACTTGTTGAGCGGAAAATGACTGTGATAGTCCGCCATTGTATGATGTGTAAGCGTATGGCGAAGGTTGGGCTGCAAAGCCTGTGCTAGGCAAACTCCCAGCACTGCTCACACCGTAAGCGCTTAAATAGGTTGGAGTAGCTTTACATGATGACCTGTAAACCAGATAACTATCAACGAAGTGTCAATAACATCCAAATGTATTAAGATTAATCTTTAAATTTTTAAAATTTAAATACATGTTAAGGTATTTATATAGCTGCACATAAAAAAGTAACTATACTAAAAAAAATTACTAAAAAAGTTACCCTTATAAATGCTAGCCAACCAATATTTTGTAATTATGTATTTCACGAGTCAAAAGAAATACGATAGTGGCTCCCACTATGGGCAAGAAAATCTTATGATGTAAACTATTTCTTATGTTTTCTTATGTTACCAATAGATGATGTAAGAATCGATATTTTTGTCTTCTCTCTTTAATTAATCATGATGTTCTTTTATTATAAAATTAACAAGTCTTGCAGGCGCGGTGCTGTCATCGCATTTCAAATATTGTTTTTTAGGCAATTCTTGTGGCAATATTGTGGCAATTTTAGTTCATTTTTAGGCCGCGGTACTCGTTTGTGGCGCGGATTTGGAATGTTTTAAATTGACCAATGAGAACATATTATTTATGCGAGTTCTTATGGTTGTCATGTCCAAGGCACGTACGTCTGTCTATCTAATTACATTTTTACTAAGAAAACTCACCTACTTAGTACAATGACATCTAAAACACCGTAATTTTAAAAACATAACCGCTTTCTCATTTAGCTTTGGTTAGTTTGTAGGCATATAAAATTTTTTGAAGTAGGTAAGTATATAATTAAAATATAACCTAAGCAGCTTATGACCGCAACACACAGTTGATAACTGTTCATAACATCCAGATGTTTTTTTAACGTGCGCGAAATTGCGAATGCGTTTAAATTTGCTCTTCTATTTTTGATGCTGTAGCTACATATTTATCATATAAGTACCTACATCCAAAATTTCATTAGGTAAGTACATCACTCAATATTTAAAGGATCAAAGATTTTTACTTACTCAGTTTTACAAGTGTAGGTACCTACATTATAATATTTATGGCATATTCGAATATTTCGAATTCATTGAATATTTTTTTTAAGGTATATGTACATGTAATATAGGTACATATAGGTAACTACCCTCAAAGAAAATATTACGCATTCAGTAGTCATGCACAAACGTTTCAATGAGCATCACGTGATCGTTACACTGCTGAAGAGTCACACAAATTTCGACCTTGAAATTTTACACTCATCGCGCGCAAAGAAATTTCACTTAAAAAAAAAAAGTAACACATTCGTAAGCTTAAAGTTTGCTTACCTATTATTTGTGTTATGTGTTGGTGGATATGCTGCGTAAGGCTGATTGTACAGTGTGGAACCGACGTACGATGAGGCCGCACCTCCGCCGCCATATTGTTGCATACTGAAACCAAAACTTTCGAAGTAATTTCGAAGTTTTATTATTTCAAATAATTATTTTATAAATAATATGCAAAAAACAAAAATATATAATAATTACCTACAACTAGTTATTAATTCAAGTTTTGTCTGTTTTGGTTTTCATGAATTTTCATGCCTTCCAAAGTTTTATCAAAATCGTATATCGGGAAAAAAGTTCGTCAAGCGTTAGCTTTTTAGCTAGCTACGATTGTCTGTTTTCAAATTAAATTATATAAAAATTAAATATTAACAAATTAAAAACTATAAGTAGGTAGATACATATTATAAAATGAAGTCGCTATCCGTCTCTGTCTTTCTCTGCTAACTTCTTCTAAAACACCCAAAGGATTTTGATACTGTTTTCACTAATGGAAAGAGAGATAAACGAGGAAGGTTTATGTATAGGTACAATTTACAGAAAAAATTGGATCCATCCGAATTAATATAATTTACTTACATAAAATTTGATGCACTCGACTTAAATGTAGTTCGCTTGAATTTCATTTTAATATGTTAGTTTTACATAGAGATTTAAGTCAAGTTCTTCACAAATATTTATTACAGAAACTGAGTGGGGAAACTGGGCAACTTTTTTATCCTAAAAGCTCCCGAAAAAAACTCTATTAAATAGAATTTCATTGCGCAATCGCGGGAAAAAATTATATAATATTTGAATAAAGTTGATTATAAATTAATCATTAAATTAAATACATTTATAAAGTTTTGTTTGTAATTAAAATCTCACTGCTTTTCTACCATATGATAAAAGTTATAATTTCTATAAAGATTGTGGAGATGGTTAACGTTTATAAACTGTTAACGGATATTAGCGTTAAAAGCACGTCTCTAGGTAGGTATACATATTTATTCAAATTGTTTATAGCTATTATAATATGAAAAAGATTTGTAGGCGTACCGGCTTACACAGTTTTAAGAAATGAAATCCAATTGTATTTAGGTAGGTCGCTCCTTTTGTGGTTTCTAAATCCTCCGCAGTTCGTTGTCCTCTAATAAGTAATTCATGCAAGAGTATGACGCATAATGTACCTATCTATTAAAATATACGTGGTTCAGTAAGTTACTATTAAAAGTAGACGAAACACGTATTAATTTACAGAAATAATTGTCTCGCAATTCTTGTTTTATGCGTACAAATGACGAATATAATTTTTTTTTGTGTATATACGATAGGTCTTTGCCCTACTAAGTGATAAGGGTGGCCCACCTCAAAAAGTTATTTTTTATTTTTTAGCAAAACAAAGTATGCCGGGTCAACTAGAATGTATATAATCTATACTATAAAGAGAAAAGATTTGTATTTTTAATTGTAACTAGCTATAGCACGCAACTTCGTCCACGTAACTTTACATGGAACTTTCGCTAATAATGTAGCTTTCTATAGGTGAAAGAATTTTTAAAATTGGCCCAGTAGTTTTTGAGTTTATTCATTACAAACATACAAATCTTCTTCCTTTATAATATTAGTATCGATATGAAGTTACGCCGATGAAGTCGATAATATATTTCTGTGGCCTGGTGCTAAAAGGGCCAATATCTATATTCCTATCTTTCGGTAATAAACATTAGAACAATGAACAAGAATTGATAGTTATAATTTACATGTTATATTGTAGTATTACTAAAATATCTTTTTGTTATTGTTACGACAAATAAATATCATTCTTTTTCAACAACTTTGTTGTTAAATCCCATTTTTCACAAAAAAGGACTTTGGCCCTTTTAGCACCAGGCCACAGATTTGTATAAGGATATAAATATAGCCCTCGGGAACAGCACTTTTTTCTGGATGAAAGGTACCTACTCTATGTCCTTATCCCTGACAACGTGTATGCTAAATTTCATCATGATCGGTTGAGTAGGCGATAAAAAGTAACAGACAGAGTTACTTTCACATTTATTAGTATGGTTGTTATGTAAAAACTATGTTATAATGTTTAAAGTAAAAAAATATAATAAAAAAAGTTATTCAGTGAAGGGACTGGAACCGGCGTTTTTTATTGTTAGCGCTAGGTCTATTCCGCGTCTTAGCTAAACGACGAAATTGGCAAACACTTTAGTAGGTACGTAATAAACAAGTCTTTAAATGTGTGCGTGAGATACTAACGCGAGGGTGGCGATATTGAAACCCACTATAATAAGTAACTTAAAATTAATATATACTTGAAATATATTGTAATGCATTACTAATATTACACCTATACCGCAAACCCTACTTCCATTAGTTTATATGCTCATTTTCATACAAAAAAAACATCAATTTAAAAAGCAGCGCCATTTATCCGTGCTGTAAAGTGCAAGGACCATAAGGACCACTTTAAGTCATTTTAGCGTTGCAGGGGAAGCTTTCACAGTTTAAACTGGCAAGGTCATATAGTGGCAAAAACATACCCCTTTTCAGATGAGCACCCTTAATTGCCTTACACATAGTGCCCTGCCAGTACTGCAAACATAGTAGGCAACTTTTAACTAGGGAAATAAAACTCATACTTGATTACTTACCTATTGTAATACTGGTATGGTATAGCGGACTGGTCGTACGGCAGTGTTTCTCCGTATAATGCCACGTCCGTCTCGCACAATCCGGGACTACGCACCTCGCTTTTTACACCACCTAGAACAAAATCTGTCTAAATAACTGTTGTGTCATTTCTTTTTTTTATTATAGAGGGCGGCTGAGAGATTTTCACTTGATCACCTTACTGTTAGGTTGCCTTGATAAAATGACACAAGAAATAGGTACCAGGGGTGCAGCAAAAACGCGGTAGCAAAATCGACTGTGGTAGAAGAAGTTATGTATTACTGGTAGCGATCACCCAAACTGTATTTTCTACCAAGTTTAACGCATCTGTTGCGGGGAAACCCGTACTAGTAAAATTTTGTCATCACCATACAAAATAGTCTTCCCCATAATTTTTTGGGGGATCTGGCGTTAGAGGGCGATTATTTCGGCGGAAATTTGTTTAAAGGGTTATAATTAGGTTAAATTGAAGACCATAATTATTGTAATCTACTTGTAAGGTCAAAAGTGAGGAGATTCTCCAACTCAATTGTCCTTTACCGTTGGAACAAGTGAATACTAATTCATTAATGAGCTTAATCTAACAGCACATAAGCTGCAAAACCTAGGACTAACTGCAAACATCTATCGATAAAAGTTTTAGGTTACCTGCACTATCTTCATTCATCAACCAAGTAACCGCAGATGTTGAGGAGGTAGACGAACACAATCCTCCAGTAGACGTCAGCGGCAGCGCCAAACTGCCCAGCTGAGTTGTGCTCGTCGCGCATCCGTTCGTCAAACCGCAACTATCCACTTCTGAATTACTAGGCAAACATAAATTGTCGACAACTGATAAACTGAGCGCCGAATTAGTTGAAGTCGTCGTGCTCTGAAACAACGTAGGCGAACCAGAAACTAGCAGCCCTGGCAACGTTGGGTCTTGCAATAGAGACGGTGGCGAGTTCGATGTAGACTCAGATTCGCAAGGGCTCGTGTTAATTTCACCCGACAACCTGTAACAAAAGCAAGCATTCATTAAGTCAATCACTTAAGACATCATAAAAACGCCCCAAAAAGGTTTTGGTTTGTTTACAGGCCGGGTGTCAGCTTCGTTTTATAAACAGACACTTATCCCAAATGTGTTAATTTAGGAAGAACAGGAAAAAAGACATTTAAAGCAAAAGCTATAAGAATAAACATTAGTTAGAATCGAGGGTGATTTTTGAATAATTGTCTCTATTTTTATATGCAAGTACCTAGGGTGCAAGGAAATTCTTTTAACCCAAAAAAAGAGCAAGTAATTATCATAATTAATGATATACTTAAATTACTTAATAAGTACTTTTATTGAGATGTTTATTGAAGAGATAATAACTTTATTAAATCGTAATGAAAAGTTGTTACAAAACAGTTACTAGTTTAGGAACTAGCAGATACCCTATAAAAACTTATCCACTCTTTAAGGAAGACTGAATATAAAATGTAGCAGATAGATTTAAAAAATCTGGTGCAAGAATGATCATGCCATGTTTGGATAATTTCCATCAACGAATTAATGAACAAACGAAATCACGTTATGTGTATAATAAATTTAACGCATTAAAACAAATCACCAAAGTCAACAGATGCCCCTCAATCGCAGACCCCTCCATCATATCTCGCGTGGTTAGTGAAATTAGATAACAAGAATAACACGTGTTATGATTAATTAAGCTTGTTATCAACGCCTGCGAACGCGTCCCCGCCATTTAATCAGTTCCCGCGCTCTGTCACGCGTCACTCTGACAGCTGGACATGGCGTCATGTCTATTTTAAATTCTTTTGGAATTTTGTCCGCTTCTCCTATGTCCTGCCAATTTCGTTATAAACTGCTTACAAGTGAAAGTTTTTGGCGTGAATACTTAAATTTGCTACAATAGCTGGGAGAGGCAATTCAGAAAACTGACAAAATGACTTTGATATAACAGTTTGATGCTGCAGCTATATACACATATCTATCTATTATCTACATCCAAAATATATTTACATCAACCGATAACTAAAGGATCAAATAATTTTTTGGTTTTATAGGTAGTAATATACATTAGAATTCGGAGGACATATACATATAATACGCTCAAAGAAAATATTCACGTAAAACAAAGGTTTCCACGACACAGACACACCCCATTATTTTTTCGGGTGCGGGCCAACCCAATAGTATTCTGTGCAAGCTAGTCAAGTATTTCTTAATAAAACAAAACAAAATCTTATCGTACTATAAACTATTTAGTAACTGGAGTCATAGAGGAAATATTTCATAAACATTCCTATTATAAACAAGACGTAGGTGTGTCGAATAACAAAGAAAATGTTAATTTATGCCGCACCTAAGTCGTGTTTTTATTAATCAAATTAAGGATGAGTTTAAATAATAATTAATGATGTTGATATATACAACGCAGCATAACACCTGTTTTAATTTCTTCTAATAGTGGATTCCAGTTTTTTATTGAACATTATGAATTTATAATACAATTATAATAAAATTTTGCGGTGACTCAAAAGTTTCTATAAATAAAATTTTAATATTTAAATGACTAGAGACGGTTTCTCGTAACAAAACTCTTTCTTTTATTATTTGGATCTCTGAAATGTTTTTTACCATCATATTGCACGCCATAATATACGGAGTTCATAGGTAAGCATTAAGTATTTAGTTAAACAAATAAGCTATAATTTAAATTATAAGCAAACTTTCTATTGAGCCCAAACACGCTAATCTGCTGTAAGTTTCTAAGAAGCTTAGAATATAGAACAAACTGTTGTTAAGTATTCTGCAGACTACTTGATGCTGCAGTCAAGGTTACCATGTCATGGAAATACCATCGAAGTAACAATATACCAAATTTCACATCAATCGAACCCGTGGAAGTTAGGTATTGAAATCCTTTCGTTAATTAGGAAATGGGTTGATGGTTTTCAAACGCCTAAACAGATCTTCATAAATTATAGCTAAGTACCTACAATCACGATCACGTCAGCTTTCAAACAAACAAAAACCGGATTAAAATCGGTCCATCCGTTTGAAAGTTACGATTCCACCATCGATGGATTCCACACATATACAGACACAGTCACACATGTCAAACTTATAAAACACCGGGCCGGGGTTTAAAATAAATGCCTGCGCAAAGTAGGAACATTTTCTACAAATATTTTTACATCGCAATTTTCCTGCTCACCTAGTATTTCTTGTATTGTATTGGTATATAAGGCAACACTGTGCGAATTTGTAACAATTTCTTGTGAGAGGGTGTTTTCGTCTATAGTCTTTTGCAAGCGTGTATTACTTGCAGAGATATCTACGAACCTGGTCCTGCATCACTGCCTAAGGCGGCGGTAGCCACCTCATCAAGTAGACCATCCAAACAATTGCGCTTTTAAATAAAAAAATAAACTTAAAACCTTTAAACTTTAAATAAACAATTGACATTTTGTCAAAGAAAAGAGATAAACCTAAGTTGGGCTTTCAAATGTAAAATATAATTTCTAAGTTGAGTTTTAGAATGATTCATAACTTGTAAAACCTTAGACTTTAAATAAACAAATACATTTTGTCAAAGGAAATAGAGAATGATTAACAAAGATTTATTAGGTAAATAAATAATTTTATTTATAAAATAATTGAACATCGGCACTCTTTGTTCGAGTATTGTTTATGTTTGTTCGCGCCTTTTCAAGTGACACTTTGCTTTTTGCCGCCATAGCCATCGAACAACACTATCGGATATCAAAAGAGTCCGGAATTCTATGTTAATGTTGGCAGCATTGTCACTATCTTTTTAATTGAATGCTTTTTTAACGTTTCATCATCCTCTTTTAAACTCAGCAGTCGTAAAGAGGCTTTAAAATTGTGTGATGACAAAAGATCAAACATTTTAATAGTTTTCGGGTCATTCGCGCCTATTAGTAACATTCTCAAAGATTTCGGTACTTTAATTTACGCTTTTACTTATTTTTTTTTTTACGAGTAAGTTTTATGATTTTATGCACTTAATGCGATCATTATTGCAATCATAACTACAGCCGTTTTAATTTAAAATATAATATTATAAGTAGGTATTAAATTAGTAGTGGGAAGGCACAATACATTTCGCAGTTTTGGGCAGCTCATCTGGAAGCAATAAACACTATCTTATAGAAGACCACTGTGAATCAATCAATCCCTATGCTGAAATGTATTGATACCTACAATGTAAGGGATGCCAGAGTTCGTCTCTCTTATATGAATTTTAATGGGTTAATATTTGGTTAATATATAAGATTAGGGACTTATACCTTATCCTATAAAACACACCTTCAACCCTTAATATGATTGTGAACTATTGTAGAACATAGAATTAGAAGCTGTTATTGTGTTATTGCTCAGATTAATAAAACAGACTCAGATTAGACTCAGTTTAGTAAACTTTTTTACTAAACTGAGTAGGAACCTACTTCGTAGTTCAAAGTTTGAGTGAATAGGCATTTTCTGGGTGAGCTCGCTCCATCATAGGCCTCATCTTCGCTACACAGCTGGATGTTGGCCAAGAGCATACCCATCTCTAATAAAAAAAAAAAATTCTAAGTATGGGTACGTACCTAACCTACGAAAGTTGGTTGTTGCGTAAACTACTGGCGGCAAATGTTTAAATCCACAACTGCAACACGATACTTCTCAACTATTACTTATATACACAAATCTAGATATATTTTTTAAGGAAGTAATATTATTAATATACCTAAGTAATACCTAAACAGGACGTTGGTAAGTTCGCTGTAAGCTGTAAGCAACACGTGTCGTCATTGTTTCTTCAACTGACATTAGTCGAGTCGTGGCGAATGAAACGAAAACAATAAACTCTCAGTGCCCTCCGACAAGGGCACAAAGGGCCGGCACACTCCCGCCTATTAAGCAAAATAACTTCTCATTGTATTCGATGGGGTTCCGTACGAAATAATGATGCCTTTAATGTTATCACATTAATTGGTTGATTATTTTTAATCACATTACTAACGTCGACAAGCATTTTTAAGTAACAAACTATACTTTCTCGTGTATTCATTATTTATATAATATGTTTTATAAAACAATTTAGGTACCTATTAACTATTAAGTATATAGTTAAACCCAAAATATACCTTCACTGTTTTTTCTTATTATATTTATTGAATTTTTTTGCACATTACATATTATTATATCGCATCTTCGGCAAGACAAGGGCATAGCGTAGCTGCACTTTTTGTAATTTTATAGGAGAGCCATTTAAAGTTTATTTTTTTGCATTCAATATCGTATTCTTCTGATTATATTGCTTTGAAACAATTCTTCTTTTTGCATCAAATAAGCCCCAATATACTCTTGTTAATAATTAATTTATATTAAACTTATATTATTTTTTTAAATTTAATAGACACATCCATGTAATAATGTTTTTAAGACACTTCTGCATATTTTAGTTATTTGTTCAACTAGAGAGCAAAATTGTTTGTTTGGTGCGAGTGCCGATTTAAAATCACGAACTAGCGAAGTAGTCTAGAGTTGAGTCACGAGCGTAGCGAGTGATTCTAATATAGACTACTGAGCGAAGTGAGTGACATAAAAAATTTGCTCTCATGTTAAACATACAACTTTTCACCTCAACAGCGAGAAAAGCGTTATCTTTAGGTAAGAAAATCAATTAAGAAGCTAACATCCACATAGCCAAGGTCACATAAATTATAATTAAATTAACAAAAATATTAAAAGTTGAAAGTAATTTAGATTACTGCAATTTGTAAGATTACAGTTTTGTTCGGAACTGTGATGGTCGTATTATTTACTTGCATGTTAGTTAAGGGTCCTGTCTCTATGTTTGTACGAATGAAATAATTCATACGAATGAAGATATTTTTCACGGTAATTTTCTGGAAGAAAGCTAAGTTCGGCATTTGAAATTTGTTCTCTTAATTCTTCTGGAGTTAGACCATCACCATTTTTTTTTAATATTTACCAAAACAGTACAAAAACACCAAGACCTAATGCTGAACCAGTTTCTGAACTATAGAAAGCTACATTATCAGTGAGTAACATAGGCTTTATAAAGTTAAGCGAGCGAAGTCGCGTGCAACAGTTAGTATAAAATAAAGACGCTGTCCGGTTCTGTTTCTTCGCTAACTTCTTCTAAACCACCCAACCGATTTTGTTACGGTTTTCACCAATGGAAAGAGCGGTTTTTGTATATAAAATTGCACGCGAGCGAAGCCGGAGGGGGTCACTAGTACCTATATGTTTTAAAAAAGTAAGTTATTGTAAAGATGAAGGTAATTGTTCTTAATATGTTGCATTATATTGTATAATAGTAATGGGTTTGTAATGACACTGCGTGACCCTAAAAACCCATTGGACATTTTTTGTAACCGCCATTTGGGCTCCACGTGGCAAACATTCGGGTGCGAGCAGTTCCTATTAATTGACGGTTTTTTTTTATTCAAAGACAAGTTGCGTATTAAAAGAAACATCAATAATTATTTTATCAATGTTTACTTTACGGAAGCCACGTTTAGAAATAACCAAGGTAGTTTGGATAAGAGAGCAATGAATGGGACAAAAAATAGTAAAAAATAAGTATGTAACTAGATACTATTTGGATTTATAAAATTGGCGCTTAAAAAGGGATGGGATAAGAAAAGAAAAACATTGTTTCTTATCATGACTGTACATGTCTGGAAATTGGCCATCAATTTAGAGCGTTGACAAAGATTGCATACGAGCCCAATCTTCACGATTATCAGAAATGGCCAAGTTTGTAAAAAAAGTCCTACAATAGGTATATTTTGGGTTATTAATGTCATGGATGCGTGTTATGTTTTGTAAAATGTTATGGTAATTAATTTTTAAATTGGTAATCATAACTGCAATGATATAATATGATAAATTGTAACATTTTTATGGTTATATAATTATCATATAAGTGCGTACATGAAGACAGTCATAAAATATGGAAACACAAAATCTATGAATTTTCTGCATTTGACCATTATTAATGAGGCCACTTTTTAGACGGAGTAATCAAGTAAAAAAAAAGCAGTTTTTTGTTAGATACGTTTGGTTTGTAAACCATGGCCCAAAAACTGGGTCTTCCTTTAAAATCGGTTAATTACATTTATACAAATAATTTCTACAATAAACCAATAATAAAATGAATGTAGCAGAAACACGATACTCTAAATCCTGTCTGTCAAAAAGAAAAAAGCATAACCGCGTAACGGAACGGAATTAAAAAATATTGATTTATCTTTCAGAACGCTCTATTTTTGTACTATAAAAAATGTAGTCTAAAAAAAAGAGTATGGCTTGTGTTTAACTACTAATTAAACTAACTAATAGGTATTCTTTAAAAAGGAATGTAGCATGTTGAATGCCAAGACTTATTTATCATACTTTTTTCACATTTGGAATTTACAGAATCTTGTCGTGCGTTTGGTGAGGACATAAAATGTTTTATATTTAGTTTTTATTAAGATGAGTCCAGACTATATAACAATAAAAAATAGTAATAATAGGTATAGCATTTTCACAGGTGCGGACGATATCTATTATAATAATATTATAAAGAGAGAAGATTTTTATTTTTGTTTGTAATGAATAAACTCAAAAACTACTGGACCGCTTTTTAAAATTATTTCACCTATAGAAAGCTACATGATCACCGAGTAACGTAGGCTATATTTTTAAAAGTTTTAACGTAGGCGCGGACGAACTCGCGTGCAATAGAATGGTTAATAATTGTGTTATAAACAAAATTATACAGCATACCTACAACCATAGAATTAGAAACTGGTTACTAAAAAAGAGTCTTATTCTGAGTCTATATGCATATAATATTTAATGCATAGGTTTATACCTATTCACAGAATAATAATTCTGAACAATATAAGACATAATGTTTCCTTATTTACCTATTAATTAATAGAATTTCATATTTTTTCTGTAATCCTAGCTTTTACTGGCAACTTTAACCAAGCCTATTAGGCATTCAAGCTTAGATATGTGATATAGTTATATCACCTATAATTTATAAATAATGTCTTAAAACAATTTGGATTATTAATTATTTTTCTATTTTGCTTTTCTATAATATAGATTTTGTTCGCGACTTCGTCCGCACATCATCTTTTTCTTTTCTGTACCGCTGACAACGTATTGCAAAAAAATTATGATGATCAATGAAGCACTTTTGGAGATTTGCGGTTTTGAATAATCTAAGAACATTAAATATTTACATATTCGTAGTTTGTTAAAAAAATATACAAAATATATCAATAATTTAAAGACCTACCTATATTTTAAAGAATAATTTTTCAAACGCAGAACACCTTTTCGAAGCCTACCTATTTCACCGAATTCGCACACAAATTGCAATGTAAACAAAAACTTAATACATCTTCAAATCTAAATCCTCAACACGCAGTAACATAAAACCTTTTGTGCACCTCACTACTCACTTCCTTTGATCGGGGCGTGATAATTTGTTAAACTCTTGATATATGGAATCCTGTACCATTTCGATGCTTTATTAAGTAGCTCTTCACGGCAATTGTGTTTCAACAATATAGGGGATTACATGGGGATTAAAGGACCCTTAACTATTGTGTGTCGAACCTTCTTTGATGCACATGCACTATTTAAGTGTAAACTTTAATTCAAACTTAGGTAAGTGGAAAGGTTGAGTGAGCTATTGATTTTTATTTGTGTTGTTTTTGTTGTGATAAGTACATAAGCGTGTGTGTTTGAAATTAGTTATTCTTCTTACAGTAAACGAAATTCTTCTTACTATAATAATAATAATTATTGTTTAAACTTATTGTTATAACTGAAACCTTATTTACTTAAAAAAATTAATATTGATCATTTTAAACATACCGATCAGATACATCGATGTTGGAATCAGGTCTAGGCCGCTTCGCCTGTAACAATACAATAAAAAAATATGAATATATTATTATACATACATATATGGTGGTGTGTACAGAATAAAAAGGTACAAAATATGTCCGATGCAAGCGTTCAAGATATTTGTTAAACAAAACGAGGCAATTTATAACTAAAATGAGTTGCATTAATTCTCGTATAAATATATACCAATTTAGGTAACAGTTAAACTTTTGCATAAAGTTTTTGAAACTTTGAGATATATACCTACTTTTAATTTTAAATTTTCATTTTCATCTTAGTATTTTCCAAGTAAAATTGGTTAACTTGTAAGTAAGTCAGCAGCAAATAGAAAAGAGAGTAAATAAACTGCCAGTGCTCCAGCAGACAAAGCTAGTATCGTTTGGTAGTCAAGCAAATAAAACAACAATCTCCAACGCATTCATTCTACACAATGATTATTCCTAGAAGCGGTACAAATGTTTGCAAAAAATTGTCGCTTTTACCAATTCAGTAATACATTAATCCGCAAACGTTATAAGTGATCTTACAAAAATTAATATTGAAAATGATTTGTGAAGTATCACTATTCACGCAGTCAGAGAAAACTCTTAAATCTCAATCAGAGAAACCTAGATTTTTTTTTTCTTTTTTTTTGCAGAAGAAATTATGCTGAAACTTGATCTAGCTTTCTTACTACTGTTGTCGTAAGAAAGCTCAAAGGCACTCAACAAGCTATAGAGAGAGCTAAGCTTAGTACACGGGCTCGGGATTACTCTGTGAAATCGAATCATGTGTAGATCCGTAGACAAGCGAAAGTCACTGACATAACCCGACAGGATTATTAAGTTGAAGTGGTAATGTGCAGGATACAAAGTACAGAAAGCCGATGGCCGAAAGACTCATGGACCACAGACCGGCAAGCGCAGTGTAGGACGTCCACCCACAAGATGGACTTACGTCCTAATAAAGGGGCGCGGGTCGACGCTGGATTTAGGCTTCTGCTGACCGGTCCAACTGGAATATTATGGGGGAGCCCTATGTCCAGCAGTGGACGTCCTATACGGCTGATATAATTGATAGAAATAAAGTTTTGTCTAGCTTCAGGAAATGACTAATTTATAATCTAATACGTCACATGTCACGTTATTTGTGCGCGATGAACACCTAAACTACTGAACCGATTTTAATAAAATTTTGCACGTGCAGTTTGATCCAACTTAAGAGATAGGATAGCTTTTATTTTGCACGCGTGCGAAGCCAGGAGCGTGTACTTAGTAATTTAATATTTTTATAATAATTAATGTGTGCATTCATTTAAATTTTTTTTTTAATTAAAATTTTAAAATTGCAAATAATCTTTTTTACATTGGTTTGCATTCAATTTTGACTTTCGGACAATTTCGCAATGTTATGCTTATGTTTACACATATCTCTATACTCGTACAAGTTTCGTGGTATTTTCATATGGAATGGTATTTTCATAAGTATATTATGAAAATTGTCTAATCCCAAAGAGGGCATTAACCATTAGCCATAGGTATATTAAACTAAACAAAACTGTACACAAATACGAGTATACCACGCCGTTAACAAACCAACTTTTTCTAACATACAAAAGATCTCAGATAAAGTTCAGGTTATAAATAATAAAACTACTAAATGTCGCCTTCGTGAGATCAAGATACAGTAACAACATTAATAAAATCAAACCGAATTTATTTAACAACTTCGTGAGGGCGCCACTGTGTCTCCACTTTGATATACGAACAGTCATTTTGAAAACATCGAATGGCCTCATTGAATCTTATCTTTTTCATTGAATTAATCTTTACGTGCACTTAATAATTGCAATTAAATTATTTGTAGACTCACGATGATTTCTTTAACATAAATAAACGTCGGCAAATATGCTGACGGACCACTAAACTTGATGGCAGGTGGCTACCATATCCTATTAACATAAGCACAGATTAGATAATAGTTAACTTTAACTACTATATAGACTAAAGTAGACATAAGTAATACCATATACCGCCATATACAACCTATACAACCTACGCTGCCGACCTTAGTAATATAAAGTACAAGTGACTAGGAGAGGATAGATAAAAGATAAGGCTCTGGCAACAATTACAGTGGCAGACAATTCACGGTGGTCTTTCTGTAAGGGGATGATTGTTAACCATCACCCCCTACCGCCAGACGGGTTAGGTATTCAATTTTTACAGTAGATTTTTATTGAAAACTAGGTAAGATCGAACTGTTTTGAAGTTGATCGAGCTTTTGGGATTCCATGCAGTATGGGTATATTTGTGATACATACAAACTGCACCAGGTCTTCAGACATCACAAGGAGATATCGTGTGTGAGAAACAACGTAAATCACAGGGCGCATTCCATTCGAGGTGTGAGGCCGGTCGATCTGGGAGATAGCGCGCGCAGGCTAATTTATACGTTTTACGCGGCGACAACGCGCCTTCGAGCTTTGAGATCGTTTATTACACAGGCTGTTTTGTTTTACATTATTATGTACGAGAGAGCCCACGAAAATAATGTAAGCGCAGTGGTGATTTTGAAAGAGAAACGACTTGTGTTTCGTAATGTTACGCAAATCATTTAGATTTAAGTACGTATCATCTTATAAAAAAACTTCATGGAGATTTCATCTTTGACTACCTTACAGTGTTAAAAAAACCTAATTAATTAATATTTTAATGGATTAGAAAAACAAAAAGTTCATCTAATTAGCACTTTTTGTTTATATAAAAATCTTATAAATCAATAAAGTTTAGTGCGTTACTTACCTCCTATTTCGTTACAAAAACAATGCCTATCCTAATTTATATATTTTTTTTTTATTTACAATATTAAATTTAATTAAAAAAACCACAATATATATGCTGATTTAAGTACTTTTTATCTATACTATATTTAACCAAATTATATATATTTATAAGTATAATTACTTAGCGAATCGCTTTTAGATTCTAAATTAGACAGGTTTTAAATAGCCTGAAAAATGATATTTGTAATGTGAACATACTGTAGTTATACTGTAACTAAACAAACAGAGACAAAACGCTTCTTTATTTATTCGTAATTCGTTTATTGTTTTATCTCGGTTTATATTTACGATCGAGGCGAGGACTTCTGTCCCGTCTCGCTTCTCTACATCTCAACAAAATAAATTTTAATATTTATCGCCTGTCACACTTATTTATAAAACGTTTGGTTATGGTCGATATTGATAATTTGGATATTGGTTTGGATGGAATTTATATTTGTTTCTTTCGATCAATTTGCTTTTTTTAATTTACCTAATCAATAGCCATAAGATTCAGTCTAACTTACTAGAGCTACAGAAGTTTATAGAAGATATATTAAAAACAAAATAATTATATGTACCATAATATATATTTTTTCCTATATATATAAACCATCTTAATAACCTCACTGACTTTCCAGAGCTTGATTTGAGTATTTAATTAAAATACGTGTAAAATCAAAATATTTTTATTTAATACTTGGTTCAATGGTACTCGTTCGGCGTCGAATCTATTTTTTTTATTTCTCTTGTTATATTGGTTACAAGCAGTTTTTTTTTTTAATTTCCAGATTCTACTTGCAAAATCATGTACTAATGTTGTTTAGAAATTTGTTATCTTATTATTTAAGAAGTAAAGTTCACTGAACGTTCTCTAAAATGAAATAAAATAAATTGTATTCAACGATTTCCTTTTCTAATATTTATCTTACTACAAGTATTTCATGAATGCAAAATAACATAAGTCCTTCTAAATATTATTGAATATTAACTTAAGTTTAAAACGCACATAAAGTCTAATTTTAATTGAACCTTAAAAGTGAGTTATGACGTTTCGTTACGGGAAAGGTGAACATTCAATTTAAGGTGTATCAAGAGAGACATCTCGCCCGATAAATCGCATCGTGTTCAGCTATCAACTTGAACAAATTTGTTTTTATTGGTGTTATCGCTGGGTGGCTTTATGTTTTTCTGGTTTTAACTTTCTATTTGTATAGTATTTTTACATTTATTTGTATTTTTAAAATAAATAAATTTTTAGTTGAGCCAACATGTACTTTGTGTGAACATGTATTTTAATTACAATAAAATCCATCGAAAAAATAAAAATTAAAAACAAAAATATAAGCTATAAAAATATATAGCTATTCCTGAATGAAAATATGCTATTCCAACTGCATAACTAGGCGAGCAAGCCATGTTGTCTTACCAAAGGTACGAACAACATGTGGTAAAAAAATGGTTACTTTTGAGGAGCACAACTTTTTAACGAATTACCGTTGCATATAAAACAGGCAAAATCTTTTGGAGAATTTAGATCCAAGCTGTTGAAACATATTATGTTAAGTGTTTAAATGCTTTAATGTGATTTTGTTACAATCCGGAACAAATATTGTATAATTTTTGTCTGCCTGTTTGATGTTTCGTTTCTTAATTAAGTCTTTTCTTATTTTTCTCATGTAAGTAACTTTAAGCTTTAATGAGAATAAAGAAATATAAACCTAAAATAAATGCGACGTGCTTTGAAGGGGTTGAGTCTGTACAGGTTATAAAGTTACATTTTGCTCTATTTGTGAGACAGCATGAACATTAGCGCATTTGTACGTTGTTGCCTTGCTTGTGTTCTAGGCGACGGTAACCACATATCGTGGAAGTGGACAGCCTGCTTGCCACCTTTCCACCTTTTTATAACAAAATTTAAAAAAAAACTAGAAAGAGCATCATAAGGCCTGTTAACTCTCTGCTCACGGTTGACCAATTGCAAGATTTATCATAATATATGTAAAATAATGTATTAATATGTTTGTGTTTACGTGACTTATGTATTAATAAGTCCGGACATTCCAAAATTATATTATCAACACTTGTCTGTCTGAAAACCAACTCTACGTGGCTATGATAGCCTGGTATCAGGTGGCTAACGATTCACTGTCCCGTAGGTACAACTGACACTGAATGTATTACGACTTTTTAATGGGTCCTAAAGATTAACCGTATGAATGGGTAACATGAGACTTGACCGCCGGCCGTTCCAGTTGGAAAATATAAACAGTTTTGTCTGATGCGTGCATAGGTATACGTGACCATACTTTAACTACATGAAGAGACACCTCATATAAAATCCTACATTAGTTATCGACACCCCAAATGAAATTAATCGAGTGCATGCATGTGTAGGTGGGCCCGTAAACGTGAAGTCGTAAATGATTTTGAATGTCCTGGATATTCAATAATTATATTAGACATTAATGGTATGTACAAATTTAAACTATTTATTATCGTAATTTTTGTCGTGAACGAGGTATTTCAAATTGAACTCTTACTCGTAATTTGTATACAATTTTAATACATGAAATGAATGAATGAATAGATCTTATTTATTTACAAATTAAGTAACCAGGATCATTCGTCAGAAACTTGCCTTTCAAGGAGCTTCAAATATGGTCAAGGGTCAGATACAGAAGGCCGTTCTACGGAATTCTACTTTTAGGTTTTTTACAATATTTATTGTTTTTTTTTTTAAATATATTAATAATATATGTATAATAATATTCACTTTTGCTGTAATAGCTGTCAGACAGGCTAACAGTAGCCTATTTAAGACAAGCAACGGCACAGGTCCTTGTATTAAATTTAGGAAATGGGCTCTGGAATCTCTTACTCTCCCTGACTGAAACACAACAGCACACATGTTGTTCATTTACGGTGACACGGCTGGTTACTGCCGCCAGACGACCTGCCCAATTTGTGACTGCGAAACGCAATGTGCAACTACTAAAAATTACACTTATCAAATGAAGGCCGAAAATAAACCGCCATTGTCTGGTTGTGAGGAAGGTTGTATATAATTTGCAGAGAAATTATGTACCGCGCGAAGCCGGGGCGGGTCATTAGTTGATAAATAAGACAAGTAATATAAAAATGTGCCTTGCCAAAATATGATTTTGCGTCGTGACTTTTTAATAACCGAACACAGCTAGATTTTATTAATCTATTTGAAGAATGTTTTTGTCAATAATATTATTCTTGTAGTACAAAATTAGATCTATTTTTTATTCACTGCCATCAAAATGTCTGAATGTCCAGTAGATTAGACACATTTTTTTCTATCTAATTCAATTAATTATTATATGTATTTGATTGATTCTTTATTTTATGTAAGACTTTGGGCACAGTTTGTTCTTATATTAATTAAGTTTGGTTGATTACCTACTCTTGTGCGCTAAAATTGAGATAGAAAAGTTTACTAAATCTGACTTTTAATAGTATGTATATATCCTAATCCTAAACATAAAAAAACCTTACCGAAAGAGGTGTATAAAGTTCTTTAAAGTTTAAAAGAAAAAGTTGGATTCATAATAAAATTGATAGATGAGAAAATTCAGATCAAACTTTTTGGTATAGGTATTTAAATACGAAATTGATTAAATTGCTGTGGTTAAATGAGATTTTTTTTACTTCGATATATTATAAAATGAATGGGAGAGAAAAAGAGGGGTCAAGCTTTTGCTCTGCAAGATTTTGTTACAAAATTAAATTTCAAAGTCTGCAGGTGGCTTTTATGGTAGACAGTGGTGTTATTGTGCTAATATAAGCCCTTCATTTTAGCTGAGACTAATATTAGTTAATAAAGGTAATGTATACCCACACTGATTGATAGTTAAATATTCAAATAAAATAGACTTATACATAATAAATAAAATGAAATAAAATTATACGCAAATCATTTGATTCTTTGTAATGAATAAAAAATTATTTTTATGCATGAGCCTTATTAGAACATGCAAATCATGCAAAAATATTAGTTCTATGAATTCAAGATGCAATATAAACTTACCTACTTGACGTTCGTGTATTCATTATCCAAATAACTATGCAAAAGTAAATTTGAAAAACTTTTAAAGAAATTACATATTTTA
Organism: Synanthedon myopaeformis; assembly: GCA_944738685.1. Classification (NCBI taxonomy): domain Eukaryota; kingdom Metazoa; phylum Arthropoda; class Insecta; order Lepidoptera; family Sesiidae; genus Synanthedon; species Synanthedon myopaeformis. The sequence continues at coordinate 2,170,743 of OX122936.1, read as the reverse complement.
ACATAAAAGATACAAGCAAAATACACCAAAAATACTTACATTTGTAGAAATACTCGTAATTCCCATTAGATGGGTAGAAGCCATTATTAATCGAGTTTACGCGACAATTATTTTTTTATCATTGTAGTCTTAATGGCGTAAGGATATTAATATTTTATTTTTTTTTTAAGTTTTTAAAGTTTCATTAAAACATAAATTTTGAATTAAAATTTGTTTATGTAAAAAATTTATTTAAAAAATTGGTTTGAAAAAGGAGACACGAAGTAAACGTAAACCAAACATAAATGTCATCTCTCCTTAACTTCCTTAATATAAATAATGAAAATTTATTTGTGAAAATTTATAGGAATTAAGATGAAAAAAATATATAATTCAGTTCTTGGTGCGAATTGAGAGTATACAAAAAACAGTCAGTGCATTGTGCGAAGAAAATATATATGTATAAGAAAATACTGAATCAATCATAAACAAAAAGTGCAAAGGTCAGTTATTATTATATATTAAATCACCTCAATAACACTTAAACGTTACTTTACGTATAACTTTTTTTTTTTTAATTAATAAATTTCCTTTCACAATTTTTCTGCTACAATAATTATGTATATGAAGACTATTCATGTAAAATATGAGTAAGTTATCTACAAAGCATTCTAAGTTGGAAATAGATGTGATTTAATTTAAGGGTAATTTAAGGTATACTTGTAATTCTGACCTTTGGTTCGGCGTGGTCCAGGTTGCAGCGCGGAGAAGCACCGCCAAGGTAGCTACACGGCATCAGAGTCACCATTCTGTGTCCTCAATGTACATTCTGAACGCACACACACTTCACTAGTCTGTGACTTGTCACTTTGACAGTTCTTTGAGCGCGAAAGGTTTTTTGAGCTGACATTTTGCACTTATCGATCGTATTTTATTTGGTGATCTGTCGGTTTGAGTTTTGTAATTTTTCTCTTACTGAATACTTCATAATCCATATTTCAGTTTATAACCTAAAATTTAATAGTAAGTAAATTAAAATATACGAGGAAGAATCGAAACGAATTTGAGTAGTAAAAAAAAGTACCACACTAGGTACTTATATTTGCTATACATTATTAAAAATGTGTATATATGTAATTAATTTTTCTCTAATAATTACAACATCTTTTTTAAAACCTAATTTTGAGGATTAGCACCAAAAATAAATAAATAAGACGAACCCTTTCTCGGTCTGACGGACAACACAGTCTGACGGTCAGTCTTTCATTTTATTATATTTTTTGGGAATGGATAGAAGTAAAATGACACCATAAAATCTCTTAGGTATGTAAAATTAAAAAGCTTCTAAAGTCATCGCAATAAAGAGAAAGCAATTTTCACATTTTAATACTCCCATATCTCTGTCATTCCAAAACCTATAGTTTTAATAAATTTCAGGATTGTTCGGTTGTTTTCAGGATTCCGAGTTTTTTCAGTCCTTGGACTTGAAAATGATTCCAAATTACACATTTTCTAATGCGTTACATTATCAGCTTTCATTTGGTACCACAATTTTCAGATTTTGTCAAAGATTAACAAATTTATTAGGTGGGCACGAAAAAATTAAAAGTGATGCAATTAATTTGCTGGCGAGTTTATAGTATCCCTACTGGTAGAGATTGTTTGAATAAATATACTAATAGGCACCTAACCTGACCAATGATAAAAAATTCTGTATTAGTTAAACCATATGGATATAAGTTGATTTCCTAAATAAATGCTAAAAACATGCCGAAGACAATTAAATACGCTACACTGATGGCTAGTTATTGAAAGGCCGTTAGTCATCGCCCTACAGCAAACGAAAAAAAAAAAAAAACAAAAACAATAAAAAAAATCATACGCACATCGTCGAACAGACCACCCACACGGATCCGTCAAATTCAAATGTCGAAGCAGGAACGTGTTCATCAAGTTGTCAAATCGATTTTGACAGATAATATAGAGAACATACTTTTTCATTCACAACTACCGTCGCTTCTGTGGCTTTTGTAATTACTAAATGTAATCTAAACATGCAAAAAATATGTATTTTATTTATTGGCCAATAAAGTTTCAAATTAAATGACCCGATTTTTTTAGGTTAACAATTTTATGTGGGTAGTTTGTTTTAGTGAAGTATTACTTTTTAATGAAGAGACAGTTGGCTGCGCGTACAGTTCGATTCTACACCGTAATAAAGGAGTTTGTATAGTGCCTATTAAAATCATTAAGAGTTAAAAAAATAATTTACAAGTGACTTGGGAGCGTTTGTTTGGAGGCTGGCAGGGGGTTAACCGGTAGCGTCTGTGGCACTGCGTGAAACAGAGGTGAGAAGGGTAACCATATTTTTTGTCAAAAACTCTACCTTAAGTATTTTTTATTATTATCTTTTGATTTCTCGCTTATAACAAACTTCGCCACTATTAAATATTTCCAGCGCTTAATATATTTAAATGATGTGTCTTTGTCCATTGCGACAACACTTAAAGAAAAAACAAACTCAATAATAATGTTTTATTTATTTAAGTATGTCATTTTTTCCAATTCTACTCTAGTATATAATTTTGAGTTGTTCACTGAATGTTAATATAATTATTACCTATCCAAAATTTAACCTAAAATAATTGCCATCATAATTCTCTTTGTATCCTCACAGCAGGGTGCAAACACCAACCAGTTAAGGTAGGTTAAACTTAGTTTAGAGATTCATTTTATTTTTATTGATAAGAGGGCGTAAATGACACGTAAATTTAATATTACTTTTTGTTTGACATTATATGTAATGATAGTAGTTATTGAAACTATACTACAGGACTTTACTTTCATTTTTTTCTTCTATAAACCTAATGTGTGCCAATCGCCTACTACGATTATCTACCTACTACTCAATAAGAAATAAGATAAATATCTCATTAATTAATAAATTATTAAATTTAAAAATATTATTACTATATTTATTAATAATAACAGTTATGAAGAAAATGCAGAATTCGTTTGTACATAATCGTACGACTTTTTTTAGGAGGTGGGAAATTACACTTACGCACTATCGTCGTCGACGGGAACAGTCGACGAGGAGGAGTGTGAAAAAAGACCGTAAGAGCGTGTGAGACGCCCGGTGAAATGACTTATCACCGAAAATACCCACAAAAACACCCCGGATTCCACCATCAGCGGAGATGTGTGGGTCCGAGATCACAGCAAGGCCTTATCCTTGGATCCCCACATACCGTTACGTCCGCTCCGAACTCGACTTGTGGCGAGTGTTCGCCTCAACCGCACGACCGTTACCTTCTATTTAATAAAATTGTAGGTAATCTGATGTTCAGACGACTTTGGATGAGATAGGAATCACATTCATTTTAAATATTTAATTTAAAATTAAATTCTACATTTTGTTATCATTATTAATTTTTTTATTATTGCAGTTAAAATCAATCTATATAAGTATTATATATAAATTATAGTGTATTAATGGCGATGTGTGTATGTATGTCTCTTACAGACCTTAAAACCGCTGAACCGATTTTGATGAAACTTTCAGACAATCTTCAGATTAGACCTGTGAAGTTTGGTAGCGAAGTCGCGGGCATAATACTAATTATACCTATATAAAATAAAAACATAGGTGTATATTATTATGTCCGTACAATTTTTAGTATTTTTATTGATTCGGTGTTGACAACACTAGTTTGTTTTGTATCAAGGCGGCTGATATTCTGTGTGACAATAGATTATTACTTTACTAGCAACCCGTCTTGGTTTTGCATTGATGCAATTTTATATCCACAAATTTTCCTCACTTATTCCTCGTTAAGTACAATTGCAGTTAATAAATAATTTAGATATATGTAAAAACCATATATTATGCAATAGTTTATGTAGAACAAGAATAATGAAAAAGTTATTATTTATTTATAAATAAATTAAAAATAGCGAACCAGCGAACAATGCGCGCATAATTTTTTTTCTGCAACTTATATTCACAAACTCCTCGTTTATCACTCTTTCCATTAAATTTAGGAAACTGTATCAAAATCTGTTATATGATTCAATAGCGCTTCTTTCTTTTTCAGCTGAGAAAAAGAAAAAGATGGAAAGCGACTTTGTTTTAAGCCTACAAATTAGAGAAATTAACATATATAGAGATTAGAGATTGACGAAACGAATTCATTCTAGAACAAGCAGTTAGTTTTGAATGTATATCTGTCCGTGGAACTTCAAACTTTATTGCAATTAAGGAAAATGTAAAAATTTACTTGTATTATTTAAATCAATGTATAATAGGTTGGAACTGTCGTTTCGACTTTGCGGGGCGATAATGTGTCTGTATTTACGATCGAATTAAAATCAATTGCTTGTATTTCGAATCATTCGAAAAGCCTCGTTTAAACGTTTTCGTTTCGCGTTCGACACGTTACTTACTATCTGACATTTATTTATTATTATATTATAACAATTTAATAAATTTAATTGTTAAATAATTATTGAAATTATTTAACAATGATTTTTATATTAATGGACATCAACTTTAACATCATAATTATTTATACAAAAATAATATATATATACTAGAACAATGAACCTAAAAGTAAAAACCTTAAAAAATATAATATAATAACTAAAATATATTATTAAAAGGAGTCCGTTTAGGCAACAATTTAATTGTTCTTTCTTACTTACAAACTTAGTATAAATTGAAGTCTCCCGCTGCCAGCGTCTGTCTGTCTATTTCTCCGCTAACTTCTCTAGAACACCACTCAGCAGATTTTGACACGGTTTTCACTAATGCTTTAAAAACGAGAAATGTTTGCGTATATAAAGATAAAGCAAGAAGTAAATGACACCATAAACATTTAAATTTATGTAATTAAATGAATGTAAACATAGTTATGACAGACAAGATTACGATCGAATCATAAACTACTGTTGTGAGTATTTTTAATTTATTTTCTAGGAAAAAAGCACCAACTTTGCTTGTGAAATTAGGAATAAAAAAATGCTTTCGCAATATATATAATAAAAAGAAATGTTTTTATAATAAATCCCTACATCATTTAATCATAATTTAATGGTAATAAGGTCCATAATTATTGTAATGTATATAACTGTATTTCTATTTTCTTTTTTAACTTGAAAGGCAAGTAAGTCTAAACGAGGCACAAATCGAGTTAGACCGGTTGACAAAACGTTCACGCGATAATATCGACGACTCACAATATTAGGCATAAATTAATCGATTATAATCGATAGTGTCACGCGAATTGCATGTAACGTAATCGAGTTAGAATCGTTTTTACTTTTTATAAATAATAATTGAATTTGTAAAAATATTATTGGAATTTATGAACTGGAAAGTGGAGTCCTTGATTCGTATGAAGACATTTTTAATACTTCACGTTTATGAAGGTGTAATCTTTTTTATACTTATGAAATTGATTCTTCTGAATATCAACGCAGTGTGCAAAACTACTAAATCTGGAAAGTTGAAATTTGTAACATAGGTTTATTTTATAAAGTAAGCATCCGCTAAGAAAGGATATTTTTTTAAATTTCAACTCCGTACGAAGCCGGGGACGGGTCGCTATATAGTTTCCATACTTATAAAATTGTTTGTCCCGAATGATTATCAACGCACAGCCTAAACCACACCTAGGTTTATTTTATAACGCAAGCTAAGAAAGGATTTTTGAAAAATTCAACTCCCTGTAAAGCCCGAGTCGCTAGTAAATCTATACTAATATAATATTATAAATAGGTAACGTTAACTTTGTATGTTTGCATGTTTCTTCGAAACTATTCATCCGATTTAAAAAATATTTCACCAAATTAATTTCAGGCTTATAGGGTATACGAGCTAACTAAAAATACAGATCCAATTAGCAAAAATATAATGTCAGGCCTAATGTATCTATTCCAATGTATCTATCTTATTTTTCAACGCGGATGAAGTCGCTGGCACCAGCTAGTGAATAATAATTACACAGATTATGGAGAGTAACAATGAATAGGGGCATTAAAATTGGGGCATGAAAAGCGGGATAGAGCAGCTGGGCTGGTTGTTTTGTATGGTGGTACATCCGCGATGTCCTATCTCCTTCCCGCGCCCTGCCCAATCGCCACGCCCCTTCCGCCCGCCAAACTAAATTTGAATTTGGAATATCCCATAATAGACAGACACCATTCGACCGTAACGAGTGCACAATAGAGTTTGTTTTTAAGCGATAAATTTTCTTGTACATATTACCTATTATTGTTAAGCAACCAGGGTTCAGGATTTTATTTTATTTTTATAATTTCATATTAAAAAAAAATTGTTAACAACTGTATGAAAATTGTATACAATGTTAAAAATCGACCGCCGGCTCAAATCGCGACACCTGTTTAGTAGTGGCAAGGGACACTTGCATTTGGGCTGCTTGTCTGTGGCGGCAGTAACCACCCCCTAAAAGAAGGCTACCGTGAAATTACAGCATGTGTGTTGTTGTGTATGTAAGAGATGCCAGACACCATTTTGCTATCCCATCCTATTCACCTAATCCTTAAACCTATGTAGTCGGCAGCGCACTTGCGACACTACCTAATTATTATGGGGTAAGCAACCCCACATCGGCCTGTCTGTTTGACAACCTTTATATAAAAAAAGGTAATATATCCAATTTCATTATTTCCCAAACGTTGAAAAAACTTTTAAAGTTTTTAATTTAGTGTTCTAGTCGAAACTAGAACACTAAAATGAAGTAAGTACATATATAGATAATGCCCAAAAAGTTCATTATCCTTTTCTAATTTTTATGTAAACCAATTTTATTTTTTTAAAAACACCTAGTTGTTGACTAAGAGCTAATTTTAGTTGTTATCTTTCGAAATTTGATGGTTCGATTTCGACCAAGTAAATTAATGTTGTATAAATCTCTGATAGAAGACGAAGCCTGACCAACATTCCGTTTTAAAGATCTGTGTTAAAAATTAGATCATACCCAAAACCCTCTATAGTTTAGATTTTAGAATATTGACGACGATCATTATAGGTTTTAATTTTAATGAAGATATTATCTTCATATACATTATCTTCAGTTAACGAAAGTTTACGAAAGTTGCTTCTTTCTCGTGGAAAATAAAAGTTCAAAGCTCTTGTAATGATGTAGTCACATTAGCTATGCCTTGTTTTGCAAAGATGGCGGCGACATGGTACTAAATAATATTTTAAATGTTTTTGCTCCTGGCAAAAGAATAAATAGGTACCAGATATGCAGAACTCACTAGGAGGTCGCAAATTGCAACTTGCGTTCATTACGCTTATAATTATATACATAATATGCTGAAGTCATTAAAATGTAACTTATACTTTTTGGCATTTATCTAATAATACTTTTACAATTAAAAAAACTGATAAAACTGTATATAAGAAAGTAACTTTACTTTCATGATAGCTTGTGGTTGGAAACACATACTTATGGAGTTGCTTTGTGTTATATGCACAGTAGCCATTTATCAAGTTCTATAAACGTAGGTCGAAAAGCATTCGAAAATGTAACCAATAATATTTTTATTACATAAGAAAAGACAATTATTATTAATGCATTGAATTAATATTTTTTAATATTTTTGTTTCTATTAATGATTTCTTTTCTTTTACATAAAAATAATAATTCTTTTACGTTCTTTTCTTTTACATAAAAAGGGTCACACGACTCGCACGACACTAAACATTTATAAACTAATCAGCAAAGTAAAAAACAAGATACAAAAGATGATTTTTCCATAGGTAAGTATATCTACATAGGTATCTTTTATTAAGAGTCCGATTGGAAAGTGTCATACCAACATGTCATTGTGTAAAATTCTAATAACAATTTATTAACCATAATTTCATCCGTTTATGATTTGTAAAGGGAAATTTTACACGATTTTATATACTTAATAAATATGAAAGGTCTTTAATATTTATTAAGATCTTAAGAACATAAATGTATTTATGAGCATTCAAGTAAAGTACCGGATGTTAACACCTTTTAATTAGATATTGCATTCTATTCAGGGACAGTTATTAAAGTAGAAAGAGTAACTAAATTACTAATTAAAGTAGAAAATGATATATAAGTAGGTAACAAAATTATAAAAAATTATAGGTTCAAGAGTTTTGGATTTGATTTTAAGCTTTATTTATTGTTCTGTCAATTATGGAAAATTTCTGCTGTAAATTGTTTTAATTTGTGTTCTAAATTATGGGTTTTAATTTCCCTTACTCACTCACCGAAACACAACAGCACACGTGCTGAAGAGGCTGCTGAATTAATAAATACGAAATACAGTTTGCCTTGCCATTATTAGCACTATAATAATATTGTTACTATTAGCACTATAATAATACTAACTTACTTATATTATTCGTAAATAGTGAAATTGCAAAAATATGATAGCGAAATGTCGGCAAAGCTTTGTTGGCATATCATAAAAGTCATGACATCATCAAAGATTGTGCGACCACCAAGAGAGCATAAATGCATAGCAACAGTTGGACAGTTAGGCTTATAACATTTTTAGCTGACAGTAAAAGTTAGCCGAAGAATTTCATTTATACCTACATTGTTTAAAAATTAAGTGATTTAAGTAGCTGTGGGCTAGTAGTGTTAGCTAGTAGCTAAATGCTATAATAATATGGACATGTTGAGATGTGGACGAGTGAACCATTTGCATTGTGATCCATAGACGAGTAACCTTTTTATATAAAAAAAAGACAAAATATAAAAGCTACAGAATAAAAATATCTGTGTATACATTTTTTACTCTGTGGTTGTTTTTTAAAGTATCTCCATTTCTTTCTAAGCACCTCCGTACGAGTATAATATGAATACGATTTTGATCTATTGAGACTGAAGAAGTGAGCTCACTCTTTTAGTACAGTCACTGCACCTTTTGGGTCGTTAAAACCAATATTTCTCCCAGTCCTTATTTTATTTATGACAATTAATTGAATCCACAATGCCAGGCCAGGACTGTATGTAGGATGATTAATTATAATGTAGTGTGTCATGAATTTCGAAATAAAGAAACAAAAAAAAAGTAAATAGGGATGCATAAATCAAATAGGCACGAGCTTCTATAGATAACGACAGATTATGACCAGATACAATATTTATAAGACATTTTAACAATTTTACCTATCTAATTAAGAACCGTAAGAAAATTTCGGTCAGCTTAAGGTTGATGTCAGAATACATCCCAAGTCCTCTTCTTATTCAGCCTGTATACCAACTTTCAACATCCATGGCATTGCTTCAGTTAATGATAGGTGATTACCGTCTCCTATCTAAGTATATTAGACTGTCAGCCCACCTGACGATCTTTAAAAAAAAATACAATTCATTTGAATAGATACAATTATTAAATCCAAGTAGATACCATGCTACATCTCCGCCTAATTTTTGATTCAAAATTAATCTTCACTCGACAAACAGACAAGATCTACCAACTTATACGATGAATATTAACAAAAAATTGTCGACGTATAAACACTTCGATCGAACGCTTGATAACAAGGATGCATGTCTACGCTGAAAGGGCCCTGCGATTGTTATCAACTCAGTCATAAAGATCACCTCTTTCACATTTTTGGGAGCCTCGTAAGACTCAGCATTTATATTAATAGTTAGACTGTGTACAAGCGATAGTTTGAGTATTTTTGAGCAAGTGCTTATCGAGGGTATATACGAGTGAAAAAACAATTAGTTTTATTACATATTGTAAAACAAAGTCGCTGTTCCCTTCTATCTAGGTTATATTTAATTTGTAGAAAAAAATTACAAAGGTCACTAGTAATTTAAATACTAGGAAAAAATTCATTTCGATCTTTAGCCACTAAATATTTATTTTATTTCATAAAATATTATAAAATAAAAAAATTATAAAATTATAAATTATAAATTTTATAAAAATTTAAATAAGTCAAGACTAACAAATGACTTTAAAATTATTTTAATTTGACTATAGGTTTTTAATTTTTTTATATAGGATAGTGATGTGCCGGATCGTTAAAAATTTAGATCCGCGGATCCGGATACGGATCTTAACTTTCTTACTCAATCGGTGTCAGTGCGCGTGACCTTGAAACGATAGTTGACTCCTGCCACTTGACGCTGTGCGTGACGGTGACAGGCAGTACTAATATTTAAATATTTCATTATTTTATTAAGCTTACCACAAACATTTATTAAACTCAATTGATCTGATTATAAAGGTATTTTAAGTAATGTTTTATAAAAACTTCCTATAATAAATGTTTTAATATATATATATCATTATTTTAATAAGCTTATCACAAGGATTTGTGATTGATCTCATTATAAATATAGTTGATTTAGATAGTACCTTTGAGTTATGTAGGTACTATTGGTATAGTAACTCATTAGGTACGATAAATGTTTGCAATATAAAGGTGTCAAATATTTGATTTTAAGAAATAAAAAATAATCTGAATGGAATTTAATAACATTTCATTGCTACTTAATCGCCTATATATAGAATTTCATCTATGAATTAAAAATTAACGGGTATTTTATAACGTAAAAGATTCGTAAAAGATCCGCCAAAAACTAACGGATACAGATCTTTATTATCCCTCGGATATCCGCGGATACGGATAGGGATACGGATATCCGGCACATCACTAATAGGAACTAACGACCCTGCCTCCGCTTCGCACGTAGTTGAAATTTTTAAACAACCTTATTTTACTTCTTTAGGCTGTGCGTTGAAGTCAATCAAGTATAATTACAATGGTCAGGAAAAATGCCAAAACTATTTTATAATCTACCTATAGATAAAGGGAACGGTCAATATTTGTTTTGCTTTTAAGTAATTGAAAGTAAATAATGTGTTATTATCAAGTAGATTTCTTAATTTTTATAATTTTTCTCGTGCATTCCTTTCATTGGTCGAAATTTTGAAAAATAAGCTGTACACAAATTAACATATTATTAATTGAATAAAAAATAATATATACCTAGCAATGCAAATAGAACTAGGTATATATATAAAGAATTTTGATATAAACGAAAATATTTAAAGTAATTTTTTACATAAACAAACCACAACCGTTGATCGCATACGATTTATATCTGATTTTGTGCAATATTTTGTGTTGCTAAAATCGTTTTAAAAATAGAATTAAGAATAATAGATAGGGTACTTGTAGAAAGGAAATTACAGAAGATATTACTTTTCATATTAGCAATAATGGAGTTTGTATGGGCTAAAGTTTTGTACCACAGATAAAAGTCTGCAAATGGCAATCATTTTATTATGACTATGCATGTTACGATGCGTTTAAGTACAAAGTTTAAAGTTTTAATGGCCCTTGAACTGAAATATTTGTCGTTTCCTGAGATATTTTAATAGGTTTTCAACTAGTAATAACATTAAGTTTAATTTTGATATAGTTTTCACAAAAGGAAAGACCGATGAACGAGGAAGGTTTGTGTAAATATAATGTGCAGAAAAAATTGCATCCGTGCGAAGCCGAGATATAAATGCATTTATATCTCGTATATTATATATTATAAATGCGTACCTAAGTATATTTGGATATATGGATGTATGGATGTTTGTAACTCTTTCACGCAAAAACTACTGAACCGATCACCATGAAATTTTGTAACCACCACTTTAAACCACCAACTAGTGGTTTAAAGTGGTAAAAGTAGACAAGGCGAGAAGTTGGTTTGTATACCTATGATTCACAATATCAAACGAAGGTTTTGCAGTCATAAACGGGGTAATCCGTTTGGCGGCAGTAACCACCACCTTATAAGAGACCACCGTGAAATAATAGCACAGTCAGTGAGTAAGGGATGCCAGAGAACATTCCCCTATCCCTCCTCCTTATCCTTTATTGTTTTTCTTAACCATCGGTAGCATTTAGCACCCTCCCTGATTCTATTTGTGTTTATAAACGACGGTAACGGACGGTTTTTATACATTTCTTAAATCTAACTTTCTTAAGTTAAGGTGGCATACAGGCTGACGATCCACTTGCATACCGTTGTCTATGTAGTACACAAGCAACACCAGGAGGCCTACCCTGGGAGGATAAAGGACAATAAAGGAAAAGGGAAGAGGTTGGAATGTGGACTAGAATCGGAAGTGGACAAGGGAGAGGTTACTGCCGCCAGAGAGGTTGCTCAATTCATGATTGTGGTCACCTAAGTTTTAGTATAAGACTTTTAGTACAAGCTGTTAGTATTCAATTGTTATCTACAATCTAGACATATTATCATAAAATTCACTTCTAAATCTGTATGTTTCTCGGTTATGTTATCTTGTATAATTTGCAGAAAAATTGCATCCGTTCGTAGCCGAGGGATGGTAGCTAGGTACCAGTGAACGAAAAAACACTGCTATAAAAATAGGTACTCTTTAAACTCTTTGTATAAAATAAAAGTCGCTGTCCGGCTCTGTCTCTTTTTCAGTTAACTTTTTCTAAACCACCCAATGGATTTTGATACGGTTTTTACTAACGGAAAGAACGATAAACGAGGAAAGTTTGGGTATATAATTTTCAGAAAAAGAATCATCCGTGCAAAGCCTGTGTGGTGGGTGGGTCAATCTAACGGTCTAAATAGATAGTAATAGAAAGATAAATTGCCCTCCTAACGCTGCATTACATCAAAATTCTCGGATTTAAATCTCCCCACTCACGCTCGGTCTCGTAACGAGCGACATAAACAAGTAGGAAACAACGTATTAATTAAACTAACACCCCAGAAAGTTCAGTAACCATATCCCTAAACGGGTACGAGAGAAAAAAAAGACGACCGGAGACATCTCAACGAATGACCATAGGTCCCAAAAACAATCGCTACATGTGGCCACATATTAACAGAAAGAAAAACAAAATTAATATCCACCTTTCCTCCTTGTCTAACGCGTGCAAAACGAATAAGTCCGTCTCGTTCACACAACGAAATCATTCTTGGAAGTGCCGGGGCCAGCGCACGCGCACAATGCGGGTGTTGTGAGCACGAATTCCGAATTAAAAAAAAAGGAATGAGCAAACGCCCGGTTCGCTAAGCCCGCGCTCAGTTTTAATCCTATGAATTTTTAATTTTTCTCTCGTCAAAAATGAGAAATGGTGTTAAATGAATTGGAATTACATGGCGGCGTGGATAAAATAATTCAGGTGGAAGATTCGTCGTAGGCCTTCGCAGTTTTGCGGACCACCTACCTATAAATTCATTGAAGTAAAATGATTCTTTCGACCGAAGCCTTGGAACGAGATAAAGAGGCATGAAAGGGTCTTAGAAAGAACTAAAGATGCTTGAAAGGGTCTTGGAAACAGCTAAAGATGCTTGAAAAGGCCCTGGAAGAGTGGTAAGTTTCGCTCATGAAGTCGCTCTAGTATGAAGACCGGTTGATCCGTTGGTTTCAGTAATTTAATATATAGATAGGTACAAGCTCAGATTAGTTTCACTAATCTGAGGGTACAAATTGATTTCTTTACATTAAGCATTTAAATAATCAAAAAAGAAATCAAATTAAAAACAAAAGCATCAAAACAGTCTCCATCAATTTTCGTGTCTGAGGTACTACCAATATATTTATATAGTCTTTGGTCTGAGGCAAAATTTAGGAGAATGAATGGACGGATTATGATAAGGTTTTCACTAATGGAAAGAGCGATAAACGAGGACGTTACGTTAACGCGGAAGTTATGTGGGTACACTACACACCATGAGTCCACAAAGTTTGTACAGAAGACTCGTAAGCTATATACTCGAACTAAAAGGCGCATTTTTTATTATAAATATTTACTTTTTACTTGTACTTGTCCTACATAAGCTATTGCAAATATTATCCCTTCAGGCCGTTCGTCCACCGATTCTCCATTGAGTTGTAATTCTAGACGTCTTGGACAAAGCAAAAATGACGTCTTCAACATTATTTAACCTTTTATTAATGAAGTGTGGTGTATCCTCTTTTTATGGGCACGAGCTGTTCAGTGATGCGACGAAGGGATATCGATAATTATATATCGACCTATATAAAATAAATGTTATATCCATGTTATACCTTATTAGACAAATAATACTTATCTTATTCTATGATAGACAAATGAATTCCTTCGATGCTTTTCTTTGCATTCTTTTCAGTAAAATATGCAGTTGATGTAATTAAAAAATAATTAGAATGAAGTATTACCTATAATCAGATTCATATTTACAAAGTCGTAAGTTCATATTTACAATGCTGATTTAAAATCTATGCATATTAGTCACTCTTCGCTACTGTTTGTTTCACTTCTTCTAAACAGCTATCTAACGGATTTCGATGAGGTTTTCACTAAATGAAAGAGCGATAAACGAGGAAATGTATGTATAATTTGCAGAAAATAATTGCATCCATGCGAAGCCGTCGCTAGTGTATTTATAAATATAATAGTAATATCAAAAGAAAATAAAAAACGAGTGTTTGGACGCATTAGTTCCATGAGTTCTCGAATTTCTCAAAAGTGCCTCCCCTTCCCTTGTGCCTGAAGAGTCCATAGCAAGAATCGATTTTTATTTTGCTTGATTTGCGTGTCTGCACTTCTACAGGTTAACGTTGTGGTATATTACCTAAGTATCTATTTGAATTAGCAAGTTTTAAAATGTCGACAAGCGACTCCCATCCTTATAAGGTCCAGTGAGACACGCATGACTACACTAAGTAATCCCGACTTGGGCTCCGCAGTTGAACTATAAGAGTTTCGCAGAAACACTACCACCAAGATACGCTTCGATGCTCAATAACTTAGCTTACGCTTTATTTTAAACCCTTTTTGAGTTAATTAAGAAAAAAAATCAAGATCAAGTTATTACAGCAGAAGAAACATTGCCATATGAAAATAGCTCTTTATACCCTTTAATAGAATAACTATTAGTGCTAAAAGACACTTGTAATGAATGCCGAGTTACTGTAATTTAAGGAGGAAACTCTAATTTCATTAATAATAGATTCAGTTATATTGTCATTAATAAAATTGCTAAAAGAATGAAACGATATATTAACTAACGGCGACTTTTAGTGTGCTGTCTGTTATACTTTATCCATTTGATGGCAGGTGGCTACTCTCTCCTGTTAACACAAGCAACGCCATAGATGCTGCGCCGTCCCCTTAAGTAAAATAAAGAATTAAGAAGGGATAGGGGATTAGGGGATTGGCCTTTCATCATTATTATTCTCTCACCGAAACATAACAGCACATGTGATGTTATTTCAAGGTGGCCTTCTATAAGGGGATGGTTACTGCTGTCAGACGGACTCCTTAATATATGACTTCGAAACGCAGTGTACCCTTCCACTACTAAAATAAATTAGTGATTGACATTGAAAAAACTTTACTCCTGAGTTCCTCACTAGTTTGTTGATTTTTTGTGCATCTTCCCTTTTATACTTGTTTTCATTGGTCGTACAAACTTGGTTTATAAGACCTAAAAAAAAAACAGAATCCGCCCGTTCCACCTATCCCTACTAAGTATCCTCCCTGGTAGGGATAAGTGGAAATCTAGTAAGAATAAATAAATAAATAAATATTTTCACACATTCCACACATCACCATCTAGTTCCACAGTAAGCAACTAATGCTCGTATTATGGTATTGTATTAGTAAGAAAAACTTTTAATCTAAAAATCTCCAAAAATGTATCTTTTGTAAATTAATAGGTATGTTTACTTAAAAAGATTAAATCTAAAAATGTATTCGGTTTTAATATTATTGCAAAACGCTAAGACTACACAGAACTGTACTTTCGGTAGTAACTCTGAGTCTGTACCAACTGAGACATCAAGACTCTTCTTAAAATTCATTGTGTTGCTGACTCAAAAATCTAACTCTAAAGTTAGCCATACATAATGACTAGACTATAGAATTAGTCTAAAATATTTTACGCAAGGCTTGGCTAGAAAAACGTACGATTTAAAAATTCAGTAAGTAACAATTGTTTAATCAAATAAATGGCGTATTTTCAAAACTTGTTTAAAAAATTTATAACATACGATTTGACAGTGGATAAACATATATACGTTCATTATTTTCGTGAACTAGGGAACTGTCGGAGGATTTTGTCATTATGTTTTAATTAGATTTTATTGTTTTGTTCAGGAATTCAGTCAATTTCAATTCAAGTATTAGTGACAGCGCACACTGCGTTTGCATTCTTAAACTTGGTAATAGCCATCCTCTTATAGAAGACTACTCTAAACTTACGCCAGAACCTATTAACCTATCCTCATCACTAAAGGATGAGCCTTTAGTGACCCGTCATGGCTTCATAGGGATGCAATTTTTTTTTCCGCAAGTTTATCGCTCTTTCCATTAATGAAAATCGTATTAAAATCCATTGGGTGGTTTAGAAGAAGCAAGCGGAAAAACAGACAGACGCAGACAGCGACTTTATTCTATAATATGCATAGATTCTATAATATCTTAGATGATTTAGTTATTATTTTCTGTTTGACTAGATATTTGATAAATTTATTTTAAAATCCTATTGACTTCATAACTTATACCTATATAAAATACTTTATAATTATTCTGTTAATCCTGAAGGACTTTTACCAAATATTTATAAAAATAGGTTCAATATTAGGTACTTAATTATTTGTTTAACTTTTTTTTTCGAGCTTAATAATGTAATGTTATTAATAATGTAATAATGTTAATAATGTAATGACGACACTTTTGGTCTAGTGGCTAGTAACCCTAGCTGTCAACCAAACGGTCGCGAGTTCGAGTTCGAGTTCGGTATCCAAACTGCTCTCTTGTTTTGCTCCAATTTGCTTATTTTTAATGGAGGCTGTTCAAAATTCGAATAGTGAATTTTGAAGTTTTATTTTTACCGACGCAACACGTATAATAGCAAATACGTGAATTACTATAAGTACTTTTAGAATTTATAATATAAAAAAAAAGTATACCTAATTTAAAAATCAAATGTTTTTGTACCGACGGATAGAAAAGTATTCAATGTAAATAAATTAAACACAATGTTAACTAATTTATTATTTTAAAATGTTTGTAACATTTCATTAGTGAAATCTGATGTTTAATCTGTATCTTTAAATTAAAAAAATGAAAATTATTTATCCAAGTAATGACTTGGATTTATCCTGTGTAAAAAGGCAAGCTGACTTTCAACTTGATGGTAGGTGGCAACCGTCGTTTATAAGCATAAGAAACATTATATATTTTGACAGGATAAAGGCTTAAGAGATACCTCCTTATTTATAGGCTGACTAGGGGAGTATCTTACTCACTCATAGATGCATAGTGTTGCCAATACTAAATTTCTTTAAATTGGTAAATTTGGTTAGGTTAGGTTAGGAAGCCTCCGATTTTTCGTAATCCTTACTATCCATACTAATCCATCCATACTAATATTATAAATGCGAAAGTAACTCTGTTTGTCTGACTGTATACTACCTTTTCACGCCTTAACTACTCAACCGATCGTCATGAAATTTCATGAAACACGTTATCAGGGATACAAGAAAGGAAATAGGATACCTTTCATCCAAGAAAAAAGTACTGTTCGCAAGGGATCATCAAAATAAAGTAAAAAAAAAATACAAACGCCTGGCCAAAGTATTATAGCAACAAGGGATCAATCAAAAGTTATATTGCTTATTTATTTTTCAATTTTGAACGCGGACCAAGTCGCGGGCACCAGCAAGTATAAGTAAAAATAAGTAGCTAACTAATGATATCAACTTTTGCTACATTAGGTGCATTAAGAATTTGTAACAACGTTTAGATATTAATTTAATCGGTGTTAGCTACAAGGTAGTAATAAAATTATGGATCGTTTATATGTATTTCATACATATATTACATTTGATTTTTTTTAAAATAAATACCTATCAGTCCATGATCATTTTGGAGCGTTAAAATATTACCTACATCATATTTTAATTGCAATATGCAACTATGATCCACTCTTTGTTATAAATCATTGCCTATTATTTCATAATATATAATGCAGCAAAATAAAAATTCTTCGGGTGTTTCAATTTTAGAATTGCTAAACAGCTTTTGTTTTTTCCACAGAGCGCCACAGAGGTTTTAAATACAATTCTTCAACTAGAATTTAATTATTGTACGATCATATTTTTTTATACTAAAAGGTCCTCAGACAAAATACGATATGTCATTTTTATTAATCATTGTAAATGTTATTGATTTATAATATAGTAGCCAATTTATATCTACTAACAACTTGTTTTATTTAAAAGCAATAATTAGATTCCACTTTAATATTTTATTAAGTTTTTATGTTCAACTGTACGAAATCACCTAAGTATTGTGAACGAGTTTGTCTAATAATAGGTAAAAATCAAAAAGTTTGATTTTGTGACGGTCCAGTCTTGATGGTAGGTGTCACCGTCGCCCATTAACACAAGTAACGGAACGGGTGCTAAAAGTTGCCGTTGCCGACCTTAGTACGATTAAGGATAAGGGATTACGGTCGGATAAAGAAATTTGTAATGTCTATAGAACTTTGTAATAGATTTTTCTGTTCAAGACTCGATCAAGACTAGTCTTGGCCGTGAGTGTATACCGTGTAGGTATATTGTTTTAAAAGGAAAAAAAAATATGTAGATCCTTTGATTAATTTCAAATTTAGGGCAACTATCTTTCCATCATTAGCTCAATCGTTTTAGGTTATAAAAAAGTTAATGATATACTTTTTATAATTACCTAGTCATATTTTATTAGCACTTAAAATTTCCTACGAAATACAAAAAAAAAATATATCTCCAATACTTACAATAATATTATAAAACTAATTAACTGTTTTTCGCGAGCCTAGAGTTAATTAATTTTAAAAATAAAATAAACTAAACTTTTGTGAGCTAATCTTCTAATAATTTATTATTGGTGTCACCTTTGAGAATACCAAAAATTTCAATTAGACATTCAAAAAACAAATAAATAAGTAAAATAGAAACATTTAAAACTAAATAAATAAAAATAATAATAAACTGATGACTGTATTTTCAATATTTACCTTTCCATTCATGATTTTCATTCACTTTTCGGAACTACTTACTTACATTATTGTTTAAAAAATTAATTTCTTAGTTTATATAAAATAATAAGAGAACTTTATCCAACCCATGCGATTTATCATGCCAAAATATTTTTTATACCACACACCACAGAAATTAAGTTAAATTGTTATTTTTTTTCTCATTCTTTAACAACACAGCACTTACCCAATGGATTTTTTTTTAAATATTCTCGAAGGATTTAACACTTATTTGGGGATATTTTAATTTTAAAATCGAGAGATTTTTCGACACAGAATCACATTTATCACAAAAAGTTCACAAAATATGTGTTTCCTTTTCTTTTATTAATTACAGTCGTTTTTAAATGTAAGAAAATAAATAGTTTATTTATATTTAATGAACTTAGTCAACTTGTGAATTGTATTGTCAGTTGTTTTTTTTAAACGACAAAAGCCGCGCGTAGGAATTAAAAAAAAATGAGATCGGTAAACAATTGAAGAGCCAACAAAGCTTCGCTTCGCGGCTATCCGAAGCTAAACTGAAATTCTAAACCCTGGCATCGGTGTCCATGTCGCGCACCCCCCGTTACTAAATTTCTTGCCGAAACCAAAATGTCTCATTAGCTCAAAAATGACAATTCAATTTCGACTTTAAGCCCTACGTAGTAGTGACTAAAATATTATAAGATATGGAACAAGTTTAGGCCCTTACAGAATTGTCCGCTGATCCACAAGGCTATGAGAACGTATAATTTAAAGACGGAGCTGTGCGGGCGACTTTACAAATATATCCGTCTCTTTCGCACACACTGTCCGAGATTATACAACTACAATCGTCAATGCGTTGCTCATTTTTTTTGGTAGACTTGTATTAAGTTACGTATTATTTTGTGAATTAGATTGTCTCTCGGTGTCATATTTTTGCCATATACCTGGCGGCATTTTTTAAAGTTAGGGAGACAGGTTGCTCTAATGTTACAAAATAATAAATCTAGTTCATACATTTCCCTTATTAAAATTATTTAGTAGTGAAAGCGCCATGTTGCGTTTCGCAGTCATTTTGGGCAGGCTTCTGGTGGCAGTTACCACTACATTACAGTAAACCACAGTGAAATAACAGCACGTGTGCTGTTATGCTTCGATGAGTGAGTAAGGGATGCCAGAGCCCATTTTCCTATACTGTAGTCGGCAGCACACTTGCAGCACCTATGGCGTTGCTTGTGCTGTACTGTAGTCGACGGTAACCTACCATAATGTGGACCGTCAACCTGTCTGCCGAACTTATTATAGCATCGTAGCATAGAGCACTGCAGACATACGACCTGAGCAGTTCATAGTATGTCTGCAGTACTCAACCATAACAGAATACTACCAAGAATAACAGAATGCACGTGTGATGTTGTTTTCTAAGGGATATCAAGGCTCATTCCCCTATCCCTTTTTTGAAGCTTGTCCCATGGCCTTAAGAGCCCCTACGTCGTTGCATAAATGAGAAAGTCTTTTCAACAAAGATTTTATAGATCGTATAATGTAGATACCAAGGTAGCTTTTTGTTTCGATAATAATTATGGATATTAATCAATAAGATAAAACTTAAAATGAAAAACTTTTGCTGTTGAACAATCTTACATTTTATTACAAAAGAATACATTTTATCTTACATTTTATTAAATATAGGTACTTATTTAATATAAGTATAAACAATTATCATATATCATAATATAATATCCCAAACAAAAGGAGTTATTTTTTAAAATCTCAGTCATAAATAGTTATTTAAAATTATTTTAAATTCCGTTATAAATTAAAACATTTCATAAAAAAATATATCAGCATTTAACTGAATATCCACATATGTAAATATATATCATACTGAAAAAAAAAATTAAAATTATCTAAATTGATTGAATTACTTAGACCTAAGTAATTAAGTACCTATACCTGTATAGGTTTTTTGCATTTATCTCAATTTTTGTTAACTCTCTTTCATGAACAGACGCTCTTCATATTAGTATATGCCTAACTCTTACAGCAAAATAATACATTATATACTAAATGCAGAAAAAAAAAAATCTTGAAACCTATTTTCTTTTCGTTTTTGGAACGGCGAAACAGTTAACTTTGTAATGTCTGGATATTTGCAGAGCCTGAAAAAAAAGCAATAAATATTATTAGTACCTATAATTCCATCTTTTGTGTAACCTGCTCGAGGTGACCTGTATTCA
This sequence comes from Synanthedon myopaeformis, assembly GCA_944738685.1. Taxonomy (NCBI): domain Eukaryota; kingdom Metazoa; phylum Arthropoda; class Insecta; order Lepidoptera; family Sesiidae; genus Synanthedon; species Synanthedon myopaeformis. The sequence continues at coordinate 2,149,469 of OX122936.1, read as the reverse complement.
TAGCCCTAATCGGAACTAAAGTTAAATTAAACCTCCTTTTGCCCCTTAAATATTAATTTCAAAAAATAGATTTTACAACTAAATTTCATGATTCAAGCTTCAGTAGTTTTTGAAACTTCTTTATTAATCAGTCAACCAGTAAACTACGTTTCCCTATTGCATAAATATTACAATAAATACAAATTATTGTTTTTGTACGAAAAAAAAAATCTACATCTAAGCAACAGTTAAGTATAGACTAAGTACCTTTACCCCCTCTCCACATATAATCATAAAATGACGGTCCCTTACAAGACGACCACGATGAAATAACAGCATATGTGCTGTTGTGTTTCGGCGAGTATGAGATGCCAGAACTTATTTCCCTATATTCCTTCCTAATCCTTACTTAGAATATTCAATTAGGTATTTTTTCGTAATTTTCTATAGGTTCTATTAAAACATATACCTACGATACTTACCACAGAAATACCATAATGCACGTGAGCAAGTATGCTGCATAGGGTCAGAGTGTATAAGATAGGAAATTCCAAATATGGCTGGTACAAAGAAGTAAGAACACCAATGATAAGTGGCCACAGGAGAGGGCTTATGGCGTCGCAACGCTGATCACTTATCTCAGCAACTATCAGACGACTCTATAAAAGTATACAAAACATAAATTTATTAATTTGCCAGTATTAACCGCAGTTATAAACAGACTTACCCTTGTTAGTTACTAGTACATTAATTAGTATTTTTACTAAGGCTTTATACTAACTAATGTTAGTGGTTTTTTAATTTTTTTGTAATAGCATACGTTGACATGCCTTTAAACTTTGTATTTACTATTCCAACAAAATAAAAATAAAAACATTCACAATTGCTTAACTTACCGGGATTCGAGCCTGCGTCTACGTTGGCAGCTTATGACTTGAACCACTAAGCTATCATTGCTTTACCTATAAGGTAATCTTATCAGAGAGATAATGCAAGATATCTGTTACTTACAGCGATATGACTGAAAAGTGTACCGAACAGCAGATTCAACGCTCTGGGATCGTAATGAGCTACATTATTAGGTGATTTCAAAATCCAAGTCGATATAGTTGCTATTAAAATTGTCATGGGGAAAAGTGGACGAATTGCTTCTAATAAACTATGCATTTTGCCTGTACGGTTCTTGTATGATCTGAAATAAAGTGTATATTTTAGCACGGATGATATTTAGTAATATCATTTATTTATTTATAATAGATTTTTAATTTTTTTTTTACAGTATAAATATTTAAAAAGCAATTAATATTATAAAAAACTTAAAAACTAGTGTGCCGCCATCGATGTGTGTGTAGATAGTGGTTAGGGTTGCAATGAGGAACCTCCTGACGATATGTGTCGTTATGTTATTATTAGATAATATTATTATTCATTTTTATCATAACACTTTTATTATTATTATATTATAAGCGAATTGATACAGTATTTCGGAAGTCGCGAAATCCTCGTTAAAATATATAATATAATAAAGTCGTAAACGGACTATAAATATTTTATAAGAAACAATTTGTGCACGTTATAGGTACCGAGGTAAAAAATAATAATTTAGAATTTTTGTCTATTTGTCTGGGAGTTTGTGTATATACCTATAGGTTATATAGGTACCATCGATGTTATGTAGATGTTTTTAATATGAATAGAATTAAGAATTGGTTGTAACCTTGACCATGGTGTCACCTCAATAATAGAGGACATACTTTGGTCTCATAAATAAAAAACAAAAGACAAACAATTTGTGGTCTACCGCAGTCAGTTGGTAAGTAACATCCAGCCACCTACCGCAGTGGGTAGTTAACTAATTAATAAATATTACACCTTTCATACGAGCTTTATCGCCTCAAATGCTGTGTTCCGAGTACTAGACTTCGTTGATATCAACATTATATTGAATAAGCAGAAAGTGAGGGCTTAGCTCTTAGCTTATTACCTACATGGGTAAAACCGGTGGCAATAGCTAATAAATTTTATGATAATATAAAATGGCAGTAACCAAATGGTTTATTAACTGCTTATTGTTACTAAAATTTATTATTATTATTATTACTATGTTTATTAGTATTAATAAAAAAAATATCCAATTTAGATGTGGGTGCACAAAGTTTCTATTCATTTACATAAGTAATGGCAGCAGGGCAGCAGCCAATCTGGCGGCTGAAACCACCCTCTTACAGAAGACCACCGTGAAATAACAGCACGTGTGCTATTGTGTTTCTGGGAGTGAGTAAGGGATGCTGGTGTCTATTGCGCTATCCCTTCCTAATCTCTTATGTTTATTCCTACTATGGTCGGTTACAGCATTAACAGCACTTACAGCATTTGTGACGTCGCTTGTATTATGGGCGACGGTAGCCAAATGTACCGTCACTCTGCCTGATGACTTTAACATAAAAAAATTATATAATTAATTTTATATAATTTTTTTTAATTTTATATAATTGTCTGTTTCCATACTGCTAGCAACATTATACTGTGACACTTACAAGTACACGTTATATATGGCGACGGGCAATGTTGTAAATAGTCCGGTGCTGTGTATAACAATCTCTAACGCTTGTATGAATGTGATGTTTAAAAACTTCACTTTGTACATGTCTGGTCCGAATATTCCAGTTAAAATAAATATTAATGATGCCGCCTGGAATTAAAAATAATAACATAAAACACACTTCATATTAATGCTACCAATAAAATAAAATAAATTCTTTGGCATGACTAAATGCGTATCCTAAATGCTCCTTTTCACCGACAGTCACTTAGAGTTAGGGAACACATAACTGCATATACGCATGCATTTTCTAAATTCAAAAATAGATTAAGACTATAATATTTAATTAGAAATTAAGAAAGTATTATAACTAAGAATTAATTAAGTATTTAAGACCATTAGTAGTTAAGTTAAATTAAACATTTTAAGTACACTGTTTAGGAGTGCAATTTAGATAATTATCCATACACACGTAATTTATAGTTTTCAAGTATATAATTGCAATCTGTTTGTGCACTATATCAAATATATATATAAATATAAAATACGGCAGTCACAATCACAATCCCGTATGAAGCTCCAGACTGCAAAGTGGATCTCTTAAACAGTAGTTAGATGTTCCCTAACTCTATAGGCACTTCTCTAGGTGTCTGTTGTTGAAAACGTCCATTAGGGCTTCTTTAGTGTTCATTAGGTACTTTAGATTTCTCACCCACATACTGACGTCATAACCCCAAGGCAAATACAGTGTTCCAGTATTGTATTTTTCCCAATGACTTATGTAGAAGTTGGACACAACACTCGCCACGATCAGAAAAGCCCTGTAATGATATTAATTACAATTTTTTTTTTAATTTATTTGATTTTAATTTCATTTATTTAATCTTTTTAAGTTTATGCAATTAGTGAAAACAGTAAGAAATAGAGGCGAATTACATACACCTTACTCGTTTATCGCTCTTCCTATTTGTGAAAACCATTTCAAAATCCGTTGCGTGGTTTAGCGGATATAGAGACAGGCCGACAGACAGACGCGGAAAGCGACTTTGATATATACTAAAGATAAAAGGACCATATAAGTACTATGTAAGGATATAGTCAACAACCAATCAAAGCTTAATAAAATAAAATAAAAGTAAAAATATACACATATTTACTTACCGAAATTCCGGTAAAGAGTATTCATCTCTTCCAAAGACGGAGAACAAACAGAATGGTATTAGGAAAACTATGTAAGAGTCCAGACCGTGGTCGAACATTTCACCAAGTGGTCCGGATACGCCAATTTTGCGTGCTTGCTTACCATCGAGACCGTCTGCAAAAAATGTCTATCATAATAAATATGGTTCGGCATGGCACTAGTAGCACCTATGGCGTTTCTTATGTGTTAATAGGCGACGGTCAGTAAGACGGGTATAAGACACTGTCTTATACTGTTCACTGGCTATTAGCTAACTATGTCTTTACATTAAAAAATTCTAAATATAAAATAGGAAATGATATTTCTGCTATAGAGATAATAGCAGTAATGTAGCCAATAGTAGTCAGTCATCTTAATATGTAAAAATTAAGTGTCACATGTTCCTCCGCGATGAACTAACTACTGAACCGATTTTGGTCAAACTTTGTATCTATATGTAATTTGGTCCAACTTAAAAGATAGGATAGTTTTTATTTTGAACCCGGACGAATCCGGGAACGGGCCACTAGTATTATTTTTATTTGAGGTTTGAGTGTAATCAAGCTATAATTAAAATTATAAACCAACCCCGACTTTTAATGAGCCCAAACACGCTATACCTATCTGCTGTAAGTTGCCAAGGAGTTGGGTGTTCCGCAGACTACTTGATGCTGCAGTATCAAATCAAGGTTAGTAGTGTCATGGAAATACCACCGGTATACCAAATTTCAAATTAATCGAATATATGGAATTTAGTGAAACCTTCGTTAACTAGGAAATGGGCTGATAATCTTCGAACGCCTGTTCACATCTTCATAAAGTATAGTTAAGAACGTTCCTCCCGATCACGTCAGCTTTCAAACAAAAAAAAACTGAACCAAAATCGTTCCATCCGTTTGGAAGCTACGATTCCACAGATAGATAGAGATTTTGCGTCGGGCGTCAGGAGTTAAAAACATCGATGGTTAAAAAAGAATTTTCAAAACAGAATTATTATTGTTTCAGTTATATGTCTTTTCTACCAATATACTTATATAGTATTTGAGGTCTTAATTATTTTTTAATTTTATAGGTATCTACTAGTGGTCTTTATGACGCATACTATATACACACAATAAGATTGCCATTAACAACCTTTGCTTATAAATATTTATAAAATTATTCAGCAACTATCTAATACTTGCTGTGTGGCATTTTAGTCGCCGAGAAATGCTATTCGAACTTTGAACGTAACACGATGCGCATTGGCGGTATGATCAGAAGTAAATAGGTATATAAACATATTTTTACTTACCTAAATTGTAAGCTAAGAATAATAAGACTCCACATACTATGAATACCCAATTCGGTATTGTATAGGTCGGCTCGCCTGCGATTTTGCCTGAAGATGTACAATCATAATCTAACACCGATAGCACTAATGTATCGGTTACTAAGCAAAGGAATCCAACGAAAGTGAGCAGGTTTGGAGCTATCCAATTTGGAATTAACTGAAAATTTTAATAATTTTTATAATTTGTAATTTTACATATACTTCTGTAGTAATATTGTAAAGAGAGAAGATTTGTATTTTTGTCTATACTAATATTATAAAAAGGAAAGATTTCATTGTTTGTTTGTTTGTTTGCATTGAATAGGCTTCGAAATTACTGGACCAATTTGAAAAATTCTTTCACTGTTGGGAAGCTATATTATCAGCGAGTAACATGGGCTATATTTTATAAAGTTACACGGGCGAAGTCGCGTTCAACAGCTGGTAATTAATATAATTATAATTATCAATAACTAGCTAGCTGTTGCACGAGATTTCGTCGGCGTAACTTCATAAAATATAGCCTATATTACTCGCTGATAATGCAGCTTTCTATAGGTGAAAGAATTTTTCACCAACAAAAATACAATTTTTTTCTCTTTATAAAATTAATATATAATAGTTGGTATAGAAATAGATATGTTAAAGTTGGTAATACCCTGACAATGAAGTTCCATGTTGGTTGCATAACATATTTGCTTAAAGGACTTGTGTCTATTGCACTATACTGAAAAGAAAAAAAATATATAGTTTGTTTTAAAAGTAACATCAAGTAGGTACCTAATTGGTTTTATCAACCAAATTAAACACAATTTCCATTAAACAAAAACAAAAATTAATATATTCATAATTATATTCAAATATTTTCCATTCAAATAAATGTCTTTATTTTCCAAGTCAAGGTTAACAGATAGACTCGTGGCAAAATTACGTCAACGTGTATGCAAAATTTCATGATGTCTCAACCAAACGATAACATATGATCAATTACAGGGGGCATACTGTGTTTCGTGGTCATTTAGACCACCATGAAATACTTAAACCGTGCCTTTCAGTCTATTTCATATCACCTCATATTATAAGGTTAGCCACCATCAAGTGTAACGTATCCTTACCTGGTGACCTTTAGTTAGAAAAAGATATCTTAATTGGGCTGTCCTTTAATGAGACTGCATGAACAAGGCTTCCAAGACGGCGTATGCAACAGTAACAGTTTATCAGGATATATCAGGATATCCTGGCTCAGGATATATCAGGATAGTCAGTGTAAGGGAATAGTTACTACCTACTGCCTGGCGGGCTGCCCAATTTATAACCGCGGATTTATGTTAAGTGTACTTAGGTTTAATTTTTGTTAAAAAAAATCGGAATTCGGAAAAGTCTGATCGACTCACTTTATATTTTTTTAATCCTTCAAAGTGCTTTGTAGTTAGATACTGATAATCGAACATATTAAGTTTTTCTTAAAATATTAACAATCTGAAAATAGACAAATTTACACGACAGCCAAATCTGAAACAAATATGAGACAACCTTAGAGATCGGATAAATATGAATCATTGGATCGCTTAGTGAACATAAAGAATTTTTTTTATCTGTGAAAAGAGTAATTTACAATTGACAGAAATAATACCAGGTTATCATTAAATTTTTATCAATTAGATCAATCATTTACGAAATTACAACTTCTTGCAGTCCCTTTTATAATTGGTCATACTTAGTTTTACTATCTATCGTCTTTGCCAAACCAAAATTCTGCTATGTACTTTTGAGATACCTACCTATTAGACAAAAAATTTATACTTGAAAGTTTATTTATTTAAATAAAAATATTTTATTTGAAACTTAGGTTTGTTTATACATACACTTAATGTATTTTAAACATTAAAATTAAACAGTTTATTTATTATTTTGATTTTTGCACATTCTATCTGCTCACACAGACAAATAGTGCTCATAATTACTTAGCAGTTTTTTATACGATAGATAAGGCAGTGAACTATTCACTAAGGTTAGAATGTTATAATCTAAAAAAAGTGCATATAAACAGATTTGGGTTTGAGAACGACGTCCAAGTGTCCAATCACATGTCTTAAAGTATTACAATAATAAAAAAGGTGATAACATATTGCAAGGTGTACAAAGGTTTAATTACGTCCACAATCTGCAAAAAACATGGTTTAACTTTAGATTTCACGATAAGAGCTTTTGACTCACTCCTTGCACTTTCTATTTTATAATTGGCATACTTACTTTTACTGTTTAAATTTTAATATATAATTTTAACTATTTAAATTTTAATACATAAATTATAATTATAATAATAAAAGGTTAGACTTTGTTAAGCCAAATTTCAGTTCCCAAAATTATATTCTTGCAGAATATTAATTTTAATGACCACGTGTCATCCAAGGTAAACACTCCAAAGGTTAGAGTTCACACCACACATACATTTGACACCAATTGAAACTTTCTAAAATAATTTTTAAAAATTTTTGACACACCCCTCACTCATGATATTTAAAAAAATACTATTTAGTTAAGAGAAAACGCCTTTACACCGAAGAGCAACAAGTCGCACTGCAGTAAATATGTGTGTAATAGATAAAAAATCATGATAACACATTAAGCCTAGTGTATATCGCACTATAAACAAGAATATCACTCAAATATAATTTTGTAATTACAGAAATATACTTTTAAATTTCTCTTTCTTTCTGTATATTTTTAATTTATTAATTAGTAAGAGAGAAGCCAATTGGAAAAGGACAACACCATATTATTTGATTGCTTTAACTTTTTCTTATTTTTTTTTTTTCTTCTTCTATAATTCTGTTATATATATTTTTTCTTAATTATACCTACTTGACATATTAATCTATATTTTTATCTAATCTATATACATAATACGAGTATAAAATAAGGTTGCTGTCAGTCCTTGTCTGTTCGTGACTTATCGCTATAATTTTTCTATAGTGAATGAATATTATGTTTAAAAAAAAATCTGAATGAAGGTTAAATAAATTACTGAGACAAATTTGTAATTACATTGTAACTAGGGTCTCATAAATTATAGTCGTATTTTTTTTTATCTTCAATGTGTTCACTAGCTTACATTCTACTTATCTACTAAGTCAAGCGACGACGCGTTGCCACGCGACGACCGCGTCGCTTTACGACTAAGGTCAAACAACTGCGCCGCCATTTCAACACCGTCTTATAAATTGAATTAATAAAATTTTTATTTATATAATTAATAAAGCTTTAATTATTAAAAAAAAATGTATGATATTTGGCTTAAAAACTAAAAATTATATTATCTAGAAATCCTAATCTCTGTGAATCCCATAAGGTAAGATTACGTCTAGATCTGGATGAAGTGAAGTGTTACTTAAATATGTCTTAAATATAGCTAGCTTATTAAAATAGAATGCGACATTATAATCTTCATAATATCAGTAAGTTTTAGAATATTATAAATTATCGTTATTCATTTACAAATCTTATCAAGTAAAATTTTATCTGATAATAATTTAAGAGTGTCTTGGTTATTTCATTATACTCGTATATCATTAGGTTACAGAATATACCTACTCGTAAATGTAAAAAAAAAATGATAAATATTGTTACCTAATTAATGTCTGTTAAGAATTTTAAGCAGATTCTCTCAAGTGTTTTATTGTTTATAACTTAACAACAAATATTAATAATTTATTTAATATATAACTAGAGATCTAGTTGTTATATTTAAATTTATTAAACGGATGAGTTTGTATATATAATCACAACCGATGTCTTTTTGAAAAGGCTTTTGATGTGATAAGAGTGAAAGTCAACTAAATTGGTACCTACAGAAGTTAAAAAAAAAAACTTTATACCTATTTATTATTATTTTTTTATTTTATACTAGCTGATGGTGCCCGCGACTTCGTCTGCGGTGAACCGTATTTAAAATCCGTGGCGTTTTTTACATTACGGCTATCATCACAGGGCTACCCAAGATGATAACGTAACCATTCTTATCTTCTTGGGTAAATAACTAACGATGATGATTGATTGCTCTTTCCACTATTAAAAAAGGTATCAAAATCCGTTGGGTGGTTTAAAAGAAATTAGCGAAGAAATAGATAGATAGATGCAGACAGCGGAAAATTTATATAGTTATGTTAGGTAGAGTCACTGCGAGTCAACCGTAACAGATAGATATGCCATCCCCATCGATGGCTATCCCTGAGTTTTCTTTAGAATTTGAGAAGATTTACAATTCTTTAGTGCATCATTTTTATGTATCTCTTAAGATTTAGCCATGTAAATTTATTTTTTGGTGACATAGTTGCAAAATATGAATTTTTCCACTTACATAAAAACTTAATTAGTTTTTATTATATCTAACTAAGTAATGGTCAAAAACCGGTTCTCTGTCTTTTAGCTGAAAATTGTTCTGCCGATTATCACTTGCCAACTAATGTTTAGAAGAAGTCTATTAAGCGGAATAATCATTTTGCTAATCTTTTTTATAATTTTCGTTTTATTTCTCAACCTCACAATTTCCAGCTGTTTGGTCTGCTTTTTATAATGACACTTTTCAAAATGTCAACTTTCAAGTAGCGAATATTTTAGTTAGCTTAGTATTCATTTAATTGTTTATTGTTTACCAAATGTTGTATTAAGTAGTAAACATACCGGAACCTAACCTATTGGTTTCCAGTACAAATAAGTCTTGTAACACATTTTGTAATAAGCGCACAGTCGTTTTGCTACAACCAGTATTCTGGTTAATATAGAAAATATATTGCCCGGAATACTGAAAATATGGTGCCCCACCAGAACCAAAGAAAAAAAAATACTTGGACAAAAAGAAAGAATCAACAGAATTCTTGAACACAAATCTACATACTCATAGGAAAAGTTATTCAAACTCTTGAAATACTGTGTATAAAATGTAGTAAAGTTTAATCTATCTTTTAATAAATTTTTAAAATACAAAGTGGCATCGAAAACCCTCACTATAATTCTGGTCAATAATCTTTGACATGAATTGCATTGTAAGGCAAGGATTAAACAAAAATCATTTTTATCGATAATTAACTTTAATATCTACAACCTATTCATAATTTATTTATATAGCATGTAATGTCACCTTTGTGAATTCTTTTACAAAATAAGTCAACAAATACATTACTCTCATTAAAAATATCTGAATGTGTTTAATTTTTATGTAATGTAGGTACATAATATGTGAACGAATCAACCCACCCATATATGTATGCAAATTAATTCAGTGACCGCGTGTAGGACACAATATGTCAAATTAACAACTGTCTATTTTTATAGGCCGTTTATCATCGTAAACTCGTCCAACAAATGCCTTGTTCATATATGTAAAAGCGAAGCGTTAATTTCATAATAGTTTTAACATGAACTGTTACAAATTATGATAACCTAGTATTTCAATAATTAATAAAATTTATAGTTTTATTTATAGGTCGGTAGAAACATAATTTGAGTTAGAACATAGTACACCTAATAAATAAACTGTGTACCACCAATTGTATTTTTTTAAGTGTAAATAAAAAAAGAAATACAAATAAAAACTTACATTGACTAGAAAAAAAATATTATGAATATGCCTGGACGGACAGCTTAGATCTGAACTAATCTGAACCCTCTGAAAGAAGCCTTTCTTATAATTATGTAATATAAGATCAATTTTTATAACCATATAATCTACTTATAAAATCGTTTTTATTGACTTAACCGCACAGCCAAAAAAGGCTGCAAGTTGGAACATAGGTTTAAGTTAACGTAAGCATCTATCTGCTAAGGAAATATTTTAAAAATGTCAACTCCGTGCGAAGTCACGGGCGGGTCGCTAATTTATTATAAAGTGCTCCCTATGTGGTTCTAACTTTTGGCAAGACTTGCTCGTCTTTGAATAGATGTGAAGTTCTTTTTGTTACAGCGATTTAATAAACGAGGAAGGTTTTAAGTAAAAGCTGGGGGCGGTTCGCTAACATTAATAATATATCTAATAGCGTTAATAATACACATGAACTCGTAGGGAGATTGTTAAAAAATCTATAAATGTCAATTATTAATAATTGTTGTCATTTTGATTGATAATAAAAATATTAACAATAACATTTTACTACCTGTCCTGTCACCATGGCTATGGCTAAATTAAAAGAATTTAAATTTGAATTAATTTATTTATAGCCACTAACATTATTTCTAGTGTCATTTCACTAGTCGAAGTATTTCAAATCGCCAATAGATTCAATGTAAACAAAAAAGTATGTTAGAAAAATAAGTCTTTGATAAAATATTATGGTTCTATTTGTTTGTTGATTTGAACCCAAACCTTATCTTATATTGAAAACTGTATCTTTATATCTCTCGCTTCACCATAAACATTATTGCTCGCCCCTAACATTGCACTCGAGGGACCCAATTAATGCACCAATTAATAATAATTCACACTACACCAGTGCACTCAATTAGTGGTTTAGTGGTACCAGGGATACAGAGGTCGTGCGAGACCTAAATGAGCACATTTTTATAGAGGTCATTAGACAGTTTGACGCTCCACTTGACGGTAGATAGGTGGCTACCGTCGTCTTTTAACCACAAGGTATTATACTAGGATTAAAGATCCTTGGGATTGGGAAGGGATTGGCATCCCTTACTGAAACAGAATACGGATTTGTTCTGTAAAGTGGAGGCTACTGCCGTCAAACGGGTTGCAAATTTATGAAACGCAGGTATCCTCCCTATGTAATGCTACCTATTACATTTTACCTACATATAATATTACTCTTTTTAAGTAATTAAAAACATCGATGATTAAAATGAACTTTTTTTAAAGAGAAGTGCTGAATGAATTTTAAACTTATTTCAACCCTAACAAGCCAAGACCAATTATCCAAAAAAGGTATCCATCAATCTTTGTAAATTATAGGTGCGTAATTTATTTGGATCCAAAATAGGTTGCACGCGTACTGGCAACTGGCAACACAGACATTATCGGTCCGTTTCGAATTTCAAATTACGCGGCGGTGTCGGGTGGCGCCCTCCGGAGCGTCGCCGTGGTAACGGAACAGGTGTCGTATTGATCTTCATCGGAAGTATGCTCGCCTGGTGTTTTGTAATTTTTGCACAAAAATGAAAAATGACAAGAATGAACCGCGTTCAAAAACTTATTTGCAGGCTGGCATAGTTTAAATTAAAAGAGTTAAAAGGCCGTTTTCATTTGCATTACACGTGATCGTCTGTTACACCGTCTAGTCGTCTCATCAAGCTCGACAGAGTGATTAATGTAAAATCACAGTCCAAGTTAAAAGATCATGACACAAACTATTAAAATACCGATATATAGAGATTTTAATTCAAAGATTTTCTTTATTTAAACGTTTAATTCATCAATCCCAACATACGCTATAGAAAAACACTATGACATAACTAATTTAAAAATGTACTTTAATGAATAATTTAAAGGAGCTGGTTTCGTGTTAGCCTTGTGACACTTGCACCATACATGAGCATAATAGTTCGTCTGGCCGGATGGTCGTGGTCGTGGTCTCACACCTATTTACGCTTCCTCTAATGTCTGGCTGATCTCCTAGTACTGAATATTACACATATATGTGCTCCTTGTTACAAAAAAATCCTAATAGTTCTTGGTTAGTTATTTTTTTTTTTTAATAATTTAAATTATCTTGAAAATGCAATGGTATTTACTATCTTTAAATTTTTAATTCATAATAATAAAATAATATTTTATTACTTTAAGATTTTAAAACAGACGTTTTAAGTTGAATTTTCACTTGAAAGATAACGCTGTCAATTGTAACAATTGTAACTTTTATTGATAAATTAGGTATGTGTTTATTGTATTGTTTACTGTCGCGAATAAAATAAGATAAAATAGTACGTTGTAATAATAAATTAATTACAATAGCAGCCAGATGCAGTCCTTGCACACATTGACAGATTAATTGCAATTAACTGGCATGATGTCACGTGACAGAAGCAACTGGCGCTCATTAATCGCACAACAATAATTTAGAATAATTTAAATAGTTTCATCCGTTATTTATAGTTTCATCCTCTATCCCGGTTTACTATTCTAGTTACATGGTTCGTATCGTTTTAAAATCATTATGGAAACAGAAACAAAATTTTCTGTCGACATTACCTAGTTAACTTTTGCATTCATCTAAGTTCAACAATAGTCCCAATTATTCAACAATAGCCAATTAATTAAATAGGTCCAACCACGGTCCAACACACATTTTTAGGGCTCTATTTTTCTTTTTTATTTTCTACTAGAATATAATGAATATACTAGAATATAATAAAATATAATGTTTATTGTTTGTTTGTCTAAGAGGGGTTTAAATGTTTTAACATCATTTTGTCAGGTATTAAATATATAATTATTATTTTTAAATATGTAGATAGTAAGAATTTTATTATGTATTTAATTTGTAGGGAAAATATGATGACACAATATTATAATATAGGGAACATACATAATACATTAATACATATCGATTTTTATTAATACATAAAGATATTTTTATATCACCGTATTCTTGTTACATTATTGTAAATATTTAAACTTATTAGGATAAGATTATATTATATTTATATAAGAGATGACGGAAAACCAAAATGCATAAAATTCGATTATTAAGTATTTATTTATTTCTTTATTCATTTATTAATTTCATTACATGTATTTTTAATATGATTTTTCATTTTTTTTATATGTTTTCTTTAAAAGTAGTCGCTAAAATTACTTACTTTAACAGAAATAGGGTTAAGAAACCTAATTTGTGATAATATTGACAATTAAAGTTTTGTGTTACGCATTGCGTGCTGTACACCAAAAATATGTTGTGCATAATGATGCAGTCTAGGGTTGTGTTAAAATTTACATAAAGAATAACTTATAAATCTTAATAATACTGCGATTTAACATATTGAAAGTAGATTTTCGAAAACTTAGATCTCTTGGATCTCAAAATCCAAGTATTCGCTTAGCGCTTAAGCGTCAGCGTCAAGCGTCAAAAATAAATGATTGTAGTTCGTCGATAAATTTCTATCAACGAGTTCATATAAGAGGCCACAACACGGCACTGAAAATTGCATCGAAATTTTGGTTTAGTAGAGGTTTCGCACATGATAAATCAATAACATTTTATTATTTCGAACTTCGTTATCGTTTTTAAAATCTTACTTTGACTAAGGCCCCAAGCATTATATTGAAACGTCAAACAAAATTCGAACTTGAAATTTGTGCGAATTTGCGATTCAAAATTTAAAAATAGTGCATGAACCATAAACAAAACGACAATTTGAAGGCCAATCATAATATGACCCACCATATATTAGATATGTTTGCTGTTGACAACCCTAATTAACAATGTCGAACGATTAATAACAAATTGTTGTACTCGCGAAACAACTTGTCTTCACGCTTGTACGCAATTAACAGAAAGGGTGATTGGCTCCTTGCTAACCATCTAAATTTGTACTGTTTGTAAACATCGTGCCACTCCATAATTTGCTTGCCAGAACAGCAACATTGTAAACACAAGATATAAGTATAAACTTAATAACTTATTACTTCAATAAAATTGTGTGAGGTCACGCTCGTTACAACTATGTGTTCATTATGTTATTTTATTTTTCTCCAAATTATAAACACAAACCTTCCTCCGTTGGGTGATTTAGAATAAGTTAGCGAAGAAGATAGATTTCATTTTATAATATGTGTTATATGTATTGATATAAATAAATAATTTTCTAATATGACTGGTCACAAGCAACCGGATCCACCATCAACCCTTATATAGCTCATTGAGCGATATTGAGATTTCTTACGAGACTCATAGTTAGAAACTATTAGAGACTGCAACTTTTATGTATGCAAAATGGATGTAAATATGCTAAATTCTTTAAGTTTTTAATTTTTTTTTAAACCAATTAATGCCAATTATTTTTTTTTTAAATTAATGCACTCAAATTTCTAAACTCTTAATTTATAAATAGATAAAAGCAGATTAGGTATATGTTAAAATCACATACAAATTACTACAATTTCATATTTGTATGGATTTCTCGACAAATGAGTAGTTACACCTTTATAGCAAAAAGGCTAAATGTTTCGAAACTAAATGCTACTGATGTGCTAGTTATTATTAAACGAGAATTTCATGTGACATTAATTAAACTTTATTGAACGGAGGATGTGAAAACAAAATTAATAGAAATTCCGTTTCCGATTCTAAGTATGTAATAAGTACTAGACTTATAGAAAAGTCTTATATAGCGACATTAGATAAGGATAGGTAAAATTTTTCTACAATAGAATATTTGGATTGTATTGAAACTAACTTTTGCCTGCGTATAAATTATGATTAGTCAAAATTTGTTCAGTAGTTTTTCCCTGAAATAATAATTATAATTCATCATAGCAAGCTTTCGCAATTGTAATATGATATGCTATGCTAATAGCCTTGTAATCATAAAAAAAAGATCTGAGTTAATTCTTCCTATAGGTATTGTTTTATAATTTCGTTCGCACATTTTGTGAAGAATGGGGCAAGAAATTTTTATTAGAACAATCTAGAAACTTATTCTAAACAACCGAATGAATTTTGTTACAATTTTCACTAATGCAAGGAGCGTCGCAACGAGGAAGATTTTTGTATATAATTTGCAGAAAAAAATGCATCCAGGAGAGTTGGTCGTTGTATTTATGTGATAAAATAATTATATTTACATTAATAGTGAAAATAATGCTGAACTTAAATTTTAGTTAAGAAAGTGTATTTAAAGGCCAAATGAGATATTCAATATCCACAGAATGACACGGTCTAATAACACTTATAATTACACAGATACCACTTTTTAGATTTGCTGTCTCACATTTCAAAGCATTGGCGCGTAGACAACCTTATAAAATAGTGACACCAAAGGTTTACTTTGTTTGTTTTATATGACTTTTGTATATGATTTAATGTTATACTTTTATTTGTAACTACTTTAAAGTGGGTACAAAAACTACAGCTATGAGAAATTTGAAAGTTTTGGTACTTTTTCTCCACCTAAAAACTTGAAGTTGGCCAAAGGATCAATTATTATTATTTTATCTTAAACTCAACAGACAGGCTAACGTTCCACTTGATGGTAGATGACTACCGCCTATAAAACAAGCAACGCCACAGGTGCTGCAAGTGCATTCGTCGGAAAAACCAGGTTTCCCTTGGCGTTGGCGATCACTCTCGAAAAGGCCTCTATCACGCGCCACTCGGAAAAGCTCTTCCCATACCGTGATTTCGTTCCCTTGACGGATGTTTCTCAATTAGAAAATTTAAACTCGGTGCGAAGCCGGGGGCGAATCGCTATTAGGTCTGGATTAAAATTGCAGAGAAACACATATATTATAATAAGTTAGTATCCAATTCAATTAACGCATTATTTATAACCTAAATGTTTCCCGAGTCTATTTGCGATAGTAAAATCGGAAATGAACATAATTGTCTTGTTGCCAGTTCGTCACGGCTGTTGCTCTAAGATCGACGGTAACCGGACGCCATGTTGCGCCGCCATCACACCGTTTTGACAGCTGTCATATGGAACGGACTTTACAAATTTAGAATTGTTGAATCATATTCTTTGGAATGTCGAATGTGTTTATTATTTATATCCAAATAGTTAGTGGCAGGGCACACTGCGTTTCGCAGACATTTGAGCAGCTCGTCTGGTAGAACCCAACCGCCCTCATACCAATTGTTACACCTTACCAACTAACCTTACAGAAGATAAGGGGTCGTTGTGTTTAAAGCGACCCCTAATGTTTAAAACGACCCCGTAAATTTACAAACAAAAATGCAAAAATACAAATCTTTTCTCTTTACAATATTAATATAGGATATAATATTAATATAGAATATAGGAGGTAAAGACAGGTACGCGTCGCGTCTTATCTTGCCACGCGTCAAAAAATTTAAAAAAATCTTTTAATCTATTCGATTGAAAAAGATTAACCGATAAAGCTGTTAAAACAATAAACATGACACCAATTACGTCCTCGTTTGTACAAACGCCCCCTTCACGCCAATTGCAGTCCCTGTGGGCAATTGGTTTTTGTGTTCATTATAATATAGATTTTAACAGCAGGCTGCAGGTATATTGAGCTGATAAAATTAATTTCATTATATTGCGTAGATACACAATTACGTCATATTTTTACAATACGAGTACATTTTATTTTTTCATTTTCGTAAACATTATTAAAATGAAGCGCAAAAAGATTGGTTGTTTTTTTTTCATTTTTATATACTAGTTTCGTCAATGATGTGTCGTCGTTAGCTTTTCAATTTTAGAATTTTTATATCTATTCAAATTCATAATTGAATTCATGATTTTCATAATTGAAAACCTCTTAAAGTGTAAGTTTTTTATTTTCATCGCAGCTGCAAAATGAAATTCATTAAGTAATAAATAAAATGAATCATTTTATTTGTAAAAAAATGTTATTTTTATATTTTTAGTAAACAATAACAACTCAATCTTTGTCTCTATTTCCTATGCCTAAAATAAAAGTGTTAATTTATAAGAATTTAAAATACTTTATATTGGTGATACATGAATATATTGGTGGCACTATACAATAAAGGGACGAATGGGACTTTTTTATAAGTTGCTGAATCTAAATTATAAATATACAAAACAGTCTAGAAGCATCATGTAATCCAATAAAAAATCATCTACTTCATTAACGCGTTTAAAATCATACAAGCTTTAGTTGCCTCTTGAGATTTGTTCATCGGGTAAAATGTGGGGTGTCAGAGAGGGGTGTGTGTTGTCTATCAATGGCTTTGTTATTGTGAATGGCTTTACTCGCGCCAACTTTTTATTATTATACCTATTAATTATTTGGAAGCGACAGGGCCCATTCGTTTCGCAGTTATTTCAATTATTACAGAAGACCACTGTGAAATCACAATATTTTTTTTATGTAAAGCTCGTCAGACTGGCTGAAGGTCCACTTGATGGTAGGTGACTACCGTCACCTATAACATAAGCAACGCTACAGGTGATGCAAGTGCGCTGCCGAACATATTAGAAGGATTAAGGATAAGGAATAAGGAAGGCTTTGGCATCCCTTACTCACTCACCGGTGATCTTCTGTAAATGAATGCTCACTGCCGCCAGTTGAGCTGCCTTAAATGAATGCGAAACGCAGTGTGCCCTACCACTATTTAAACAAACTAAAAAAAAACATCTTTTTATATGTAGCATTTTTTAAACTTAAAACTTTTTGATTTTGGGGTGGTTTTTGATAAAATTTTTGATAATTTTAGATGATATTTAAGAACCAAAAAGTAATAGTGAGTTATAAAATCGTTAATTAAAGTTCTATGTATATTGAGCCTATAACATTTACTGTAATTCCTAACATACCTAGTAACCGCGATGAATAATTTGATTGATGTAACCGTATACATGTTTAACATAATTAACGCCCCACCTCATTAGGCCCGACACAATTAACTCAATTAGCTCCACAATATTCAGCATAAATGTGGTACGATAAGCATCGCGTTCACGACGACGCCTACATTACGATATCTCCAGTTGTCATCTACCCTCCAACAATATACAACCTATTTGTCATTCGCACCTCTTCATAAACCCTTATCGTGACTGAACTAAAGTAGAATCGGGTATCACTTACATTACATTCTTATAAATAACATATAAAATTTACTCGGCCGACTAACATTTCAATACCACTTTTGTAGAACGATTTATCTTTTGCCTCAAAATAGGCCTCAGTTTCAGCGATAACCTCTTCATTCGTGCGAAATTTCTTACCGGCCAGCATTTTTTTGAGGTCTGCGAACAGCGAGTAGTCGCTGGGATCCAAATCTAGCGAATACGGTGGATGTGGGAGCAATTCGAAATTCAATTCATGTAGTTTTGCCATTGTTTTGATTGACTTGTGACACGGTGCGTTGTCTTGATGAAAAAAATTTTTTTTTCTTTGCCATATGCGGTCGTTTCTTTGCAATTTCGACCTTCAAACGCTCCAATAACGCTATATAATATGCACTGTTGATGGTATTTCCCTTCTCAAGATAGTCGATGAATATTACACCACGCACATCCCAAAATACCGAGGCCATAATCTTTTCAGCCGATTGTTGTGCTTTCCGGCGCTTTGGACGAGGTTCACCAGTTGCTGTCCACTCAGATGACGATCGTTTTGATTCCGGAGTGAAGTAATGGATCCATGTTTCATCCATTGTCACATATCGACGTGTGTGACGTGTCACATATCGTGAATGCAATAAAACTAGCGCTATCTATGTATTAGGTCCGGGACTTTTCAGCCCATATAATACTAAAAACTACGCCAGTTAATTTTGCTATAAATGTAGTTAGTCTGTTAGTAAATTTTGCCACTTACTGTGTTCTGAGTTAGACGAGTCGCGTAGTCGTCCCAATGGACGAGTTGGGTGACCCACCGATTTGTCTGGGGAAATTTCAATTTTATCCCGTCATTGTAACCTCACACCATGCGATATGGGAATATATTAAATCATGTTAAGTTTTATCGACTTACGATCGAGGTAGGTGGCGCTTTATAAACCTATTAGAGTTATACATTATAACTTAAGTGTATATTTTATCGAACAGTGTTGTTTTTAAGTCACACTGTTAAAATTTCAAAAAAAGCACAGTATATTTAACTAAGTTATAATGTTGGGATACCTACCTAGTCGTTTGACTATCCTAACGTTGCCTATTGTAATAGACTAGAATTTGGCCCTATGCAACTAAATTATTTATTTGTTTATTTTATTTATTTAATTATATTTAGTTGCATTTTGTAAAATTAATTCGAATTTGAAAGTCCTTGTGGAAGAAAAATATCTCAGAGGTGCTTATGACCATAAATATTTTTGATAAAACCTAATATCTATATATCATACTATCTCGGGAACTGGCTTAACCGATGTGAATGTGGTGTTCATTGATGTATTGTAAGCTTCCCGTAACATGTTTCATTACAATCGGCTTGCAAACAAAAAAAATTACGCGCCTTTGCAAATACCACGCTTACGAAGTTGCGGTAACAGCTAGTCTATACTAATATTATAAAGAGAGATTTGTTTTTGTATGAATAAACTCAAAAACTACTGGACCGATTTTAATAGTTCTATCACATATAGAAGCCGCGCGGGTTTGCTAGTTGATCTGTTCTTAAGACATGAGCCGTAGTTTTCCTACTGTTAAAATCTGTTAAATGTACATAACTAGCGGGCCGTCCCCGGCTTTGCACAGATTTTTTCTGCAAATTATATATAAAAACCTTCACGCTCTTTCCATAAGTGAAAACCACATTAAAATGCTTTGCGTAGTTTAAAAGACCTAAGCGTCCATACAGAGGGACAGACGGTGGGAAGTGACCATATTTTATACTATGTAAAGAAGATAAGTAGTTCCCCACAAGCCTTTGTAATAAGTGTCTATCTAATATTTGTACAAGTATACCTCATCTACATTGTTGTAAGGATTCTTTTTGCTATTAGTTCCACTCAATACGTTCCTGAGGGATTGTGGTTTCATCATGATGACGTTACTTGACTATCAGCAAAATTATGAATACATTTTTTGTATAAAATCTATTTTGTGTAATTTTATGTTAAGACATATGTATGTAGTCCTATTATCGGTTTTCAATTTACAAATATTTAAAAATGTTTCAACATAGGTATATATATATATATATTATTATGTGTACGTTGACATTGTTCCACATTGTTACGAATCAATTGGATAAATGGTTTGGAGGCAGCCTTTCTGGCGGCAGTAACCACCCCCTTACAGAACACAACGATTAAATAACAGCATTGTGTGCAGTTGTGTTTCGGTGAGTGAGTAAGGAATGACAGAGCCCATTTCGCTATCCCTTTCCTATTCTTTATCCTTAATCCTACTGTATTGGCAGTAGGATTAAGGACTGTGGCGTAGCTTTTACTATAGGCAACGGTAGCCACCTACCATCAAGTGAAACGTTGACCTTAACATAAGAAAAGAACATTGAGCAGTATGAAATGAATATAGAGAATAGAGATTTAAAAATCGTACAAGTAAATGAAAAACAATATTCTCTCATTTCATGATTTCCTAATAAAATATTGTACTAATCATAACAATAAAATACCTCAAGTAGGTAAAAGAAAACCGCATTTTAAAAATCATACAAGTTAATTGAAAAAACAATATTGGCTACGCGCATGAGAAAGAAATAACAAGATTCTTTCATTTCATGATTTCCTAGTAAATTATTGTACTAACCATAACAATAAAATACCTCAAGTAGGTAAAAGAAAACGCATTTTAAAAATCATACAAGTTAATTGAAAAAACAATATTGGCTACGCGCATGAGAAAGAAATAACAAGATTTTCATTTCATGATTTCCTAGTAAATTATTGTACTAACCATAACAATAAAATAATTTCCTCAAGTGGCACAAACGTTTTTAAAATGTATGGTCATCAGAAACATACGTTAGCACGTGTTCCCACGCTACTTGTGCTGACGTTACTATTGTCGACTCGATCTTCCTCGGCTTACACTTAAATATCACAGAATACAATTATTTATAGATGTTTAATTTTATTGACATATATGAGACATGAGACATTATATATTTGCTTTTTGAGTCAATTTGTTAAATTTTCAACAGTGAACATTTTTTGCGTGCGTTTGCGTTTCTGTGAGTGATTAAAAGATGCCAGAACCCATTTTCCTAACCAATCCCAATCCACACTTACAGTACCAACTTATGGCGTTAGATACTTATTTTAATAGGCGACGGCAACCACCTACCACCAAGTGGACATGCAATTTTTGTCTGTATCTAAGAATTTGTGGGACCAAATTGTAGGACCATTTGTGGGACGAATTTGTTTTTACAGCAGACGTCTGCAAATTATTAAAGCTGAAGGCCAAAGCTAAGGCTAACCAGCCTTAGCTTTACTTTCGTAAAAATTTGGTTAGTGAACTAGTTAGGCAGAAATGCTAAAATCGCAAAAAAAAAGTGCACATAGTTTTAGTTTTACAAAATACTAAAGAATGTATTTAGGACCAATTGGTACAATATTAGGTAGTTGACATTCTCAACTCCTAGTGCACATGAAAACTATTGTTTTCAACTATTTACTGGATTCGTGCAATAATATTTAAATATATACCTAAATTAATATCAAAGAAAATGTACGTTCTTAAATTTATATTTAGTCTTTGTTACAGTCGCTATTAGGTAATTAAAAATTATTGAAACGAAACTATTGCAAAATTGACATTGGACACTTAAAAGAACTTCGGTAAACAAAGGTTTTCTGAGAAACTGTGAGCGAATCTAATTACGCCAAATTGTGAATAGTTTCTTTCTAATTATACACTACATTTTTTAATTGCGTATTATTGTTTCTTTACAAGTTTTTAAATGTTATATTTTTTTTAATATAATGCCTAAGAAAAATGCTCTGTATATATAGAAATTTCCAATGAATATAATAATACAGTTACTAGGTATCTTGCTATAGATGTCTATACATATTTTATAATAAAATCGTAAACAAAACGAGTTTGTACATTAAACAGTTTAAAAGAAAACATTTTTACATGTTGTACTTATGTAAAAAATTTTGAATTTTAGTCTGTGTGCTTTTGTGCATGCTAATCTCACAAACTGCTTAACTGATTTGAATGCGGTTTTCACTTATGTATTGTAGCAAGCTTCTCGTAACATTTAGTGTTTGTTTCATTACAATCGGTTTTGTACAAAACAAAAACGTTATACCGAAACTGAAATACCAAGCGTACGAAACACGAAGTTGCGGGCACAGCTAGTTATAAAATAAAGTCGCTATAAATAAACCACCCAATGGATTTTTATACGGCTTTCACAAATGGAACCACAATATAAATGAGGAAGGTTGTGTAAATAATTTGCAGAAAAAAATGCATCCGTGCAAAGGCGGGGGCGGGTGCTAGTTAAATATAATATTATTATTATTGGAATATCCGAAATTTACTCACTTGTGCTTTTGGAGGCTGAGACGGTGTTGCCCTTTACAAAATGTACAGTCGGTTCTCTGGTTCAGAGTTAGAAGGATAGGAACCGACGTGCTATCTTGGCCGTATCCTAGGAGAGAACCGCCAAAGAACCTTGACCGTTAGTTAAGACTCAGACTGAATATCAGACTGAGACCGAGTCTGAGACTGAGTATCAGACGTCACACCCCAACTTCAAGCGTCTCGTGAGTCAAGTGGAGCCATTTTCTTTTCATCAGCAAAATATCAGCAGTAGAGCTTGGCAAGACTTATTATTGTTTTTGTTATTTACATGTTATTTACTATAAGTTCTTATAATTTTATTATTATATAGGTAACTTGAAAATTTGTCTAAGTCACTGGTGTTGCTCGTGTCTTTACGACTATGTTATCTGCCTATGGTTATATATGTTATCAAGACTTGGTGGACCCTCAGCTTGTTTGCCCTTTATAATTTAAAATATATAAAAATTATGTGTATTTTTTTTTATGTCCTAATAAGAGTTTAAAAAGAAATTAATATAAACATATTATATAATTTCACCAGGCAACTATAAAATGCTAAGAGTTAACAAAACAATTGGTGTTGTATTAATCACGTAGGTACTATATCCATAGGCATCCATTAAGTTATCGCTGTGCATGGGCGCCAATGAGACGCCACTCCACACTCCGTATTGCACGAATGCTGACTCAGTGTTATTTGAATTGCAAGTTAAATTGTAACTCGAAATAACATTGTTTATATGTTATACACTACTGTTATTTTTTTAAATTGAATTTTCAATTAAAAACCTTTTCTTATAAGCTCACAAGCTTATATTTTTTTTATCTTAGCTAAATGTTCTTCTCTTATATTAAGGTCTAAATGTTCTTATGTTAAAAAGTAAAGTTTTTATTTTTTTATGCCAAGATCAACAGACATTCTGACGTCTATAACACAAGCGACGCCTTAGTTGCTGCAAGTGCGCTGCCGATCATAGATGGATTAATAATAAGGAATAAGGAACGAAAGGGGGTAATGAGTTTTGGCATCCCTTACTCACTCGCCGAAACACAACAGCCCATAATTGCTATATATATAATTGCTAATAAGTGCTGCCCATAATTGCTGTTTTTACTGCCGCCAAACGAGCTGCACAAATGACTGCGAACCGCAGTGTGTCTTGCCACTACTTTCCTAATCCAGACCAGGCTCGTCTGATATACCTAATTAATGTATCAGAATAACACATACAAAGAAGGACATAGGATACCTTTCATGCAGAAAAATAGTACTGTTCTCGAGGGATCATCTAAAAATGGAAGTAAAAAGTTTAACGCCAAACAAAAACATATGAGCGGAAATTGAATAAGGGCGCGAACGAAGTCGCGCGCAAAAGCTAGTTAGTTTATACATCAGAATAACACACAGTAAAAACACAGGCACGTGTTAAAACTAGTACCTACAGTATAATTTACTTATAACAACATTCTCAATTTACAAATATGTATTAGTTAGAGCTTTAAAGAGCAGGTAGAGTTGGGGTAAGAAAAGGTTCGTCATCTTAAAGTCGACAGTTGCTTGCACCAAGGCAATAATAATTATCAGTCGTGCCAAAATTTCATTTGAAACGTCAGTTGTATGCTTAGTGCTTTAGTTTTAAAAGGCACTAAAAGTCTACGACTTGATAAGGGAATGAATTTGAAAACTGACGAAGATTCTCGTACCCCGACTTTACCTGACTGACTGTATATAACGAAAATTCCTTTATTTTTTTCAACTTCTCTACCCAACGCTTTTTTTATTTATAAACCGTAAAAATTTCCTCAGAACCGCCATTAAAAGTTATCTCAATAAAGAAAATTATAATTTTTTTATACTTACCTCCTAAAATAATGTTAAAGCATCGGGACGTAACTTAATATCTCGGAAACCGGATAGCAGACAGTATGGCGCGGCTTTATGTTTTCCTTTTTTAAATTTCTTTTTTTTTGTAGAAAAAGTCAAAGAACTTTTATCCTCGAGTGGTCTTTTTGTAATGTGTGTGATCCAAGGCTGATAAACGAGTTGTTTTGATTTTGTATTGGTATTGATTGTTACCAGAAAATAATTCTCGTAAAATCATTCTCTAAGATATTTTTTTAGTGTCGCTGTCCGCCTCTCTCTCTGTTTCTCTGCTAACTTCTTCTAAACCATCCAACAGAATTTGATACAGTTTCCACTAATGGAAAGAGCGATAATCTAGGAAGGTTTGTGTATATAATTTGCAGAAAAAATGCATCCGTACGTAGCCGGGAGCGGGCCGTTTATAAACAATAACAAAGCTAATTTGTTGATTGAGGTAATAGCCAAGCGTTTTACTAAAATATTATTGGAATGACATTTTTTCTGCAATTTTATATACTCGTACGAGTAAGTACACGAACCTTCTCCGTTTATCGCTCTTTCAATAAATTACCGGAAACCGTATCAAAATCAAATGGGTTGTTTAAAAGACAGAGGTGACAGTTATTATTCTATAACTATCGACCCGCCCCGACTTTGCACAGATTTTTGAAGTGAAAACTTCTTTAGGCTCGTTGGGCATTTTTTGATGTGGGACGCGACGTAACGTAACTTAACAATAACGTAACATAATATAACATTACATTACATTACATACATTTTTATCACGGCATGCAAAAATTTAATTAACAATAGTTCAACAACTTGATTATGATTATGCAAAAACATTAATAACATGATTACAATATTTAGAATAATATAACAAAAATTATTTGTCACTATTAATTCAATTACATTACAACTACGTTACTTGCTTACGTTACATTACATTACTTGTCAACTCTTTAAAGCTACACTGTCGTGTCACATATAAAGATTAAAAAACAAGAAAATAATGAAGAAAACAATGTATATATTATGTTAACATCTATATAACAGTTATCTATTATTATAAATGATATTTAGTTAACGATCAAACGTAGAAACGACATTATTTTCTTTGCAGTGAAGTTGTTATATATGGAGTCTGTCATGTGATGAAAAGCAGCCGAACCCTTTAGTGACATGACAAATATTTTGCCATTCGACACCTCCGTTAGTGTCGTATCGACTACCGAAACCGTATGTAGGTTTAAAAAATATTTTTACTTTCAAATTAGCTCGCCATTGAGTAACATTTTTAACGAGTGTTTAAAATTGGCTTTTAGAGGGTGTTTTAAGGGGCTTTTAGACGCAAAGAAGGAGCTTTTAGACGTAAAAACGGGTGTTATAAGTTTGATGTGTGTCTTCTGTGTATCTGTCTGTGGAATCATAGCTCCCAAAAGGATGGATTGATTTTGTACTGCTTTTTTTTTAAATGTTTTGTTGATGTGCTTTAATGTTTTATATAAAAAAGTATTGATTTTTTTTTTTCACCTTTTTAAATTATAGTAGTCTAATTTAGACCAGTGGGCGAACATTGGTATAAATAGATAAATCATTATAAATAAATACATATATTTTTACATAGGTACGTAAATAACGTTCACTTACATATATACTGCCTCAGTTACATGCGCGACTGATTTTTCTGGTTCATTCAGTATTCTGAGTAAAGAAACTAAGATTGACATTTCCTTTGTTTTCTAAGTTTAGAGTAAACCTATATCAAACGCACA
Source organism: Synanthedon myopaeformis (assembly GCA_944738685.1). NCBI lineage: Eukaryota > Metazoa > Arthropoda > Insecta > Lepidoptera > Sesiidae > Synanthedon > Synanthedon myopaeformis. The sequence goes on along the minus strand of OX122936.1, from coordinate 2,122,664 downwards.
TGTCCAAAGTTGGAGCCGTTTTGGCCCAAAAAATTGTGTTCAATAACCTATAGACTTAAGGTACAGTCCTACTCATAAAAAATTCTTATGTCAGTACTTACATTACATATTATTTTTATTCTGTCGGTCATTGAACTCCTGCAAGGATAATATTGACAAGATTCTTAGTAATTAATGAGTAGGTATGAAAATTATAGCATTAAAACTGTTTATATACTTATTTAATTTTTTTGGCAATATAACATACCTAGGTATACTGGTTAATATAAGATTGTTGGTCTACGAAAACAGACAGGTTTCCTCACTATGTTTTTTTACTTAAAATAATTTAGAACTAAAAATAATTTATTAATTCAATTTTATCCTATTAACTATATAAAGGAAACAATAATATAAGAAATAACTCTGGGCATAATTCTTTCATCCCAAACTTTTACTTCTCAATAGACATTGGCTGTATTATCTTTTTTAGGCCAACTGTACGTAATCTGATATTTTTGCAACGAATTTAGAAATTATATAAAAAAAGTATTTTTCTTACAAATTGGTAGCTCATGTGCATTGTGCGTTACGGTATTAGATTACTTACCGCACTTTGACAAAATATCCATTTTTCGCTTTTTATTACCTACTTGTCAGCTCGATCCGTGAAATATGGACAAGCAATCCCAGAAAGGGTCAACATTTTATAATACATTTTTTAACACTTAACTCTGATTGTTGTTTTGTTAAGCCCTTGTGTGCGGTGACCCTTTCTCTATTGATTGAATGGTTCGATTAAAACTCTATACCTACGTTTCATAGAAACCGAATATTTCAATAATGAAAGTAAGTACATACATGATTATTATTATTTTTTTATAACACATGCAATTCGGTTTGCAGTTGTCCAATAATGATGTTTATTGTTTATTTTTTAAAATTGTAAAGAGTGGTAGGCACAGGCAGACAGACTGTCCACTTCATAGATGTCTACCGTTCGCCTTCTACAATTTGTAGAACACCAAAAGAGAACATTACCTACTCCTTAAATTAATTTATTTACATATGTTGTTATGAGACAGCAATATATTGTTATGAGAGCCAAATAGAATCGCCTTTATCTATACTTGTAAAATCGTTTGTTTTGACTCAATATTTATCAACGCACAGCCAAAATTACTAAGTCTAGAAATCTGAAATCCGTTAAGACAGGATTTTTTAATTTTAACTTGGTACGAAGCCAGGGGCGCTATACTAGTTATTAGATAAATATTATGTATAGTTATTATGCACCTATATTTAATACATTTGACATTTAAACGCACTCTCAACCTGATGCCGTTTTCAATTAGAGCTCATTTAGAAATAAAACTAAAGCAATCCGTCACCGGACACAGCTGTGCCGTTTCTAGACACTATTTAGTTTAGTTCTGTCTTGTTAGTCATTCATTACATTAGTAATGTCAGACATGTTGCTTATACATTTGTGAAAGTCATTCACAAACAAGTTTAGACTCTAATGCAAACGTTTAAAGTGCATGTTGTAGTTTGTTAAGAGAAGTGTTAAAATTAGTTTTAAATCATGACATAAACATGGCTGCCGTCGGGCGAGTAAGACGTCAATCACCTGTCAGCAACGTCCCGAGCTTCTATATTCTCCTAGTACTTCTGAAAGCAATGTACTGGGATTTGTAAAATATTGTCTTTTTTTCAGTGTTGACAGGTTGAAAAATTAAAACAAATTTTAATGCTTAGCATTTTTTTTCGGTTTTGATATATTTTTAAATTCCAAATAAAAACATGCATTTATTTTAGAATCCATTAATTTTTTTTAAGTCACTTGCTACTCACCCCGGCATTTTTGAAGTGAAAACTTCTTTAGGCGCATTGGGCATTTTTGAGATGGGAAAAAACCATTGAACTCGCGACACTGTTACCGTAACCGACAGCTCTGTATATAAGTATGTACTTTTCTGACTATTCAAAAAATACACATGTAATTGTTCAAGTTTTCACTTCTGTCGGCACTCCTGGAGTGGTGCCACTGTTTTTTTTTTTCTGCTAATTATATACTCACGCAAACTTTTCTCTTTCATTGCTCTTTCCATTAGTGAAAACGGTATCAAAATCCGTTTGATGGTTTAAAAAAAGTTAGCGAAGAAACAGACAGAGGCAGACGGCGACTCTAGATGCTTGGTACAGATTTCATATAGATCTGAACACACAGGGATTTGGTTGGAGTGAAAATTCTTAGTATAAAAGTAAGTATAATATCAAGGGAGCGTGAGAAGTACCTAGTAGCTAAAGAAAAAATACTTTTTGTAATTTTTTTTTTTTTTTTTCAATTTTATAATAGTGATGTCAAAGGTGAACGGTACAAGAAAATATTATGTGACCTTTTTACTTTAAATAAGAAATATTACAAAAGGTTACCTTTAAAAGTTTAAATTTTAGAAATAAAAAGTTTCAATAAACAGATTTAATTAGCACCATTATAAAAAAGGTCAATATAATAATAAATTTTCTATAGCGATCTTACTTTCTCAAAGGGTTAACCGCGTTGTTATTGTTGTCAATTTAAACCCCGAATAGAGCGTGTGAATTCGTAATTTTTTTTAAGAAATCACAGAAAAGGGCTGTAGTATATTGAGATTTGTTTTTCAAATAATAGTGAACTTACACAACAATAATGAGTAAATTGGAAATATATCTTAAAATAGTGTGCATACGCATACACGCGATGATAAATCGCAAAAAAAACTTTTTTTAGTAACACTAAACTTCTGGGTTCCTCAAAACTTTGGTATTCTCGGTGTGGACATCTCGGGTAAGGTCTAATTTAGGTGTCACTATTTAAGGCAAGGCAAGATTGTTCTGTTTAAAAAAAATGGTTGCTTGAACTGGGCTAAGGGCACTTCGCGCCGCAACAACGCCTAATCTTCTATAAGGCCTAGACACGCCTAGATTGATCCTGATATGGAGTAATGCTCTCATCTCTGAATTGACAAAATTGTCGACGATTACTCATACAAAGCAGTTTGAACTCCTCAAGTTAAGAAGAGATGTAACCTCTCTTTATGTGTTCTACCACCGGCTGTACAATTTGTAGGTGTTATGCTGAATTTATTAATTCATTTATTAATAATAAAATGACTTATACAAAATATGCCATGTATAGAAGCAACATTGAGCAGAAAGGAATGGGATAGATGTCCTCGAGTGGATTAAACGCTGGAAGATCTCCCATAATGCGACGACACAGTTAAAACCATGAGAATATGATGAGACTGCTGCTAATCGATCGAATTAATAGTCTATAGGAGAAACCTTCGGGAACGTAATCGAATTTATAGATGAATGATGATTCATTTATAGATTTATGAAATGTATAGATGAAGAAATCTCTAATCGGGCGATCTACAGGAGTATGTAGCGTGATATAATAATAAATAAATTAAGGTAGTTGCCTATAATACTCCGTGTAAGTTATGCCTCTATTATTTTCACAGAAGAACTTGGCGTATAGACTAAGATAGGGTCAGTTCGACCCTCGACGGATGACGATAGGGTGCTGTGCAAACACGGGAGAGTGTTCGCAAACACACTCAACGAGGGACTACGAGTTGTGCCTTATTTTTTCTCTAAGCATTTTCAAGACAGTATTTAAAACTGATTGTTTGAGATTTTTGCAGGCTTATGAAAGTAGGTTGTGATAGAGAAATATGAGAAATAAGTATAGTTTTTTCAATATATTTAGATTGCTGTTGCTGTATAACAGACTTAGATCCATTTAGATGATAATGTAAAAATTATACAAGTCTTAATGAATGCAAGTTTGGTCTTGCAAGATTAATAATGTAAATGTTATATTAAAAATAAAGAAATTGTAAAGGGAAATAATAATATTTAGTTTAGTAACATACTTAACCAATTGCCATATAAAATAATGATAATTTATTAACGAGTTTTTATACTATAATTTTTTTTAATTACCTTACAGGTATTATAATAAATTATGTTGACCCGGCCAAATGCGGTTTTTAAATACAAATTCGGATAAGAAGTGATCCACAAGATATTTAAACTGGAAGGTTACAACTTGTTTGATACAAACACACACTGCGCACAAAATTACATGTTGGTATGTAAGATTAGCCATATCGCACAGATTTACATTCATTATCCAAGCTGAAGGACGTACACTGCTGAGCAGCCTGGATCCACGATCTACTGCCGATCCGCGGCACTTATAAGACCTTTCATCGGCTATATAAGGCTACACTAAACTTATAAGGCTGTCGGCTCTCCTTACTACGAGTATGTGCCCTATGACAGCTTATGATGGTGACTTTTGTTTGTCTAAGGATCTCGTCACTCCTGATTCTATCTCCATTGCTCGTTGGGCTACGTCAAGTTAGTTTAGTTAGAGACCACGTTTCAAACCCATATGTCCTAGCTGGCAACATAGATAATTGGTCGCAAAATTTTATTTTGACGCACAGGGATTTTGGACGAGAAAGATGTCTTTGAGCTTCTCAAACGCTACTCATCCGAGTTAGATTTGACTATTCACCTCCTACTCGAAGTTGGCCCTACCTAATTCGATATTACATTTAGGTTATCCAATAATTTAATTCCATTCTAAAAATGGATGATCTCTACAAAAAATCTTATCAATAAACTACAAAAACATCAAATATCAGATTCAAAAAATTCATACAAAATAGATAACTAGATTTGAACTGACTATACTAGACTAGCACTAGAAAATTTAATTTATTTTCATTTTTATTAATCAATGCATAAAAAAATTTAATCACAATTTAATAAGAGCACGCAAAAACTTTTTTGTATGTACATATTGACTATAATTTATGTATTGCCAAAGAGGTATTTGTATTTTGGAATAGATTTTGGTTGCGCAGGTGGCTAGGCCCGACGAACTGGCGCCTTCTGTTTACCGACCACTCCCGAACTTCATGCCTCCCTATCCTTAGCAGTAGGTACGTTTAGGAGATGCAAGCAAACAAAAAAAAATGGGGTTCACATTTTGACTCTTATTTACCAAGTTGCTAACGGTGTGCGAATTTGCATTATTTATTTATAAAGAACTAGCGACCCGCTCCTGGCTTCGCCCGGGGTTCATTTTATATATTTAAGAATATTTCCCGTTTCTCCCTCTTTCCATATGTGAAAACCGAATTAAAATCGATCGACCCATTCTCGAGTTTTTAAAGCATACATAAACCAATGTAACATCTTTATACATATGTATTTATTTATTTCAATAAATAACTTATGTCTAAGAAGAATTTCACTTTGTTTTTCCCTTCTGAGGTGTTACCATCTACAATCACGGTTCGACGATAACCACCTACCATCAAGTCGTGAGCATGCGTACTAACCCCTTTATTATAAAGAAGATAATCTGTACAGAATGTCACATACGGAGGTATAGGTATTTGTGCTTCATAGGCATGACAGTAACTGCTAAGGCCACATGATAATACGTCATTTAAATGTATATGAAAATGTAATGAAATAAATGCGTATTTGAACCCGATAATAAACAGACGGTCGGCATCTCTGAGTTGTTTGTTTCCATTGTCCCTTTTAATAAAGTAAACAATTTAATGGTTGATTCGTGCTTCGAGCGAGCCGCTTTTAACTGCTCGATCGATTCCCCGAATTTTAATTTGATTGGAGCTCCATTAGCCAGTTAACGACTTATTTGAAGAATACTATTTCGTCTGATTTGTTTTGCGAATTTAACATTGTATTTTCTTACAAACTAACTGTTGCACGCGACTTCGTCTGCATAACTTTATAAAAAAATTACTAGATGATAACATAGCTAAAAGAATTTTTAAAAGCGGCCCAGTAGTTTTTGAGTGTATTTATTCATTACAAACATACAAAAATATAAATCATCTCTCTTTATAATATTAGTATAGATATTATGTTTCTTTCTGTGCCCGCAACCTTGTACGCGCTGTAGTTCGTTTTTTACAAATCCCACAGAAACTTAACATTTTGCCAGGATAAAAAGTATCCTATAAAGTTATTATCAAAGTAATAAAATTTCTGGGTGCCAAATTTCATCCAATCAGTTAAGCCATTTCTGAGATTAGCATGGAAAGACAAAAATTCTTTTTTTTTTTAGTTAGCTGTTGCACTATTTGGCTATTGAACGCGACTTCGTAACTTTATAAAATATAAACTATGTTCCTTGCTGATAATGTGGCCTTCTATTATTAATATATATTTTTTAAATCGGTTCAGTATTATTTGATTTTATTAATTACAAACAAAAATAAATCTTTTCTCTTTATAACATTAGTATAGTATAGATTATAACTAATTCAATATACGATAATCTGATAATTATGGGAAAATAGAATTCGCTAGTTTAATTATTTAGTTCAAAAGTTGCAAGCATTACATAATTATTTGAAAACCCGCCGCAGACCATTACCGCCACGCGCCCCTTGATGGAATTAATTATTCCAAATACCAATTCGACGTCCCCTCCAAACCGTTACGGCATTATACTAGTCTCCCATCTCTGCTAACATAATTATTTGAGATCCATGCCTGTTTTCCTCTTATTAATATTTAACTGGAAAATGTCTGCTATTACCTATTTCCAAAATTATACCTAACTTTGTGTTAACCAATATTATGTAACATACCACTGCTAGGCACACAGCTCTATTATTACACCTGACAGGTAGAAAGTCCACCAAAATGTTTTTTTTTTTTAATTAAAAATTACCATTAAAAACAGTCATTTATTAATATCCTGTAAAAATTTCAACTTGCCTCAAAAATACATTTTTTCGAATTTTTTTGCCGAACAGTTCTTCAAGCGCCTGGCAAAGTTAAAGACCCGACTAAGTCATCTGGCTCATTTTTTTTTTTACTCTTTAAATATTCGATTTCAAAGTATAAAAATTTCAGATACCTCAAGGACATTTTTTTTGCAAAAAAAATCGAAATTTTGAAAATATAAGGTTTGATTTAGTTTAGCCCCACTACTCCCCAGCCAGGACTATAGTTCTGTGTTAGGGTATTATTATAGAAGAGGTTATAGAACAAGTTTTCAGCTTGCCTCAAATACTTACCCGGAAATGTCTACCATCTCTCGGAATACTACTGAAATAAAGGCACATTGAGAACGCATGCGAAATCAGAGAGACAAAAATGACCATTATAAAAATCCAGAAATAAAATTATATATAATAGCTACTATAATATTATAACAAGGAAAAGGCAATTTATTTAGAATAATAATATATTTAAAAATAGAATCACTTTAGTCAATCATAGTAGTATACAGACACAGTTCTAAGTTTCACGCAAACCGACCAGCGACAACCGCAACGTGTAGGCGCAAGGAAACCACACGTCGCTCGGTCCGTCACACGCTCACTGCACAGTGGGACAAGATTCTATTCTATGACAAAAAGAGAATCCTTATAATATTAAAACACTAGTTTTAATATTATCGTCCGCGTGTCGCTATAAATTATAGTCTATTCTGATGTATAAATACTACTATTGTAAAATTTTATGAAGATCCGTTCAGTATATTTAGGCACGCTTCGTTTTTAAAATGTTATGTTCGCTGCTTAATTAAAAGTAAAAGCAACCCCTTTTAGGAAACTCTTGACCAGGTATGATACATATTTAATTATAAAATAAGTTTTCCAATATTTCCGCTTTTCGAGATATCAGAGATTTTACGGTGCTGCTAATTTGATCTATCTATACCTTCTATTTATAAAATAAAACCACTGTCCGCCTCTGTCTGTTTCTCCGCTAACTTCTAAATCACTTATCGGATTTTCACAAATGGAAAGAACGATAATTATATATATAATTTGCAGAAAAAATTGCAGAAATTGGTATTAGGATTGGCAGTTTTGATTATATAGCTATATAAAAAACTTAGCCATTTTTTTCTGCACATAGAACAGCTTAAACCACCGTGCAATAAATAAAGCAAGCACAAAGCCAGTGCGTGAAACGGTCACACAATGTAACGGGCACAGTGGTCACGGGATGTAACCACTAGAAAATAAGGTTTAACATGAATACGATACCTACCAGGATAGTTGACATGGCCATGAGAAAATTTCTAATTTTCTAAGCGAATGGACACTGATTAATTAGCTTTTTTACTATGAAAATTACAATAATGAAACGCAAGGTAACAAGATATATTATTTCGATGAAGGTAACAAATATCTATATATATATATAAAAGGCAATGTGTGTATGTGTGTATGTATGTTCCCTATGGACTCCAAGACCGCTGAGCTGAACCGATTTTGATGAAATTTTCAGACAATCTTCAGATTAGTCCAGCAGGTAATCCTGTGAAGTTTGGTAGTGTGACGCGGACGAAGTCGCGGGCAAAACCTAGTTTGTTTATAAAAGTCACTATTTGGCGTACGCTGCGAAAATTATTGATGATTGATTGACAATACCAAAGAAAATTGTCACCCTATTTCAAAAATCTTTTTTGCATTTGATAGCATCATACAAAATTCGTGGAACATAAAAAGCAATATATTTAAAATGCAAAAATAATGAAAGTATAGAATGGTAAATAATTTATGAGAATTTATTACATACATTTAAGTAATAAAATCGTTTTTTATACGCGTGTTTGTACACACAAATCTCAGAAACAACTAAATCGTTTTAAATGTGGTTTTCACTTGTGTATATTATAAATAGCAATCTTCTCGTAATATTTATTGTTCAATAGGTATCATGCATATGAAGTCGCGGGCACAACTATAATACCTATTAGTATAAGTGAATATAATGACATATTAGTGACATATATAATGACATAACTACATATAAGTAAAGATAATGACGGTATAAGAATGGCAAATAATTCACCAGAACAGAATTTATTACGTAAGTATTTCGTAAGTTATAAACTCTTAACAAGCTTAATTTTTCTTTCACGACGAAGGTTGGATATTTTAAAAGCTGTTAATAATTTCCGGTATATAATCCAAAAATAACCATCAAAAAATTTACTTACCTCACATTCAAAGGCCTCGTTCAGTTCTGGTAAGAGCGAGCGGAAAGCCTCTCCCGTACAAAAAGGTTAATAAAAAATAACGCGGCCTGAAGTATATCGTGTTACCGTACATCTGGCTCCGGAGAATTCACAACTAGCGACATTGTTGTACCTATGCAATTGTTAGGTGTTTAAGCAGTTATGAAAAATTGATTTTTGATTAATTGTCAACTAACTATGTGTTCCCAAACCAATATACTTATATAGTCTTTGGTTCCCAAGTGAAAACGCGGCTTAATCTTTAGTAGCTATTTTAGAACGAATTCTTTGGACAGTGTGTCATAGGGAACAACAAATTCTTTGGACAATTCTGCAGTGTACAATTCCCAGTATTTGTATTATAAGTTGACTGTACATCGCGATAAAAAGTGTGACCAATAATATATGATGAAAATAAAATATAATTTTATTTATAAAAACCGAGAGGACCCACGAGATCTTCAACATATGAGCAATGAATGGTCTCTGTTGGATGAGGAAATGGGCTCTGGCGACCCTTACTCACTCAACTGCACGAATGGTTTTATTTCACAATGGTCTTCTATAAGATGGTGATTACAACCGACACATGGCTGCCAAAATGACTGCGAAAATCACTGTGCCCAGCCACAACTTTAAAAAATTCATTTCCAAAGTTGGTCCTGCCGAGCCGAATTCAACCTGAGAGACCCCCGAGAGACAGAGTGTTAAGGCAATGAAGTATGATTTACTTATATTAAATTATACTCATATTTCTCCACAAGGACAGGCATCACCACAGAATAAGAATGTTTCTTTTTTAAAATAAATAAGATGTGTGACTAAAAATTTAAAAAAAAATATTCCTTATTACGAGTAACACTATTAATACTTGCAGCCACACTGGAAAATAGATTCAAAATATCAAAATTTTATAATCTCTTCTTCTTCAATCTCTTCTTCGTGTATGTATGTATACTTTACAAAATATATTGTAATTCAATATATGAAATAATTTAGTACATTGTAACAATTCATGACGTCTCCATTACTTGAGTGTGGGCGGTCGGCGCTAAGGCATAAAATATTTTATGATATAACAAAATTTCATTTCAACACATAAACAAACATCTTCGGATTGTTTTGCGATAATTGTTTGTGCTTTGAAATGAGTATAATTCATTTGGACACTAAAATTAAGCTTTGTAATATTTTTGTAATTTTTGAAACGTGGTCTCTAACTATGTAGCTCAATGTCACTCAAAAAACTATGGAGAGGGTTACACTGTGAGATCGAATCAGGATTGCGGAGAACCGTCAACGGATCAGTAAGTAGAAGTGGCAGTTGGCAAGACACATAGTACGGAAAGCCGACGTTTACTGAGGCCGGAAGGTTCTGTAAGTGGAGGTGGATAATGAGACATTTCTTGTGGGACATTTTGGGAATAGACCGGACAGATGCGACCTGATAAGTCGTCCTATAATTGTCGAAGATTTACTACGACAATTATAGATTTTTCAAAACACTAAAACTCATCAGAAGTTTAACAAACTAAATACCAAACGAAACTTCCAAGAGAAACATTTAGCAATTATTGGAGCCAACCGCCAAGTGTTGACGCAGACACAATTATATTCGCTTGTCTGCTTAGTTTAATAGAACTTTTTTTATTGCAAAATCGTTACCTGTAGTACCTCTTAAGTGCCCTTTATGCATTAGAGTAAGAGTAGTCTATACCAATATAATAAATTTGAAGAGTTTGTTTGGTTAAACGCGTTAAACTCTGAAATTAGCAGTACTTTCTACTATCATCATGAAATTTTGCATACATTGTCAGGGGTACAGAAAAGATCATGCACGGATGCAATTTTTTTCTACAAATTATACACACAAATATTCCTCTTTTATCGCTTTTTCCACTAGTAAAAACCGTATCAAAATCCGTTGGGTGACTTAGAAGAAGTTAGCGGAGAAACAAACAGTAGACAGAGTGACATTTTATGTATGCTATACTCGTATTCCATAACTTATTGTATTTAGTTTTAAAGAAAATGACATTTCCAATAAAAAAATACAAGTAAGTTTAGGTTTCCTTTTATTTTAAGCCTATTTCCTCCTCATTAAAATAACAAATTAAATTTCCAGCAATTTCTCTCTATCCCCTCGATTTGTGGCGACGTCTAAAATTATCCAAACTGGAACAGACAGCCAGGAGAGCAGGACGGGCAGGAGCTATCTGTAACTTGATAGCACTACCTCCCTCCCCGACACACCCCACAACTCCCCTCCCGGGTTTATAACGCGGAACGTATGCCCGCACTCGTTCAATACTCGCTTATAAACCTATTTCAGTGTTATGAGATATGGAACAATCCATACTAACATTATAAATGTGAAGTGAAAGTAACTCTGTCTCTCTGTCTATATGTTTGTTACTTTTTCACACCTCAACTACTTAACTGATCATCACGAAACATTAAATACACCGGGAACATTACATTAAAATTGAGTATCAGGGATACAGACACGACATAGGGTACCTTTCATCCAAAAAAAGTACTGTTCCCGAATGATCATTTAAAAATTTAAAAAATGTGGTGCCGCCACATTTTATAGATGTCATATTGTCTCGTATATATTTTCAGGTGTTATATTTTTTATTTTTCAACGCGAACGAAGTCGTGAGCACCAGCTAGTTCATATATATTGTGATGTTAAGGTCGTCAGACAGGCCGAGAGTCCACTTGATGATAGGTGGCCACAGTCGTCTATAACTATGGGGTTCGTAAAAAATAAATCAGGAATTAGAAGATCTGTAGACGAACGAAAGTTACCGAAATAACCCGGCGGATTAGTAAGTTGAAGTGGCAGAGGGAAAGACATGGGAGGGAAAGTATGGAGAGCCAACGGCCGGCTGGGGCCGGAAGGTTCGTGAGTGGAGGCAACGGACTGACAGGCGCAGCGTAGGACGTCCGCCCACGAGGTGGAAGACGACCTAATATAATAAGTTTCACAAGTCTAGACTAGTTCTGACTGGTCGTACTGAAAATTCCTATTAAGGGAGACCTATGTCAAGCAATGGTGTTGTGTGCCTGAGAAAATTTAGACGAAAAAAATGTTTACAGCTGTATGTTATTTTTAACAATTATTTTTTAAATTATTTTGCTTATCATATTATATTTGAGTACAATACAAAAAATAAAATGAAATAATTTTCATTGTACAAATTTTTTTTTAATCATTATAGAAATAAAGAGTACCTAATTAGTATCAACATTATCTTCATTAGCATATCCTTAATAGCGTTTTAAGTAAAATTATTAAATAATAAATATTTAGTTAGCCATCAAATAACACTAAAGATCCGTCAAACGATAATCGATTGTCAAAATGACAATTGTCACTGAAAAAAATGTACTTACAAGTAACGTAGGTAACAATAAGTTATTTAAAAAAAAAATCTATTGAAGCGTGTTTGGTTACGTACGGAATAATCGCGTCCCGGCAAGGTGCGGATCCTTTTTGGCCCGTACAATCACTTACGCAATTGTTTAAACAATACCTAGTAATAAAATATCAGATTACCGTCGAATTAAATGAGCATCTCTATATAAAACGGGCAATATGCTGTACCCTTGGGGTATTGTTTAGATACGCAAAACATAGGGGTGATTCGGGTACACTTTTGTGTTCGACTGTTCATTTTATTACTGTCACTTTTTTTTAATGTAATAGCATTTTCTAATTCGATTTTAGCGTGTACCAAATACTTACACAATTATTGAAAAAAAACTTAAAACGTTTATAATATACGCCCGCGATAAAATAATTTATAATTAAAGTCCTAATAATTTATCTCCTACACATTAGATATAGGATCTAACAAAATCTACTATTATAATTTCAAATATTATGGCAAGTACCATTTAGGTACTTATAAAATATTCTAAATATGTTTTAGCTCTTCAAAATTATGATTTTTAGTTGCAAATTAAAATAAATTAAATAAAATCATTAAAAAATTTAATAGTCTTGTTTTGTTCAATTTGAAATGAAGCAAACAACAAAATGACAGTGAAAGTAAAAACGGAATTCGAAATACAAAAAATAACATGGCGACGTAAGATGGCGTCAGACGCGTTCCTACAATGCGCACGAGTTGCTTCCAATAACGTAATCCGACTATTTGCTACGATGAAAAAGCATTTTGCATTGAACTTACTCACTTTTCCGTAAACTTCTATACATTTGAAGGCACTAAGCTTTATTTGTATTGAAATGTGTAAATAAACACAGTAGACGATAGACGAGAGTGTTTTTATAATTGTCTATGGCCAATTTTGGGAGCTTTTTGCATGTAAGCAGAATGGAATGTTAAATAGGATTCGCTTGGCGCCATTGATTTCAATAATATCTTTCTATAATACTATGGAAAAAATATTTGTACAAGCATATACATAAATATAAATTTTAATGGAGTAAACAAATTGTTTTTGGAAATAAATATTAATAAAATAAAAATTTTTACTATAATTTTAATATTATAAATGTGAAAGTAACTCTGTCTGTCTGTCTGTCTGTCTGTTACCTTTTTATGGCTTAACTACTCTACCGATCTCAACCAATTATGAAGACATTTTGCATACACATTGTCAGGTATACAGAAAAGGTCTGTCTCTTTGTCTATCTGTTTGATACTTTTTCACACCATAACTACTCAATCGATCATCACGAAATATTTCATACACGTTGTCAGGAATACAGACAAGAAATAGTACTGTTCGGAATCATATAAAATTAAAAATCCAACGCCTGGCAAAGCTATAACATGTCATTTAGTGATATCGAATGTTCCTAATCGATAGTCACCAAAGTAATACGAAGAGTGAAGTGCCTCTTTTGGTATTACATGAATCAAAATCTAGCTCAGGTCCTTAAGACATTGCGGCTGCTTGTTCTCTGTTGTAAACTTCCTTAACAGATATTAAAGAAAAAATATACTCCTAAAAATAGAAACGAAAAAAAAAAGATTATTCAAAATGAATTTAACATTGACAGTGGAAACGATTGTTTGTTTGCAGTAATAAAAAATAAAGGTAAAAAAAGTCTAATTTTTGTGGCTTCCCAACCCTTTCCGGAGGCTTGAGGGGAAATAAGGCAGAATTAGACATAAAAAAAAAACAATGGAAAATGAACACCGACATGGAAACCTTTTAGGAAGCACCTCCCCTACTTGTGGGGTAAACATAGAGCTTAAAAACTGTCTTGTTTGTATTTTATGCGTCTTGGTTTCACAAACGAGAAATAATATGGTTCATTTTTTTTTTTTCACAAAATTTCTATCGTAAACTCTGTGAATAATGTATTTAGTGGTTTTTTTTTTTTTTTTTTTCAATATTAAGGCAGGCTGACGGCCCACTTGATAGGGAAGTCTATCATCGCTTAAAACACAAAGAAAGCCATATGTGCTGTAAGTGCGCTGCCGACTATAGTGGGTTTGAGGATAAGGGATTGCGAAGGTATAGGGAAATGGGCTCTGGCATCCCTTACTCACTCACCGAAACACAACAGCACACTTACTGTTATTTCAAGTTGGTCTTCTGTAAGGGGATGGTCACTGCCGCTAGACAGGCGGCCCAAATTATTTCGAACGAATTGTGTCCTGGCACTACTAAAATGTCTTAATAATAATAATGCATTTAAGAGTTCCACACAATCACAAAACCACAGAATATACAGACAATGTTACATTAATTGTTACATAGGTACACAAGCAATGGTTGCAACTGTATGAGAGTCTGGTTCCCGTGGTGAAAATGAGAATTTCTTATATAGAAATTTATGTTTCATATGAGGTTACCAGTAAATCCTAAGAGAGTATCAGAATAAAAAAGTTATAAAAGTAGAATTCTCTCGAGAATTTAATTTTTTTGAGGAGTGATAAATTTAAAAAAAAAAAAATAGAATGAATGAGATCTCTAAAAGTCATACAGGCCTCAACGGCCAAAACACCTTCGTTTTGTAACTGATTTAAAGAGGTATTAAAAAACCAAGTCCAAGTCCATTAACAGCTATGTCAACAACTGCCCACTTGAAATAATACAATACGGTTGATCTAACGCAAACACCATCCGTTTGGTCACAGCCGACAAACATAACACAGCGTACACGCACTCAAAAGTAATATTAAGAAGATTGTAGGGTCCGTGACTAAAATGGTTTCTAGGGGTGTATATAAAACGCCAATGGATTTAATTAAACAATGTTTATAAGTATTTTATACAACTTTTACTGGTTTAAAACACTGCTTAATTAGCGATTTTTTAATGAATTTAACTTGGTCTAAATGTTAGGTAATGTTTAAGCTACGTTTATATTTCTTTTATTTTAATTTATCTTATTGTTAAAACAATTCACGTTTGTTCAATTAATATTTTTAATTATTTGTAACATTTACGTGGAAAGGCTAAATTACTAACAAAGGTAATAGCCAGGATCTGGGGTAGCGGTGATATCGACCAAGACAAGTGTTTTGCTAAAATGTTGAAATATTTGATCACGTTGTTACCCTTCAATTTTAATCCTGTAAGTGATCTTAGGTTTAAGTATGAATTAGGAATAAAATTGTTCTGTGTGGTCTTCTTAAAAACGGGCTGCCCACTTTATTACTGCGGAACTCAGTAAATCTAAATACGTCAAGAAATTCCATGATACAAATCAGTACAGCAAAACAAAGCGATTCGTCCCCAGAAACCGTTTTAGCCGGTAAGAAAACTAGAAATTAAAGACACAAAGAAGTCGATCGTAATAATATTGACCGAGAGTAGAGCCCGCGACCGCAAACACGGCGGCAAATAGATTAACGAAAAGAACAACCGACTATTTATCTGTATATATAAATTATTAAATAAACAAACATACAGGACATAAAGAAAGCGGTGAATATGTTTGTATAACATATTCAAGATGTTTACGTATATTTTATTACCTGTACTTAAACCTAAATATATTTATAATATCTTAGGTACCCTAAGACAATATAAATATGAATTTATTTTTAGAATATTATTTGACATAAAATTATCATTTCGCCCATTCAAAGGTAGAAAAATGATGGTAGAAAAAGGAGTGCAGGGACACAGCTCACTTACTTACCGAAACAGCACAAGTGCTTTTGTTTCATGGTGATCTTTAAGGGGCTGCCATGTTTATGACTGTGCAGTATGCTTAATTTGCCAAGTTACTATTATGAAAAACTTTCCGAGTTTGGATAAGTTATTGCAAAGGTCAAGGAACTAAAAATAAATCTTTTTTTTTTAATAAATTAAAAAATAATTGGTTGCAGTGAACGGTCACGTAGTAAAACGGTATCACTTTACCAACTTATGTGTAATATGAGATGGTTATGTGTTTTGCATGTTGACTAGTATAGAGAAGCGATAAGGAGACAGATACGTGCAGATACCATAGGTGAGTTAGATACGGATTTACTTACAAAACAATAAAAATTATGAATTATTAGATTCTCTTTAACATTTTTTAATATCATTTCAGTGTTGTTGTTTATTTAACTTATTTCTTCTTTTATATACATATACCTATAACTAATTGTTCTATACGTGCGTATGTCATGAACACTGTCACTAGCATTTTTAAAACTGCAATTTATTGTTGTAAACCGCAAATGAAGTTAGAGTGAAGTACTTAGTCATGTAAAGCACATTTCTTGTAAAAAATAAATAATATTTCTTGAGTAGGTAACTATTGACGAGCTATTATTACCTACCCAGTGTTATTTTATTATGGAAAGAGTGTTTTTCATTTTAAAAATTATAGTGTTTGTATTTCAACCAAAGTGAATTTGTTTGTAAGCCTTAACTACTTAACCGATTATCATGAAACTTTGCGTATACGTTGTCAGGACGTTGTCAGGAGTTTGTTTTTTTACCAGATATTCAGTAGGTATACTATTACCTAAGGATCATCAAAAATAATAATAACGATTTAACGCCTGGCAAAAATATATCGCTTAAGCTGTTTTTGAAATTAGCGTGCACAGACAAACAGACAAAAATTCTTACAACTATTTTTTGACCTCAGTAACAAAAGTACAACGTGTAGGTACTATAAACAAGGCTCGGGAGCTGCATGAGCTCATACCGCCTTCACCTTTCTTCCATCCTCGTCTAGTCGAAATCCCTCTTTTAAAACATCTCAAGCGCTTTAAAACATCCTTTATAATGCGCACTGCCAAGGTTTGGAACTCCTAAGCTCATATAACCCAAATCTTTTCAAAGTTCGAGTGAATAGGCATCTTCTGGGTGAGCTCGTTCCATCATAGACCTCATCTTCGCTACACGGCTCGATATTGGCCAGCAAATATAAAGTGAGAAGATTTGTATGTTTGTAATGAATAAAAAGAATAAACTCAAAAATGACTGAATCGGTTTCGAAATTTCTTTCACCTATAGAAAACTACATTATCAGCGAGTAACATAGGCTATATTTTATAAAGTTACGAGGGCGAAGTCGCGTGCAACAGCTAGTAATAAATCAAGAAGTCAAAATGAGTTCAACATTACACTTTGTAATACTAAAGTAAATATTCGCTCAATTTTCTGACTAATTAGTAAAAGGACCCTGAATTACTTGTTTATTTACAAAGCGAGACTCGGCACTTGTGACTAAGACAATATTTGTACGAAGAAGTAAAAATGTTCACTCATTTATATACATATATAGATATACTACCTTTTGCCCGCGACTCCGACCTCAACGTTCAACGCCTGACAAAAATATAATGAGTGATAATTTATTTAATCTTTACCGCTCATAGTTCTGCCTGGCGTTGATTTTTTTTTAAATATTCTTCTTACAATGATCCTACGGGAACAGTAGGCTCTTTTTTCTGGAAAAGATACTCTTTTTTTGCGTGGGAAAATCTGCGATCCATATCCCCACCGACCATGGGAAGATTGGTGGAGTATTTGGGATTTCTACCCACTAAAAAACCCACGATGTTTCCTCGAGTCGCTAAGTCCTTTTTCGTATCCCTGATAACGTGTTTGTAAATTTTCATGATCGGTTGAATAGTTAAGCAATGAAAGCGAAAAAAACTCATTTTAGCATTAATTTTAGTTAGAATTAAGATCGTACCAGAACTTTGTGTTTTATTGTGAAACCACCAAACATTAACTTATATTAATTTTGAATATGATATAGAAAATTAATTGACAAAATATTCTAATTAGGAGTAAAATATAGATAATATAATTCTTATGATTTTTTTTTTTCAATACTTTGTTCTCAAATATATGAAAAAAAGCTATTCTTAATGCCATAAATTGTTTGCTATACTTTTTCTTTGTTAACCTTTACGCAAGAGATGCAGGAGGCGAACATATTTTTTTTTTTTTAATTTTATTCTTCATCCTGACCACGGCAACGCACCTCTTTCTGCCTGATTTGACGTATGATGAGATTTGACGTAACGCGGGAAGCGACGCGACGTAAACGACCACACATCCAGCCACCGATCAATAAGTTGGACGGGAATTTGCACACAAGTTTTTTTAAAAAAAGAATCGCATTCAAATTTACCTAAATCCAATTCAATCATGGGTAATTGTTGCATTGTGCTGATGTGAGAAATTGTGTGGCTGGTTCTGTTAATAAACGTTTTTGAAAAATTAAATAATCTATAACATCTGTGAAATTCGGTAATAATAATTTCTAAAATAGAAACTATACTGAGATTTGAGCTCTACTAGGTTGAGATTCGGTACAAAATTTAGAATTGTAACGAAGTAATTGCGAAAAAAGAACTGTCGTGACATTTACTGTTCTTACAGTAGGTACCTACTTAGATAGATTTTTATAAGTCAAAAATAATCTTTTAACTCTGACATTAAGTATACCTACTTCAAAAGAAATGATAGATACCTACACAAACTCAAAACTCTAGATTCTCGATAACTTACTTACTATCTTTGATGATCAGATAAGATAAGTTGAAATACCCTATTTCAACTTCTTCCTCTTTCTTGCAATTCGATCACAATGGTTAAAAGCGAAAATCTGTTGAGGTCCCTTGTTTATTTTGTCCCAAAGATTAGTTCAAAGAAGCGATAAATCCCTTCTGAAGCTACCTACCATACAACGATAACCTTCTCGATTTGATTTAACTTCTTGCTTAAATGAACAATAACATCGATGGTTATAACATAGTTTAAACTAAGTTGTAATAGCAAAATCTCTTTTTACTTAGTAGGTAAAGGTAATCAAATGAGCACTTGTCTTGAATTTCAATTACATTAACATCATCACATTGAAAAATAAATAAGATATCCAAGTATAAAAAAATCGCTTTTTATCACACGATAAAATAATTTATCGTGTATCTACAAAAGGAGCTATATGAATTGTCATAAAATATGGCAATGATAAATTTAATTTTTTTTATACGATGATGGAAGCATAGAAACCTTATTTATTTAGTAGATATCTAAATAAGGGCTAAATTACTATAAGTAGGCGAAGATCAGGTAAGCATGAAGGGAAAATGGGTATGGTATGGGCATGGAGGTATAAATACCTATTTAATTAATTAATTTAAGTAGCTCCTAGGTCATTAGGGCTACGCTCGTCAACCCATAATTGACAGAAGGAAAAATTTGCCTACCTAAGTTACAAAGAATATGTAGATACCATAAGAATAACATGAAAGTAGGTACTTAAAGTCATATTAAAGTCTCCTATATTTTCACCACTCAATTTGATGCTCTTCCATACGATAATCAGATTCAAATGGATCCTATTAGGGGGCGTTGCCCTTCGATAGGCGTTATCTCATCTCGCCAATCAGAATATAAGGATTACCTTCTAAGGATAGTGCTTCTACGTGATTGGCGGTCGTGTCGACACCTGATAATGGATGTCCTGACGATCCTTGAATTGATATACCTGACTCTGTCTAATTGAAGGAGCTTTGCAGTTATCTCTTTTCTGTACAAAAAAGAGAGAAGCTATTATTTGGAATGTGGATTATCGTGCAAGCGTTGCTATTCACAGTATAATGACATTGCTCGCCCTGCAATTTTATTATTCTTGTAGAAACCACGCATACAAAATATACTTAATATGAATGTGTCCATATTCCGTAAGAGGTTAGTACTTAATATAAAAAGTTCTTTTTGGACTTTAATAATATTCCTACGGATATGATGTTTGTAAATAATATTAAATAATAATTATTAGATGATGAACAAGTCTAATAATTTTATTGGTTTGTGATTTCTTTTGAGAAAAATGTTACATTTAAGAATAGTACGCCATCTTATAACCAAACTTCAAATTAATTATAAATAACATTAAAGGAGCAGGTATCCCTCTATGATTCAATAGCAGAAACTTTTGAACGTGTACTTAATAATAATTATAATCGGTACTAGATGGCGCCACTTCTTAAATATTGTTTTTATATAAACTAATTCTCCTGAAAAATGGAACGTAAACCATAGAAACCAATGATAGTAACTACTAATTATTGGAATTTAATAAAATTATATCAAATACGAAAATAACATATTAAATTTTGGCAATAAAATTTCTTGATTTTTTCATCTTTTTTAATTATGCTAACACTAAAGGAACGCGGATTTATCTTGGCCACGCATTGGCTGATCGCCCATCACTTTCATTTTTGACATCTGACGTTATTTTGACAATCAAATGCGACGTGTTGACGTATCCTTTCCAATTCGTTGTATTGTGTATTATTTTACTTTTTACATACGTGTCAAACGAGCACGGTGGGATTTGGCTAAAAAGCCACAATTCTTTAGAAATAACTGTGAGTATTTAATATAAAATCATCTACAATCTACTGTACAATCCATTCTTTAGTTATCTTTATAAAGATTCATTTTGAGCACCTTTTCTTTTTTCCGATATACTTTATGTTAACGCTGTTTTGTTTGTTATGGGCTATATACCAATTCTAGAACGTATTTCATGTTTCATTGGATAAAAATCTCTACACGTTTCGTCTCGTCTTGTAAGTCACTCTCATTTTATTCATATATCTTATTCACCTTTTTGTTAAAATGCATTGTTAATCTTTTCATATCCTTATGTTAGTTTGTTTGGTTCTAATACTTTCCTCAATTGTCTAAAGTATGACTTAGTTATATAGTTAAAAGTAAAAACAAAATACTTTTGGGTAGGCGGCGCACTAGCACATCCCTTGGTGTTGCTTGATGGTAGGCGGCGGTAACCACCTACCATCAAGTGAGCCGCCAGCCTGTCTGCCACCTTTACTTATATTATAAAAAAAACTTAAGATTTTTAGATGCTAAGATTACTTAAGAGATGTCATAAGAAGTGAATGGTAACTACCATTCACTATGTCAATATAAGTTTAAACTAATGACTGGGAAAGTGGTACCTACTTACCTAATTTATAATTACCTAACATAAGAATGTTACTTTTAAAGATTTTAACTAAGTAATAATAGTTAGAGTACTAATTTTTCCAGAAACAAGATAAACTTGCTGGCAACTAAACATATGTTAACTATTTTCTTAAAAATGTAGAAAGAAAAGTTAATTTGATGGCAATATACCTAAAGCCAATTCTTGTGATGGTAATATTATGTCAAAGAGGTTATTGATAATTATAGATCTAGGTTTAATTCTGGTTTACTCCCAACATCACCGCCAGTGGGGACACCGAGGATTGTTTTTTTTTTTTTTTTTTTTTTTCGTCCCCACTTCTCTAACATATTCACTAATGGGGAGGCTGAGATTTTTTTTCTTGGTGTCCCGGCATATTTTTATTCATTTGGACTAAGTATATACATTCAAGAATTAAAGTGCTTGTCAAAAAGTCTAGTCCAACAGTGCATCTGTAATACCATATGTAACTTTTAAATGTATTACTTTGCATAAGAATGATCTTTGTTTTTGTTTTTAAGTAATAGAATTGACTATTCTTCTTAAAATTGTTAATAAATGCATGTAAAAAAATACAGTTATTAAATTTATTGTTAATCTAGTCAGAGAAACCCATAGGTTTTCAAAGATATTTTGATGTGAAAAAATTGTGCTTAAGATTGTGAATAAAAGATAATCATAATTTCAATCAAAGAGCTTATCATGTCAAACTAATTGTGTTATAGTAATTTATGGCAATTAATAATATTTGATTTATCATTATTTATAAAGAAACAAGGTCACGATTTTTATCTGTAGGTTGAATGCGAGTTATGTTGATGCTTTCAATATGTTTGATAAATTTTCAACTAAGTAGCTGTTTAATCCATTGCTTCACGTTTGAAGTAATTTAAATATATTGTCTATCTGACAAAAGGTGACATCTTATAACTGATACAAAGAAAACATTGTTAATTTTTATCTATTGTATAAAACTTTAACAGTAACTGTAAGGTAAATATAATATGTATGTTATCTAGTTTATATTTTCTTTGAATAAAAGCAAGTACTCAGTTCGATTCTTTTTTTTTTATTTCAGGACAAATATCAAGTTTAATCAAGCAAAATGGCGCCAAAGCAGAGGATGCGTATAGCAAACGAAATTGCTAGCAAAAATATCACAATGAGAGGAAATGTACCAAAAACAACTAAGGTATGCCCATTGCCCACATTCTCTTACAATTTAAGCTTCCAGAGTATTTTAAATCTTGTGAATTTTAAGGTTTTTTACAGCTTACAAATTTTTACTTAATGGTCGATAATTATATATACAAATAAATAGAGATTTTTAAATAAATATTTTTTATTAACATTGTTTAAATCTCCACTACCTATAATCTACCAAAACATACATTTTACGAATCTGTTTTTCTACATGTTTATACTTTTAATAAGACACAAAGCAAAATTTGTGCACTGATAGACAAAACCCATTAAATGAAATTTTCTACATCAAATAAATTAAAATGTAAATTTTAATTTTACCTACAATTTTTGAGAGCTGTGATTATACCTAATGTTTAATGTTTTTTTTTTTTTAACAAATGTAATGTTTTTTTTTTTTTAACAAATGAACACTCATTTAAGAAATAATTTATTTTAATGGTCAATGTAAAGGGAAAGAAAATTGGAATTAAACGTATCAAATCAATTTACAAAATGTATCTTAACTAAACTAAAGAGTTAACCTTTTTTTCATCTACAAGTTTAATCTACTTATTTATGTTAATTTTAAATACACTTATCAAGAAGTAATAACAACACCTGTGACCTTGTGTCATGTTTTCCTTGCTTTTGTTTGATATATTGATCTTTATGTTAACTGTGACAAGGATTAATATTGTTTTGAAGAAGTTTGCGTTAAATGCGCATTATTACTGACGTGTTTAAAGCTATTTGATACACATAATTTATAATATTACATTAAAAAAAAAAATTGTATTTTTCTTTGACAAATAGCAATAATTAAATTTATTAAATTTTGGTCTTTATTTCACAAAATAGGTCCTTTTAATAATTTTATTTTGTAAATCTTTAACTATATAGAAAACTTTACCCACCGTTGCATAAAAATTTGTAAGCCATGAAATTCAATATTTATTTATTAGATTACAAAGGGTGTGGATAAAAATCCCGTCACAATGCCATTGTATTGGATGAGTAGTTATGCTTATCTAAACGCTCTGGTCTGAGGGGTCCTAGGTTCTAATGCCAACTTTGGAAATGGATTTTTCAAAGTTGGCTCTGGTCTGGATCTGGAAAGTAATGAAACACGAAACAACTCTATTTTTATGTAAGTATTCTATCTAAGTAGTGACAGGCCACATTGCATTTAGCAGTCAATTGGGCAGCCCGATTTTCGGCAGCACCCTCTTAAAGAAGATCACTGTGAAATAACACCATTAGATATGTGCTGTTTAAAATTGTTACCATTTTGAAAGTTTTTTTATTTTTTAAATCTTTTTCAGGAAAAAGACGACCAATACCCAGTAGCGCCGTGGCTGTTAGCTTTATTCATCTTCGTAGTGTGTGGCTCAGCTATTTTCCAAATTATCCAATCCATAAGACTCGCTTAAATGTATATATGATGTATATCTTCTGTGATCTATATATTACACCGACTGAATAGTGGCCCTCGATGTGGCTTGATATTCTTCTTATATGCCCCTCTCTCTCAAACATCCTTGAGAACTCTCTCTCTCTCTCTCTCACTCTCTCTCTCTCTAAGATTTTAATATTCGTAGCGGACAGATTTTATACTCGAACTGTGAGGATTTTATATTGGAATGTAACTGAGAAAATATTTTAAATTGTTTTTAAAATGCATGAATTTTTTAAATCAAGCCACATGAAAACATTTAATATAATTATGTATATTGGAATGTTTAAAATGTAAAATGTTTCCAGTGTGTACAACTCCTTATCTGCATGTGTATTCATTTAGCTTCCATTTATTTCTTAGTTTTAAATGTAAGCATAATAAAATGTAATAGTACACAAAATAATCTCAATAGTAAATGAAGTTTCTGTACTTTATATTCTTGTACGTTGAAAAATATATATATATTAAGGTGAAGGAAAGAGCATTTAGATATAAATAATTATTATTGTAAAAAAAAAATACCATTCCTTACTTATTATTAGAGGTGTTGACGCACAAAATTTTTTATTTGCCGTTTTTAATTAATAATTTCATGTAGCCACCAGTAAAAAAATTATTCGTCGGATTTATTTATGATTTTAAATGTAATTTATTTTATCAAATAAACTATATTTGTCATTTACATTATTGGTGTTTTATTTGCGAATTTAAAATCGACCTCAACGACTCAATTGAATTGAAGTAATATAGAATAAAGAGTTGTATTAAGTGAATTTAAGTTGCAAATGAGAGACAGACTTTTAATAATTAACTATTTACTAGTTACAGTTAGTTTTCTTGTGCCTTAGATTTATTGACATTTTATAAACATTCTTATCTTATAATATCTATATATATAAAAGGCAATGTGTGTATATATGTTCCCTATGGACTCCAAAACCGCTGAACCGATTTTGATGAAATTTTCAGACAATCTTCAGATTAGTCCAGCGGGTGATCCTGTGAAGTTTGGTAGCGATCGGATAAGAAAAATGGATGCGGACGAAGTCGCGGGCAAAACCTAGTTTCATATATTTTCCGATTTGATAACGATTTAAAAGATATTAAATACACTTACAACGCCATCTATTCAGTTGTAATAAACCAAATGGGCGTTAGTATTGTTTCCACTACTTAACGCTAGATGTCTCTGAAGTATGTTCAAGGTCTAATACCAACGGCTGAAAATTTTATATGTATTTGTTTTCTTTTTAAAATAAATGATTTTTGTAACACTGAAACCGACTAGTAATAAAGCAGCTTCAAACTTCATCAGGTAATTTTTGAGTTGAATAGTACAATCTCTTTAAAAACAGTTTGGAAATATTCCTTGTTCTGTGGAAACGGCTGGAGATGTCGATTTAAAAAAAAAAAAAAAAAAAAAAAAACAAAAATGCAAAATCTCAAAATCCGTGAGACTTACTACTTGTAGTACCTACTATTACTTAACCAGAAGTACTATTTACTCTACGTTTTTACTTATTCTGTGCTATTATATTTTTTGACATATGATGTGATAGAGCTTGAATAGACCACACCAGTTTCAGTTTTAGTAAAGTTTAATGGGACAACCTGAAGTAAGCAATTTTTAGTAAAGGTTTACGGTAAAACTTAATTAAGTTTTTCCTGGGCGTAGCTGGGAGCGGGTCGCTAGTGTATACTTAATATTAGTAGGATATGAGGCTAAATTGATATCAGGTAGTAAAAAAGGCATTTTAAATATTTCTTAATATGGTATATTCATATTTTCAAGATATTCGTGTAGTTAAATTTTACACTTGGCGTGTTTCAGACTTAATAAAAAACTTATTAATTTATCTACATGTATTTCTATATAATACATCAATATACAAAATTATTATTGTCCTGTGATATGTGATACTTAATTAATAATATTCAAGGAATTGAGCACCTAAACATAGCACCAATTAGTTTTAAATTCATTCTTATATTTTGTCCAGTATTTGTTAAAATGAAGTGCTTGTTTATTGTTTTATATTCAAAATTATACTTATTCTGCCATCTCTCGAATACATTTCAGACATAATTAATTTAACTTTGATGCAATCACAGATGGCGCTGTTGACAATTGACATAAGAAACTACAACCCGTCACCATCAAACTAGTAGGTAGTTCCAAGCGAACTATACTCGATAAATAATATATTACCAATAAATATATTCTGTGCATATTTATGCTAAGTCATTATTTGATTGATAAAAATTTTGTGCGTGTTGGTTCACATGTTATTAGCGATGTTTTTTTTTAATATGAGCAGAAATGTAATTCTTCTTTTGCTTCACATTAAGGAATTATTTTAAGTATAGAAATACTTAAAATAATTCCTTAATGTGATACTTTATAACCCCATTCACTTTAACTTTACAGATTAGTCAGAGAGAAAGACATAAAATATCTTGCATTTGGAATATGATGAGGCGCCATCTGCCGAAATATTTTAGTTTCAAAGTAAAACCATTACATTCACAAACAAACCAACTGAATTAGAATAAGTAGGTACAATAATTTTGAGTGCAATTCATGACTTTTGATCTCTTCATTTGCCATCATGTTGAGATCAAAATTTACACCTAATATTCTTATTTCTTTCCACAATATAATATAATAACTTCATTTGCTAGTAAGTAATTCGGTGCTGTTAAATCATTTATTACTAATGTACTAGTAATTTGATTCTTTATGCTTAAAATTCATAAAGTAATACATATTAGATATTATACGCTCAAACGATTAATTAACAAAATTATAATTTGAAATTGAGCATAACAGTGTTAAAAGTGCGGTTTGGTGATTTTGATTCATGTTATACCTACAATAAAATATACTTTTCATATTGTAAATGTACGATTCGCAATCATAGATGGTAGCAGTGAGCATTCGAAGTTCTTGTCAGTCGTCACTCCTAATACTTCCGAATCGCATATTTACAGGAGAAATAACTTTACATAGTCTTTTATATTTGTAACACAATGTGACAAAACTTGTATATGAAAAAGTAAACTATTTTAATGTATCATAAATGGCCTCGTTGGGATATGTACCATTTAAATGGATGCTGTTACTAAAACTTAAATTATCTTTACCTAAACATATTTCTGTTCCTAAACTTTGACTCTCATTGGGATAATCGTCTATACTACTGGTAATTTCTAGTCTTATTGCATGGATTTTAGGATCAGAGTGATCAATAATTTTTTTCTCCCGTTCCCACGAATCAATAGCTATTGTTACATCGTTTTTATTTCCTAAGTCGTCTAATTCACTAGAAGCAATACTTGAATTGTCCAGATTGAAGTCTGTTGTCTTTTCTATCACAACAACTTCTATATGTCTGAAAGGATTTTCCTGGTTCTCGATCATTAGTCGAGCTCTTTCGTCGTTTCTTATAATAACTTCTTTTTTAACGTTGCAAATAACAGGATCGTTTGCCAAAACATCAATGTTACTGTCATAGTTTTCTTCGTCGCTAGTTTTGTTGCCATTGGGCGTGCAAATTTCCGCATAAATGTTGTCGGAGGATGAATCCGAGTCTACTATATCTTCCTCGACGTGTACTGCATCAGCAACTTGCCCGTAAGGTAAATCTTCTATAACTGGGAGTTTACGATTTTGTATAGACGATATGGACCGTCGAAGTTTCAGCTGAGTTTGAGGCTCTTCTTCTGAAATGTCAACAGGTGATAGATCTTCTTCTATTTCAGATTTAGGTGTTGGAGCTCTCGGTTTGTCAATTTTCTTTCTAAAATTGGCAAGTTTCTCATTATCACTAGAACGTTCAGTTTTTGTGGGCATACTATTACTGTTACTGCCTTCTTTCTTCTCATTTAATTTTTTAGGGTGAAGTAAATTCGACGTGGACTTGCTCAGAACTCTTTTTGTCTTTACGTGAAACTCTGAACATAATTTTTCAGTAATGAAAGAGTGTTGTTTAGAATTAATTTCGAATTCGCTGTCGTTGTACAATGATCCGACACCGAACATGTTGATTTCTTCACAGCTTTGAATTTGATTGTAATTTGCTGATTTAGCCATAGCCTTCTCCGGTATTAAGTCGGGTTGAATTCTCTGTCGCCTTTCGAGGTTGGTCGAAGACTTGGAAGCCGAGGATTTTTTCAACATATTTTCATCTAGTGACTTTAGTTTGCGGCCGGAACTAGTATCACTCTCCATGGAACCGCAATAGTTAATTTGATCTACGCTAAGATTCTTACGGTCGTGTTTAATATTGATACTACTGTCTTCTCTATAAGAACTATCAGGCATTCCTGTCTGTACTGACACCGACTTAGTAAGAATTGACTTCTTATGATTAGAACTGCACTGACTAGTTCCCATATCTGAAGAGGAAGTTGTCAGACTTTTGTAAGAATGACTTTTTTCTGCTGTTCCATCGCTTTTCTTTGCAGCACCAAACCTGTCTTCGATAAGTTTGGCCATATCTTGGTATCTTTCTATAGAACTATGTCTTTCGCCTAAAGGATCAAATGGGTCTTTAATATCTCTATATTTGTCGCTATTTTCAATAGCAGTTATTTTTTCATCTGTCAATTTTTCGGTGCTCTTCAGTAATTTCAAATTTTTGAACCATTTGCTTTTCTTTTGACCCATATCTTCTCTGAATACATGCATTTTATCACTGGAAAATTGCTCTGAATCAACTTTATCCTCATTTTTCTCATCTTTTCCCTCGTCATCGCTGTAAACGTCGTAGTTCATATGTTCGAGTTCGTTTTTACTTAAAAAAATTATTGATCCCTCTGTTTCGTCTGGAATATCTTTGAGTACCTTTTCACTTTTTCCAAACAATCTCGATGTGTCTATTTTTAATCCCTGCAGCGTGAATTTGCGTTCCTTTTCAAACTTAACCGGTTCATGGTCTTCCTTGATGATGTCTTCGGCGGTTTTCGATTTACCGACGACCGATGAGTTGGCGTAGGAAATTTGCCTGATCCAGTTGTCAACGTTTAATTGACAGAAGGTTAGAGCTTTTTGGAGGCGAGCGGAGAGAAACATTCTCTTTTCACTTTCGAAGCCTAACTGCGTGCGACGGATCTTGGTGGTGCAATTAAGGGGCAGAAGTTGTAGTGTTTCTTTGTGATGGTGCCGGAGATCCACCGGCTTATTCGGACTGGAAGGGTTAGTGCCAAATTCTGGTAAAGTGCACATAACAAGCACTGGTTCTGTCATTGCCGCGCGCAGCAGAAGATCATCTGGAATTCGAAAACATATTAATTTTAAAAATGTGTTGTTATTATTTCCATTATAATACTTCATTATTATCTTCAACTGGATTCATATATTTTCCAATTGTTTCCAGTTCTATCTCTTCTTGAAGTTAGATTATTACCAAAGCGGAATATCATAGAAGAATCGTAGTTATATATATTTCTTAAAAACATGTTGACCGTAACATACTAATGCGTCAAAAGAAGTATAACTTCAAAATTCATTTTGCAATTAATGTGAAATTTTACCTCCAACATCATGTGCCATTTCTATTGGCACAGTGCCAGCCAACAACCGCACTCTGGTCGGCAACCGCCACAAGCTCAATAGATGCGGTAGTCGGTGAGCTCGTGTGCCAGCTTCGACGGGAGGTGGAGAGGCCGGTTCAACCGGCTCCCATTCAGCGGGCGATAGCTCCTCCGGGCACACTTCATACATCTCACCCTTTGTGTTGATTGGCACGAAGAGCTCCTGGAATGATTTATTAACCGCTATATTATTCTGTCTTATAAATAATATTTATTTATCTAAACTAATCTATACTTATAAAGTCTTTTGTCCGTACTATCAACGCACAGCCCAAACTAATAGGGTAAGTCTAGAAAGCTGAGGAACATATACCTATTTATTTTAAAAAGTAAGCGTCAGGTAAGAAAGTACTGTTGAAAATTTCAACTCTGTGCTAAGTTGAGTCCTAGTAATATTGCTCTATATATAAAAATTACGTATCACGTTTGACGCCATTGAACTCCTGAACCGATTTTGATAAAACTTCGTTACTATGTGTAATTTGGTCCAACTTAAAACATAGGATAGTTTTTATTTTGCACCCGTGCGAAGCCGGGAGCGTGTAGCTAGTTATTTATAAAGAGGAAAGATTTAATTTTATGTTTGTTTGTGAACTTTCTTTCAGGTGTGAACTGACCCTTAAGCTTTAAAATGATAACTCCAGTCATGTATTGAATTCCTAACAGTTTAATGTCCACCCTTTACGGCTCAGCAATTAATTTTAATGCATTCGGCATCACGCAATATTATTGTTTATGCGACCGAGAATTCCAATATGGCGGCCATTGTCATCGACTCGTTCCCGTGTGTCGTAACACAGCTTTTAGATAAACTTATAAACTAATATATCGAACTAATCAAGCTATAATTTTATTTAAGATAGTCTTTCGTTTACAATGGAACCTAGGTCTATTTATGTTCAATTTATTTCAATTGAAGTAAATAAAACATACAAAAAAATGTATGTTCATAAAAGAATGAGAATTATAATTCACTAGCTGTTGCACGCGACTTCATCCGCGTAACTTTATAAAATATAGCGTATGTTACTCGTTGATAATATAGCTTCCCAACATTGAAAGAATTTTTCAAATCGGTCCAGTTGTTTCGGAGTCTATTCAATGCAAACAAACAAACAAATCTTTCCTCTTTATAATATTAGTAAGTAAGTATAGATTAAATCTTTCCGAAACCAGATTAATTAGCTTTAAAGTTTTATCCTTTATATAAAATTTATACAAATATTCAAAAGTATAAATTTGTTTATCCTTGTTGTGTCTCACTTTTTTCCTTAATGCCGCCACTCGTCAACAGATGGCGCTAGCGACCATACGATTTAGGAGTGTATTTTTTTTTATCGACAAAATAGTTTTCGTAAATAAATTTCCACCGAATACATAACATTTTACATATTAATTTTGCACAATACTTCCGACATTTTAAATGGTAGTAAGTTTACAAGCTTTAGCGTTATTACAAATAAAAACTATCGATGAAAAACTTATGTAAACCATAGTATTATTTATTCTATGGTGTAAAAATTGTGTCTCAATTTAATAACGAACAAGAGCTTAAATAAAATTATAACTTTCTAAAGTATTTTTTCGAATTCTCTTTTTTATGTCAAGTGCGATAGCAGGGCTGGCGGTCCACATGAAGGTATAGTGGCTACAATGGAATAGAAAAAAAAACCTTGTTTTTCTATTCGGTGGTGGCTACTGTCGCCTATAATACAAGTACCTAAGTACCTCAGGGGTAGTAAATCCGCTGCCAAACTTGATCAGATAAAGACTAAGGGAATTCTCTGGCATGTCTCACTCACTCAATGAAATACTATAACATGTAAGGATGAGGTTGCTGCCGCCAGACAGTGCCCAGTCTGCGAAACGCAGTTTGCCTGCCACTACTTGCCAAATCGAAACCAGAAAAAACTACGCAAAACAAACTATACCTTACAACAGAATCAGTATTCCATATCGACCATAATTAAGTATAGTTTTAAATTAAAACACGAATTTCCATTCCGCTCCCATTGCCCTATCTTTATTGCTACAGTGATCGGCAGCGCACTTGCAGCACCTGTGGCGTTGCTTGTGTTATAGGCGACGGTAGCCACCTACCATCAAGTGGACCGTTAGCCTGTTTGTCGAACTTGACATAAAAAAAAGTTTTAGTGAATTTATTTTCTCGACTAAGCCTCTGCCACTCTTAAAATGCCACATAGAAATGGGAAGATTAGTTTCATAAAAAGAAAAATCACTTGTAGGTACATGTCAAACAAAACCTGTTTAAAATGCAACCTTAAAAAGTAGGTCCAGACAAATACAATGGTGTATTTTTCAAGTCTAGATATCAATACAGGTTTATTAAGTAATCGATTTTGTTCGGTATGTGCGATGCGGGCGTTGGCATTGTGATGAAGAAGAAAAAAAGAAAAAGTCATTGAATATGCAAATGTATCGTTTTGTACGGTTGTCTGTCACACGTATTGTCAACGTGTCGAGTGAAACGTCTTATTATTTATGGCGACTGTCATTATTAATTTATATTTAACCTAGTTACTACTCTTAGTTTGAATAAAATTAATCACAGTTGTAAAAGTGGTGTAATAATTTTATTTCTAGTAAGATTTGCTATACAGATTTGTTTGATCCATCTATACTTAATAAATAAAAGTGAAATGTCTGTTTTAATGTCACATTAATTGATTTTTACTCTTGATTTGATATTGATTAATGTATCACAGTATAAACGGTACTTTACATATAATAATGAAAAACAATTTTTTTTTATTTGTTTGTACCCGCTAATTCCGGAACCGCTGGACCAATATTGACGGAACTTTTACTGGCAGATAGATGATGTTATTAGGAGTAACTTAGGATAATTTTATTTAAAAAAAAAATATTATCCACATAAGCAGTGTACAACACCGCGCGCGCCCCATGCGTACGCCACAGCGAAACATTCAGTTCACATTCAGCTAATTTATGTGCCTATATATTATAAAAAAAAACTAAAAAAAATTCACTGACGTATATTTATAAATAAACTAATAAAAATATAAAAGAGAAAAGCATTTAAGTGATTTTCTTTTTGTATATATAACCAACGTAATAGACAATTATATCGGGACAAATGTTACAAAAGTTTACCGACAGATTGCGCCACATGCGCTATTTCAAAAGTATAACTTTTACTGTCAATTTTTACGCTTATAACGATCATTTACAGGTGTTATTTGATTTAAAATAGTCTCTCCAGCAATAATTGTCGTATATATTAGTTAAATTTAAAAGAATTCATTCAAAATAACGATGAAATAATGTGAAATCCTACATCGCGCTATCGAAGTGTTAAGCGCCACTGAGTATATATACGGCGACTCTAGAATGTAGACTGTGTCTATTGAAAGGAGAGACGGTTAGCACTCCCCTTGACAAGGATGGAACACACAAAATTGGTTAAGGCACAACTTGACCACATTTTTTCTTATTTTAATTCCATTTTGTTTTCATTATTTTTATGGCAAGTGGTAAGTAATGGTAAGATAATTAATATTAATACCTGAATATTATTAAATTATTTAGATATTAGATATTGTCAAATACAATACAATAAAAATACAGGCGGAATTGACAATTTGAGAAAGCTGTTTCAACGGGAAGAATCCTCATAGTTTTAACAAAAATTCATTACCTACATGAAAATTGTATAATGTAAAAAAAAAATACATTGTGAAAAAATCAATCAAATTATTGTTTCATTTTTTTTGGCAGCAAGATAGTTTACTATGCTCTATATAATATGATATCTATATGGTAAGCAAATTGTTTTGATAAATTCTTTGAATTTAGAGCTATACAGCCAACGTGGGTCGATGTATTTGGTTTGATTTACATTTAATTTTGTGGATTGATTTAGCGTGGCGGCTTGATTATTTACAACGTAAACCAAGTTATAATTAATTATTAAGCCGCTACGCTTCTGTTTTTTTTCTGTCAGTGTGTGTATGTACTGAACGGCCGGGCGATTTTGATGATTTCTTTTTGTGTTTCAAGGTGTCCGTGAATGGTTTATATTCACAATTGAATCCATAATAGGTGGCGCTCCAATCGGATTATTGGAGTTCGGGCAGGATAAGTGACAGCTAGTAAATAAATAATAATATAGAATAATTCCGATTTCTTTTTATTACTTTTTTTTAAGTTAGCCTAAAAGTAGGTACTAGGGTATAATGAACATTTAAGCGTTTATCATGTTGAAGGGGCAAACTTCTTGATTTTGGAGTAAATTCTTGGCTTCTCATCGCTTCCTTCTTGTGTTTTTAAAAAACGCCACACGTCACCGTACATTTCCGCATCCTTTCTGAAAAGCCTATGGTGTTTCATCCCGGCTGGAGTTCCTAGCCAGGTTATTATCGCATTTTTGCCATTTTGCTCCAGGTCTACTATGCCATTGTTAGATATTAGCGTGCAATCAATATTCAAAACCAAAATGTTTGGTATAGTAAAAACCGAATACATATATTGAAGGGTCGTTATCAAAGGATCTTGAAACATAAGAGTAAACCAGTTAGCCTGATTATTAAAACAAGTCATCATGTCTTCCTCCGTTTCATCCATCGGCATATTGATTACTTCAATGGGTATGTTCAAAATCTTAATATTTTCATATATTTCATAAAATTTCTCTAAAATTCCATCCTTGTCTATGTCTTTGGCTGTAAAAACCAGTACGATAGCATCTGCATTCGTTTTTAACCAATGATAAGTGATTTGCTCGAACCGCTTGTTGTAAACTTTAGCTTCCTTAATCCAGTTGTAAGGTGCGAACTCAACAGGCGTTATACTCATTACAAACAAGGTTAATTAAGGTAACTACAATAATAAAATCAATTTTTGTATTTAATTAGGTACGTCGAGCAGACATTGAAAACATTATCAAATCAAGCACGTAATGTGACATGTGTATAGTCTTTGGTAAACGTCAAGTGTCATAAAATGTAGTGACTGCCAATATATACATATGTTGTTAATTTGATTTTTTTCAGGCGGTTTGTTTAAAGTTTCAACCTCCTTGTGAGAGAGGTTAGGCTAGAAAATTGTGAATAGAGTTAGGAAAGACACTGCCCGCAAAACTATTACCATTTGTAAGTTAAGTTTTATGAGTTTTGGAGACTTCTGCATAAAAATATCTCTTAGAGCACAATTGGCAATCTGCTTTTAGAGTATGTAAAACTGTAAAACAGTAAAATTGTGCCAGTGCCGTAACCAATCCCTTAAAGATTTTTGTCCGTAACTGAGTCGGGGATGCCAAAGCCCAATTCCACAAAGTCTACAGGTCCATGCAGCATCTAAAGCGTTGCTTATAGGCGACGGTAGCCACCTACCGTCAAGTGGACGGTCAGTCTGCCTGCCGTCTTTTACCACTTATAATACGATAACAATAATGATCTTCAGATTAAGTTAATCCAAGCAAATAACTTGTTCTCAATTTCAAATCAATACTTCTTTGAAAAGAAAGTAGGTACCGATATTTTCAAATTACAATAGATTGAATTCAATATAAGTAACTTTTTTTCGCGATGAGCTATTCATCTAACGATTTTCTACAACAAATTTCGAATAAAGCAAATCTCAACGCATTTTAAGCGTTGCAAGTAAACCGTAATTATCGGACAGTTACAAAACAAACCGCGAGTACAAACAATTTTATTGTTGTAAGTCGCGTCTAGTTTGTACCGTTGTGGCCGCAGAACAACCATACATGACAAACCAGAAATATTGTCTATGAAACAACATTATCGTTGTATGCGCTCACTTATAGTACATATTTTTCACATAGCATGGCTACGGTGACATTTGATTTTTACTTTTCAAAAAAAAAAAATTATAAATAACTCCTATATAAATTAATATCGTTTAGAATATTTAATAGATATTTTGAATTAGATTCCTCTTTTCTTCCCTAGCAACTTCAAATACCAAACATGCCTCTATGCTATGTGGTATGCTCTATGCTATGCATATTTGGTACCTCTATGCTATGTGAAAATAGTAGGTGTACTTAGTTCATGTTTTTTTTATTAAGTTACTAGCTACACGCTCCCGGCTTAGCCCGTGTTAAAAATAAAAACTATACTATCTTTTAAGTTAAACCAAATTACACATAGTTACGAAGTTTTATCAAAAAAAATCTTTGATCAAAATCGATTCAGTAGTTTGGGAGTTCATCGGCGACAAACATGTGACACGAAATTTTTATATATATATAAAAATTTCGTGTCACATGTTTGTTAACTTTATTAACTTTTTTATATAAGTTTTATTAACTTTTTTTAGTTCAAATCTTACAATATTTAACTATAATATAATTATATGTAAGTGTAAAATCTAATACAAACATACCTATAAGTACCTAATGGTACCTATAATAAAATCGTAAACAAGCCGTGTCTGTACATTAGATATATATATATAAATAAAATAAAAAACAATTTGTACACGTTGGATTTTTATTTTTAGATGAAGAAGTATCAGATAGAGAGACAG
The DNA here is from genome assembly GCA_944738685.1 of Synanthedon myopaeformis. Lineage (NCBI taxonomy): Eukaryota > Metazoa > Arthropoda > Insecta > Lepidoptera > Sesiidae > Synanthedon > Synanthedon myopaeformis. Next base: position 2,086,397 of record OX122936.1, on the reverse strand, counting down.
ACAAAATTAATATACTTTCGTTATTATTTATTATGAAGTATGTAAGAATCGATTGACGATTTAAGTTTTTATTAGATTTTGCAATTTTTGCAATTCGCATGAAGTGTGCCGAACGTGACACCAATAATTATTGTAATGAATGTATTAGAATGTAATATGTTCTTCAAAATAACAATTTTACGCGACAATCGACAATTACAATAAGAAATACCACGCGAAGTGAGGCGAATACAACCAAGGCTCCGTTAGCCGGCCAGTTCGTTAGTTTTTAAATGTTATAAATGCCGTACATGTTGACAGTTGCTTTAAATGCTCAGAATCATCAACAGCATTATATCTATATGATCTTTTGCAAGTAAACGTGTATGTACATTAGATAATACATTAACTAGCACTGTTTTAATTTTTAATACTCTATTTACCATATTTTTTTTAAAGGAAAAGTGTGACAATCACTTTTCCTTTAAAGTGACAAGTTAACAAACAACCCCTTTAAAAAGACCCCTGATGAATTACAGCATATTATGTGCTGTTGTGTTTCGGTGAGTGAATAAGGGATGCCAGAGCCAAAATCGATTTCGAATCTCTTATCCCTAATCCTATACTACTATGCTTAGCGTGCATTTGCAACACCTTTGGCGTTGCCTGTGTTATTTATGACGGTAGCCACGTACCTTCGCCAAGTGGACGGTCGGCCTGTCTGACGACCTTTACACAAAATAAATCTCAATTAAATGTCTATTTTTAGGTTGATCTTTTTTTACTATAATATCGATATAATCAATAGCATTGATTGTTGACGTACCTATTCTTGAGTTCTTTAGATTAATTAAACAGATACACAAGTAAAAAAGCAATCAAACCTCATCTTTTTGTATTACGTAGGTAAGTACGAGTATATCTAACAATTTATCATTTCTGATTGCATTTGACACACGGAAGTCGTATATAGCTACAACGTTTTTACAATTTATTAGTTTAATTGTAAAGACCGCGCAACCATAGACAGAAATGCGCACGCGCATACCGTATGCTCTCGGTGTGTGTGTATAGAGTTTACATAATTAAGGGCTCATTATACCATAAACAAAAGACAGCCCGCATCATTTTTCGCTTTAGACCCCATTAGGGTTGTACATCACGAAATCTATTACCTGATGGTCAGTTAGGGACTCCGCTCACTGGAGAAGAGTCAACCTCGCGTCGAAGGTGACTAATACTATCATAAAGGTATAAAAGGACTATGATTTATGACCCTTTATGAATATTTAATTTTTAATATTATTTTATTTAATTTTAATCCTCCAATTTTAATATTATCCAACTTTGATATCTTATTATATGCAAAATAAGTACCTATACTTACTCAGAATACTTCACGGTGATCTAAAAAACCACCCCATAGTAATAATGTCACAAGTCGAAATCATGATCTTATATTTTTATTTATACTTAAATTAAACTTTAAAAAAGAAAAAGAAAAAACATTTATTTCATCCATCTAAGTAGTGAGAAATAATGGAACTCTACGATATAAAATCCTGACTGCCGAACGTAAAATTCAACTTAAAATTTATCGTCCTACAAGAAACTCTATTTCGATCCACTATGCTAATTTGAAAAGTAAATTATCACACAATAAAACCGTAGAGAAATTTCAAATTACACTTTCATAATATATCACAAGTTACAACCTTCTTATTCCACTAAGCCTCAAACAATATTTTTCCTTGGTCGTTAAAAAAGAAAAAAAAATCATTTCAAAATCGTGACAACCCTATTCCGACGTCCTATCGCTTGGTTCATGGAGGACACTGCCCCCGCATTGCAGAAACATGCTGACCAACTTTCTGTACTTTAAACGCAGCCTTTTTATTTAAGCTGTAAGGATCATTTTGTTATTTGAAAGTGTAAATCTAATTTTGCTTTGACTTTGCATTCAGTACGCATTCTTGCGTTTCGTTTCAACCTTATTTCTATGAAAATAAGGTCCATTTTAGTTGATTCTATTACACAGAGTAAGTTCGCTAGATCTTTACTTGTCAGGATCCTGCTGCGAGTTACTACGGATTGTCGAATGAAAATAGAAAAAGACCTTTCATGTTATTTAACCGCTAATATTTTTTTATTCTGTTGTAACATTATTCCGCCATTAAATATGTCGCGAACGTTCGTAACTTAACTTTATGGAGGACATTAAAAAGGAAAATTGCTTTTGCATTAAATTTTATTTAAAGCCGTCTAAAATATACTTATACATTTTTCAAAATATTGAGAACCTACATTAAAAAATTCTTATTACAAACTAGCGACCCGCCCTCGGCTTAGCACGAATTCAATTCTTTTCTGCAAATTAAATACACAAATTTTCCTTGATTTGAAGAAGTTAACGAAAAAATAGACAGAAGCGGACAACGACTTTATTTTATATGTATAGATAAAATTAAATTTTATTTGTCGCAACTATAAAAAAAACGCCAATCCACGCGTCGAGAACTCGGTCAATGTGTACAGTACCTTTACCATGAGTTATAATGACTCATGGTTTATTTATTATGTATATTTAATACATATTTAATTTCAATTGTTTGGCTAGCTCAATTTCTAGGAGGAAATGATAACTTATAATCAATAAATATTTATTTTAATTTAATGCAAGCATTTTTGTTTCTTTTGTGAGAAATCTTTATCCTTCATTTGGGCCCCCCAACTAATTTTGATACAGGGCCCTTCCAAGCCACGCTACGCCACTGCTGGCAACACTACATTTGAAGTCGATGGTAAGGGAAAAACTTTTCGTTTTGCATTGTCCGTAGACGTGGCTCACTCGAGATGTACTTGATTAATCGATGCTGGGCCTCTTATGTATAGCTGTGTCTAAGTTGATGGTGCAAGTTTAGAAGGAAAATAGAAGGAACGCAGCTCCGAATTAAGTATTTCTAAATTCTTAAAAATTACCGTATTGTTTTAGGGCAATAAATTTAAATTTCATTTAAAAAAAGACTTTAAAATATGACATTTTAATTCTTAACTTATTAATTTCATTAGTATAACATTGTTACTATAGAGTCCTTTGCCGCTACATGCCTAACTTAACTAGAAATAATTTAATGTCTGCGCCTACTACAATTATTATAATTGGTTCAAGTTCCTTTATAAAAATTATGGAAATATATATAAATTTTAAGTTCCACCATCATTAATAGGGGCAATAATGAAACTTTTAAGAGTTTAATAATTACCAACTAAGGTTATCAATGATTTAATTATAGGATTTCATTGATAATTAATAAATTACCTACCTAATTAATTATGGCCGCACTTAATATTTTTGGCACTTTTCGTTGGTACTTAGTTTCTCTTGAAATAACAGTGCTTTTGCCTGAAAATTCCATCCGTTTTAGCTGGGGGCCGGGTCGCTAGTATATGATATGGGGCATATAAAAGAAGAGTGAAATGCGAATATGTAAGAAGCTCGTTGTTTAAACCACACGTGCTCTCCAAGATTCATTACTACGCCTGCCTATAAAATCAATGCTGCTCCTGTCTCAAGGATCATATTATTAACTCAAGTAAGTATCTATTCTAAGCTCTGAATGCGCGAATAAGTTTTCTTCGTTACAATTAATTATACCTCCGTAGGCTTTTAGCTGCATTTTCCATGCGCCAGCAACTTTGTTTGCTAGAGTTTGACTAACGAATTTGTTAGAAATCACACATATATTATAAAAAAATAATCGAAACGAATCATCAAATACACGAAATCGAATTACCAACTTCAATGATAATAGGTTCACTTGTCGAAGAACTCTTTCAAGCGCAGTGTCGTGAATGCACTGAAGGAGTTACTAATATACTACTTCCCAGCAGATCATCTCCCCCTAATATTAGAATTCATTTTATTTTTTTAGAATTATTTTAATTTTTTACATAATGATAAGTGGCAATGTAATTAATTAGTAATGCTCTCAATTGTAAGTGGTTACTTTGGTTTCAGTATTGGTGTAAAGTTTTTGTTCAAAAAATAAAAATAAATAAATAAAATACACTGCCTCGACAAGCGAAGCACAATAACCGTAACATTATAATAAATATTATAAATTGTGATTTTCAACACTTACATTTCCCTGCGGATCGATGAGCTGCGCGTATTTGGGTGCCTTCGCCTTGCTGCCATCCGCGAAGACTCCGGCCAACCTCAACGGAGTGCCAGGCCTAGCTGCAGCCCTTTCATACTGCGCGCCTACTCTACCGGTATCTGACAAAAACACACAAATATAAGTACCCAGCAACGCATTTCAAAACACGTGTATGAGTAGGCGTAGCATGGCCGTACAAGAAATATGTGACAAGTCATGACTAAATTTTATCGCCCTTTGGATTTTGTCAAAATCTGTATATTAAGTTGCCCTTGTGATTTAATGGTATAGTTTTTTGCAACAAATTTATGTAATAAAAGGAGCACATAAAATACATGTGTAAAGGGTAAATCAAGAGTTTCATGACTCCGAATATTTTCCTAATTAAAGTGGAGACTATCAATACAGAGTGCCAAACATACGCCAAGATGACTGTATTGTCGCTGAATATTCTTGCAAGAGCAAGAAAAATCCTTGTCCATCTCACATGAGAACCCTTGTGACAGACTCGTTTAGGAGAGGAAAAGACAGTGACAGTTTCGGCCCAAAGATGAACTCCATAGAACACCTCCAATCCTCTATCGCAGCACTAATCACAAAACTATGCTAAAAACTATGCAAAAATAATTTGTTTTCAAGTTATTTTTTGTTGAAAAGTGGCAGGAAGCCTTATAAATATTCATAATCCAACACCAAGAGGTATATAAGTCGTGTGCTGTCTAAACTAAGAGGAGAAAGGAAAAGTAAGAACATGGGGACAGAAAAATGGTGTGGGATGTAAATGAACTCCACATTAATTATTTACATATTTACACACATTTATTATATACATTTATACATTTGGAGAAACGCACGAATGGGCGTTTTTACATTACGCACGATGGGCGTTTGTGGTGATGAGTGGCGAGAAAGCGCGTGCTTTCTGTAGCAGAGTTGAAGGCCGACTGTCTCTCGTTTCCGTGCTTCTTCATTTGAAATAATGACACGGAAACTAAAACGTAAGTTCCAAATAGGTGCTTTCTGTAGCAGAGTTGAAGGCCGACTGTCTCTCGTTTCCGTGCTTCTTCATTTGAAATAATGACACGGAAACTAAAACGTAAGTTCCAAATAGGTAACTTAAAGGAGGTCGCCACAATGGGTTGTAGCATTCCTGATATCCGGTGTATGTATCATTTTTCATGACAAGTACCCATATGACATCCATATGCAAAATGAAACCCATACATCGTCAAATTTGGTTGATCAAGTTAAATTATCACGCTTGATCGTGCATGGCTGGCATAACTCACTCACTATAACACAAGTACCTTGACACTATTAAAAACTACTAAACACAAGCTTTTTTTTGTCCTAAAAGGTTTTTTTTTTAAATAAATTCACTTACCAGAAGTTGGTCTAGCCCGATACGCTGATATAGCCCTTGGTGAGACCAAAGCGAAAGCTCTGCTTCTTAACAAAGCTGCTATAGATCCTCGTGCTGTCGCCTGAGCACCGCCTCTGCATCCGCACGCAGAAAACCAACCTGCAGACAAAGAAACTCTGTTATACATAAATTAATTGAATTCTATTTTTAACTGCCCGACGTCAAAACGGGATATTATAAGTTTGACCTGTGTCTATGAAATTGTAGATCCCAAACGGATGGACCGATTTTGGTCCATTTTTTTATTTTTTTGAAAGCTGGCGTGATCGAGATGGTTCTTACTCTTATGTATAGTCTTAGCTAAATGACGAAGGGATTTCTAACTTCGACAGACTTAATGTGAAATTTGGTATACTGTTACATCGATGGTATTTCCAGAATACCAGAAGTCCAAGAAATTCGGGGGTTTATTTATAATTTTAATTATAGCTTGTCTAATAAATACTTGCAATGCCAATTAATTTTGAACTCTGTCGCGTTGGTCTATGTTGGAAAGTAAGTCCAATGCAGCAATCCGACTATTCTTGAGTATGGACAGATTTTACCTCTCCTACCCTGTGAATTTACCCATAAGAAATTGCTTTGTAAAAGATTTTACAGAGCTATTAAATAATCTTCTCCGTCAAGATCACAATAAGGCAATATCGATAGAGGTCGAGCATACGACATTCTGATGCATTTATTCAAAGAACTTCCCACGCAATTTAATGTTCTTAACAGATTCTTTTAACATTATTCACTAACGACAAAATGGGCATTTAATATGAAATTTGCATATTAAATGCATTTGTAAAACACACACACACACACACACACACACACACACACACACACACACACGCACGCATATGTATGTACATACATATAGCAAAGTACTTCTCTTGATAGTTAATATAATATATTATAGTTTCAAAGTCTTTAAGTGTTTTCATAAGCACATAATTTCATGAAATTTATTTAGCAATTACAAGCTTATAAATAATGAATGAACGTAATGCTAAATTCAGTTAGAATGACGTAAAATTACAACAAATATAGTGGATTTCTAGCAAAATTATTAGATGTTATTACTTAATACAATCAATATTTAATGCTAGCTGAATAAATATTTTAGTGTTATGAATATGGTCGGACATTGATTGTGTGATGAGATGATATTCATCCGTCTATCAAGCGGGAAACGGGCACATAATGCGGTTGTTAGCCCGTTCATCGCTGGCATCGCGGATCGAAAGATACAACAAAAAGTTCTGGGCAACGATCGTCCACTCTCACTGATACGAAAGCACAGAGTACCTCGAATGACAGAGTGTACTTTAAATATATTAAGAATAAATAAAAAAAAAAATTAAAATTTTTACCCAATTAAAACTAATAATTGTGAATAACTTCTGGGGAAAGAACTACACTTTCCTCGCAGAACGCATTAGCTTAGCTATAAAGTTGTAAGTTGTAAAAAAAAAAATTTCCCTATAACTTGATTCGTACTATTCGTACAACGAAAACGTAATCCTTGTTTTAAAATAAAAATTTAAAATAAAAAGAGATAAAAACAAAAAGTGAATGACGTTCAATTAAAAAATAATTGTTAAACTCATACTTTTTTACATTTACACGAAAATATTTCTTTTACACCTTTTATTATTTTTCTATGCATAGATAAAAAAAAATCTGAAAATGACATTTATCGAAAAGTCTAAATCACTTTTCTTTAATATGGAACTTTCTGCAACGATGCGTACTCTACTCAAAGGGATCGCTTAACGTTTTATGGGCAATTTTTATGGGTGAAAAAAAAAAAAAAAAAAAAAAAAAAAACACGAAACGGTCGGTGTGCTCCGACGACGACCTTCTTTCAAGGACGCCTGGTTGTATGGCGACGCCCAAGCGACAGCAATGGAGTTTGTCGAGTTTTTAGGACTTATCCAGTACGCTTTTATCAATTGTGAAAGTGTATAAACAAGTGTTATATATTTTACTAATATAATATTACAAAATACCAATAGAATGACTTAATAAATAATTAATATTTCAAAAGAAATGTTAGGAAATATTGCTTATTTTGTTTTTTTTTTCACTTCAAGTGACGCCTAAATGTTTTAACAAAATCAGGTTAATAACGTATTGTGCCGTCAGTCAAGCATGTCCCTAATACCTGCGCTTGCATACTTATATTCTTTAAGCTTGCACTATACTGAAAGCTATGAAATATTAAAAAATCTTACACAATAAAAATTAATTTTAATTTTTAAAATATTAATTGTAATACTAAGCAAATAGTAGAAAAAATGGGTTAAATTACAAGTTGTTTATACTGAATCAATATTTTTACGATGTCACATTTACTTGTTAAATAAGTCATTTATTATAAGTCAAATGTTTACTTTCTATCGTAAGCATTCGCCAAGAAAGAATTTTTTGAAAATTTCAACACCGTCCGAACCCGGGGGCAGGTCGCCTGTTGTTTGTTAATTTATAAATTTCAAGCTCAATATAGCTTTACTCTTTGTGTACTACAAGGTCAATAAAGCACTGTCGCTAGATAATTAAATCGGTTTAAGATATTAATTTAAATAATTATTATGTGTTAGTTAATGGCATGGTGTTTTGAGTTATTAATGCTTCACAACAGTTCAGTTATCTATCCTTAATTAAATTCAGTAATGATTTATTATTGACATTTTATAAAATGAAAATTGTACTCATAAAATTGACGAAGAGAAAGAGAGAAAGAGAGAGAGAGAGAGGATTTTGTAGGGTTATTTGCTTTTTTTATGTAAAGGCGCTGTAGATTTTGGGAGGTTAAAGGATTAACCTCCCGGGATAGGAAACATGTGTTCTGACATCGAAATACATAAAAAAATTACTTACCTATTATTTTATGGTAATGTTGTCTTAAAGTTTTATATTCAACTAGTTATATAAATTCCATAAGATTACTAATAGCATCTTAGCTGCATAATACTTTGATACGTAATATAATTTGTATTACAGAAGCACAGAACGTTTACAATTTATTAACAGATTATTGTAAAAATGGCATCTAACTAAATCACTTCACTTGCTCTTGCGCAACCAGTGAATGTCAGAAGAGCAACTATTGTTCGAATCTGTTGCATCAACGTCAATGCACTGTCAACATACATGTTCAAATTTAAAACTTATGACTAAGCAATTATGGTTTGTTTTCGTCTGTTTACAAAAGTATTCCTATAAACTCCCGTTTTGTTTTTATTTTTATTGAAAATTTTTTTTATTGTTAAAATAATTTTGATAATTGTTATTGTAATATTTTTGTTATGTTCGAATTCGTTTCCGTCTCCAAACTAAATAACCAATAGTTTAATGCTGTTTTCTCTGTAGCATTGTGTGAATACATTTAGTTAGACGAACCCTTCATTTTCACTCTAGTAAGTTGCCTCGACTTACAAACACGACAATTTCAGTTGCACACTAAATATCATAGACGTAAAGTAAAAAATCTATATATATATAAAAGGCGATGTGTGTATGTATGTATGTTCCCTATGGACTCCGAAACCGCTGAACAGATTTTGATGAAATTTTCATTTTTACGTTACAAATACAAAATCGGCGTCACTATCAACGTTTTTTTTTTGTTTTTGAAAAATCCATTGTACAATTTACAAATTAATTTCTTTTTATTACATAACGCCATCTACATTTGGGAAGTAGAAATACAGTAACAAACGCCAAAAATTACTTAATAATAAAAAAAATTAAACCATTTTTGTATTGATATATATCATAAAAAAATCATTTGATATATATCGGATATATATCATGATATATATCCATTGATATATATCCTCGAACCATGGAAATAACAGCATATTATGGTGTTTTGTTTCGGTGAGTGAGTAAGGGATGCCAGAGGACAATTACCCCATCCCTTTCTTATCCCTTATCCTTAATCCTTCTATGGTCGGCAGCGCACTTGCAGCACCTATGGCCTTACTTGTGTTATAGGCGACGGTGGCCACCTACTGCCATCAAGTGGACCGTTAGCCTGTCTGTCGACCTTAAAATAAACAAAACATAGACCATGGTAAAAAACATAGACCGTTATGAAATGAGATAGCGGATATAAGTTCTAACTAAATAAATGATGTTAATAATAGTCGCTCTGATTTACAACGCATAAAACAAAATTTATACTTTATAAATCAATAGATATTATGTAAAATTCCTTGTGTCTCGCTCTAAAATACCTTTAGTTATGAACTTGTTACGAAACAATGATGATATAATGAAAGCAGAACGGACACATGAGGCATATGAAATCTCAAATTTTCATGTTTCTTCTAAACCGCTAGACCGTTTTTTTTTTTTTTTTTAATTTTTGTGTGGGTCCCTGAGAAGATTTTAGATTCACAATTCCCTGGATTCAGATAAGTCTGTTGAGTCCGCTATTAAATGGTAAATCTTACTTATCGTTATCAAAAATCTTCCAGACTAGACATTAAAATATATCCTTATTAAAAAAAATATCCTTATAAACACATCGTGAAATGAGAGCAAGTGCTGTTGTGTATTGAGTGAGCAAGCTTGTCCCTAAGGTCGTCAGCACATAAATTGCAACCACATGACGTTGCTTGTGTCTAGGAGGCGATGATAGCCACCTACAGTAATGTGGAACGCAGAGCTAGGAGACTCATTGGGGACAGTACACTTTTAAAAACTAATATGCAGAACTTGGCATATAGACGCAAAGTTGCCAGTCTATGTGTCTTTTATGAGATGTACTTCAGAGAGTGTGCTCAGGAGCTGCATGAGCTCATACTGGCAATGCGCACTGCCAAGGTTTGGAACTCCCTGATGGCGCGGCGTCTGTTTTTCCAAGCTTATATAACCCAAACCTTTTCAAAGTTCGACTGAATAGGCATCTTCTGGGTGAGCTTGTTCCATCATAGGCCTCATCCTTACTACACAGCTGGCTGTTGGCCAAGAGCTTAACCCATCTATAATATTTTTTTAAAAAAATGTGAGCTTAAATTTTTTAAATATATATATATGTAACTAGCGACCTGACCTTGGCATCACAGAGTGCATTTTTTTCCACAAATTATATGCACAAACCTCCCTCGTTCACCGCTCTTTCCATTAGTGAATATCTATAGTTACTAGATTCTTACGATATTTTCATATTCATCAAAGATCGCAACGAATTCATGCCGTAATACACTTTAGTCTTTGATACCTACGGTTTTCAACCTAAAATAACTTTGCCTCAGTGAGCGCGTAAACATTGTATGGTAATTCAGATAGAGTACACGTTTCAAACATGTTAACTTTATTACAGCCTATGTTATTTAATATAAATAATTTTATGAGCAGCATTTATGGGTACAGAGTTGCGAACAAGGAAACAATTGACTCGATAGAAAGTGTTCATTAAATTGTTGCTTAATATGAAACAAACGGTTGTACATTGCATGTGATGTCTGTATTATGGAAGAACTGGCTGTCCGATATAAATGACAGTTGTTTATATGAACATACTAGTTAGTGCCCACGACTTCGTCCGCGTTAAAAATTAAAAATTTATTGCTATTACACTTTTGCCAGGGGTCCCCAGTAGTCTACGCACCTGTGGTCTACGCCCCCGATTCGAATAACAGGCGTTAGTTTTCTTAATTTTACATGATCCCTCGGGATCAGTACTTTTTTCGGGATTAAAGATATCCTATGTCCTTCTCTGTATAAGCTGATATGTATGTAAAATTTCATGATGATCGGTTAGTAGTAAAGGCGTGAAAAGGTAACAGACAAACAGATAGACAGAGTAGTTTCACATTTATAATATTAATTAGTAGGTAATATTAGTACAATTAGCATGGAAGTATGGATTAGTATGGATATGGAATATGGACTAGTGTGGAATAGTATGGATTTATATGCCATTTTGAAACATCCTTGGCAATTTGTTGAGGTTTGTGGTCAGTGTGAGGCTCATTTGTTAGTTTTGTTGATTGGCTGTATTCCAAGACACATCTATCTAAAGTACATCTTTTTTATATCATAAAATGAATGGCTCCAGACAATAGTATTTAAAACAAGTCCAGCTAGGACTGTTAGAACTATGAGCGCGTGCGCCGTAAGTACTTACCTACTTATCTGAAACGATCTTATCGAAAAAGGTTCGTTCAACCCGTGACTACCCGCATAAGCCACTAACCGGATATACGCCTTTTTACTTTTTTGCATTTTTTAACACTAGCTTAGTTTTGTCCATTGCTTCGACCACGTAAAATAAAAGTAATCTGTTCTTCAGCGAGTTCAAGTTGTGGCCAGACTAAGTTTAAATTTAAAAAATTTAAAAATGGTTTAAACAAACTAGATTCAGTAGTTCGAACATGAAGAATAGAACTCCATGGTTCCTAGATTGAATGATGAGTAGTTGTCCTCAACCAAAATTTTTATACAAAATTATTTATATTTTGTTGACTTTCTATTAGAAAATAATATACAAATATTATTTTCTATTTACAGATCGATCTGTTGCTTAATCGATTTTAGTGAGACTTTCCTATAGAAAGTATTTAAAAAATGCTTGGGGGAAATATGTATGTGCTTACTAAGCATGCATGAAACACAAGAAGTACAAAAAACACCGTCTTATAAAATTCAAATCTGAGGCTTTTAAAACTAACTGATTTTTGCGAGACTGTCGAGGTTAAAATTAAAAAAAAAACCGCTTGGGTGCTGAGATATCTAAACATAAGTAAACTATGTAAGTACTAGGCACTCATGAAAAACAAGAAGTATAAAAAAACCAGTATCCGTCTATCTATCTATCGCATAAAAACGACGTGCAAATGCATGTGATTAACTCAACGATAGGAACAGACGAGCAGACTGATCATTTCAATGTGAATAAATGCAAATTAAATGTGTTTAACATTTCACCCGGGGGTATACATCTACAAACGTTCTATAAGCATGCTGTTAGTGACGATCTGAACAGCAATTTAGTTAGGTTGCTAAATGAGAGCCGCAGTCGTGACTGGGCTGAAAATAAAAGCGTTGCATGCAAAATGTCAATGGTGTATTAACTTTTTTTGCAACAGATCTTTATTTATTTCATTTAAATACTATTACAAATTACAAAAAGATGTACAGGTACAATACTTAAATACAGCCGAGGCGGCTGAAACCGTATAATCATAGGGAAACGAACTCATAGGGAAATGATAGGAAACGAAAAAATCACAGCTCAGTGGTCAACACGCGCGACAAAACTTAAGGGATAACCTACGAATAAATAAGAATAAACGGACCATTTTACGTATTATATTTTTAATATTAATTTCAATTATTAAGTGATTCTTTTATAATATTATACATAAATTATTTTTAAGTACGTACATAATTTTAATTGGTAATTATTACTTTACAAACACAAACATATAGCAATTATGTACCTATATATCTTTTATTTCTATTACCTGTTTGGTATAACAAATTATTTAAATTTATTTTATTCCTCCCATATTAATTATTCGAGACAAAACTAGACATTAGAATATCTTTCACTAACCGATCACGTCCGACCACTGTAAGAGCATTGAACGTAGTGAAATGAGATGAGAACTAAGAAGAATTCGACTTCTAGAAAGGACTGTAGGCCTTTTATAAAAGCCTTAACCTTTTTATTTCGACATTAATATCTGGTTTGAAACCAAATCGTACTGTGTAACGCTGCCCTAATGTTGGCGTCCCTAAGAAGAAAGATTCTCACCAAAATGTTTACATTTTACGCAGAATGCACAATACACGCACACATTATGTTTTGACTGCTTCGTTGTCTGATGTACAAACAATTTTTGTGTCCACATTATGAAATCACATCATTTTTTTTTGTTGCCTCCAAAGTTTTTTAACTGTTCAGCGACTTGTGTTTGATTTTACTTTTATGAATATTTAACAGGCACTCTCACAATCACAATAAAGCAATGCAAATAGATTTTGTAGGCTTTCCAAGAACCTCGTTGCGATCCCGGGTCGGCTGCCCTCATCGGCGAAGGACAATCCGTAAAATGTTATTTCCCCTCCTCAAAAAAAAAAAAGGCTCTTCAAGAAATTAAAAAAGGGTCTAAGTATGTACCTAGGTGTACAAATTATCATTGGTTTTTTTGAAGTTTTTTAGCAGAAATTTTAAAAGTGCTATGAGTTTTTTTTAGTTAATTTATTATTACTATTTAAATAGCTACATTTTTTTGCGGTAGGTGTTAGATTACGTGGTGTTTTCACTAGTCAACCAAAATGGGTGGCGAAAGAAATAATTTATTATTTGTAAAACTTATAATATTTCACAAAAATTCTCCTTCGTATCCTATTCGTATCTAATTTTATCATAAATCCAGATATTAAACCAGTACTCGAGTTAACCTCTTTGTTCCGACCTGTGCTGCGCTAGAAAGTGTGCTTTAATAGTTGGTCGCAGGGTTAAAATTAGATTGTTATATATAATAATGTAGATGCGGAGAAAGCTCGCTGATGTACGGGGCTTGAGTATTGATAAGTGCGCTTCCCGGTTTGGAGTGAGCCATGCAAATTATTATCACCACTCTGACCCGGCCATTGTGGGCGTTGGCCGTTGTATAATCCGTGCATATTTATTGTGTCCAATCTAAAGGGAAACTGTATGAATTCACAAATTTACAACACAACACGGTTGAAACTATTTCTTAAGAAACCAGGGTTGTGTTCATGTTCAGCGGAGTTGCGGAAGAGTGTTCGTCCTACGTCACAACTTCGCCTATAGCGGACGCGGAGGACGCCAAGAGGTTTAGTAGGTAGGTCTACTCCACTACCATCTCGGGGCAGGAGTTCGACATAAACCACCGGTCTGTTCCCAAGCCGGTGGGTATCCATTGATGCCTTCTTATGAAAAAAAGGCTGTGTTTCTCCACTAACTTCATCTAAACCGCCTAATGAATTTTGATACTTACGGTTTTCACAATTTCAAAGAGGAAAGGATTCCTTGCACATATTCCTCGATTTTAGTTTTATTTGGACTATTTATAAGGACGATTTATTACGACTATGTATGCTATATATGACTATTTTTTTTATTATTTATTTATAGTTTTATACGGACTATTTAGTATAAAAATTTTAGTATTTTATTTAGTTTTCTATATTTAATCTAAAATTTCATAAACTTTTCGATGTAGTTGCTCTAGTACCATTAATAATACTAGTGATGTGATACTACTTGGTGTCGCTAAAACCACTAATGGTACTAGTGATATTTTGGTGTTATGATACAGTCCAATGGTACTAGAGCACAACAACTTTTCTCTTAAAATTGCAGAAGTCATTTAGCTTTTTATAGGTGAAAGAATTTTAAAAATCGCTCTAGTAGTTTTTGAGTTTATTCATTACAAACAAAAATACAAATATTTCCTCTTTATAATAATTAGTATAGAGTGGTATAGATTAATTCCACGTAGCCGCTCTTGTAATTATTAAAATTGTACTAGTCGTGTGTCATATATGTCTATCTCGCTCACGCTTCAAGTTTTATCCTGTTCCCCTGTTCCAAGAAACTGCATTATGTTGCAAAAAGAAAAAGAATAATAATAAATAGTTTCCTATGATCCTACATTAAATGCATGCCATTACATTCTCCTTTAAATTACACACAAGCCAACTCGAGTAATCACTTATCATATTTTCTTGTAAGTATCGAATTCAAGCAAATATCAATTCTAAGTACTTAGCGATAAGGTTTAAAATAAACGCAAACATAACTTGTTATACGAAGAACAATACGTAAAGGTGATTATGCAAACAAATACAGTATTTTACATATGTAATTTTGGTTGTGTTTGCAAATATTGAGGTATCATAATTATAGGCATTATTGAGTCGCTTTCTATATTTATAAAAATATATAGTAAAAAATAATATGTTATGGTTTACTAAAATTAGTACCGTACGCTCTCAGATGCGTGAGATAGGTAGGTAATACAAAATTAAAGAAAAGACTTCATAAAATTAAGATTAAGACACTTCATAAAATTTTAAATGAAATAAATCAAGACTAAATCGGAAGTTACTCGTATCGTCATCGTGGTCCTTGTGTTGTATTGTAAGTTGTATGTACGAGTTAGGTCAGCGTTGTTTTTTTGGTGTCAAAATAAAAAAAAAAATGCGTGTGTACACAATCGCGAACATACATCTCATCAAATATAATTTATGTAAATTCAGTTGAGAAACAATGACACAGGTTTAAAACAAATCTTTAAAAGATTTCAAACAAAATAAATGGCTTTATTAGAATAATTTAGGATGTTGTCGCCTTTTTATTTATTTATACTTTAGATGACTCTGTTCATAATAAAAATATCATAATAATATCATAGTTTCACCATATCTAATTAATTAATTTACATTTTTCTAGTTTACGTGATTTTAATCCAGTATTGAGAGGTGAAATCAACATTCATATCACATATAAGTATATTAGTTTAAAAGCATTGTTTATTCGAATATATTAAATACTTCGATGGAATATCTTTATATATATATTATAAATTACGTGTCACGTTGTGTGTCTTCGATGAACTCCTAAACTACTGAACCGATTTTGATAAAACTTTTTAACTATGTTTAATTTGGTGCAACTTAAAGATTTCAGTTTTCGTCTTAGTCAGTTTTCAAATTTATTCCTTTATCAAGTCGTAGACTCTTAATACCTTTGAATAGGTTTTAAATTAAATTAATTGCCCTGATGCAAACAAATGTCTACTTTAATGCGACGAATCTTACTTTATCCTGACTGTACATTTGATTCAATATATAGAAAGGTATATAATTACTGACAAAAAAATAAAGTTCTATTCACATCCTTAACGTTATGATTTTTTTTCTGTATATCAACTACACAGTAGATTATGTAGTGTCAGATAAACAATAGTTACTACATAAATAACAGCACGCCAACGCAAAGCTGTTACGGATGGAGCAAACAAAAAATTCTTACGCACGAGGAAGGTGCTGTCATAACATGTTACGTGTAATAACTGTATTAAACGGTGGTTGCAGTACTACAATTTCATTGTACATACATATATGAAACGTCATCGTAAAGAAACGTGTACCAAAACAATCTATTAAGCAAATAAAACATAATATTGCAATTATAACTAGGTAAAGACAAAATAATGTTCAGTTTTTTCATTTGTATTGTGAGTGAACCATAGTGAACAGATTTTTTTGAGCTTTAATGTTATGAATGAGAAATATTTCAGAAAAAGGCATTTTTTCCTCGTTTAGAAATTATTATAATTGTATTTCGACCTATCATAATAAAACAATAAAACAGTACCACTAAAAGATATTATAGCTCAATTCGACCTTCGATGCGGCGTGCGCGTTTTCTTTGACAAAAACCTTGATAACTCAGCAAATATAAATAAGAGATTCATGAATTATACACATAAAACATCCTCAGAAATTCCTCTTTCCACAAAAGCAATTAGGAACAAAATCTGTTAACAACTTACCAAGATACAAACAGACAGACCGAGAAAAAGGGACTTTATACTATGTACTGATAAATCTGATAATCTAACCAATATAATGAGAGAAGATTTAAATTTTTGTATTTTTGTTTGCAATGAATAAACTCAAAAACTATACTGGACCGCTTTTAAAAATTCATTCACCTATAGAAAGCTACATTATCAGCGAGAAACATAGGCTATATTTTATAATGTTACGCGGACGAAGTCATGTGTAATTTATATAGATAAAGATATAAAGTTATTATTACAAAGTTGCCCCCATTGATCTCGTACGATCTGTGTACGATGTGTCGTTTACAGAATAGAATATTTATGATTGAAATGAATACGAATAGGGCCACTGAATGATAATGCTGCTTAGATAGTGAACTGTCCCAGCCCACGTTGCGATATTACTTCCCTACATAGTCTTGCAGATGTTGAGGCCTTATCGCTAGCAAACAAACGCAGCGATTGCTCATAGGCGCCTCCCATCCGTGTTTTCATTGTCGATAATCATCTGTTCATGGTATAGGGATGGGACATTCAATAACGGAGAAAACTTCGCGAGTTAAAGAGCTCTTATGATTCAATTTCACGCTTTCGAAAATGCTTTTCATAATTTCTTTGATTAGTTACATTGGATACAATGTTCGAAATGTGTCTTATGTTCTGTTTATTGTTAATAGTTTTTCTTTTGTAGTGCCAGTCCATAATCAAATATTGTTGTCTCGGTGTGAATAAGGGACAACTGGCCAATTCGCATAAGCGATAATCTCACTTTGTCTCTGGTGTTACTTGTATTTATAGGCGAAGGTAGCCCAGCCTGTATGCCGTTAGTTCTCTTATCTAAATAGAAACGAAAAAATTTAAACTTGACAAAGTATACTTATACTTATACTAATATAATAAAGCTGAAGTGTTGTTTGAAGCCCTAATAAGGTTTTTTGAATTGAATTTTGACAGCCAAATTTTTGGGAAACTTCATAGACTATTTCACAACACACAGTACGACCCTTAGAGCCGAGCAACTAAGCTAGTTGCTAGTTAGTACGATAGTACTAACTAGTTAATTTTGAGCAAAAGTCAAAATTAACTATGCCAAAAGGAATATCACTGGTTGTGTTAGAGTCTGTTTAGAGGTCAGATTCGATCGCCCGGCAAAAAACGAACATTGCCGAGTGAAAGACAGATATATAAGAAATATAGGTCAAAGAACATTCCTAGTAAGTATGACGTAAAGTACAACACTAGTGCGAAACAATAGTGTACCGATGATCTGGCGCGTGGGCGTAGCTTCGCAATACAAGCTGTTATTAATATTCATCTTGTTATTATGTAACTCTCCTTGTATGCCACGAGTAGTTTTGATTTCGTTAATTAGTCAAATGACATGTATTCAGTAGAATTTTTCAGTAGAAATCTAGAATTGCTTTATCTGTTGACCATAGTCATGTATATAAGAAAACTCTAGTTTAATAATTCGTTTAATACCTCTATGTACTGTACATTATGTTAGTGGGCGAGTTGTCTATAAAAACAATAGGTAAAATAAAATATGACAATTCGTCCAACTCTGGCGAGATAAATTCGGGCGAGTTGTCCTAAATTAACTCGTTCAAGTTTAGGCGGAGTAGGTCAGATTCGTCAGGCTACATTTAAGAAGTTTGATTCTGAGTGCCTGTTTCTTATAAAGTTAGATTCTGATTAGGTCAGGATTGGAGAAGGTTGCACCTTTCTGAAACTGTTTGTAAAAGTCAAATTATATATTAAAATGAAAAATTAATTTAAATAACTCAGCTGGAAGTGGTAACTTAATTCTATCTGACAATGGTACCAGTGTAATTGAAACCATTATGTGATAATGGTTAAGAGGGTAATCCATTTAATGGATTTATTAAATGAAAAAGTGTATTCTGTACCTTCCTATTTATAGAAAGAACTTGAGGCATATTGCCATAGAGAAGTTTTATTTAACTTGGGGCTTATCTACTTAATACCTTTAAATATATTTTTAAAGCCAGCACTAGGTACCAGGCTACCATAAGTACACAAGTAACAGGCGCTTCTAAAGTTACACCATTCAGCAATTAACCTCGAGAGAGCGACTTAAGAGTGCTTGCTGCCATACATACCTGGGAACTTGTATGTGAAACGCTAATTACTGAGGTGGGATAGGTTACGAGACTGCAAGAGACTTTCATTTTTTAAATCACTATTAACATGTACGGAATCCACAAATTAATTAGAATTTTTAAAGCAAGAAAATCACTGCCTATCAATTATCAATTTTGTTGTGAATTGTATTATGTAGTTTTCAATTCAAGATATTTTCTTAAATATCTTTTTGATGTTAGCGGATCTATCTATAATTATCTATATTTATCTCTAATATGGATGTCTATCTTTACATCTACAAGTATATTATATATTCTATATCTATATGTCTATCTCATATACTTAGTCGCTGTCCGCTTCCATCTGTTTCTCCGCTAACTTCTTCTGAATCACCTGCCATAAGGTTTGTCTATATATATAATCTGTAGAATAAAAATTCATCCTTGCAAATTTGTATAAAAATACAAATTTGAATGCCAATTAATGTTGCATAAGAGAATCTGAACAATTGATTTACTCGATTCTGGTTTATATTAACAACATAATGTTACTTTAAAAGTCTTAATAGAAGCATATAAACAAATCAAATTTGTTTATCTAGTACTAAGTAATGTTTCGTACGTAAAAGAATTCAAACGTTACCTAAGAGATAATATTATATATAATGGGGTACAGGTAACCACCAAGAGCACAAACTTGACTTATCTGCCTTGAACTGTTTGCAGTGGTATTATCTGTACCGCCTTTCACTCTATTTCAAATATCTCTATTACACACTAACACCAAGTTATTCATTTAACGTTGTACCAATTTATTTACTATCGGTACAATAAATGGGTATACAGTTGGTGATTGTTAAAAGATGTCTTGAAGAAGTTTTGATTTTGTAAGAAAATGACTTCCTAAACGATGGGTTAATTTTTTCTGTATGTGTTTGAGTGGGTTCATTCATTCCTACGTTCATGAGTGGGTTCCCGAAGTGTTTAAATTCACAATGAGACTCACTAGGTGGCGCTGTGATCGATTTAAGAATCTTGTTTCAATCATTTATTTTTACTTATGAGTTAGTGACGTTCTAGTGTGAAGTTACTGAGGAGAATTGAGTAGTTACCATGGAGAATAGGTAAGGAGGACCAACAAAAAATCTGT
The DNA here is from genome assembly GCA_944738685.1 of Synanthedon myopaeformis. NCBI lineage: Eukaryota > Metazoa > Arthropoda > Insecta > Lepidoptera > Sesiidae > Synanthedon > Synanthedon myopaeformis. The sequence continues at coordinate 2,066,031 of OX122936.1, read as the reverse complement.
CGGCCATAATTAAATATGCTCTGTAAACATATTTACGGTGGTTTCAGGAACTGGTGCGTACAAACCAATCATACCAAACACCAATGCCAGAAGCGCCATTGTGGCCAGTTTATGAACTACTATTTAATGGTTGCATCTTTAGTTTTTCAGTTTAACACCCATATTAAGTTAGTCCTCCTTGCCTTTATTCCCAATGTACTTTACCGAATCGATTGCTTAATAACAATTGATTTTATTTATCAAGTAGTTTAAATCGATTGTTCATTGATATTTAATTTTGGCTCACCATTTTGTATTGTTATTATTAAAGTATTTCAGTTGTTTTTTATATTTACGCTACCTAAATATGTTCGTGTGGTGGAGATAAACTTGCTCTGCGCGTGTTAAAATGTAACTTTTACACAAATTGTTTTAAAATCTTACACGCATACTAGGAAAACATAAATGAGGAAAAGGTGCACTAACATAAAATAACGTCATGTCGGCTTTCAAATGTCGTAAGCACCAAAAATGGAGCCGCGCCGCAATCATCCAGTGAAACTGAGTTAAATTTACAGATAAGACACGATGCGTTTATATGTCGTGTTAGCGAGCGATTATATCGACTTCTCTTTACCTACTTTTTTGTTCAGCTTCTGGTTAATTTCATCTACTTACTGATAAAATTTTTGACCCATGATTTCACGTGTAAATTTCCCTACTAATATGCTAATAATATTTTAAATCCGAAAGTTTGTATGTTTGGATATTTGGATGTTTGTTCCTCAATAATGCAAAAACGGCTGAAAGAATTTGGATGAAATTTGATACACAGATTAGTATATTGGATTAACCTAGTTTTTAACCCGAAAAATGTTAGATACCCGAGGAATTATCTAAAATATAGAAAAATACGACGCCACCGTCGTCACAGAAATAAAAATGTCAAGCGTTATATCTATACTAAAATCTATACTAATATTATAAAGGGGGAAGATTTGTACGTTTGTAATGAATAAACTCAAAAACTACTGAACCGATTTTGAAAATTCTTTTACCTATAGAAAGCTACATCATCAGCGAGTAACATAGGCTATATTTTATAACATACGCGAGCGAAGTCGCGTGCAAGAGCTAGTTATTCATATATTTAATTTATACTAAAGGAAGATTATACTTATTTATACTAATTGGTGCTCGTCATTGCAAACATCCCCGAAGAACTACAGAAGCGGGGCAACTCCAACATCGCCCTGAATGCCCAAAGAGTTAATAGGCTAATAGGCTCACAATACGAGTATAATTGGTTCAAGCCATGTTTTGATTGGTAATGATTGTTATATTGTAATGCTTCCACAAAAGCTAAATAAATTAATAAAAGATGTTTTAAGTTATTTAATTATTAGTAAGTTTATTTAATTGTGAGATTAATGTCATGAATTTTACGTAAGCCTTTCCACTTGGGCTTTCTCGACAAAGATTTGTTACGGCATTAATAATTTCTATCATTCGTTAAATTTACTTTCTTTGATGATATTTAAAGAAAACTGGCAGAAAAGCAACAAAAATGAAACTTACAAATAAGAAAAATCTGAGTACCTATTACTTAAAATTGAAGGAAACACGACACTACTAATTTAGTAGTAGCTAATTCAGTAGTGGCAGACGCACTGCGTTCCACAGTCACTAATTAGGAACCCCATCTGGCGGCAGTAACCACCGTGAATTAATAACAGCTAATGTATGCTGTTGATTTAGCCCAGAGCCCATTTCTCTAATCCTTCCTTATCCCTTATACTTTATCATACTATGGTAGGCAGCGCACTTGCAGCACCTATGGCGTTGCTTGTATTACGAAGCGAGGGAAGCCATCTACCGTCAGATTACCATCATCATGTCTGCCTTTAAATTAAAAAAAGTAACAGAAACTGAACCGGTTTTTCCATTGTTTTGAGAACATCAAACCCATTTTGCCGCCCCGGCTTCGCACGGGTATTTAACAAAAATTATTCGATTCCGCACACGACCGCTGCGTAGGGAGCCGACCGCGCGACACTTTATTTCTTGACATTGACCACGCGACTTTTTTCTAATACATACATTTTTAAACTCGTGATAGCTTTAGAATGGAATGTCCGAATTGAATAATTCAAAAAGTTATATAAAGGTATTGAAGCAGTCTTGAATATGAAGTAATTTAATTTGATAGGCAGCCTTTTCTAGCGGCGGCATTTCAATTAATTTATTAAAATAAAAGAACACTTATTGTGACATAACTATAATAGTTAGACATATGATGTCGCGACACTTTTTGTCAAGTCTGTGTTCTGCAAAGTCGTAGTACATTATTTTGTTCTATCATCAATAGCTTTCGCAGCGCACGCGATGTAAGGAATAATTTAGGTCATTATTTTACAACTTGGGTTACATTATTCGAGTTAAGGATTCTTAATTTTTTTTTTAAATATAATATAGCCTATGTTAAGTCGCTGATAATATAGCTTCCCAAAAGTGAAAGAATTTTTCAAATCGGTCCAGTAGTTTCGGAACTTATTCAATGCAATCAAACAAACAAATAAACAAATCTTTCCTCTTTATAATATTAGTAAATATAGATAAAAAAAGTCGCTGTCCGCGTCTGTCTCTTTCTCCGCTAACACCTACTATTAACTAAATCTCCCTACATATTTTGATACGGTTTTTACTAATAGAAAAAATGATAAAATAGGAAGGTTTGTGTATGTATATAACTTGCAAAATTGCATCTGTGGGGCAATTTCGTTCGTTTTAGTTCCAAAATTCTTTTTAATAACGCTCGTTTGTCTGTCTGTTCAGTATTTTGCTCTAATTTCCTTATTAAAGCAAATCAAATTTGATTTACTTAATTAAATTAAACTACCATAGAAAGTGCACCAGGAAAACATAACGTATAGTGGAACGTTCACACGTTGATAGGTAATTGTTATCTCAGTTCCCTGAGTGAAAACAACGCGGATGTTGATAGTTTTATCTAGCCCGCTTGGTTTTTATGCGGGCCAACTGTGCTTCAGTTTATCGTTTTGTTACAGTTTTTCCTAACTTTCCCCTTTATTTTCGATAAATTATAGACACGTTTCTTTCTTTCCTTTTCATAGATATAAATTAATATACAATTTGTTGATACGTGGTAGAATAGTTATAGTGAAGAAAAATTATAGTAATTTTTATATCAATCTTTAAAGTAGGTATATAATTATTAAAATGTTTTAATTTTTACATTAGTTAATGACAAAAAGTAAGGAACATTTAAAAATTATAAAAAAAAATATCTCAAAAACGGTGCGATAAGATCAAACAGTGTTTTTCTAAAATGCGCTGTTCGATCTGCCCTATCGATAACTCCAATATAGACCACTATTTACTAGACACACTGTATTTAATACAAAGATAAAATATCCCAATATACTCGTTACTAAGTACCACAGAATACCAAAATCCTGTCTGTCTGTCTGTTCGCGATAAACTCAAAAACTACTGTACCGATTTTCATGCTGTTTTCACCAATGGATAGAGTGTATAATTGTTTAGTATATAATTTTCAACGCGGTCACCAGATAGTAATGTTTAAAAATACATAACCGACGAGGAAAATGCATTATATAAAAAAATAACAAAAAAATGAAATAAAGATTCCTCAAAATCTATGGTCGATATAGAGTCTGATTCAATTGTGTTTTTATCTCGATGGAGATGTAGCGGACACGGGTTCGATGCCCGGTGGAACACAGCTATCGGGAATCTATGATCAGGTGTGTCCACCAGTGTTGGGACATTGTCGATAATATAATGAATTAGCGACAACTTAAATTTTCGTTTGATGTCTATAAGTAATATAATATGACTGAAAAATATATTAAATATGTTTTTTCAGTCGGATTCATATATTTTTCTGCATTTGATAGTCCTATTCTTGAGGTAGGTTGTAGGCTGTTTAGTATAGCGTGAAGTTACGACTTTTAGCAACCAGTCTTAGCAGCCGAAGAAAAAGAAAATAGTCAGATGGAACGCTAAGTGAAAACGAAGTAATAGGAACTTAGGAAGTGCTTAGGAAGCATTTAGCTGTGCAGCAAAGACAAGGCCGACGATAAAGAGAGTTTGTCCAGAAAATGCCTATTCACTCGAACTTAGAAAAGATTTGGTTTGGAACTACAGACAACCGAAGATCCTTGGCAGTGCGTATTATGAAATAACTTTTAAAGCGTATGGTCCAAAAATTAGGGATTTGACAAGATGAGGTTGGTAGCAGTTTAAATTTATTGTTAATTTATTTTAATTAAAAAATTATTCCTCTTTGGCGAGGTGTACATCACTACTTATATGAAGTGTCCAGTATTTTTTCTCATTGAGGAATTTTCTCGCCACAGTTAATTTTTAGTTCTGAAGGTTCTATTTGAGGCATTCTAAAGATGCTTTACGTTTACAGCTGATCTTTCGATTAAACGATTCCAAAAGCAGATAGGATGAGTTGTTTAATAGGTAGATATTGTTAGTAGTTATATATAAAGATCCTATGAATACTGGTTACATTTAAATTTAATACTGCAAAAATAATTTTTATTCTGTTTTTAAATCGATTATGGATTTATAACACAATCAATTGTTTTGTTCCCCTTTTTTAATTAATTTAATAAAATTGATAAATTAAGGTTTAATTTAAGTTAGCAAGTGCTAGCAACTAATTAAATGATGATTATTTCACTGTAATTAATAGTACTTATACATAAATATATTTTTATTTATATAATGTGTTGATTTAAATATAATAAACCTTTTTGAAAATAATTTGGGTTAGTTTTGGAACGATTTATATCCAAAATTGAATTTAAAGTAATATTTGAAAACGAATGTTTATTCCTACCTGTCTCTGCCTGTTTCCCCGCTAACTTTTTAAGCACGCAACCGATTTTGATACGGTTTTCAGTTTTCCGTATGGAACGTAATGGGGAAAGGTTCTATAATTTGCAGTAAAAAAATTTCATCGGTTTAATTTCTGATCAGACGGATTAATTTCTGATCAGTATCCGAATATCGCACCGTGATTTATTCAAATAATATCTCACAGAAAAATGTAAAAAGAAGTAAGTTTTCTTTACTTGATATTAAGAATGGCGAGATTAATTATGTATACTTATAGAGGGTTGTTATACGTTTATGAAAGGTTATGTTATGATTACGCTATATCCGAAGAAGCGAGGCAGTGACATTGAGCATGCTCAAAGTCGCATCAATCAGAGCGAGACCGTCACGGCTGTACTAAACCGGACCTACGCGACTCCGTAATCTTCTTATACTTATAGTAATGCACTGATCACTGTAGGGCTGTCACACGATACAAAAATACCTATTCGAACATGTCAACTCAAACAAAACACCAATGACAGCACGTGACGTCACCTGAGGTGACACTCAGATGAAGTGACACTCACTGTTTAAGTAATAGTAAGTCACACTGCATTCTGCAGTCATAAACTGGGCACTTATGACTGGCGACAGTAACCACTCGTGTATGTGTTGTGTTTCGGTGAATGAGTAAGCGTCAGTGATGAGATTAAGGAATGCCCAGGGCCCGTAGCCATCCATGTGTGCTTTGTACAGTCGTAAACGATACGCTACGCTAAGAGAAAACTTTGTGATTGGTCAAAATTTTATTTTGACGTTACAACAACCAATCACCAAGCTTTCTCTTGGCGTTCTCTATTCGTTTCCGACGTACGCAACGAAGTGTTTGCATCTTGGCTAGGGGCCCTGGTCCATTAATTTATTTTCAGTAATCAGCCCACTTGCGACCAAGAGTAAAACCTCTTAGTTTTACACGTGTTCATAGTTGACGGAGCTACCCATCATTAAGTATTGACCATCAGCCTGCCCTCCGAACTTTACATAAGTAACAAAAATTTTTGATTCAGTTCCATTCAGATTTATATTTGCACCAATATTAATTTATACAAATATTTTATGATTATACATGCATATAACAATTATATTTATATATACACGAATGTATAATTTATACAGTTTTGAAGTATGAATCCTCAAAATTTAGTAAAAAATTTTTTTTATTATAATAATTCAACGAAGCGCTGCGTTACACTGGACTAGACACGACCTAGTAGTAAAGTGTAACCTTACACGGTAGCAACCCTAATGTTTAGGTACATCTAATACCAGCCCGGTAATCTGCATAAAACGAAGGATTTGCGTTGAAGTATGTTGACACTGAGTGTATGTGCGTACATTTGTTTCGTACAAGCACTAAAGTGGCTTTACATCATCGTGATATCACCATCGTAATCGCAACGGTAATCCAACGTTTGAAACATGTTATAAAGTATGAATTATACTTTATAAAGTAACTAACGTTATAAAGTTTCAGACAAGCGGTTACTGTTAAATGCCGGAAGGTCAATTTGATTAGATCTAAAAATTTTCAGGCAAAATTCACATTTTGTATAATTTTGTGTCTTAATCTTTTTTGATCTTTCTTAAAAGAGTAAAAAATACGCATTCATCCATCTTAACAAACTTGCGCGATTATAATATTAAGTATAGTATTACATATGGAATCGTGTAGTAGCGTAATAAATTAGGAATGAATAAAATACACGAAAACAATTTGCATAGAACCTGAAAAAATTAAGTTACGCATAACATGATTCGTGTATGTAATGTGTGCATAACAATGCCTGATTAAATAATAACTTAGTTGCTTAAGTACTGGCATACATTATGTGTATGCCAGTACATAACATAAACAAACATATTTTATCAAACAACATAAGAAGAAGAAAATTCCACTGGTCTTTTACTCGCATGTGTGGCGATAATAGCCCAGTCCATCTGTATTTTAAATTCAAAATTTTGAATTACCTATTCGAAATTTTGAAAAATAAAAAGAAATTATAAATATTTTTATTTATATATTTATAAATAAATAAAATTTTATAATATATAAAATAAAAAATATGTGTTTTAATAAGTAATAATATGAAAGAGCTGATTATTTCGTTAAAAACAGTCTTATCAGTTGTTTGCTGTCTGGTTTAGGTTTGTGTATTTTAATTTTTTCATCAATATTAATAACTTCCTTATATCCATAACATTAATTTGCGAGTTAAATTCCAGCGAATATTCTAGTAAATCTGTTAATTATATTTAACTAGCGACCCGGTCCCGGCTTCGCACGGGTGCAAATTTTATTCCGCAAATTATATATAAAAAAACCTTCCTCGCTTAACACTCTTTCCATTAGTGCAAATCGTATTAAAATCCGTTATAAAGACCGATTAGTCTAAAAGATCTAAGCGTACATACGGGAAGCGACTTTGTTTTATATCTATATACGAGTAAGTATATAAAATTCTCATGTCACAGTGTTTGTAACCAAACTCCTCCGAAACTGCTTGACCGATTTTTATGAAATTCTTTGTGTAGGTATATTCGGTAGGTCTGAAAATAGGTTGTAAACTATTTTTTATACCCCTAAATGATAAGGGTGGCCCACCAGAAATTATTTTTTATATGGCAAAACAACGTTTGCCAGATCAACTAGTTATTTAATAAAAATTAGATCACTCTTACCACTAATATGTCTGTGTATAATAGAAGTATGCAATTTACCTGTAACAAAATAAAACAAATATATAGAAATAAAACTGGTATTTACCATAACTAAAAAAAAAACAATAAAATGATTTCAGGTTGATTTTTTTTCCAAAAATATTAAAATGATAACTCAGGTTCATGGGATCATGCAAGTTAAAGCTAATCCCCGATATAAGTTAGAACTAAAGAAGTCTCGTTTCGCAATGTAACGCATGAATCGCGGAATTTGAAGTTACGTAAGCGAATAATCGAATAATGAAGTGGGATCGAGTCAGAACCAGTTTGGAATCGAGTTGAATACTCGATGTACGATAACATAGTTCTCATGTTAACAATGGATACGTTAAAAAAATATGATCGTTCGTAGTCGCCAGTGAATTTATCGATTTGTTTGTTTAATTTTTTGGACATAAACACATCAGGGCATAAAAAAAAATTAAGTTAGTTTAAAACCTTTGTTTTAGCAAATACTGAGTGACACTTCTAGTATGTATTGGCTGTTCTATAGTGCCTTGTATGCATAAATAAAATTAAAATAAATAAATATTTTAAGAATTTGCATTTATTAAGTCAAACTTATTAAATTAATTCGTAAGATAATAATATAATATACATATAATTTTTTTTTTCTAATATTAATTCAAATGTCGCTGTCCGCCTCTATCTGTTACTCCGCTAATTTATTTTAAACCACTCAATGTATTTTGATACGGTTTTAACTGACAGAAAAAACGATAAACTAGGAAGGTTTCTAATAAAATTTGCAGAAAATATTGCATCCGTGCAAAGTCGGGGTCTAAAAGGCTAGTTTGTTGACAAAAAGCAACAGTTCTTAAAGAACTTGATGTTTTCTTTTAATGTAAATTTGTGTTGAGTTGCAAAAGTAAATGTCGTTCTTAATGTTTTCACAATTGGTATTCAAGTGCCATATCCATTTTTAGTATCACCATCCTGTCCCAGTTTCGCTGTCGCCTGTTTCGAGGTACCGTTAACAAATACAACGATAATGCAACTGGGCTACTGTACTAGGAACCGTAATGAAGGTCACTAATATAATAAACTGGCAACAGTTTTAAATTAGACCTTTCACCGTTAACATAAGGATCACATTTCTTTTTCAACTCACTAGACTAAAGCCCATGTTTAAATTAATAAAAGTAACACGAGTTTTTTTTATTATTTAAAGGTGAAAACTTTAAAATTTGTTATTTAATTCCTTTAAAAATATGTATAGTATAGGTAACACGTTTCATACAATTAATTTTAAATTTAAAAATAATTTCTATGAATATTCTTTTATTACTACTGTCTTTAAAAAAACAATTTCAACATTTTTTTTTTTAAATTAAAAATAACAAAACAGGTCTCATTTATTTGTTACTTAATTGCTCTCAAAATAATAACAAGTTTTTCATTGCTCTCAAAATCAATCCAGACCAGAACCAACTTTGAAAAGTTAATTTCCATAGTTGATTCTGCCGGGATTCGAACCCGGGACCTCTGAGACGGAGCGGCAAATATGCTAACCACTAATCCAAGGGGCTCGTCACAGCTATGCATAGATGATAGAAGTCCACAGACCAACTCTGTGTAAAAGTCAAACTCTAGACCAGATTCCGCGAATATCGATTCCGTAATCGATTGCTGTCTCAACAATCGATTGCTGTGTCTTAACGATAGATCAATAGGTCTTTTAGATCAACAAGGTCTAGCATTTTACGAAACATCATCATACCATTTACGCCTAGAACCTTAACTAACGTCTTGTCTATTGAATATAACATAATATGTTTACATAATAAGTTAATTACAAAATATACAACAGTACTTAATGTGGTATCAATTTATTCAGATAATGATCGAACGAGACTCGGTGAAATCGTTCGCTAAGGTCGTCACGGTCAGTTAAATTTATAACGTTTTACATACATTACCTAAGTTTTTTTTTAATATGGCACATATGACCTAAAAAGTCTAAACAGTATGTTAGAATAATTATATAGTATCAGAAGCGATTTCGAACTAATAGACTTTAAGACAGGATATTATTTTTTACTGCTTAAAATTAAAACATTAATTCTTAAATTATTAAAAAAAAAACTCTTCTTAATTCTTAAGATTTTTTTTTCTTTACCGATATACTTTCTTCTTCTTTTCTTAATAAATGAAAAGATTTTAAAAAAAGAGTCTTTTTTGCAACATTGACAGCCATGTATGCATATTGCAATAAGATTGCAATCAATAAAGAACAAATAGCTATATATCCCAGATGTTTATTATTAAAAAACTTAGTTAATTATGCGTTTTGTCGTTGGGAAATGAGAGACAATAGTCGGCGGAACTAGAACCCTTACTATTGCGACAACTTTACACAATGGACAAGACAAGAATATTCAAGTGGTATGCGACCTTAACTTGCATGTTTATACTGCATACAATTTATGCTTAAAATTTACATCTAACCGCAAATACATATATGAGAACCTTTAGTCTTTTAAGAAATACTAGAAACTGACTAGAAGCTGTTTCGAAAATAACAATTCATGATAAAAAAAATGTTGTCATATTTATTAAAAACTAATAGCTTTTGCCCTCGACTTCGTTTCACACCCATTCATAAAACATTTATACAATCGTTATTGCTCATTTATTATTATTAATACGATTTTTATATGAATTTTTGATTCTATTTACAAATATTTACCAAAGTATATTTTATTGTGTTACAGTCGTAAGTTGGTATCTTGATGGTGGTCTTGATTTATGGACATAAAATGTCTGAAATAAATGTATTTGGTTTGATTTATTAAAGTTTAAATATTTGTTAATATTAGTAATTTTAATAAAGTTTATTTTAGTAGCAAAACTTTTAATGACTTGTCCATTGCAAACAGTCAGTACATGGTAATGCATTGTCGCCAGTATTCAATAAGTGTCCCACTACGAGTATCAAAGGAAACGTGAGAACTATATGAATAAAGTTCTATTTAATTCCCGCGATTCCCTTTCAACGGTCGAACAATAGCATTCCCCGAACTATCTCTATGAGATCGAAGGCACGCGTCAACCATAGCGACAACTTTATGTTTGCCATTAAAATCGACCATATATGTTTAAAAGTTCAAGGGACTGAGGGAAGTTGGACTGAAAAAAATAAACTTGGTAAAAACAGTCACGTATATACCCCTACTGAGGGAGATAAAGTCTACTTTTAAAGAAATAAATTGGCTAGAAGCACACATACTCGTACACTTCAGAACTAACTCATGGCAAGGAACTTCAGTAAGATTGATGGGATGGGATTAACCTCTTTATGCTGATTGGGATGTCTGTCTTAATCAAGTTACCATGTGTAGGATAAGCAAGATTACTTTAAGTAGGGTTTTTAAGAGAAATGCTGTGGTCATCTCTTAAAAACCCCTTGCATAGTCGTTCACACAAAAATGTTGTAAGAAAGAAAAAAAAATATTGTGTGTGAAGCTAGGAGAATGGGCAATGGCTTACCTTACCCACCTCAGCACAAGTGATGTTTGTTGTTTGTTTTTGTAGAAGTCTAGTTATTCAAATTATTGGCTGATGATTATGATTATAACTAAAGTTATTGTCACAAATAACAAATAATTATGTTATGAAATATGTATTATATTGGTAGCCTACTTAAGAGCTGAGTTAGGTACTTACTATATAGCTATACGTTGAAATTGAAGTTAGCTTAATGATTTCTATAGATAATAGCTTTAATAATCTGACGCCTACATAACAACTGCAAATAAGGTTTCCAACAGTCATTCGAGTTGCGGAATATCCTCAATAGATTGAGTACAGGATGTCCGAAAGTTTCGTAAAGGAAACTGAAGTAGGTATATCTACTCGAGTCGAGACTCGACGATTAGATCTTGACAAGTTGACACCCGTGAATCCATCTTTTGTTTTAACAATTAATCGAGGTCAGGTCAAGGCTTTGCAAGTAAAATACTCTTTCATTAAAACTAGTTTTTGTTTAATGGTTGAATTAGGAAAATAATCATTTGACAGGACACACTGCGTTCACCCGGGGGCGGCGGACATAGGGTCATCTACCGCCATCATAACACCGGGCAACGAAGGGAGACGTGCTGTCTGTTTCCGGCACGTCTCTTCACGGCGCGGAGATCTCAGTCCGCGCCTTATCGTGGTGGAGCGAGCGTGCCTTAAGCATTGTGCGAGCCTTGTCTGGCGGGGGTAGAAGGTAGTGTGGCTTAACGTTCCCTAACCCCCGCCCATAGACAGAGCGAAGAAACACCGTGGGTTTTTAGTGGGTAGAAGTCCCACATATCCCACCGATCTCCCCATGGTTGGCGGGGATTTGGTTCTCAGATTTACCCACGCAAAAAAAGTGCACACTGCGTTACGCGATTATTTGGGCAGCCACACCCTTATAGAAAACAGCATACGTTTCGATGAGTGAGTAACGGATGCCAGAGCTCACTTTACTATCCCTTTCTACCCTTAACCTTGATCCTACTATGGTCCGCAGCACATTTGCTGAACTTGTGGCGTTGCTTATGTTTTACGATACGGTATAGACACCTACCATCAAGTGGACCGTCAGACTGTCTAAGGACCTTTACATATAAATTTTTTGCGATGTGTAAATTAGTGTTTCCATTTGTTTTGATAATGTAATCTTCGTCAGTAGCCACTGCATAGAAAACACGGCTGATAAACAGGGTAGAAAAAGCTACAGGACTGTTTCGTCTTTACTCACTGATTCGATTGACAATTGACAATAAACAATCTACTTACTGATTTTTGTGCTGACAAATGGCAATATTTTATTCATTAATCGAAATAATATCACTAAATTATTACATTTAAACGATGAAAGCACCTAAATACAAATATTTGCATGTCCTGACGGGCAGAACTTGCTTTGTACTGTAACTGCTGTATACGAATTGAGATCCTGTGTTACTGTAGAGTAACATCTTTATTTCTACAAAAGTATTTAGTTTAGATTTCATAGATATGGTTCCGCCATTATTATCATTATATAGAGTTACTTACAAAACCAGCTATACCTAGTGGCAACTTTATAAAACATCTGGGACCCGCCTCGGTTTTGCATTATTATTATTTTTAAATTATTTACACAAACCTTCGTCGTTTATCGTTCTTTCAATTAGTAAAACCAGTATCAAAATCAGTAGGTGGTTTAGAAGAAATTAGCGGAGAAACAGAAGCGGGCAGCGACTTTTAATTTTATAAAATGTATATAGATATAGAATACATATATTCAAAGGAAAGTTTGTTCAAGTTTATCGACTTTGCGGTAGTATGTAGATTTTAATGATTATATTATTTCACAACTGACATATGGGCGTGAAAATCAAATCAAAAGAGAGTTGAGTGTTGAAAGTTTCATCGAGAAGGATGTGAATTGTCGGGATGTTGTATAATACGGGTACGATAAGTAAGTAAGTATGTAACATGATACAATAACATTGGTAGCAGCCAATGATCAGAATAACATATAGTTCAATGGTAGCGGCTATATTTTTATTCCATTCGGTATCGAATCTGTGGGTCCGTGGAGTCCCAATCCCAATGCGCCAAAATTCTTTAAAAGTTTTGGCCAATCGATAAAGGTTTTTCGCGACTCCAGAGTATTTATTATTTATTAGTATTTATCTCTATTCGTTTCCGAAGTACACAACGAAGTGTTTGCATCTTGGCTATGTGCCCTGGCTATTACCACGATTAGAAAATTAGCCTGGCTATACAAACAGGTAACGCAACCAGCTTACTTGGATCTACGCCTAAGTCGTCCAAGCTAAATATTAAATACATTTTGTAAATAATTTCTGTAACTAAATAAATTAGATTGATATCATATAATTCATCATTATCGTGTTTTCAGGTATAATTAAATGTTATAATCATGTTATAATAAGTAATATTCATAGCAATTATTTTTTTATTATTTCTGAAACAGACTGCGAATACGAGTATACATATTAGTATTCCTATATTGAATGCAATAGGCAATAAAAGTTATAAATTTATATTAAGTATGCAAAGTATGTAGAACTATTTGGAATATCTATGAATTTCATAGTGATTATTAATATTGACATACTTATTAATGTAATAGGAATCGTAAATAGGTTCTCTTTTTCGCCAGAATATTCATAAATATGGTACATTGTTTAATTTGTATATGTTTTATTGTTGAATATGCATATTTTTATGCACAATTCTTATTATCTTTATCTTACTATTATTTATCATCTTATTTATCTTTTACACACAAACCTTCCTCGTTTATTAGTGAAAACCTTATCAAAATCAGTTGGATGGTTTAGAAGAAGTCCGGTAAAGCGGATAACGACTTTATTTCATAATGTGTTTTCAATATTTATCTTGCTTATGTCGTCATGCAGTAGAGATGAGTTTTTCTTTAAATTTTATGTCCAACTGATTCGTCGAACTTTAAAACGATTTGCAATGTCACGATCGCGCCACATTCTTTAGAAATGCAATCTCATATTAAATACAAGAATACAAACACGCTTCCATGAAGTCGTTAGGCCTGATTCTGAAAAATAATTACTCTTATCTAAATGATGTGCCCATTACCCTGTGAGTCAGGGGACCCGGGTCGGATTCATGCCAAGGTTAACTCTACAATTGTCAAAGTTAACTTTGGTCTGAATGTGCGATAAAGTTTCATCCCTAACTCATCGTATTATTTCTATAACAAACGTTTAATTGGTACCTAGTATTACTTAACATACTTTTAGTGTGATTGTCAAGTGATTTATTCGTTAAAAATAGAGTCAGTTGAGCTATTTATTTTTAATTTGAATAAACCATAATATGAAATTTTATTTATTTATAACATATTATTAAAAAAATTATTAAAAATACTTACGAACCAAAATTAGGTTTCATTTTGTATGTTAACAGACATTATAGCTGCCAGTTTTTTTTAATTTACATATCTATATATTTTTCATGTACTCGCTGCAATTTTAAATCATCTTAATTTTTTTGTTTATTTATTATTAAATAACAGATATTTAGTTAAAGCTAATTCGAATTTTTTTCAGCGAATTAATTTGCTACGCTATATCATAGCACACCTAGTGTAGGAAGCACAATATCTTATGACAAAAAGACTCTATTGACAAATAAAATATCAATAGCAAGATAGAATTTTTACAATAACAAAACAACTATAATAAAATTAGGAAGTAAGAAATAAAATAAAATTTAGCATTAAAGTAATATTTGAGCGTGCAACGTACCTAACGGTTAATAAGAGAGGAAGGAATTGTTAGCAGGTTTAGATTCGTTTCCCAAGCCGTACGTACGGTTAGTTACTGGTCAAAATGTCTTTATTATGATGCGGTACAAAAACTCGAACGTCCGTTTCATGATCATAATCTATAATAATTCTTGACATAAATTTGTGCAGAGTTTAGGCTCTATTGTATTCTCGTATTCTTAAAGTCTGTACTCAGTTTGGGGAAACTGTACTTAAGATGTGTTTGCAAAGAAGAAAGAAAAAATCTATATGACATTTTATCACCATTTTATAGTTAGTTGAGTATAAGTCTGATTTGAAAGCTATGGTTATATTGGTATGACTACGGAATCTACATACATACTAATATTATTATTGTGAAAGTAACTCTGTCTGTCTGTTTACTTTTCACGCCTTAACTACTCAACCGATCATCATGAAATTTTGCATATACGTTGTCAGGGTTACAAGAAATGTAATAGAACTTGTAAGTGAACTGCCGACTAAATAACTTAAATAGGTGGTGGGTCTTGGCATCCCTTACTCACTCATAGAAACAAAATAATAATTATTTCTCGGTGGTCTTATGTAAGGTACTGCTATAATAATCCCACTACTCTACAGAAAATCTTTTATAAAATTGTTATAAGTAAATAATGATAATATGATGTCACTATCAAAATAGGAAGATTAATAGATGATTAATTTAAAGAATATGATGATGATGTGGCGGGTATTTATCACAACTGAACAATACAATGTTGACAATAATTCAGTATTCTGTCCACGAGTTAATAAACCATATCGTAAACAAAACTTATTGGACTATTGTTTGCCAAAACTGAATCTGTAAAACGAAGGACAGTAGAAGAATTAAATGATTCATTCAATTGATTTAAAACTCTATTACGTCGCAGATTGACTGCAAATCAATTAGTCGAAGTCGGAGATCGATTTCATCATCATTATTTCAGCTAGAATACTTCCACTGCTGGGTATAGGCCTCGCCTATATTATTCCAATGGGAGCGGTCGGAAGTAACTTGGATCTAGTCTCAAGACGCAGCCCTCATTAGATCGTAATATATGTGATGTATACCTTGTAGGTAATACATCACATATTTATTAGTACGAAGGCCGTTGATCGGAGCGTAGACGTACTTACCAACTTTCTTGTTTTGAATACTTTTGTAGTTACTCGTACATGTTGTTCTGTTTTGCCAACTTTTGTAGGCATTCGTATTAATATTATTATTTCGACAATTATTACACCAACATGAATATTATTTCTTAATTAACCGTGGATTGTATATATCACTCAGGATGAAGTGCATAAACTTATCAAAAAGGTTAAATAATAAATACTTAAATACGTAAACAACTATATTTGTATCTACTTAATAATAGTGTATGTAATAAGAAATACCAATATTAACATAATCAAAAGCTGGCGAAATAAGAAATTTGACAACATGGAACTTTTTCTATGAAGATGTATAAAATTTGGCAAAACAGAACAACATATACGAGTAACTACAAAAGTATCCAAAACAAGAAAGTTGGCGAGTACGTCTACGTTCAATTCAACGAGCAATTCAACTTACTAATCCGACAGGTTGTCATTGATTTTTTTTTTAATTAATTAATTAATTTAGATTACATACAGCCATAAATTTAAAAAATATATATTATAGATTATATACAAATAGGCCTAAAGAATTAGGGATAAGAATTAAAAATTATATTTTTACATTTATTTATTAATTTAAAAAAATAATATTATAAGACCAAAAAAGAAAAAGAAGAGAATATTCTATAAGTGATAAAATTAATTTTTCAAAAGTCATTCGCTAATTTTCTTTTTATAAGAATTCGAATTGTTGAAAAATATGTCAATATCATTCAAAATCTTATTGTAGTGATGGGTACTTAGAAAGATGAAAGAAGGAATTTTTAGAATGATTAGTTCTACAGTAGGGAGTATGAAATGTATCAATTTTTATCTTTTGTCTTTTGATTTAGTTGAACGCCATTACGTTCGATTTAAATGTAACGAATTCGATATTTGGCTTATTAAATTCTAAGTAAAATGTAAACTTCTTTTGAATCAAGAAGATTAAGTACACATCTATAATATGTACTATAAATGTATGGATTAATATTCAATGACTTATATACTCGTAGTAATGAATACAGTACGGTTAATATTTTACAACTACAGCCGGTTTTGAATGTAGACGAGGAAAAATCCGATAACCTCGGTGCGTTTTAAACTATTAAGTGATATACAAGCACAGTCACGTGACGACGTAACGTTTTACGTACAAGCACTAAGTATACAATGAATAAATGTTCAGACATCAATCCCAAGCTCTTAAGTTTAGCAACCATGTTTTGGGGAATAGAAAAAAAATGTTTATTGCAATAAAATTCTTTAGCATTTATCACAATTTTTAGTTCATTTTAATGTTATTTCTGTATTTGAAAAAGAAAAAGTGGGTACTTGTCTAGTTTTCCCGCCCTTACATAAACGGTAGTAATAAAAATTACATAGTTCTTAGTTGGGAATCTACAAATGGAATGCCAACACTTAAACTCCCACATAAACTCCCATCATTATACGGGATTGTGTATTTAAAAGGCGCGCTTCCTTTCTACGAGCGCGTTATACTACTGATTTATGACGTCACAGACATCGTTGTTGTGTTATTGCTGTAATTAAGATAGTTTACACGGCGATTTGTGACGACTTCACCTGCACTTTGCAATTTTTGCTGTTTCAATTTTCTTCGATCTTTTCCTTGTATTTTTTATGAAAAAGTCATAGGCAGGCTGACAGTTGGTAACTGGTTACCATAGCCTATTAACACAAGCAACGCCAAAAGGGGTTTCAAATTCTCTGCAGAAATGGATAGGATAAAGTATATAATAAGGAGTTCATACAGTAGTTAAGTTTGTATCTTTGTATATTCTTGTGATTATCTTCTGATTATCTTCAGATTGAAATAATTCTGTGACCCAAGACATTCACGAAACCTTAAGACTAACATACTTTGCACTATAACTTAAGTATATGAAGACATAAGTTCACATGTGTTTGTGCATATAAAGATTAATTTATTTACTAACTTGTGCCGCACTTCTTTAACTGATCATTTGCACAAAGAAATAAGGACCGTTTTTCTTAATACATTAAGATTCAAAATGCAAACAATTCGCTTCTTGCAGCTTTAGTATCTCTTCAGACCAAGAGCACAATTTATGGAAGTATACTCAACATGGTCAAGCAATGCAACGGCGGTAATTTTTCTTCAATATTCAACTTGGATATCCAAGTTTCAAATTTACTTCATTATTATTATCACATAAACACATAGAGGCATTATAAGGCCGTAGCCTCGGGCCCGCGGCACCATTTAAGGCCTAACAGTAATGGGCCCAGTCTCCCACGCAAATAGGAAGGCTATATCAAGGCTTGCTTCAATGGGACAGACTAAACAGTAGCAATTCATTAAGTAATTGAATGTTTATTGTTCTTTATGCTTACTGAGAGCTTAAATAAAGATTTCAGGGTTTGAGAGCCGTACGGTGCTTCTTTAATCAATACGTACTAATATTATAAAAAGAGAAGATTTGTATGTATGTAATGAATAAACTCAAAAACTACTGGACATATTTTAAAATTTTTAAGCTACGTTATCACCTAACATCTATGCTAATATTATAAATGCGAATGTATGTTTGGATGTATGGATGTTTGAAACTCTTTCACGCAAAAACTACTGAACCGATCACCATAAAATTTTGCATACACGTTGTCTGGGACACCAGAAAGGACATAGAGTACCTTTCATCCAGAAAAAAAGGACTATTCCCGAGGTAAAAATAAAAATATAAAAAACTGAAGCCTGGCCATAGTGTTATAGCAACACGAGGTCAAGCGTTATATTGCTTTTTTTTAATTAGCATTGTGAGACGAAAGTTCGGCTAACGCAAGTTCTTAATCCACATTGGTATTGCACATCTAAGTTTCTATTTTGGTTGGAAATAATTATCACTGTCATCAACAGTGAAGAAAATTTTCATAACTATTAGGTAAACCCGAATGCACTAGAAGACTAATGGTTTGTGATGTATTGTCAATTCGCAGTGTGAGAATCAACGGAAGGAAAGCCAAAACTTTAGAATTCCCGGATTAAAATTGTCATCAGATTAAGTCACATTTCATCGAGAATACAATAAGAATTCTATCAAATGGACATTACAAATTACATATTATAGCAAAACAATTAAATCTATAATGTAAAATAAAATTTAATTATTTTTAAATAGAATTGCAAATGCCTTTAAAAAGACGATAAGAAATTTGCCGCAACTTGCTTCCAACTAAGCAAACCACCATACGAATATAAGATTAGAAACCGTCACATTGGGAAAGTTATGTCACTTGTCCAGTTCCGCGTCCATTCTACTGTTGGACCTCATTTGGGTCATTGTTGAGTGTTGATTACCCATTGTTGTCATTAAGTAACTCACCATACTGATTGGTTATCTTTTATACAAGGGCTGTCAACGAATTTAAAGATATTAAAGATGATTCTCAATGGTAAGGATAAGTAAAAAAAAAGTGTTTGGAAAAATTTAAATAAAACAGATACATTAGTAAGGATAGGTATAACGGGCGGAGTAAAAGTTAAGATGTAAGAAGAAGATTTGAAAAAATAACTTAATCTATAAATCTATAAATGGAAATGTAGGTAGTGGTGGTATTACATATACTTATAAAAACTGATATTAATGCACAACCAAAAACTACTAAGTCTAGAAAACTGAAAATTGATACATAATAATAATACATATTTATAACGTAAACATCCGTAGAAAGAATTTTTTTAAATGGAACTCCGTGCGAAGCAGGATGTGGGTCACTAGTTTTATATAAAGCCAAGTGGATCCTACCTAAGCCAATAATAGCACCCACATATTTTATCCCAATTTTAAATCATGGTGTTTTCCGTCAAGTGGCAAGAACTATTAAAGCCAACAACGAAAACCATCTGTAAAATTTCCTATTTATTTTATATGTTGAAATCTCTCTATA
The DNA here is from genome assembly GCA_944738685.1 of Synanthedon myopaeformis. Classification (NCBI taxonomy): domain Eukaryota; kingdom Metazoa; phylum Arthropoda; class Insecta; order Lepidoptera; family Sesiidae; genus Synanthedon; species Synanthedon myopaeformis. Next base: position 2,046,023 of record OX122936.1, on the reverse strand, counting down.
TCTGTTGTTTTCTTTCTTTCTTTCTTTCTATATCCGTTGTGTTGGATTCCGTTGACCGTCTGACTAATTACAATTGAAAGCACATAGAGTGTGTAATATAAGTAACAAATTAAAACTCACCATCATAAGAATCCGGTATATAAAGAGGTTTTCCAACCAACTTGCCCTTCTTTCCGGACAACGGAACAGCTTCGACCCTCCTATGAGCCTCTAGCACCCTGTACAATAGCACTGGCCTATCCTGCCCTTCGAACTTCACAACCCTCGGCAGTGAGAACTTATCGACAAACTCTTTCAACGTCATCACTTCACTACAATCCTCTTCGGGCTCGACCGAGCCGTTTCTTCTTCCCAATAAGAAGTTGTCGGCCCATTCTGGTGCGTTAGGCCTTCTCTCAAAATCCGATCTTCGCTCACTACTTCGAGGCTTGTATCGTGGCGGACGTTCCCGTCTTACCAACGCTTCGTTCGCTTCTGCTAACCATCTGGTCACTAAGCGTTCCCGCTCGACATCCAAATATCTAGGTTTTGAAGCATCACAGGCGAATCTGGCAGCATCGAAGCAGTACTGTGGGGGAGGCGGTCGAATTCTAGATGGGAAGAAGCGGGGTGGGACGTAGGGAGGATGGGGGGCGTAGGCTGGTGGCGTCCGTGGTCCGGAGCCCTCGACAGACGCCGTGCGAAACATCGTGTCAGGCCATTGATACTACCTTCTCCACCTGCAACAAGTTAGAATAATACTTTAATCAATCCCACATTTGATTAAAAAAAGTCGCTTGTCCGCCTCTATCTGTTTCTCCGTAAACTTTTTTTAAAATACCTAACGGATTTTGATAAGATTTTCACTGATGGAAAGAGCAAAAGGTGAGGAAGTTTTGTGTATTATAATTTGCAGGGTAAAACTGCATCCGTGCGAAGCCGGGGGAGGGTCGCTAATAATAAATATTTTTAACTTCTAAAACGTTTTCAAACATTACGGAAATCGCTTTAATTTATAGCTTCATATATTCATAGATCATACGTTATTTACAACTTCGAACGCAATTAGACAGACATATCTTCCGATACCGATACCATAAATTTTATACCAACTAACCGGTTTAAGATTGTTCTCTTAAGTCATAATAAATGACAGTAAAATTTATAGGTTGGATGATTTGTAAATAAATCCAGAATTACTGGTCTTCCAATGCACAGCACACTGGCATTTGTACACGCGGATGGACCAGTGGCGCTCATTAAAAAAGCCTTTGTCCAGCATTGTACACAATAGAAGCGCGTGAATCCGAGATCTAAAGCTAGTCCATACTATCCGTACCAATATTATAAAATGTTAAAATAACTCTGTGTGTCTGTCTATCTCTCTGTCTGTTACCTTTTCACGCCTTAACTACTCAACTGATCATCATGAAACTTTGCATACACGTTGTCAGCGATACAAGATAGGACAGAGAGAGATGAGGGATCATCTATAATTAAATAAAAAACTAACGCCTGGCCAAAATGTTATAGCAACAAGAGATCATCATACGTTATATTGCTTGTACTTTTTTTTTCAAAGCAGACGAAGTCGCGTGCACCAGCTAGTCCATACTAATATAAAAAAGTACTGTTCCCGGGTACTGTTCGCGTGGCGGCGCCACCGTCGTGACAGCGATAACGATGTCAGGCGTCATTACTCATACTTTCTTTTTCAACGCGGACGAAGTCGCGGGCACCAGCTAGTATTATATAAATGTGACAGAATGTAGGACACAAATGAAATAAACATATAAATATCACGTACAAATTGCGCATATAACGACCATAAATCATTAACAAGTCTAATCACAACCAGTAATTTTCATTCGAACAATACGCGAACAGTTTTCCCACTAAGTACACTCGAGGACAAAAGAGTATAATGATATTCACACGAAGATAAATAAAGACGGAATGTCGACACTAAGTCCGCCGCATCGTTTAATAGGTTAGTTAATAAGAAAATCTAATTAAAAGAAAATTTCTCTATACAATATTAAAATAAACTTATTGAAAGTAAAATCTTTATTCAATATTAAAAACAATTTATTCATGCATTATTTAAATTTATTTAAATAAACCTTAAAATATTTAAGTGTAATTAAACACAGAGAGCATTCATGTCAAAGGGTCATATTGGGTTTCGTTTTATTATTTCAGTATAGCTTTGTTTTCATTTAATGAAATTATATTATTTAAAAACCTTCTTCGTTTAACGATTCATTAGTGAAAACCACATTAAAATCCGTTAAAATCAATTTAAAATATCTATAAGCGAACAGGCCTGGCGCACTGTATTTTAGGTGTCAAGTTAGTGGCGGGCTGCCCAAATGAATGCGAAACGCAGTGTGCACTGACACTACTTAAATAAAATACTTAAAAATAGAGTTGAATAAAAACTTAATTACATATAGACAAATTCAACTGCGTACTGAATGAATCAAGTTTTTAAACGCAACACGTTCGACTCATGCGCACCTGTAGTCGGCCATTGTTTCGGCGCATTGTGGATTCGACCAATCACAATGCACTATGTAATCAATTGTTACGTAAACGAACAGTTTTGCGGTTGATCAACCTTCTTGTTTCAAGTGTCGCTTTTTTTGGTCAGTTTTTTTGGTCTTACTCATAAAACTAAACGCAATGATAACTTTAACTAAACTGAGTTGTGTTCAAACAAAAGACCACCGTGACATAACCACATGTGTTTATGGTCGAACCGACCAACCTCGAGCACTAGACGACCACTAAGTAGGATTAAGAAAAAAGATCCCATTTTTTATTATCATTTAAGAAAATATTACTTACAGTGAAGTTAAACACTTCCGTAGTAGGTAATGAGCAAACAATCACAAAAACAATTTAAGAAATTTTCAACGTCGAGACGTATTCCGGTGAGTGAGTATAAGGGATGCCAGAGCCGATTTCCCTATTCGCTTCTAATCCCTTAGCCTTTATCCTACGGCGGCGGTAACCATTTATCTGTCGGCAGTAACCACCCTCTACAAAAGACCACCGTGAAATCGACATCCATTAATATTTGCCTTATCGATTGGCGAATTTTACTGATGCAATGGTCCACTGCCAATTTAATTTCAATATTTAAAAATATATAATATTAGTGTTACATTAAAAATATTACAATCCTACTAATATTACAAATGCATATATTTTTCAGCCGCGGGCATAGCATATATTATTTAATGCCGAAATTTTTCTCTAGTGAGTCACATAAGGAGGAACGAATGGTGCTGTTTTTACATACAAAACCTTTTGTTTGATCGAAGTAACTTTAATAAACTATCAAAAGTCGTTGTCCTCTGTCATCAACCTTCAATCAGTACAACCACACTTACTAAAAATAAATTTAATCACAACAACATACAAAAAGTGACCTTAAGATGTACAAATATACTTCAATTTGAGATTGACAGTCCTCCGACTTAAAAACTCGTCGAATTACAAAAAACAATATTGTCTTGCAAAAATTTAAATCAATCAAATTTTAATTCTATTTCCTCACAGTTAAAGGCTCTTTATTAATTGAAATTGACCGCAAATGTAACTTTGTAAAACGTTAGATTATACAAGACCGGTCTATTTTTTTTTCTATCGATAATAAATTAGTGATGTGGTTGCAGTTCAAAGCCAGTGCTTTGTGAAGCGATTAATCGAAGCTTGATAAGAAATCATCAAATATTTTTTTAATTTACAGTTGGGAATTTATCGTATGACTTGTCTTATTTATGTGGCCACTATTTTATGTAAGCTACTACAAACAAAACATCCATCGCCCTAACAAAACCATAGAGTAACATCATTTTGGACTGAAGTCTTATTTTATACCTACTATCTGTGGCCGCAACTTAGTACGCATGATATTCGAAATAGCTTTTAACTTTTTTGTTTGTGAACCTATTAGTATTAAGCAAACACTTAAATGAAAAACGACTTCGTCTGTGGCGGTAACACCGCCACTGCGCTGTTTTTTTTTTATAATTTTAGACGATTCCTCGGGAACTTAACGTTTTTCAGGAAAACAACTATCTGTGTTCCAAATTTTATCCAAATCCGTTCAGCCGTTGTTGCGTTATTGAGGAACAAACATACAAACTTTGGCATATAATAGAATAAAATAAAGTCGATGTCTGCCTCGCTCTGTTTCTTCACTAACTTCTTTCTAAATCACCCGACGGATTTTGATGCGGTTTTCATTAATGTAAAGAGCGATAAACGAGATACCTATATAACTTGCAGAAAATAAAAATGTGTGTGTGTCAGCTCCGACGCACGAGTGGAGTTTACTCCTTACGAACGATTATAAAATACATAGATTAGTAAATGAGGGTAAATGAATGCATTTTGTTAGCTTTATTAGTTTGTTAATTTTTTCAATTCACAAATAAATATAAATATATTATATGTATTATATTATATTAATATTGTATTGAAGCATATTGTAGCCTGTAACGCGTAACGTGTGACATGTGACATTTGATTTTACTCCCATAATTTTTCATACCCCGGGCTTATATATGTAACTGTGCAAAAACCGGGCCGGGTCGCTAGTATAAACTAATAAGAGTCCGTATAAAAACTAATGATGTTACTTTATAGTATTTTTGCGGGATAAACCCACACTTAAACAACACAGGAACTGCAAACGTGATATGAACAAAATTAAATAATTATTATACTGTTATACAAACTTGTAGAGATTTATTGCTTACAGGAAGTTAAAATAACTGTTGATGTTAATGTACCTTTCACACTGTACAATCGGATGGTCTGTTTTTTATTTTTTTAAATACTAGTAGTAGTGGTAGCTTTAAATTTTTTCTAAGTTATGTTTTCCTTATAAATATCTTCTTTACATTGTATAATTTGAAGTCGCTTTTCGTGTTTGTTTGTCCTAAAACACGCAACGGATTTTGATGCAGTTTTCACAATCAGATAGATAATTTTTCACGGAAGGTTTATCTTATAAAATCTAAAAAAGTTTTTTCCTTGGCGAAGCCGGAACCGAATCGCTAGTATATAATAAAACCTAATTAAGTTAACTAGATGTACTATATCCTAGTTTAATTTTATGTTCTAATTTATTATCAACAATTACTTATGCATTTTGGTGTATGTAAGTAATCTGTTACTGAATTATAACAAATTAAATAAAATTGCTATAATAAAAACAACATCACAACAATATAGTTCGCTATATTGTTTTTATAACAAGTATTTTTCAAAGGTTAAGTAATCACAGATGAACTATATAAATTGATCTTTCATCAATTTTAATCGCTCAACCAGAAAACAATAAAAAAAGGACAGTACATTCAACTCAAGTAATCTCATAAAAAAGACTAAATGGCAGAAATATCGAAAAAAAAAAACGGAAAATATGGACAAATTGTTCTACCGAATTTGGCAAAGTGACTTGCATGGAATTTGCTCAACATACTTGTGTGTCGTTTATTACTGATTGTCCAATCAGCTCTTTTTGAGATTGAGCCGTGACCTCTCTTATTAAGGGCCTTCCCGCAACAGTTTCCAAGAAACAGTTGCAGACTATGAGTATATTTAATTTGCGAACAATTAAAATATACTCATAGTCATACAAATATTATAAATGTGAAAGTAACTGTCTGTCTGTCCGTTACCTGTTCATGCCTTAACTACTCAACTCAACATATCATCGTGAAATTTTGCATACACATTGTAAGAAAGGACATTTCATACAGAAAAAAGTACTGTTCCCAAAGGATCATTTAAAATAAAATAAAAAAGTGTCATAGCAACAAGCGTTATTGCTTATATATTTTTCTCTTTTTCAACGCAGATGAAGTCGCGGACACCAGCTAGTACTAATATAATCATCAACCCGTATCTCTCCACTGGTGGACTCTCCCAAGGCTCACCAGACTCGCCACCACGCACGGTCCTCTGCGCTTCGCATCCAGCCGCTTCAAACAATTATAGATACGGGTATCTTCTATATCTATACTAATATTATAAAGAGGAAAGATTTGTTTGTTTGTTTGTATTGAATAGGCTCCGAAACTACTGGACCGATTTGAAAAATTCTTTCACTGTTGGAAAGCTATATTATCAGCGAGTAACATCCGTACAAATATTATAAATGCAAAAGTATGTTTGGATGTATGGATATATGGATGTTTGTAACTCTTTCACGCAAAAACTAGTGAACCGATCACCATGAAATTTTGCATACACGTTGTCTGGGACACCAGAAAGGACATAGGGTACTTTTCATCTAGAAAAAGGACTATAGGGATAAATAAAAAAATAAAAACTAACGCCTGGCCAAAGTGTTATAGCAACACGAGGTCAAGCGTTATATTGCTTTTTTTTAAAATTTCAACGCGGACGAAGTCGCGAGCGCCAGCTAGTAGGCTATATTTTATAAAGTAACGCGGGCGAAGCCGCGTGCAACAGCTAGTCTGTTATAAAATCCTTACATATTATAAAAAAAAGTCCTCCGCCGCGTCTGTCTGTTTGTCTGTTGTGTCTGTCTGTTGTGAAGGTTTTAGTATATACTCGTATTATCACGCGGGCGAAGTCGCGGACACCAGCTAGTTAATCATAAAATAATGTCGCTGTCCGCCTGTCTGTTTGTCTGCTAACTGTTCTAGACAGTCCAAGACCAACCCACTTCTTCTAAGGCACCCAACGGATTTTCATACAATTTCCGTTTTCAGCAGAGAGACAGACAGACTTAGAAAGCGACTTTTACTTTACTTGACGTAGAAATATTATATGTATAGGAGACATAAATATATATATTATATAAGTAATAGTAATTTAATAAATAATTGTCTTAAGCGTCGCAAATAATAGTGGCAAAGTTAGTTATGAACAAATAAAAGAGCCAACTTTGAAAAATTCTTTCCAAAGTTTGCCCTGGCGGGAATCGAACCCGTGATCATTGAGTCAGACAGTATGAGGCTCATATTAGAAGATGATACAAAAGAAAGCCATACAAAGCCTTTTTATTTTATTCATTTATACGTCACGCTGCTCACGTGCGCTCCGTATACAATTTCCTGTATTTGTTAAATGAATTAAATTATTATAAATAATGCGTTTGTTCGGTGCACGACCTTTAATCTTTTTTTTTATACCTTAAAATGTCAGTCAAATCGATGCTAGTAGCTCGTATTACGTTCATATTGTTATGTTAATTTTATTTTACATGACCGAATAGTATTAATGGATAATAATACTCGTCGTACACGTGTGATTTGAACAAAAAAAAAACCAGAATATTAATATGTACGTTTATAGTATTATAAGCTTCTTATTTAATAACACATATGTATATGGGGCTTGCCAAAAGTTTTTAGTTACTCTTTACTTTATATAATTTTATACTGGCAAGTTATAAAGCATCGTAAACACTGACTATATTTAGTGATAAATTTAAAATAGGATTAATATTTTAAATATTTAAAATAGAATTTAATATTTTTCTTTAAAATGCTTATTTTTGTATAAATCTGGAGGAAATTTTCTTGCAACAATGGAACTTAGTTGACGTGATTTTCGCGCTATGATTTATTATGATTCCAAGAAGGTCTAAAGCCCCATAAATGTTTTACATTTTTGGTTACTAATTTTGACATTGACATTGAAATTTTGACCCCACCCCAAGGCTTGTTTCATGATTGCATGCTAAATTAATTGTCAAATTGATGTCATTTGAAAAAGTGTACTATTCTTTGTTCGCATTGGTTCGCATCGAAATAATAATATCTTTGCAAGAGTTCGCTGTTCGTTCACTTGCAACAATCTTGCACAGGACAATGTCATGCTTGCTTTTATAGTATTTATTGTTTCAACGTACCCATTCAAAGTCGCTTGTCAGTTTTAATAGGGTCTGGATAAAATCAAAATATTTAAATCAAAATAATTAAATGTTAAATTTACTAGAGGACTTTATAACTTATTTCTGTTCAAAATATATTATTCCTTAAAAAGTTGCTGTGTCATACATATGTTTCTTTTTATATGATAAAGGTTGACAGGCAGGCTGATGAACCATTAATTGATGGTAGGTGGCAATAAAATAAGTGGTTTGTTACCCGCTCATCATGAAATACAAACACATTGACAGAGATACAGAAAAAAATACTGTTCCCGGTTTTTCTGTATTTAAATTTTAATAACACACAATATTATACAATACTGTAAATATTATAGTTTTAAACGTTTTAAATATTTTGCATTGTATTATAAATATTAAAATATGAAATAATATGTATTTCGTATTATGTTATAATGCTATATGCCTATAAAATGTTTTAATGATTTGGTTTGCATAGAGTTTGAACTTCTATTAACTTATTTTTAAACTCCAAAGTTTCATCAGTCCCCATACTAATTATATGATCATTTCATTAAAAAAAGCTCAGCATACAACCTTCGTTCCTATTTCAACCTTTTGACATTACAATTTTATAAATAAAAGTGTTTTTCTTCAGACTTCCATAAAGATATAATTTTGGTTAATTTTGGTGTAGACTCAATTTATCGAAATTAGTTCCGTGATTTAGGCTTAACAATTTAAAAGGATTACTATTAGCGATTATTATTATTATATCGATCAAGCTGTTAATAAAGTTAGTAAGTACTTGGTTCAAGTGACATTTAATATTTGCACGAACATTAATTTTTTCTTCCGTCTGTACCTACAAAATTAAGATGATTTTTTTATTGGCTGTTTTCTTGTAACGATTACATTATCGATATGCGTGGCGGCTTGTTTTGTAGGTGTTAAATTATGCACATAATAAACTAGATCATTTTGTTTATTGGTACTGATATAAATTTTTACATTAGTTTAACGAAACAAGACGCTTAACGTCAGTTCGTCTCAGTATAGTGAATTACTTCGAATATGTTTTTTAAAGTAAAGGTCGGCAGACAGGTTAACAGTCGACTTGATACTATGCAAATAGGTGCATATCTACATCCCAAAAATCTTGGTGTTTCCCAAGAAGTGGCAGGAGCTACTAAAGCCCATATATTATATAATATGTTTATTATTATTATCTGTAAACAATTTATTATGTACTAACTTTTTCCGGCGTCTTTGTCCGCACTTTTCTTAGGTGTTAAAAAAAAATTTCAATCTTCATTGCTCATATATTTTTATGAGGCGTTGAAATTTTCATTTTTATTTTTAACAGTTACTAATTTTCATAAAGAAAAGTACCCTATGTCCTTTTCTTTATTCCTGATAACGTGTATTCAAAATTTCACGATAATCGGTTGAGTGGCGTAACAAACAAACAAATTCACTTTCACACTTATAGATTTAGTTAGGATTTGTAGTAAAAGTCAACAGATAGGCTGAAGGTTCACTTGGTTGGTATGTACCGTCGCCTACTCTTTTTTTTCTGCCGATTTTGACAACATAAAGGATAGGGTGCTCTGGCATCCCTTACTAGTCATTTTACCTTCAGGATGACAAAGGATAAGGACATTCAAATGATTATCTGCATACAGTCTGCTCTTGTAGCTAGTCAAAAAGTGTATGAGTCTTTTACTTTGAAAGATAATAACCAAGGTAACGAGATGATGTATCTATTCTAATAAAACATTTAAACGATCCGGAATACCAACTTTGTTTTTATTAACATAATGACAACATATAAATCAGATCAAAATATATGTTAGTCCGTCGTTCTTTGACGCTTCCTAGTTGTGTAGTAATATAAATCTTTATATACATAAAAATAAAATGTTAAGTTGGTTTGTGTACGCTACAAAAACTCGTGAATGGGCAGACCAATTTTAATTCGGTTTTCACCCATGGAAAGAGGGATAATCGGGAAAGATTTTCATATACATAAAAATTGCACCCCGGGCGAAGCCAGGAACGGGTCGCTGTTTTAATATAAAAAAAATGTATATTGGTTTTTATAGTGCGTGTGTGTGTATGTTTGTAAATATTCACGTTTGGATGTGTAAACATATCCAAACGTGAATATTTTTAAGTTGCGGTGGGTTGGGAAGGGATAGTCCTTAAGGGGTTGGTTACTGCCGCCAGACGGACTGTCCAAATGACTGCAACATGCAGTGTGCCCTGCCACTACTCCACTCAATATAGTAATATTTTATCACTCAATATATAGTTATTTTGCTGACGGTACCTTTGAAGCGACAAAAAGCTCATTCATCTGTAACCTTGGGGCAAATGTTTAAAAAAACCACTTGGCCTCAGGCCTCAGGTTCGATGCTTCGCCCGGACAAAGGAGGTACGTGGGAGAGCTGAGTATAAACAAAAAAATTACTGCTAATTTCATGAGGAAAACGCGGCCAAGGAAATATAAAATGCTCCTGCGCTAGATTCGACTATATTTCCTTGTTGAGAATTGATGCCATAATAGTTAGGTATCTACGAATTGTTTTACAAACGACCAGAAAAACAACAGTATTTTATATCAGCTGTTTTTTGAAGGTTAATTAATGGCCATTGTTTAGTTAGAAGATTTGATTAGAGTCGTGGCTCGATCCTTTACCCATAATAATAAATAAATAATTATTTATTAATAATAAATATCTTCATACATTCCACACAGTACCATCTAGTTCCATAGTAAACAACTAATGCTTGTATTATGGATACCAGACAGTATATATATAATACATTTGGTTAACAGCTAGGGTTACTAGACCAACGTTTGGTCTAGTGGCTACTAGACCAAACGTGTCGTCAAAATGGACTTTATTTTTTAAATACCTATGTCATTTATTGTAAAATAAAATACGCTAATTTATGCGCCTAAAATATTAAGGTTGCTCTAAGAATAGGTATTTGTTTCGTATATATTAATTAAGTATTTTTAAAAATATCAGAAACAGACCTTTTATAGCAAGAAATTGTATTCATGCAAAAAGGTTGTAAGAATTTGGTGAACATTACGACGTTTCTATGAAGAAAAGGAAAATCTATTAAGAAACAGACGATTCGGGTTTGAAGGGAAATATTTGAACAATTTTTCCAAATTTCTCTTCATAAGAACTTTCCTCGGACTTCAACAAACAATGGGGGAAAAATGGCCTAATTAGTCAAACCGTTGTCGAGTTTTGCGCTAAGCAACACATTTAGCGAATCCATTCATTTTTAACCCCCTATACGCCCGACGCAAAATTACCTCTTATACAATTTCTGCGCGCCATCTACCTAGAGATTAATAGTCACTCATGAATATTCATACAGACTTATTGAAGCACCACAATGGATAGGTCCTTTAACCAATAAGGTTGACTAAGGACAACATGTCTTATTTGGAAAATTTATTATTGGAAGAATCACGAACGATAGCGATTTTTTAGGCATCATTGAGACATCGATATCAAATTATAAAATTACTAGCGACCCGCTTCCTGGCTTCGCCCGGAGTGCAATTTTTATATACAAAAATCTTCTCCGTTTACCTCTCTTTCTATATGTGAAAACTGAATTAAAATCGGTTTACCCATTCTCGAGTTTTTGAAGCGTACACAAACCAATATATAAAATGCAGTTATATGGCTGCCGGAATATCGGCTGTAACCACTCTTTTACAGATCAATATAATTATAATATTCAGTAACAAAGATAACCAATAAGGTGAACTTTTACTGGTTGTTCTTATGTTTTTGAACCATTTCTATATTATTTAACTATTGACGAGCTTTTGGCCGAATTTTGACTAATTCCGAATGCCGAACATCAGTTCATTTAAAAAGGCCATAGGTTTTCCGCTTATAACTTATCTGTTATAACTTATATAATCGCTATCGCTTATCGCTTATAACTGCGATTGGACGCTTCATTGTGCAGTGAGGTCAACAGAGCTGGTTATACCTCAAGTACTGCGCATCTTATATGGTATGATGCTATAATTGACGTGCTTTGGTTTTGACAATTTGTTAACGAATCTTTGTTGACTGTCTTTTAATAAATAAAAATAATATTTACAAGAACATATCTCTGAAGATTATAGCGTTTAAGACCTAACATAGTTCTTACTCTTTCGTAATAACCAAGAATGCTTAAGAACTATTTTCGAATAACCATTCATAAAACACACAGGCACTTACTGTTATTTTTTAAAATTATTTCGACTGTTATTAAATTATTTACTTATTATTTTATTTATTTATAATTTTAACAATTTTTAAAAGCTTATAAGCTAAGCTAATACATGTAACGAACCACTGAGTTAACTTAAAAGTTATTCTTGAGTATGCAATCACTTCGCGACAAAACTCGACAATCAATTCACACATTTCTTACTTACTCTTTTAAAGTCGACATTATTATTTAAACACAATCGTCTAACGGTCGAACACAAGACCAATTAAAAAATGCAACTTCATAAACTCCTGCGCAACCTTTAGATCGGTATCAATAACCTCAAAACGCAAGTAAAAACCAAGGATTTTCATACAATTATAATCGACGCGTTACATGTGGGAACCGGTCATTACCTACATGTAATTGTTTATTGTTTCACAGCTCGTTTTTAAACAATTGAACGTTTGCGAAGCAGGAAACTAATGCGACCCTAAAAGACAACTCTGATTTGTATGAAATAATGATGTCGCCAAATTGTCCTGTCCGCCTCCTGTCTGTATCTCCGCGAACTTCTTCTAAACAACCCAACGGATTTTGTTACGCTTTTGACTAAGTAATGGTAATAATGATAAATGTGGAAAGTTTGTGTGATTATATAAATTTTCAGAAAAATAATTATCCGTACGAAGAAGGATGCAGTCGCACAGGAAAAAGTAATATATAAAATAAATTACCACAAATAAAGTCGTGGGCAACGCCTAGGCCCCGTCTAGAGTCGCACTCTAGTGTAACTGTATTGTATCACGGTACACATGTCTGTCAGGCTGTCACAATACAACCTACGACCTCGTGCTATAAGACATGCGCTCATCTACTCAACCAGATATACAAGTTGACGCCTGAGGCCGCGCACGAATACGTTTACTAACAAACCTGCGCGCGCGCAATGACGAAACGCTTCCTTCATATACTTCAAGCGAACCGTCTGGGCCTTGCACAGGTGCAATTGATAAATTAATTTTCTAGGCTGTAAAGATTTGAAAGCAAATAATGATTACTTCCTGTAAACAAACAGTCAGGTAGACAGACAGGTTGACAGTTCACTTTGAAGGTAGGTGGCTACAGTCGTCTATTAACTCAAGCAAAGCTACAGGCGCTGCAAGTGGACCTTTGTAGAACAAAAAATAATGGGTTTAGGAGAGGATAGGGATAAGTGTTTTGGCATAACCGAAAAACTAAAGAAAACAGTCATGTTATTATTTCGCGGTGGTCTTCTATATGGGGTTGGTTACTGCGGCCAGACGTGCTGCCCAGTTTACGAGTGGGAAAGACTGGGTAATCCATGGAATGAGATATGGGAATTCATAGCATGGCATGAGATTTTTTACTTAGTATTAGTATGAAATCTGGTGTACCGAGACCTATATTTTACATGTATTTTGATAATGTGTTGAATGATGGAAAGAGTGATAACTAAGAAATATATGTATATTAATTGGCTAAAAAATGCGTCCGTGCGAAGCTGGGGCGGGTCGCTAGTATTTGTTAAAATAAGGTCGCTGTCCGCCTGTACCTATTTCTTCACTAATTTCTTCTAAGCCCAAAGAACCCAGAATTTTGATACGGTTTTCAATAATGGAAATAGTCATAAACTAAGAAAGATTGTGTATATAATTTGCAGAAAAAATTGCATCAGTGCGAAGCCGGGGCGGGTCGCTAGTATATAGTACGTTACATCACTGTTACAAGACTAGACGCTCTTCACAACGAATCCCACGTTACGGTGCGAGCATTGTTTTTAACCCAATTTTAGGGCTTTTTGTGTAATATCAAACATATTGTCTTTATGACTGAGAACTAACCTCTTTGTTTATGTGCGACTAATTTGCACAAATTGCATAAAATTTACGTAAGCCTTGTTTACGAAGTTTTAGTGCCATGTAACTTGTATTTTGAGGTGATTTCTTGTTCACAGTGACTTAATAACGAAGTGCGATGGGCAATCAGTAAGCAGCTTGCCTTATCGCACCAATGGAGAAGAAAAGTTGATTTCTATTACGATCGCACGTACCTAGCTATAGGCATTGCGACTTTCTTTACAAATTCTACAAATGAGGAATGAGCATCGTACTGCAATCAAATTTGAAATAGCTTTCAAAATTTTTATATGAAAATTCTATTGATGGATTTCCACTGCTGGACATATTCCAATAGGAATTGGATCCCTTAGGCAGTATTCCAAGCATGTTGGCTGGATTATCTAGTTATAGAGCAAGGTTAATTTGCTGCCCGAGGCAATAGCTCTGAAGTTGCCATTGGCGACCAAGCATTTTGCCAAAATAATAAAAATTTAAGCGCGTTAGGAGACGGACCCAGTTTAAGAGACGCCGAAGGGAATAAAAACGTAGCCAGTACAGATGATATTTGTATTTATATTTTCTCTGTTAAATGAAATAAATATTCTATTAAACTCTTTAAACTTTTATCTTCAGGTATACAAAGCTGGAAACTTTAACCAGAGTTATTTTTTAAAAATGAATTTAAATCACAAATACTTAAATGTCAATTAGCACCTGTATTTAGCACGTCAGCGAACATTATGTCAATGGTTATCATCAATTAGCATGCCCCACATGTGTACTGGTATCGTCGGAAACAATCGGAGAAGGCACTCGGTGGCTATATGTCACAGTTTCCACGGTGTTACACAACACAATGCTGCGTAAGAATGTAGTGAAAACATCGAGTTTTCCACCCACGCGGGGGTTTGATTTAAACACAAGAAATGTAGGACTCGGGAACTTACAATTGGACTGGTCATTTATTTATTTATTTATTTGAAGCAAACTCAACTGTATTAGGTATAATTCATACTATTTTCAAAATACCATAAATGCACCTCATGAGTGAACTAAGGGGACAATATTTCCAACGGTGCCTGTATACCTCCTCAAATGATGAACTAATGGTCAATACAAGTTTCCGTCGTCCACCCAGGTGAACTTGTCAGGTCAACTTCACATATGGATCACCTAAGACGTAGTCGTGGCCTACATTTACATGAAATAATCTTTAAAAATAAACGCAAGTAATGATTTTTAATTTTTCTAATGTTTGTTTGTCAAATTAAAAACCAAACGCTTAAAAAATCACTCTTTATATATATTCAACGATTTCGAATATACTAAAATTTTTTTTGGTCCTTTAGCTATCGAGTGGTGTAATTAAATTTTGGATGTAGATGATACGATATGTAGCTACAGCATCAAAGTGTTTTGTTTTCATCACTTTTCTGAATTGCCTTCCATTACGGAAGCAAAAAAGACGTATTTACGTCAAAATATACAAAGAATGACAACTAAACCAGCCGTGTCTGTACACTAAACTGGGGGGATTCAGATGCACCAAAGAGTTTCAACAGGATCCCTTGGGGGACACCAGTTAGGGGATTCTAGTGGACTCACTCAATATTTTTTCTAAAAAACAATTTGTACACGTTGTACTTTACCAAGGTCAATAAAATAGTGTTAAGAATTGTTCTTTTGCCTATGCGATGCCGAAAAAAAAATCGGTGCCTTTTTAGAGACGCGTACGATCGCGGACACAACTAGTAGTTAATATAATAGTACATTACTGCCCAGGCCGCAAATAAAGCAATTATCGATCAAGTATTGGAACTACGAAGCGAAACTGTGTATTTACTTTCAAAGTGAATTAAAAAGTGCGCTTCGCAATCATATCGCCGTTATTATGTTATTTCACAGAGCTCTTCTGTCAACAGGATTAGGGTCAACACGTCTAGGAACATCTAGTTGAACCATCTGTATGATAATCTAATGTGCTCGATTATTTCAAAATGGCAATTTGTTGGCATTTTCAATAAGCCGCCGCAAGTACATATGCGTCACTACTGAGTCGTCAAGTCTTTTGATTGGAGTTTCTTTCGTATTCACTTAACATGCCCCTTGAATATTTAACGCCTATATTTTTTCCACTTTCTAATCTATACTAATACAATTATAAAGAGAAAAGATATGTTTGTTTGTTTGCATTGAATAGGCTCCGAAACTACTATACCGATTTGAAAAATTCAATGAAAAAATTCAGATTGAAAAATTATATTATCAGCGAGTAAATATAGGCTATATTTTATAAAGTTATAAGTTTATAAGTCTTATAAAGCTGTTGCACGCGAGCTTGACTAGCTCGTTGTTATGTTATGTTATCATAACATTTTTTTTAAACAATCATAACATTTTTTTCTTTCTACTATCTAATATTCAAAATCCAATACACTGTCCACAACGCTCGAGTAAATCCCATTTTAGCATCGTGAGCTCCTGTACTATAAGTGTCGTTATTTCCAGATGCCGTAAAGTAGAACCTGAATTTACAGTTAGGCAAATTACCTAACAGGGAGGCACACTAGCGAAATGTTACACTTTTTCTAACTTCACGCTTACATTCGAAACGTGATCGCACCCATTTATTTACTTAGTATCTCAGTTCACTGAACCCCACAAACAAGAGTTTAAAAACAAGCGAAACTCAACCTTAACACATTCACACAAAGTCCCTTTCAAACGCAAACCTAAAATGGTCACAAGACCAATGCAACTATTGTCTTGCAGCTTTTGAAAAAGAATCGCAAGGTCATTGGGTTCTTATTACGTAGGAGTTAAGGTAGGTTTTTAAATGTGTTTTTTAATAAAGAGGAAATTCTGATGTTTTTTAATTATTTCACATAACATCTTTACGCAGACGTGACATTGCGATAGAACTTGGTGTAATTCATTCACAAAAAGGCTATTTATCTGACACTTGACAGCTATTGGTAAACATTTACTTTAATATTTTTTACGGCATTGTCATTTCTGTAACGCGGGTTCCGTTGATTGCATACACGCGGAGATCGTTTTTTAAAATATTTGCCTTGCCCTAGTAAGCACCATGCTCAATAGCTTCTTCAAAAAAAGCTTTTTTTGAAGAAGCTTTTTTCGAAATTTAATCTATCTTCAATCCGAATTTCATCAAATTCAGGAAAGAAAGAGTAAGCAGAGTACAAAAGAATTAATTAGGATAGTATGGATTTAAACCAGCCGTTCTCAGGTTTTGCGCTTTAGCGATTTTTTTTTATAGAAGACTAATTACCCCGGCATCACCCGGGATGCAATTTTTCTATATACAAACTTTCGCGTTTTATCGCTCTTTCCATAAATGAAAACCAAATTAAAATCGGTCTAGCCATTTTTGACTTTTTGCGACACTAACGCACGGCGATATTATCGATCAATGACTTATTTTATGTATTTACTTGTAATAATAATTGGACAGTCAATTGGTTATTTTTGTCCGTAAACTAGGTTTCGTTTCAAAGCTCAAAGGCCAAGAAAAACGAGCAAAACTGCTTGTTTTTCATTTATTAAAGTTTTTGTCGGTGAAGTTAGGCAAAGCGCGTGCGTGCGCGCCGATTGCGATGTCTCAATTTTGATTTTAGGGTTCCGCGTGACATTGAATTCATTTTAGT
The DNA here is from genome assembly GCA_944738685.1 of Synanthedon myopaeformis. Classification (NCBI taxonomy): domain Eukaryota; kingdom Metazoa; phylum Arthropoda; class Insecta; order Lepidoptera; family Sesiidae; genus Synanthedon; species Synanthedon myopaeformis. The sequence continues at coordinate 2,028,390 of OX122936.1, read as the reverse complement.
ATTAAAAATAAACAAGCTTACTTTTGATGTAATAATTAAGGCAGGGTCTAACCTCAGAACGATCACAATTTTTATGCATACACTAACAAAATATGCGGAACCTAGGTAATAACCTAAAAAAAAAAACTTCATAGATTATACATAAATTATATTATACAAAAATTATATTAATTTAAATTATTCATTAAATTATATTACAACTAAGAGCCATCTCAATCACGTCAGCTTTCAAACAAAAAGTATCAAAATCGGTCTATTAGTTTAGGAGCTACGATGCCACAGACAAACAGATCATACTTATAACAACTCTCTTTTGCGTCGGGTGTCCGGGGTTAGAAAATTGATGAACAGCTGACAAATAAGGCTCAATTTACACCGCCGCGGAATGGAATGGAAGCGACTTTTCGCAACGAAATTGTACATAGCATAATGAACTTTATGTCAATTTTATAACATACAAACTAAATACGAGCCAAAAAAAACTTACTTCCGCGGCGGTGTAAATTGAGCCTAAGTCACACACAGCTGAGTTTACCAATTGTCAAAAAATATATTTAATTTTGGACTTTACTATGAATATTATCTTCTCAGTTATAGGAATATGAGCTTTAATATAAATGCTCATAAAAACCAAAACAGTTCAACTTGAATTACCAAGTTATAACATCTGGTTATAAAACTATTATAAAACTATTTTAGACCTCTCTAATGCAATGATTTTAAAAGCAGATGTTCTATATAAATTTTAGCATGTGTCCCGTGATAATGGGTTTGACAGATGCAAGAAAAAGAAGTTTTTTACACAAAGGATCGTATTACTATTACGATCCTTTGTATTACTATTGTATATTTTTTGTCATTGTGCATAAAATTTCTAATGAAAATCGCTTAACAAGTATGAAATATTGATAACAAGTAGTATAATATTTAATTAAAATGTAAAACTTAAGGGCATTGTACAAGCAAGACAACTCATTTGAATTGAAATAGATATTTGAAAGAATATGTTGTCTTTTACATACACGGTTGTCAGGAATACAGAAAAAGACATAGGGTACTTTTCCTACATCTCTCATCTCTACATAAAAAAAAAATTAAAGCCTGACCAAAATATATAAAGCAATAAAGATTGAATAAATGTTTTAACACCTAAGCAAAGGGGGACGAAGACGAGTGCAAAAGCTAGTGTCATTATAAGAATCAGGAATTTATATATGAGCTACATACTAGTAATGTACTTAAACTTCTTTGAATACATTTCACATGCGTGCACAGTATTGTAATCACTCAGCTCTTTCATAGTATCCGCATTGTTATATCTTAATTGTTTACAATAGATTGCACGTTCATACACATCGCTGCGAATAAACATCGCAACGGACGAGTCTATGTATATATGCAAACACATAAATATCATCAACCAGAATAATGAAAACCATACATAGTGAAGTCATATTTATCGTAGAATTCTTGAATGGATCCACGTGTGGTGAAAGTAAATCCAATCATTATGCTATGACTAATGAGAGCGAAACGTTGCACATATTTGCATAAGAAATGTTTAATAATAATTTTATTGCAATAGTTTTACAGGTAGGTATTTGTGTAGAGTCAAGTGCATAAATATGTATCCAAAGATGCGTTTCATAAATATATTTCTAAAAACGTTTATAAAAATTTATGTACACATATAAACTTTGTACTCGTCTGTTTAATATATAAAACTTGTCAAAATAAAGATAATTTCTTTGCAAACACGTCTAGGGTTGTCTGCAAAAAATCAGTCTTAAAATTCGGTTGTCGGATTTTAAACGCTTTTTAAAAATCGACAACCCTACCTATATCACCGTGTTTGTGTGTTCGCAAAGAAATTATATTTATTTTGACATACCTAATAACTATCTACTCAAGTAGTTATGACGAGAAAAAATAGTCAAATTAACGTTTGCATATTCATTCGGCTTCATATACTTTCGATTGGTACCTATGTAATTTTTCAATTTTTTTTTTTTAATTTTTAATTATAATCATATCCCGGACTGAAAGTTATCCGACAACCTATTCGCGATATATTAAATTTGATATAAAATACCTACTTTTCATGCATTAAACAAATGGGTGAAAATCGATATCCTATTTAGACTATTAGTAGTTGGTATTCTCAGCAATGTCAGTGCAAGCAACACTAGAAAAACTGTCGACGAGTGCAGACGAAAAGAAAGAGATGAAAATATATATATGAGTTAAATAGATTATAACAAATGCAGTCGATGGATTTTTTATTCGACCGTTAAGTACTAAATATAGTGTAACGTAGCGTTACTTATTTTATTTATTTTATTAGTTATATTACCTTATTTGTTTATTTATTTATTTAAGTATTTAAAAACTTATTATTTTTTTTTAAATATATAGAATTGCATTTGACGTTCAATATTCAAAATTTTCAGTCAGAGAGCGTTTTTTGTTTCTCTGTCGCTCGCAGAGAGCGGTTTAGTTTTGTGCTGATAATAGCCTGTATTTGCCAGTTATTTTCTTTTAAAATTTTAATTATTCAGTTTTAAATATTTATGTAAAAAAAACCCCGGTTTATAAATGGGTACGTATTTCATCTTATTTCTGATGATAGATTGTTGATTAATGTTTTTTTATTATAATTTGTGTTTTAGTTCATTTTAAATTTATTGTTTATTTTTAATCCTTATGCAATTGTATTTTTTTTATTTTTCTCTTGTTTATTTTTGCCTGACCATTTATTGAATAAATTATTAACATTTAGGGATCTTATATCTAAATTTTAGATTCCCACGGTCAGGCACACATATTTTTTCTTTTAGATTTGTGTTTAATTATTTCTTTTTCATTTCAGGGTTTTTTTTTTTTGTTATGGTTTTTAATTTTGGCTTTTTTGTCATTCATGGATTTAATTAGAGATTTATAAATAATATATAACGAATCCTGGGTTTTATCCGCATTTTACATTCTGATGAGCCTTCTTCATTTTTCTTTGGTGACACTGATGAGCAGCGTGTTTTTATTTTGCCGAGAAGAAAAACTATATTATTACATCCAGCCATTTATTCACATCCAGCTAAGTTTTTAATTTTTATTAGCCGGATTTACTGAATCAAATTTTAAATTTCACATATATATATATATATATATAATAACGTACGGGCTTAAGGACCACCCCCTGTGTTTTTTTATTTTTTTTGGTTTAAATATATTTTAAGTGCTAACGTATAATTTTTTTCATTTTTTAGTTAGCTGGCGCCCAATTTTTTTAGTTAATTTCATAGCCGAAAACGTTATCTTAGTTCAATTATTTTCAACGTTTCATTGGCGCCCAACTTGTTTTTTTACAGTTAACATATATTGTTGTTACTGTAAAGTACGTGAAATTATATATATATATTATCTTATTTATTTTTCAATATTTGATTCACTAATTCTGTTGATTTAATTTTTTGTAAGTTATTAATTTCTTCAATTTCCTGTTTTTTGTTGCAGAATGACATTTTAATTAATTTGTTATTTCAGAATGATTATTTCTTAATTTTCATTTTTTCATGTTAATTTATTTTAATTATTTTAATAAATTATTAATATTTAAGATGTCATTCGCTATTTTGTTGTAACAGGCAAATAGGTTATTGATTTAATTTGTCACTATCGTCACAAATAAGATGTTGTTTTTAAAAAAAAAAGGAATTAGTATTTTCATCTAATTTTATTTTTTTTTATTTTTTTTTTATTTTTTCATATATTTTTTTTTATATTTAAATTTTATTTATATTTTATATATTTTAAATTTATTTTAAATTTTTATTTTTTTATTTTTTTATATTTTTTAAATTTTTTTTAAATATATATTTTAAATTTTAAATATATAAACATATATTTTAAATAATATATTTCATATATTCATTTCAAATATTTTCATCTAGGCTCCAGACCTTTCCAGATGATTTGTATAATAATTATTTAGGTATTATAATACATAATATTATTAATTCCTTAGTTATTCATTTATTTAGTTATTATTTAATTATTTAACTAATTAGTTTTTATTATACCTACAGAGCGGATTACAACTCTTTAAACAAGCCCTAAAGTTCATAAACAGAGCGGATTACAACTCTTTAAACAAGCCCTAAAGTTCATAAACAGAGCGGATTACAACTCTTTAAACAAGCCCTAAAGTTCATAAGCAGAGCGGATTACAACTCTTTAAACAAGCCTTAAAGTTCATAAGCAGGGCGGATTATTAAATAAAATAATTTAAGCCTTGAAGTTATCGTCTAGTTATTTGTCTGGGCGTTTGTTATTATTAACAATGTAGTTCCTTTTTGTTTTCAAGGAATCTATTTTGTTTAAGTATTCTTTGGTTGAATGCTTAGTTGTCTGGGCGTTTTGTTCGCTTGGTGTTAATTGTTTCCTCTAGTTAGGATTCAGTTATGTTAATAATTAATTATTTTTTTTAATTTATTTATTTTTTTCTTTTTCTCTTTATACTCTTCCTCATTTGTTCCTTAAACACTTCTGCTTTAAGGTCAGCAGTTTTATACTACTGCCCTATCTTATGCAAGTTACTTCTTCAAGAAAATATCTTGAATTAGTTTTTTTGAAAGGAAACATTTGAGTACCACAACACAGTTTTAATAACTAGTGCTGCAATTCTCACTGTTAATAGTATGGAAGGTTTTATTTTTGAACGTAGGATGAAAGTGGTAGCATTTGTGTATGGGCACTAAGAATTTTTTTTTATCCTATTAACGGGAAAAAAAAATTCTTCTGTAGGAAGAGGGGATATGTAACGTAGCGTTACTTATTTTATTTATTTTATTAGTTATATTACCTTATTTGTTTATTTATTTATTTAAGTATTTAAAAACTTATTATTTTTTTTTAAATATATAGAATTGCATTTGACGTTCAATATTCAAAATTTTCAGTCAGAGAGCGTTTTTTGTTTCTCTGTCGCTCGCAGAGAGCGGTTTAGTTTTGTGCTGATAATAGCCTGTATTTGCCAGTTATTTTCTTTTAAAATTTTAATTATTCAGTTTTAAATATTTATGTAAAAAAAACCCCGGTTTATAAATGGGTACGTATTTCATCTTATTTCTGATGATAGATTGTTGATTAATGTTTTTTTATTATAATTTGTGTTTTAGTTCATTTTAAATTTATTGTTTATTTTTAATCCTTATGCAATTGTATTTTTTTTATTTTTCTCTTGTTTATTTTTGCCTGACCATTTATTGAATAAATTATTAACATTTAGGGATCTTATATCTAAATTTTAGATTCCCACGGTCAGGCACACATATTTTTTCTTTTAGATTTGTGTTTAATTATTTCTTTTTCATTTCAGGGTTTTTTTTTTTTGTTATGGTTTTTAATTTTGGCTTTTTTGTCATTCATGGATTTAATTAGAGATTTATAAATAATATATAACGAATCCTGGGTTTTATCCGCATTTTACATTCTGATGAGCCTTCTTCATTTTTCTTTGGTGACACTGATGAGCAGCGTGTTTTTATTTTGCCGAGAAGAAAAACTATATTATTACATCCAGCCATTTATTCACATCCAGCTAAGTTTTTAATTTTTATTAGCCGGATTTACTGAATCAAATTTTAAATTTCACATATATATATATATATATATAATAACGTACGGGCTTAAGGACCACCCCCTGTGTTTTTTTATTTTTTTTGGTTTAAATATATTTTAAGTGCTAACGTATAATTTTTTTCATTTTTTAGTTAGCTGGCGCCCAATTTTTTTAGTTAATTTCATAGCCGAAAACGTTATCTTAGTTCAATTATTTTCAACGTTTCATTGGCGCCCAACTTGTTTTTTTACAGTTAACATATATTGTTGTTACTGTAAAGTACGTGAAATTATATATATATATTATCTTATTTATTTTTCAATATTTGATTCACTAATTCTGTTGATTTAATTTTTTGTAAGTTATTAATTTCTTCAATTTCCTGTTTTTTGTTGCAGAATGACATTTTAATTAATTTGTTATTTCAGAATGATTATTTCTTAATTTTCATTTTTTCATGTTAATTTATTTTAATTATTTTAATAAATTATTAATATTTAAGATGTCATTCGCTATTTTGTTGTAACAGGCAAATAGGTTATTGATTTAATTTGTCACTATCGTCACAAATAAGATGTTGTTTTTAAAAAAAAAAGGAATTAGTATTTTCATCTAATTTTATTTTTTTTTATTTTTTTTTTATTTTTTCATATATTTTTTTTTATATTTAAATTTTATTTATATTTTATATATTTTAAATTTATTTTAAATTTTTATTTTTTTATTTTTTTATATTTTTTAAATTTTTTTTAAATATATATTTTAAATTTTAAATATATAAACATATATTTTAAATAATATATTTCATATATTCATTTCAAATATTTTCATCTAGGCTCCAGACCTTTCCAGATGATTTGTATAATAATTATTTAGGTATTATAATACATAATATTATTAATTCCTTAGTTATTCATTTATTTAGTTATTATTTAATTATTTAACTAATTAGTTTTTATTATACCTACAGAGCGGATTACAACTCTTTAAACAAGCCCTAAAGTTCATAAACAGAGCGGATTACAACTCTTTAAACAAGCCCTAAAGTTCATAAACAGAGCGGATTACAACTCTTTAAACAAGCCCTAAAGTTCATAAGCAGAGCGGATTACAACTCTTTAAACAAGCCTTAAAGTTCATAAGCAGGGCGGATTATTAAATAAAATAATTTAAGCCTTGAAGTTATCGTCTAGTTATTTGTCTGGGCGTTTGTTATTATTAACAATGTAGTTCCTTTTTGTTTTCAAGGAATCTATTTTGTTTAAGTATTCTTTGGTTGAATGCTTAGTTGTCTGGGCGTTTTGTTCGCTTGGTGTTAATTGTTTCCTCTAGTTAGGATTCAGTTATGTTAATAATTAATTATTTTTTTTAATTTATTTATTTTTTTCTTTTTCTCTTTATACTCTTCCTCATTTGTTCCTTAAACACTTCTGCTTTAAGGTCAGCAGTTTTATACTACTGCCCTATCTTATGCAAGTTACTTCTTCAAGAAAATATCTTGAATTAGTTTTTTTGAAAGGAAACATTTGAGTACCACAACACAGTTTTAATAACTAGTGCTGCAATTCTCACTGTTAATAGTATGGAAGGTTTTATTTTTGAACGTAGGATGAAAGTGGTAGCATTTGTGTATGGGCACTAAGAATTTTTTTTTATCCTATTAACGGGAAAAAAAAATTCTTCTGTAGGAAGAGGGGATATGTAACGTAGCGTTACTTATTTTATTTATTTTATTAGTTATATTACCTTATTTGTTTATTTATTTATTTAAGTATTTAAAAACTTATTATTTTTTTTTAAATATATAGAATTGCATTTGACGTTCAATATTCAAAATTTTCAGTCAGAGAGCGTTTTTTGTTTCTCTGTCGCTCGCAGAGAGCGGTTTAGTTTTGTGCTGATAATAGCCTGTATTTGCCAGTTATTTTCTTTTAAAATTTTAATTATTCAGTTTTAAATATTTATGTAAAAAAAACCCCGGTTTATAAATGGGTACGTATTTCATCTTATTTCTGATGATAGATTGTTGATTAATGTTTTTTTATTATAATTTGTGTTTTAGTTCATTTTAAATTTATTGTTTATTTTTAATCCTTATGCAATTGTATTTTTTTTATTTTTCTCTTGTTTATTTTTGCCTGACCATTTATTGAATAAATTATTAACATTTAGGGATCTTATATCTAAATTTTAGATTCCCACGGTCAGGCACACATATTTTTTCTTTTAGATTTGTGTTTAATTATTTCTTTTTCATTTCAGGGTTTTTTTTTTTTGTTATGGTTTTTAATTTTGGCTTTTTTGTCATTCATGGATTTAATTAGAGATTTATAAATAATATATAACGAATCCTGGGTTTTATCCGCATTTTACATTCTGATGAGCCTTCTTCATTTTTCTTTGGTGACACTGATGAGCAGCGTGTTTTTATTTTGCCGAGAAGAAAAACTATATTATTACATCCAGCCATTTATTCACATCCAGCTAAGTTTTTAATTTTTATTAGCCGGATTTACTGAATCAAATTTTAAATTTCACATATATATATATATATAATAACGTACGGGCTTAAGGACCACCCCCTGTGTTTTTTTATTTTTTTTGGTTTAAATATATTTTAAGTGCTAACGTATAATTTTTTTCATTTTTTAGTTAGCTGGCGCCCAATTTTTTTAGTTAATTTCATAGCCGAAAACGTTATCTTAGTTCAATTATTTTCAACGTTTCAATAGTGAGCGTTTAAAGCTCGCTTTAGTTCTCACAAGAGTCGAGGGGTAAAAAACCCTTGTTAACATTATTAAGTGCAAAATAATTCGACATCAGCATTGAGCGAGTGAGTAGAGAAACAAAAATGCGGTATGCGCCCGGCCGCGGCACCATAATAATCTACATAATGCAGGCGTACTTAGGAATGTCGCACCGCCCGGAGGTACCTACCTACTCGACGGCCGACCGCAAACACTCGCGACTTGAGATATTTATTAACCTATGATAAATATTTAATATATTTTTAATGAAAGTAGATAATGTTTGGAACTCCCTGCCGGCGTCTGTATTTCCGAGCTCATATAACCCAAATATTTTCAAAGTTCGAGTGAATAGGCATCTTCTGGGTGAGCTCGCTCCATCTTAGGCCTCATCCTTGCTACACAGTTGGTTGTTGGTCAAGAGCAAACCCATCTTTAATTAAAAAATAATAATAATAATAATTTATAAAAAATTGAATACAACTATCTTATGTATATAGTGTTTTTGTACAGCGTTTTAACATTGCCTTACCTTATCGAATTTATTTACTCTTTTCATCTTATTTTTAAAGAAAAAAAAAATATTTGTCTTTAAAAATAAGCCTAATATTAACCAAAGACTAAGCCATTGACACTAAGCCATATCAATATTATTATAATCATTGATGAAAATAAATAATTTTTACTTAAGATTAATTTGTTAAAACTAACTAAAAAGTAATGTTAATTAAGTAACATTAAATATTAATGTAACATAATAATTACATGTTAACTCTACATATTATGTGCAATGTTTACATATTTAAAAAATTAACATACACACATATTTCATGAAATCGAGAATAGTGTAGGTAGTTTATAAAATCTATTTAAAAGTACTGACCCTTAACTCGAAAGTTTTCGTAGTCGCACTAAACACTAATAAGCGTCGAATGGGGAGGTTGGTGAGGTAATTATTGTCATTATTTAGAAGACGCGTTGTCCCAACGTCCTCAGCGATGATACCAACAATAATGATGCGCTTCTATTGACAACAGAGAGCTGCATTTATTAATAGACAGAAGCAGAATAAATGTGTCATAAAAAGAGGTTGTAACCAGTTACTGTCCAAGACAATATTGTATTGCAACATACTGAAATAATATAACATACTGCATTGTTGTTGCTGGCGATCAACTTGCACGGATATTATTATTTTTCTGCAAATTATAACACAAACTTTCCACTTTCCATTAGTTAGTGAAAACCTTGTCAAAATCCGTTGGGTGGTTTAGAAGAAGGTAGTGATAATATAGAAAATCTTATCACTACTCTTTAGTCCAGTATGAATTCTATACAGATTATTTATAGATTTTAGTAGGCATCTAAATTGCTTTCAATTTGAGCATGAAATAATAAAAGAATTGAATCACTCATACTTCGATCGTGAGAGACACGAAAACATCTTAAATATTTGCAGATTGTAAAATTGCCTTGGGATATAAAAATCACAATAAAGATAAGGTAAGTAAGTACCTATATATCAAGAATTACATAAAACAGTTATGAAATGTAAATAGACATTATACTGGTTACAACTTCTTCAATTATAGATTATTATGGTAGGTATAAGTAGATATGCATAAACAGGGAAAAATTTACAATATGTCCGGCATACTTCGTGTTTCTAAGAAAAATTATAGAAAAAAAACTAAGAATGTATTTAGTACATTATTGAATACTAGCTGTTGCCCGCTACTTCGTCCGCGCGCTTTAAAACATTTATTCAATCTTATTGCTTCTATGATTATATTTTTGTAAACGTTGAATTTTTATTTTATTTTTTTATTTTTAGATGATCCCTTGAAAACAGCACTTTTTTCTAAATTAGGTACCCTATAACCTTTTCTGTGTCCTTGAGAACGTGTATACAAAATTTCATGATGATCGGTTAAGTAGTTAAGGCGTGAAAGAGTAACGAACAAACTCACTTACGCATTTATAATATTAGTAAGCATTGTAAGAAATTGGATATATTGTATATTAACACTTTGAAATACTTTGGACATACCATGGGCGGCGAGAAGTATAATCTACTGCAGGTGATCATGCAGGGGAAAATACATGGTAGACCAAGCCGGGAGATGACGTAGTTCCTGGCTCAAGAATCTCCTCGAATGGTATGGGCAAAGTACCTGATGATAGCAGACCTTTGATAGGAGTTGACACTAAGAGATGAAAATAACGCGTGCGGAATTTCGAACATATTACTTTACATAGCACTGTATGTATATTAGCTATTCCTCACAGCTCTGTTCGTGCCATCTAGTGTTAAGTTCATAACTAAAATTTTAATATCCAACAAAATTAAATCCAAATCCGTTCAATTGTATAATTGCGTAAGAAACATGCAAATACTTTTAAAAAAATGTCGCATTTTACATTATTCATTCTGATAAGCAATAAATGTTTCGAATTATTTCTAAGAATTTGTACATTATCAATGATGAAATATAATATTATGTCTCATAAAAATAAAATGCTTGCTCACTATGGCTCAACAAGTTATGGCAGAAGGCTCTGCTCGGAATAGGATATATGCAATAACACATAGTACCCACAAATAGGACAGAAGAATCAATAAGTTCCGCGGAGCGATACTATCGACCGGTCCTATGAGAAAATTATTTGAGAGGCCTATGTCCAGAAGTGGACGTCCCTGTGGACTGAGACGATGATGAACAAACACATTAAAGGTAAAACCTCTTTTCTTTTCTTTCAATATTAATTGAAAGAAAAGAAAACATGAATTACTATTAATTTAAGACGCATTTTCTTTTCTTTCAATATTAATTGAAAGAAAAGAAAACATGAATTACTATTAATTTAAGACGCATTTTCTTTTCTTTCAATATTAATTGAAAGAAAAGAAAACATGAATTACTATTAATTTAAGACGCATTTTCGCCTCATTGCGCTCTGTAATTTTACAGATATTAGCATTTTTAGTTAAGTATTTAATTAACTTAATTAAATAAGTTGCGATAGAGAATTTTTATATTATTTCAATTTGCTACTTCTATCATGGAGTACCTACGACATGGGAAAATACATATACGTATAAGGCACTAGCTGTTGCACGCGGCTTCGCCCGCGTAACATTATAAAATACAGCCTATGTTACTCGCTGATAATATAGCTTCCCAACAGTGAACGAATTTTTCAAATTGGTCCAGTAGTTTCGGAGCCTATACAATGCAAACTAACAAACAAATATTTTCTCTTTATAATACTAGTTTAGAAGTATAGATAATACATTACAGTAAAGTGGATGTTTTCTTTACATTTTTGCATTAAAATAATAGTACAAAAAAGTACTATTCACAACAGCAAAAATATATTCCTGACAATGTGTATACAAAATTTCACGATAATCAGTTAAGGTGTAAAATCGTAACGAACTCACCTGCTCATTTATAATATTAAGTATAAGTTAGAATTGTGACTTCATCATTGAGGAAAATGAACACTGCATTGGTTTTAGTTTCTAAACTCGTGTATTTTTATTCCAGCTCACCTACCTAGTCATAAAATTTAATTCGCCCGTAACTTGTACACCGCAGTCAATAGCATACCTCTTCAAGCTTACATACTTGCTCTGTATTGTACGAAAAAGGAACAAAACTCAAACACGCAACCTATTTGCATTACACTAAACGTAGGCAGTAAAATAAAACAACTGTCGCCTGTACAATTTCATCGTTGTATCGATAGGACAGAATAAAATCGAACAAGCGGCCAACGCAATGGAAGAAGCTATCTTGTATATATATTTTTTTATAAACCAGAATAGCCTCGATGGAGCTTCGTCTGTACCTACACATTGATACTGTTCAGTAATTCTCAAGTTATTTTTCTTTAAAACTCAAACAGGCTATGGTCCATTTGACGATAGATGGCTACCGTCGTCTTTAAACATAAGGAAGGATGCAACCGCCTAGATAGGATAAAATATAAGAGAAATTTAAACTCGTTATTACTACATATTTATAGTTGTCTGGGGTAGTTACTGCAGGGTCGATTAAAAGAACTTCATCACAAGTCCTGTCAAAATATTTCATATTTCAACTTTCTAGACTTATAAGTTTTGGTTGTGTATTGATAAATCAGTAAGGACAAACGAAATAAGATTTCTATTAAACGTTCAATATCGTAATTTTAATAAATTGTACACTTGACCCAGAAACAACGATTTGCATGTCAAAATGAAAAAGGCACGTTTTAACAAAATCATAAAAAAGTCGGTTAAAGTTTTCTGGCACACCTTAATAATCCATAATATCAATGATTTCTTACTTAAATGTTATTTAACATTTTGCGATCACAAATCTGTAGGCCCACATCTCACCTTAATACGCACGCAACGATCATAAAACGTAAAAAAAAACAGAAGTTTATCGCAAATTAATTAAATAACAAAACGAGTGACTATAAACACAGTAAATGCATAACTTGCATTACTCCACAATACAGTTAAGCAATAAAAAAACCGCTAGCACAATTTTTGGATTTATCAAACTGAGGGTTCCTTTTGGACATCAAAATCAGGTAGTTTGGAAGAGCGTATAGTTTAGCAGAACTTATAAAATACCTTCAAACTTACTTTAAAGTTTGTTAAAAGTCTTCTCGATCAAGCGGGTTATTCCCCGATATCATAAGGGAAAATATTATAATTCCCTTAATTATAAGAGATCAACGGCATGCAGGATTTCCGTTGGTTGATTATTCCGTTGAAGATATAAGATTTCTTCGAAGATATAGATATAATACAACTTCGAAGAAATCTAATTGATATATGTATTCAGTAAACAATCATCTGAATAAAATATTTGTAATAGAACTTATGTTGTTTTAACAGTAGGTACATGGAAAAAACCATTGATTTTTGAATAACATGACTCGTTAAATACAAGTTGACTTGAATTTATTGTGTCGTCTTCAAAAATCCCAAACAGGTCTAGTGCAACAATCTATTCAACTGATTATAGAATAATTATTGACTATATCAGTCACAATATTACTGGCCATTATATTTTACAATTAAAAGTTCAAAGTATTTGCAGTTATTAGCTATTTTAAGAGTCCATTAAACAAATCCGTTACTTAGTTCCGCCGCCACTTCCCAGACTACGGTACTTTTAAAGCAGAAGATAATTATTTCCAATCTTATCATTAATCACTTATAGCAATGAGTTCAAAAGGTTCTCCAGACTTCGATTAAGGTTGTGCCTATTAGATGAATAAAAAAATACAGATTGCATTTGTATCTAACACAGAGATCATAAACCTAAACTTATTTGTATTACCTAATTTTTCTTGTCATTTCGGGTGCGTTTCTATTTTCAGGTAAAAAATGGAGGAAAAGAGAGTACATACTCGATGGAATGTAGCTTCTTCTTTTTTATCGTATTCTTGTTTTCACACTTTTTAGGAAAAAAGAAAGGAAAATAAGGTGGTCGGTCAGTACTCTGTACCGTATGTATAGTGTCCTTCCAAGCACAGATTAAAGAAAACACCACTATGCTTTTTACCCTACCTACCAGCTAAACAAGATCGTCAGACCTGTCAGAGGAACCCTAGCAGGTAAGACAAAAATGAAGCTGAACGATGGCAAAGGATCCCCAAAAAACCACTATAAAACTACCTTTCGCTTAAATCAATGGATTAAAGAACATAAGTCCAATAAGGTTATTTAGCAGCCACATGTCACACGAGGACCGTCGGACGACATCAAGTCAACGAACTCCGGTTCATGTATAAAAACCGGACTTTTACGATATTTATCGTCTTTAAATATAAATAGTAACAATGTATTTTTATAGTGATGTCAATGTAAAGATTCTGTTCTTTGCGGACTCGTAAAAATAGGATACTTTCGAGGCTGAAGTTATGGGATTTTGTTGTAAAAACATACCGATGTAGCAAAACGAAGACCAGTCTCCTGGCCCTGGGTATAGTATGAATAATCTGACAACTAATTTGCTACATTCAATACCTTATTTCTTCAAATCTGTGGCGAAGACATTGAAAAACTGATATAAAAAAATAGAGCATGTATCTTTGTTTCTTTGTCTCGGGATTCTTAGATGCTCTGCTATTAAATGCTGTTGGTGTATTTAAAAAATCCCTTTACTTTCAAAAGGACAAACTTTCAGATGGACAGTTTTTCAAATCGTCAGACTTACAAATAGTCAGAGTACAATCAAATAAAAATAAAAGTATGTTTATTTTTTAAAAGACTAAACAACAACTAAAATAAAAAAACTTAATTATTAAATTCTGAAGATCTATGATTTGAAGGTGCTGCGTGCTGCCTTAAATATGTTTGTTTCCGCTAATTTAGCAAAATTACCCTTGAAATAACTTTTGAAATTGTTAAATTTTTCAGTAGGCAAGCCTTAGCATAAATCCAATACCACTTTATAAATATTCGTTACTGGTAATAACGAAATCTGACTAAACAATGTAGATATTTTTTCCTTAATAAAATTACACTTGTAATTTTAGAAGACTGTACCAAACTGATCATTTGTAATTCTGACGATTTGAAAAACTGACCATTTGAAAATCTGTCTTTTTAAAGATCTGAACTTTTGAATGTAAAGGAAAAAATCCCTTAAGAGTTGATTTCACATACGAGTAGAATCCATAGAAATTGCGACATTTTCATCATTATCAAAGAAAAATTTATGCTATTATATTATATTAATGTACATTTTGCTGTGTAAAATTAATCTTCAATTTTTGGGTTCTTTCTCCGAGTTTCTTTCGCCCGGTCCAGTTGTCTCTACCATTATCTCCCCTAGAAGATATATTCTCTTATGTTTAATGGAAAAGCCTATTTGATAGTAGACTGCCGTCTCCTGGTAACAACCATGACGTAATCTAGTGTTTCGTGAAACCTTATAGGATACCTAACGTTTAAGGGTAAACCCGTAATAAGGGATTGGGCTTCAAGGTGAGATTCGAAATGGAAACCGACCATACAGAAAAAGGGCATTTATAAATCGATGCTGATTGCACATTGATTTTATGCAGTTTCTTAAAAAATTACGAAATAGACCTTTACCTTCGTATCAGGTAAACTTTCTCTAATCTCTGATTTTAGTGGCAAAATAAAAAACAACACAATAGTATCTAATCAAATATCTCTCGGGGAAAATGTTTGGTTTGCATGTTTGCTACGCATTTCCGCAAAAGCGTGACGGATTCTACACAATATAATCTGTAGTGTATCGAATCTACAAATAGACAATCAAACATTGACCTATAATAATTGAAGCAAAGATTTTGTTTAGATGTTTTACCAGATTGATTAGACCAGATCAGTTTTACCTTTCGTAAAAATTTTTAAATTTGTAACTTTTAATTTTTGATTTCTAACGTTCTACATTTATTTTTGGGTATTCACAGAAGAGTTTCAATGCTTGCTTTTTTGACGTCTATGTATGATAATTTTTGTTCATTTTAGACGACGGTTTTAGTAACCTTTTACTTACCTACTAACAAGCTATAATTAAAATTATAAACTAACTCACGACTTTCTATTGAGCCCAACCAAACACGCTATATCTGCAGTAAGTTGCAGAAGATTTGTGTGTGCAGAAGACTACTCGCTGAAGTAACAGATACCAAATTAAATGTTCCAAATTGAATTGAAAATAAAACTTCCAATTACAAGTTTCCAGTTTCTTTCTAGCATGACATGTCATGTCAAAACTCTTCACCTAGTGGAAACGCCCGTTTGGTCTTCCTTTGAAGAATTAAATAACAGCGTTGGCTTAAAATACTAACCGGAACAACATATTAAATTTTAATATCTATTATTGCGTTAAAATCTGTTTGTGTATCCGTGCAATTGCGTATTGTTCCTGTTTTCAATATGTTTTCAAATGTTAACCTTCTATCTATCCGGTACAAATTTACATTTCGATTCTAGGCCATAATGGTTACGTTATATTAGTAACTAGCTTTTGCCGGCGAGTTCGCTTCCCTACGGAACTTCTATCTAATCGAAAGGTACTTTCCTGAATCCTTGTGACAACGTGTAGGTATGCAAAATTTCATGATAATTAGTTGAGAAGTATGTAAAAGCGTAACAAATTATTTTTCGCATTTATAGTATTAGTTAGTTATGATTACATTGTATATAATAATCACCTAAATTATGTTAAAGTATGTTTGTCAAGGCGTTGCCTTATTGACAAAAGACATCCTGTCATTCTAAGGCTTGGTTTTCATCAAGATAACATTCAATATTACAATTATTACCATTTCAAATATCGAAAAATTCAAATATCGAAGCATTGCCAGAATTGACACAGAACATTTAATGTTACAATTTTAAATATCGAATTTCGAATCATGCCAGAATTGTCACAGAACATTCCACTCTTCCGTGTTTAATCACACGTATGGTTTTTACAGTACCAAATTGCATTCCAAGAGATTATAATATGGACCCATACGAAAAATAATAACACAGAAAAACTCATCACTACGTGAATTGTGCAACTGATTGTCCTTTAACCACGTACGCCACTGGACCACAAAGCTGTTAATAGCGAATTTACGAGTACGTGGCCGTCTTAAGTGCGGTTTTGGATAATAAAATTATTGTACTGAATATTATTGCTTAATAGACGGACAATAAACACTGGTTATATCTCAATTCAAGATCGGCTCAGTGTTTTGTAGTCTTTTATTTATTTATTTAATTCCACAAGATTACGTGTAGAAGGCAAATGGTTAAGATATCTTAAATTTCAGACAATCTGAGACCGCCTGGTTTATTAAGATTGGTTACAATTAATTTTAAAAAAGTAGAAATATTATAGACAATTTCGGTTGCATTAGGCCTGCATTAGGAACCTTAAGAATGACGAAGACCCTTATTTAAGCAGACTTTATTTTTATGTGGCGGACTGGCTGACGGTAAAACTGATGGCAGTTGCCGTCAGCTTGTCTGCCATCCTGTCATTCTCCCTACTCGGCGGGGTGAACTCCTATAGCCTAGTTAACAAGTTAAAAAACGTGTTAATTCTTGTTACAGCTATTACAATTGTGACATTTGATATCGAATAACTTCTAGGTACAAAAATTGCATAAGTTTTATACTCGCAGATAAACAATTGCAAAAGTTCTGTCGATTCGTAGGTCGCCCCTCTCCGCTACCTTCATCTAAACCACCTAAAGGATTTTGAATTATGGTTTTCACTAATGGAAAGTCATAAACGTGGACGTTTGTGTATAAATTGTAGAACAAAGCCTCAGAAGCCTGAGTGAATTTATATACTTAATTGAATCAATTGAACTGATAAATTGAACCATCCTAGAATACACTTACTTAATGCTATCCTCAGAAGATTAAAGACTTTATCAATATCATAGAGTTAGTTTAACTGTTTAGGTTTCAGTAGATAAGGATTAGATAATTCCGCTGAATTATCAATTTTTTTCTCATTCATAACTGGCGATCCGCACCCGACGTCACACGAATGCATTATTCAGCAAATTATATAGATACACAAATATTCCTCATTTATCGCTCTTTGCATTAGTGAAAACCGTATCAAGACCCGCTGGTTGGTTGAGAAGAAGTTAAGGGAGAAACAGACAAAAGCGGACGACCTTATTTTATAACATAATAGCTGTTGCACGCGGCTTCGCCCGCGTAACTTTATAAAATATAGCCTATGTTACTCGCTGATAATATAGCTTCCCAACAGTGAAAGAATTTTTCAAATCGATCCAGTAGTTTCGGAGCCTATTCAATGCAAACAAACAAACAAACAATCAAATCTTTCCTCTTTATAATATTAGTATAGATTAGATAGTTAGATGCAGATGAAAGAATTAGAAAACATGTTAATGTAAGGACAGTTTGGATGAGTTGTAGGAATATTATACGGAAAGCCATCACCTACGATACTATTATCGTTATAATAATATAGCTTCTAAAAGTCTTCGAGTTAAATGCAATTTAATGTTTTAAAAGTCATAAAGTTGTGACCTAAAACCGTAGGTAAGCAATTGATTACCAAATAATAATATAGGTAGCACTAGACGAAAGTTTCGCTCTCGGTTCATATTTTATTCGATTCAACATTCCATCGCGAACCACACAAGGCCAAATTTACAACTTTTTGAATGAAAATAAAACGAGAAAAACAAAACAAATTTAAACATTACAAAACTTAAGTAGACAAAAATTGTATAACAACTAAGAAAAATTAATTTTCATTGCAAAACTTAAAACAATTGTTGACAAATGATCTCTAGAGCCTCCAACGAGAGTGCCTTGCAAAACGATAACTTCACCCTTTCGCAAAGAGCTTTAACTGCTAGACTAGCTTATAGAAATAGAGCCCTACATAACTTGGCTATGTATGCAGTCAGCGCTTACCTTAGCAAAATTTTTCCAATGGCGCGATTTATCCTTTCATAGTTAGACACAACGTTTATAAAAGATAAAATAAAACTGAACACGCCAAAAATCGTACAGCACAAAAAATTCACTTGTCTCCGAACGTACGGCGGCTTAATTTCGAATTTTTGAAACGCGTGGGGGGTTTCGACACGACGTCCGCGAGAGACCGCGCATAAATAACTGACTGAGCTCGATCGATCGGGCCGCAGAAGGAAACTTGCTCGGTGGGTTCGCTCTGCGCCCGCGCACCCAACGGATGGTCCGGTTTAAAGTTTGTATTTCGTTACCTGGCTTTATTGTTTTGTCATACGAATAAATGGGTTTCGCCTCTTACGAAAATTATGTAATGAAAAATGTTAATATATAAGCAGTGTGATATTAGTTGTATCATGTTTTGCGAGAACGTAATTTACTTTTCTTGAACTATTATAAATGATTTAGGTAATGACGCTGCAATATCTAAATGTTGTGTGTGAAATGCATTAAAAACTTTCATTTAAGCCTTAAATACTTACTTACATATAAGAGCTAACAGTTCGAAGGAAATCGCATTTTAATATGTGTATGCCAACTGATATAAGTAACTGATGTTTTACTAGATGAAAAATTGCTTTTCTGTTATGAAAAAATCATACCGAAAATCTCAAGTTTACGCATCATGTAGAGATAAAATTAGATATTTTTAAAATATTTATTAATGTAGAGATATTTTTAAAATAGTTCTATCATCTCAACCATAAGACGTCTACTGCTGAACACAGGCCTCTCCAATAATTTTCTAGTTGGATGTATTGACCCTGGGTTATTCAGGTAATTTTCCAGTAGGTTGTTTTAACCGAGAGTTGCCATCCCCAATCTGTGAGTGCCGTAGAAATCGGCTAGGAAAGAACATCAGAAGGAAGACAGCAGCACCTTCTGAGGACATCTGAGACGTTAAGAGTAGTATACATTAACAGCAGGGGTTGCTAGGAATCTCTGGAAGACTTCTGGCTACCACTGTTGAAGACAATTGGCCCTGATAACACACAACACAACATTAAGGACGTTTCAAATACTATTTCTTTAATTATTATTTTGATTAAGTACTTACATCAATTCAATTTGAGTTCACATTTTACATAGGTATTTATTGAAATTTTGTGTCTCTGACAACAACTGTCTTCGTTTTTTGGAAATTTAATTCAACTAGCGGACATAAAATTTGACTTATTATTGATATAAGTAAGTAAATTATAAACAAACAAAGAAAAATGATTGAAAAACACAATACGCTTACATCAAATCAAGATGATCTGTTATTTCCTTTCTAATTCGCAAATGTACTAGCTAAAGAAAGCGCAATCGTTATGGATGGTGAGTTGTGTAACCGCGGTTGCACATAATTAAAACTACTTTTTAATTTAAAAAAAGCGTGGATTTATTCAATAACAACTCTAATTACACAAATCGTATAGGTATACACGTATGACTATTACGCAATGCTTGCTTTGTTAATAACATTAGGTGTATTTACAAATTTTATAGGGAAAGGAAACTACTCTAAAATAATTTTCAAAATTCTTTGTATTGGGAAGACCTTGCAGGAAGAAGCGGGGTGGAAAGGACAGAAAAACGTGCGTAGTGGCAAGCCTTGGGAAAGGCCTACATATTTACGTATAGCAAAGAAGATATTGCCTGCGAATCGGTCGCAACGATAAACACTCACTTGTAAAAGAAAAGTTTACATTATGAAAGCTATAAGATAAAACCACAACCTTCTGTAAAGTAATAAAACAGATTCATTGATACAAAATCATACTAGAAACGACTGTATTGGTTTACAAACTGTTACAAGCTTTAATTTTAGAGCTTGGATTAAATAATTAAAAGATTTGGGCCTGTTTCACCAAGTGCAAGTAAAGTGTTGATTAGTTACTTTTAGAAATAATTTTAAGTTTTATGCACTCGGTGCATCCTTTGATAGGCGAATTTTTTTTATTATTTTCTTTTTAATGTTTGGGACTTTTATCGTACAAACAAAGGTATATCATCTCCTTCATTCCTGGTTACTGGTGACTTTAAATGGCGGTTAGCCTACTTGACACATGGTGAAAGAGGCCCTTACTTACATTTAACTTTTGATTAGCTACTTGGAAATGAGTCTATCAATTGGGTTGGTTGGTATAAGTCAATCAATTAGTATGATCGATTTTAAAGTTTTGGAAATGAACTTTTTGCTTTTATTATAGGTGACGGTAGCCACCTACCATCAAGTAGACCGTCAGCCTGTCTGAGAACTTTTACATTGAAATAAATTTTGGAGTTCTAAAAATTTTTTCGACATTTTCGATAATTTTTTTTGATTATTCATTTGTTTCTTTTTATGAAAATTATGTTAAATTCAAAAATAGAACTAATTAATTAAAGCTACAAAATTAATTAATGTTTCCATTTTAGTTAGGTAATTTTTTTAAGGATTGGAAGATTTCATTTCAAGTTAGAGAACCACTCTATATGTTATAACGAAATGGTAAGTATTACCTTCAATCAGATTAATATATATTCCTTTGTTGGAACTGATTGACTGAATATAGAGTTACAAGTAACTAGACAAATGTGTACCTACTTATTAAATTTCAAAATCATAATTACTTACTAACTCTTTGTCTCTGCAGTTTCACTTTATCAACGTGAACTAAGTCTGCCATGTTCAAGGGTAATATTACACCGTTAAATTGGAAAATATACCACAAAATGTTGTCGTTGTGACAATAAATTAGTGCCTGTTTTATCTTGTAGGTACAGACATATTAGGTACCTACCTACTTACTTAACATAAAAATTTTCATAATTTTTTTTATTTCATTAAAAACCCTTTAATTCCTTGTTTCAGCCCTTGTCTGCCAATCTATATGTACTTGTTAAAAAAAATGTGGTAAAATTATGTTCTATAAAATCCTGCTCAGTAGCTGAATCCAAAATCAAACTTAGGTCCTGGCTAACAGAGCTCTCGTACAAACCCTTAATTAATTAATTAATAAAAATTTAACCAATTGATCTGTTACCTACCTACTTAGCCTAATATAATATAATATAATAGCCCTTTATTGTTTCAAAATTGTAAATAGAGTACGGGGCCCCACGATAGAGGCTTGCCTAATGTTGTTAAGGTTTATTGTTGAAATAATGTGTTAAAAAGTCCGCCATAACCCTAATCAAGTTTTTTATGTTAGGTAAGGTCGGCAGACAGGCTGATGGTCCACTTGATGGTTGGTGGCTAACGTTCGCCTATAACATAAACAGCCCCACTGGTGCTTCAAGTGCGCTGCCGACTACAGTAGGATAAGGATAGGGGATTGGGAAGTGATATAGGGAAATGGGCTCTGGCATTCTTTAGGGTGCACAACAGTTCCTTCACCGAAACACAACAGCACACATGCTGTAATTTGCGGTGGTCTTCTGCTAGGGGGTTGGTTATCTACTGCCGCCAGACGGGCTGCCCAAATGACTGCGAAACGCAGTGTGTACTGCCACTGGTGTCAACCAAAGAAAAATCTAATTTCTTTGATTTTGATATTCTGAATTTTCCACATTCATATTTTGTATTCATGTTGTTATTTTTTTCCATATTTTGGTTTGAAACATTTTTAATAATAGGTACCTACTACACAAAAATAAAAGAAATGTAATATTAGAAATCTAATTTTTCATTTGGAATTTTATGGCCTGGTAATAGAAATCTAATAATTACCTACTACGTTATGCTTATCAGAAAACCACAGAAGAGACAAGTTCATATAAACAATGAATGACGTATTTTGACATATGGATTCTTTTTATTCTATTCTGTGTGATGTGAGTTATGTTTATTTATTTAAAAATTATATCATGTTTATATCAATCAGTACATACATGATATATATAAATTAAATAGCGTTTTTTGAAATTTTTTGGTCAAAATATAATTATTAAGGTTTTTTAAACAGAAATGTGCAATTATTTATAACAATTATTAATCTATTATTAATCTAGAAAAATGTCCAAAAAAGAAGAAATTGAAGTTAATGAGGTTTTAACAGAAGTTAATAACAGTCTTAGAGAACAAAATGATGTGAACAATAAATTAAAAAACAAGCTGAGACGGTATATAAAAAAGCTAGAAGGTAACATAACACAAATATTTTAAATTTTGCATAGAATTATATGTGATGACAGAATAAGGTTATCTCATCTCTCCTATGAGAGACTTCCTTAATATTCTTACATCCTGTATC
Organism: Synanthedon myopaeformis; assembly: GCA_944738685.1. Lineage (NCBI taxonomy): Eukaryota > Metazoa > Arthropoda > Insecta > Lepidoptera > Sesiidae > Synanthedon > Synanthedon myopaeformis. The sequence goes on along the minus strand of OX122936.1, from coordinate 2,005,305 downwards.
CTTACAGTCTCCTACGAAGTTCATCTGTTATGAACAAAATAACAGCGGGCCTGTAAATAACTTATTTCTAATTACCAGTGAAATATTCACTGTTCCAGTGAATTAGATTAATTTTTTTATACACTTTTTTTTTTAAATAATTTCTAGACACTAACACGTGCACATCAAGAGAAGAAAGTGAGAAAGTAGAAATTGAAACTTTCAAGCAACTGTACAAATCTAAATTAGAATCAGACTTGGAGACTTACAAAAATATACCAAAATTCTACTTTAAACTGCCAAGAACCGATGAAGTTCTGTCGCAGAAGTTGAGAGAAGAGACCAGAGCACAGTTCTTACAGAAGAAAAGTAAAGAGTTGTTGGACAACAGCGAATTGAAGCATCTGTGGAGTTTACTGGAGAAGTCCAACGGTAGTTACAGCATTGCAAATAATGAAGAGTTAACAATAGATTACTTTCAATTTAAAAAGATTAAGGATGAAGCAGGATCAAAATACAAGTAAGGTTCATTTACATATTTATACATTGCAATAAAATCATAAACAAGCCATATCTTCACATTAAATATTAAAAAAAATAACCATTTGTACATGTTGTGTAACTTGCACATATTATACTTGGTTTGCACTTTTATACAAATAAGCCAACAAGCCATGTTTTATTGTTTCTGTAACTGTAACTTAAAAAGTTTTATGGGACCATAATATTTATAAATACCACATCTAAATTTTCAGGCCGTATTTCACAGCCGAAGTGTTTGGTCGTCTACAAGCGGCCGAGGGGGGCATAGGTAGAGTTCGTGCCGTCTCATTATTCAACTATGTGATGAGACGGGTTTGGTTGCAGCAGACCAGGATAGGGCTCTCTCTTTACGACGTCACAGGACAAGGATACCTCACTGAACATGTGAGTGCATAAAAAAAATTGTATGAAATCAATCTTTCTCATTTACTATTTATACATACTTGTAAATGTAAAATAAACCATGGTTTGACTGTTTATCATGATATGCGCCAAAAAGAGCATTTACTATTTTGAATTAAATATGTAAAGATGTTATAACCGTCAATATAATTAGCTTCGTATGTTAATGTCAAAAACAAAAAGGCACAATTGACAGTCATTTGGGCAGCCCGTCTGGTGGCAGTAACCACCCCCTTATCTTTAATCCATCTTATCTTTTATCTTTTTATCTTTTAGTCTTTAGAAGACTATTCCTTATCTTTAATCCTACTGTATTCGACTTCAGCACTTGCAGCACCTGTTGCGTTGATTATGGTATAGGCAACGTTAGCCACCTACCATCAAGTAGACCGTCAGCCTGTCTGCCAATCTTAACATAAGATAAATATGTGTTTTTCAGGATTTAGAAAGTTATATAGCGGAATTGGTGCCATCTCTAGCAGCCCTTGATGGTCTGGACTCGTCGTTCAGCTCCTTCTACGTGTGCACTGCGGCCAGGAAGTTCTTGTTCTTCCTGGATCCGCTCAGAGTGGGACGGGTGAGGATAAGGGATGTGCTGTCCTGCTCCTTCCTCGATGATTTGTTAGAGGTGAGAGTATTTTGATTAACTTCAATAAAAAGAAATCCTAGTAATATTATAAATAAAATTACTCCTTTGGCCTTCAGCTCCGCGAAGAAGACTTGCCGATGGAGTTGCAGGAACAGAACTGGTTCAGTGCAGCCTCCGCGTTGAGGGTCTACGGGCAGTACCTCAACTTGGACAGAGATCACAACGGGATGCTGAGCATTAACGAGTTGGCTGGGTTAGTATAGCAACGTTTTGGCAAATCCAAAAGGTTCCCAGTGACACTAAATATTTCAGGATTAATAAACAAGTCAATTTTTTTGCCAATTTCTTAAATTGAACATACATTACTACTTATGTCTGATGGTCCCATTTCAATTTCTATCTTGGCATAATTTTTTACTTAATCTATAATAAAATAAAGTCGTAAAAATAAAAGCATTAAAAATAAAACAAATAAAATAAATTTTCTCACATTTCAATCACAACCAATCTTGAGTTATTTTGAAAATTAGATTATTTAATATGTTTAGTTTTGTTACTATTTCTGCGCTCTTTAATCATACATCTAATAAATTTATTTCCAGTTTTTTCCAGATCTTACTAAAGTTGTCTTTTCCAGCTTATATTTATATTAGCCAGATATATTTTTAATATATTCAGATTAGTTTTATTTTATAAGTTTTTATAGGATATAAGTATTCTGAGAACCCACCGCGACATCTACAATTTTTATTGTATATATATATATATTTTCAGGTACGGTTCAGGAACGCTAACGCGAGCTTTCCTGCAACGCGTTTTCCAACAGTGCCTCACTTACGACGGAGAAATGGACTACAAAACCTATTTGGACTTGGTATTAGCCTTAGAGAACAGGAAACAGCCAGCCGCACTCGCCTACTTGTTCCGAGTGCTCGACATCAACTCGCAGGGGTACCTCGATGCGTTCACTTTGAATTATTTCTTCAAGGCGAGTACCATATCACTTCTTTTGTCTTACAATAATAACTTCTTTGTCTTCCCCGCTTAGCATTTCAGCAAATTCTTCTATTTCTAATTGTACAAAGTGTAGTTAAGTAAAACTAAACAACAGTAACAAAACACGTATACAATAAAAAAATATGTGTATGTGATAGATTAATATAATAATAATCAAAATTATTAATAATAGTCAAAATTAAAATTCTTTTTTTTTTTATTCACGTGGTCGTCTTCGACCTCTGGGTGTGTATATGGACCACTTGGTTATCTATGGTATGGTCTAACTTAAGCCACGATCACATCTGTGCCGTGACCATCCCAGTGACGCAAATTCTATAGTTGTAATAGTACTTATTTTAAATTAATATCATCCACATCCAATGGTTTGATTACATTACGTAACAGTGTCGCGAGTTCAATGATTTAATCCAATCTCAAAAATGCCCAACGCACCTAAAGAAGTTTTCATTTCAAAAATTGTGTGAATGATTTAATCCAATCTCAAAAATCCCCAACGCGCCTTAAGAAGTTTTCACTTCAAAAATTGTGTGAATGATTTAATCCAATCCAATTTCAAAAATCTCCAACGCGCCTAAAGAAGTTTTCACTTCAAAAATTGTGTGAATGGTTTAATCCAATCTCAACAAAAATTGTGTGAATGATTTAATCTAATCTCAAAAATCTCCAACGCGCCTAAAGAAGTTTTCACTTCAAAAATTGTGTGAATGATTTAATCCAATCTCAACAAGAATTGTGTGAATGATTTAATCCAATCTCAAAAATCTCCAACGCGCCTTAAGAAGTTTTCACTTGAAAAATTGTGTGAATGATTAAATCCAATCTCAACAAAAATTGTGTGAATGATTTAATCTAATCTCAAAAATCTCAAACGCGCCTAAAGAAGTTTTCACTTCAAAAATTGTGTGAATGATTTAATCCAATCAATCAAAAACAATGCAGGCAATCCAAGAGCAAATGATAGCTCACGGCGCTGAGCCGGTGAACTTCGACGACGTGAAAGACGAGATTTTCGACATGATCAGACCCGAGCATCCGTCGAGGATAACCCTCCAGGACCTCATCAGGAGTGGCCACGGTCACACGGCCGTCTCCATACTCCTTGAGCTGCACGGCTTCTGGGCATACGAGAACAGGGAAGCGTTGGCGGCCGCCGGCGACCACACTTGACACATGGTTCAATTTCAAATGGACGAAACAAGATTCACTATTTGAGTTGACACTTGTCCTGACGAGCCCGTTGGACGAGTGGTTATTGGGGTCTCAGGGTTTCCAGGTTCTATTCCAGGCGGGGGTCAACTTTAGAAATGAACTGTTCAAAGTTGGCTCCGGTCTGGATTTGCGTTTCGCAGTTATTTGGACAGGTGGCTACTTGATGGTAGATGGCTACCGTCGCCAACAAGTGCTGCAAGTGCGCTGAGCGACTATAGAATAATTTTCATGCGACAAATACGCACACTTCTCTATGCACTTTAGAAATTTGAGTAAATTATAAAAAAAAAGTCCCTTTAAAGTGGATAGCCACTTTGTCTTTACTAATGTGGTTTGTTTAAAGAAATAAAATGAAATTTAAAATATGTATATAATATATTTTATAAAACAGTAAAATAATAAAAGTAACAAATCTTCTTAAAATAGTATTATGCATTGTAAATAAGAATATAAAATTATATTTACGCTTAAATACATTATTATTGTACTTTTATTTCATTATTATTTGGTTTAAATGCTTTTAATAAATTTTCTTACTCAAGTTCTGAATGTCCAAAGTAACATAATTTTCAATTTAATGAGAAAGCCACCTATTTCGCCTTTTTGAAAAATTATTATATAATATGATCATAGAGATGATAATAATATTTTTAAAAAAAAAAAAACATTAAAATGAATTCTCTTAACGGTTTTAGATGAACTATGCTGAGTCAGTTAAAACTTTGATTGCTTTGAAACCCATAAATTTCATTGGACAGTCATTTTTATACTTTGGAGACTGAGGTTTTTCTTTCATTAACGTATAATTAAAATAATATAATAAAAAATTCTAAAAAAAAAAAAACTTTTGATTGTACTATTTAAAACGGTAACATAGCTAACAGTGAGTAGTTAAATGATATTAAATTTTAACAAAAGTATCAGAATATTCATCAGAGTACAATCAGTATGTGAGTTTAAATTTATACCGACTCCTGGGCACTCCTGTACTCAAAAACACTTCCTCGCTCCTGGAACTCTTTGTATTGTCCCGGCGCAGGTTTCATTTTCGGTTCCGTTTCTGTGACACTTCCGTATCCGCCGCCTCCGGGCGAATTCATTATATATTTATCCTGAAAAATACATGTGTTTCAATATTATTTTCTTTTTAATGTTTGGGACTTTTACCCGTACAAACAAAGGTCCTTCGTTACCGGTCACCGGTGACTTTAAATGGCGGTTATCCTACTTGACACATGGTGAATGAGACCCTTAATAATACTAAAGCGAGTGCATAATTTAATAAAACAAAATTATTAAAATTATTTGTACGAGTAGTTGGTGAAAGAGGTCCTGAGAAAAATTTTATATCTTCGGTTAAATTTAGCTAGAAGAAATTTTTTTTTTATTCAGCTCCAGGATCAATGTTTTCAATCTTTTTGGTGCTTTAAAGAAGCTTTTAGGATAGCTCATTATACCTACCATAAGAGAGGAGATTGCTAAAGCCTGCAAAAATTATATGAATCGTCTGAGGACTCGCTCAAATGTCTTAAAAGTGATATTGCAAATAAATCGCGTATAACATTTTAAATGATTTATTCCTTTATAAAGGAAAAAATAAATTTATAGAGTACTCACTCCAGGATACAATTCGACCGAAGCCTTTCCTCCCAAGTTGATAAGTCGACCGTCAGCTCGTTGGAGCAAGTTCACTCCACGGGCACCGCACTCTCCGCCTACATCATATTGTCTGTGCTAAGTTAAGTCCAAACTAAGCTAAGTCTTAGCTTAGCTTGTCAGTAATCTAAGGGCTAGTCGATCACAAAAAAAATAACAGAGAGGTATAAGCTATAACACCGACTTTCTAATGAGCCATAACACGCTATATCTGCTGTAAGTTGCTGAGGAGTTTGGAAAAGTAGTTTTATACGAAACTAAGTCAAGAGATCTAAGAAATTATTTTTGAAAATTTCAACTCTGTGCGAAGCCGGGACTGGCGGCTAGTAATTTACGATAGTAGTGATAATAAATAATAGCAGCAACCAAAGTCATTTATTATGTAAGAAACGTCCATTATAGAATCCACTCTACTGTACTTTTTCGGCAAATTAAGAAACTGTCGAACACAGAAACAACCTATAATACAGAACAGTGAAATACTAAAGGAGGTACTTCCGTACTAATATTATTATAAATGCGAAAGTATGTTTGGATGTATGGATGTTTGCAACTCTTTCACGCAAAAACTACTGAACCGATCACCATGAAATTTTGCATACACGTTGTCTGGGACACCAGAAAGGACACAAAGACCTTTCATCGTTCAACGCGGACCAAGTCGCGGACACCAGCTAGTGTAAAATATTTCCCAAAGTTCACATTTAATGAAGTCTCAAAAGAGATTTCTTTTGGTCCTTAAATAGATTGTTGAGTTGTATGATACCATTAAGTCCGTAAGGCTGGAAGGCGCGTCTCTCGGTCAGTACCGAAAGCTGCACCACGCGACGGAAGACCAGCTCACGAGTCACTCCATCTCCACCGCACCACCGACCTTAATACGACACTGTACTATGTACTATACGATTGCAGTGTAGTATTAGATAAGTGCATAAGTATTAAGGAGGACCGACTCTATATTAAAAAATAGCACTAGCGCCACTCTGGCCACTTTTAGAACACTTATTTTATTGTTGGAGAGGACCATTATTTCAGTTTGATTGTCATATGAGTCGGCACTCCTTACCTCTATACCCAAGGACGTTGGATAATATAATAGAACCGCTTATTTGAAAAAAAATTTCATTTACTAAAATGAACTGTAATACCAATAGTTAAAGTATATTTTTCATTGCGCCTTACATAGAGGCTAATCCGAGCAGAGAGAGAGAACCAAGCGGAGGTCATGTGTCATGTTATAAGAAAGTACTACTATATGTATAAGGTATATTACAACATTTAATTTGTCTCACATAACAAAAATCTTATTGTCACCTTATTGGAAAGGGACACACGGCTTCTCAACTACATATCCTGCTCGGCTCGCTTTTTAGCTGCAAGTAATAAATCCTTACTATAATAATAGATCCATGCATCCATCCTCCACAATACATAATAAGTAAGTAATAGAAAGATTGATTTTGAACACTGACCTTTGCCTCCCGAGTTCGGTCGCAGCGAGAAGCTGTGCACCAGCATCGGGTAACGTCTCTCGACTATTTCGACGTCAGTGATGCGAGTGTTGGTCATATGAGTGTGGACGCCGCCCGCCCCTTCCCATCCAACTCCCTGCGAGACAGAGACAGGAGATACTACACTTCATTCACGGAGCGCTTTCTCTTTCACACGATCTATACATTAACTAAATTAAGTTGTGATATAATCATAAAATGAAAAATATAAATTAGTTTATATAAGTTTATTATGAATCCAAATAACATTAGTTATATTTTTATTTATATATGTTAACTTATTTCATTTTTCTTTTTGTCTTAAGTCCACAATTTTAGTAGTCTAACCCAACTATTGTTCAGAACTGAGGGTATTTCTTTCTTCCATAATTTTTAATACCTGTTATTTTCATTTTAAATTTTGTAGATTACCCTCATATTTGTAAAATCAAAAATGTGTATGTGTAATGAAATACTTATCAAATAAATTTATTATTATTATTATTATTATTTGGAGAGAAGATGGTTAAAATATAAAATATTTTGTGACGTCGCTTGTGTTATATATAGGTGACGGCGTAGCCATCTCTACCATCAAGTCGACCGTCAGCTTGTTTGGCCACATTAACATAAAAAAGAAATAGTATTACCGCTCCACTGCCACCTGCGACCGTTTCGTAATAGCCCCAACTGTCCTCACCGACTGTCAAGTTGTTCATACAACCCTGAGATGCGGCGCATACCTATAATAATAATAATAATAATACAAGACAAACACTAGCACAAGTATGGCTCCGACGATTAAACAAACTTACAATAATATACATAAGGTTCATAATACAATGCAGCTGTTAGTTTTGTCTCATTCGCACGAACATATTTCGTGCGAATGAGTATTTTTACCTGAAAAGCCTTGAGTACAACGTCAACTATGCGTTGCGAAGTGAGTACGTTACCGCCCACTACGGCCGCATCTTCGGACGGGTCGAGAATCGAACCCGGTGGTATTATCACTTGTACTGGATTTAGGCAACCCTGCAACGAGGTCAGACTGTTTAAAATACATTAATTTATATTGATTGTGAGTCTTTTGTTAAATTTTATAATAATCTATATATAGATTTAAAAAAAATGTTATGTTGGCTTGTGTATGCTTCAAAAACTCGAAAACTAAAACTTGAAATTTTTACATAACATTGCATTTAAATAGAGGAATAATCTTATGTACTTTTTCCCTAAAATTCCAACGGAAACCAATTTAATTTAGGGAAAAAAAACATAATTTTCATATGGTGACAGTTTTATGGATTCAGCTATAGTATATTTATATTATAGTTATTATAATAAATGCGTATTTATGTAATGTTTCTTTTATATAAAGTTTAATACGGAGAAAAATCTCAGGACTGCGCAAACGAAATATATTTCATACCTTGCCCCGTTCCCGGCTTCGCCCAAGGTGCAATTTTTATATAGGTATACAAACTTTCCCTGTTTATCCCTCTTTCCGTGCGTGAAAACCGAATTAAAATCAGTCTAGCAATTTTTTTATATTTGTTGCGAGACTAACGTACGGCTACTGATCTATTATAAATAAAGAATATTTCTAGCACACATGAGTCATAAAATATTGTGAAGATGTCGAAATTATAAACTAAGCGAATTATTTACAACGAAATTGTTTTTTTTTTTTTAGAAAAAAAAGCCATAAGCACAGTTTTCTATAGCAAAGACAAAGAGCAAACCCATCTTTTTAAAAAAAAATATCTTTTGAATCTATTTTTCACAGAATGAGGAACAATATTTATAATTGCTTCAAGTAAACCCATTTTCGCGATATTTTATAAATGTTTTGAATGAATGATTTATTTTTATTATTATAAAAATACGAAATACATTTCGGTTGCTGGGTAGGCGTTCAATTTTTTTTAAAATTTATCTTTTTGAACGGGATTTCATTATACTGTGTTTTTTTTTTATTACCTGATTGAGAGGCACATCGTGTCCGACCATACAGCGGAGGCAGTAAATTAGAGCGGACAGAGTTATAGCTCTTGGCGAATTTAGATTACCCCAAACCTCTACGCCGGTACCGCTGCGAACAGACAACATATTTTACTGACATGCCATTGGCTTCTCACGCGACTTCGTCCGCTATTCCTTTTCTTAAGTGTACAGGGCGCGATGCATTTCGCATACATTTCTTACAGAAGACCACCGCGCAATAACAGTATACGATAACGATATGAAGTAGTCATTCGTTTAGCTGTTCATATCGTTAAACGCTGGTTATTCAATTATATGGCCATTTCATAATATATATATATACAACGATTTCATGAAATGGCTGGCCACCACATATAAATAGGATATAACCTCGTGTATATAGCCTACGTTAGCCACCTAACTATCATGAGGTGGACTGTCAGTTAGTCTACTGATCTTTACATATAAAAAGAGGCAAGGGTAGCAGAATGTTAATATTCCCTAGGGAACGTACCCGTTCAAGAGGGGAAGGGGTTTTTGTCACGTAGTCTGTTTTTACATTGTGTGAAAAATGGGTCACGTAGTATGGGTACGTTCCCCTAACACCGATCAGCCTTATATTTAAATTAAATTTCTAATTCATTAAATTAATTAATTTTTAAATTAATTAATTTAATTATTTAGCCTTAATTTAATTAATTAATTTATTTATTTAATTTATTTATGTTTTAATTAATTAATTTAATATTTTAGCCTAGTTATTTAAAAGAATTGAAAAAGATATTCAATGAAAAGATAATTATACTGACGTGAAATCACAAACAGCGCTTCCAGTGTTCTTGTCAAGTGTCACTGTGAGTGTAATGGGTGTGCCGTTGTCCATCAATTCAGTCGCTCGGAGGACGTTTGAGCCAGTTTTCTCCAACGCGTTTTTCGCTATTTCCTGCAAAAGAAAAACATCGATAAATTAATATAGTATCGACAAAATGTACCTAAAGTATCATTAGTGAAATCTATATATATAATATTTACTTTCAACATGTCTCGGACGGCGATTTCTGCATTTTTCTGTATGTGCGTCATGTAAGCTTGCACCACGTCTAAACCGTACTGATCTATCAACTCACCCACTAGTTGAATGCCCTGAAAAACGATAGATAATAGAACGATGATAAGCGATTTTAAGCTCAAATCTCCTCTCAATAGTGTTAAAAATGACATGATTTTTATTCAGTGTAAAACACAAAGTCTTCGTACAAGAGCATTGACCTTTATTGAAAACATTTAGCAAAAATTTATTGAAATGGAGTTAGCTGATCTTAAATTTCTTCGATTTTGATTAAAAAATATTGTGATTTCATATTGAAAACCAATATTTGATATAAAATATAGCATATAGCACTCGTCGAATTTAGAACTTTTGACATACAATGAGCATTCTACGTACAAATGAACAAACTTGGAAACTTCACCTCTTTATGATAGTATAGATAGATGTACAACTTACTCTTTGATTGGCAGCTACTTGTGCCTTCAAGTCAGACAAGTTATCAGCTAAGTTCCTGGTGCCAGAGCATCCCGGCTCCTTGCCAGGCGACATTAGACCTAAGCATATACAATTTAGATTACTTATTACATTGCATGACAACTGATGCTATAATGGTTTACTCTTAAGATTTACTTAAAAGTTTGTATGCTTACCCTCAACGAGCTCCTTTTCATTGAAAGTCCCAGCGTCGACAAGCAATAAGGATTTGAAAGCAGCGCCCTCTTGCTTGAGCGAGGTGGAGTGAGGGGGCATCGAACCCGGTGTCAACCCACCGATGTCCGCGTGATGACCGCGAGACGCCACGAAGAATATTGGCCGAGATTGAGATCTAGAAAATTATTTATTCTAAAGGGTGCCATTAAATTGTTAGATAACATTATGTTTATGTTTCAAAGAAGATTTTTAAAAATTTTAATGTTTACAAATAACATACTATGGTGGCATTCATCACTGAGCATTCCCTTAAGAATAATTAATAACACAAATGTCACCAAAATACAAATTAAATGCATCTTAATTTTATATTATTATTATTTTATATTAAGCCAGTAAGTATGTAATTAATAGATACTAGATAGGTAGGTAGGTAGCTGTTGAACTGAAATACATTATACATTATACTTATGAATCTCTTCGCCTTCCTATCTTCTAACCTATGATACAAAAATCTAACAAACTAAATGTTAACTTCGCAGTTCGCACTATTACTATTACTAAGTCGTAAAGCGACTCAGTCCTACTGAGCATTTGGTACACCTATTTAAAATAATTTCATTGTATGAAAAAAGCACCAAAATCATATCATGAAAAATTAAATGTTCACAATGAAGAAAGCTTTAAAATGGTAATAAAAAATTGTCAGGAAAGGATTCGTTACTAACTTGTGAAAAACTGGTGTGATGACAGTGAGGTCTGGGAGATGAGATCCTCCTGCCTTCGGGTGGTTCGCCAGCAGCACGTCGCCAGGCCTCAGGGTATCGCCGCGCAATTTCATCTATATGCGAATATCATCCTCACACTATACTATACTATATTAGCTGTTGCACGCGACTTCGTTCGCGCAACTTTATAAAATATAGCCTTTGTTATTCGCTGATGATGTAGCTTTCTATAGGTTAAAGAATTTTTTAAATAGCTCCAGTAGTTTGAGTTTATTCATTACATACATACAATACATTTTTTAGCGAAATAAATGAGTATTTGTTCAAATTTTCTCTCTTTATAATATTAGTATAGATGCGGCTTTGCTTATATATATTCTTTCATTTTGCAACGCGGACAAAGTCGCGGGCACCAGCTAGTTGGGCCATAAGTGTATATTTTTATAATTATATAATTAATACAAAATTGTGTGTTAAAAAATTTTAAATAAATATTTCAATTTTACATTCTATCTCTGCCTCCTTGAACCTAACGTTACAAAGTGTGTGACACTGACCTGATACTGAACGGTCTCCTGCATGGCGCCCAAATGTACGGGAATATGAGGAGCGTTTGAGACCAATCCGCCGTCCGAGCCGAACAGCGCGCACGAGAAGTCCAAACGCTCCTTTATGTTCACGGATATCGACGTGCGTTGGAGCACCCTGACACAGACCGTTTTGGTCACCACTCCGAAGGATAATGATCAGTGCACATTGGAGGACGGCAAGACAAACAATTTCATTTTTTTTTCATAGTAATTTGTACAGCCAAGGTAAGAAAAGGTTCGTCACCATAACATCGACATGAGCAGCTATCAGTCATGCCAACGTTTCATTTCAAACGAAACATTGCCGTTTGCTTAGCGCCTTAGTTTCAAAAGGTACAAAGTGTCTACGACTTGATGGAAGGAAAGAATTTTAAAACTGACGAAGGTTTTCGTACCCCTAATACACTTTTGTCGCTTTTTATATAATTAAAATTTCATTGTATCATTGTAAACTACTATCAAGTCCTCCAATTGGCGCCGGCCCTAAAGGCCACATTGAAGTGTTAACAAAATACTATGATGTCCTCCAATTGGCGCCGGCCCTAAAGGCCACATTGAAGTGTTAACAAAATACTATGATGTCCTCCAATTGGCGCCGGCCCTAAAGGCCACATTGAAGTGTTAACAAAATACTATAAAGTCCTCCAATTGGCGCCGGCCCTAAAGGCCACATTGAAGTGTTAACAAAATACTATGAAGTCCTCCAATTGGCGCCGGCCCTAAAGGCCACATTGAAGTGTTAACAAAATACTATGAAGTCCTCCAATTGGCGCCGGCCCTAAAGGCCATATTGAAGTGTTAACAAAATTACTAGGAAGTCCTCCAATTGGCGCCGGCCCTAAAGGCCATATTGAAGTGTTAACAAAATACTAGGAAGTCCTCCAATTGGCGCCGGCCCTAAAGGCCATATTGAAGTGTTAACAAAATACTATGAAGTCCTCCAATTGGCGCCGGCCCTAAAGGCCACATTGAAATGTTAACAAAATACTATAAAGTCCTCCAATTGGCGCCGGCCCTAAAGGCTACATTAAAGTATTAAAGTTTGATAACTCACCTTCCCATCTGTTCAGCTATCGACATGAATCGGTGCGAGAATATGCTCAATTGTATCGAATCGAGGTCCGTGGTAACGTTTCGGAGTCGACCCGACCCAATTGTGATCCGAATGTCGCCGAATTTGGTTATATCGGCGCGACAATCTGAGATCGAAAAAAAAAAAAAAAAAAAAAAACATTGTCATCCATTCATCTAACTAAGCAGAGGTCACACTATGTTTTTAGTTCAAGTTAAGTAAATGTAGTTCTATGGCAAAGCGTGTTCGACTTTGCATAGTCAAGTCTAGCGTGAGTTTAATGATCGCACTCGCTAGCGCTGTAGAAAATGACAAAAATAATGTAGAAGTTTCATGATGTTTTTGATAGTGTATTTAACGCGTCGACCGACTATAATACTAGATACACAATCAGCTACAAAAAAAAGTCCCACTTGAACATTTGGCTGCGCTTTTTTATTAGTATAATTCGATCCGTTCAACAGCAAACGCAGTGCCACAATGCTCCTTTAGAAATTGCAAAAATCACACATATAGGACGCTAAAAAAAGGAGGATTTTTTTATTTTCGGTAAGTGAATGAATGATATATCTATAATATATAAGTTAAGCGTTATGCCACTTATTTGGTTTTGTTTTATATGAGACTGACTGTGTATCTACTATCTAGTATTATAGTCGATCGACTATTTAACATAATTGAATTAAAATATAGATCAAAACTAATAAATCACTATTATTATTTTTTTAAATCCGTCTACAAATGATTGAGATATAGATCTGGATCGCCGCGCAACTTTAAAGTCCCATAACTATTTCATTTTTTGAGATATTTTAATAATTCTTTTACATTTTTGTTTCATTTTATTCAAATTTAATATAATTGAACATTTTAAAAAAGAATGCAAACTTGTTCATTGTAATTATAATTAACTCACTTGGCTCCACTAGAATAGTAGATAAACTATCCATAATGATTGCGGGTCCATAGATCTCCTGTTCCGGTAGCAATTTATTGAGCAAATACACATTCGTATCTTGATATCCTCCATCGAAATACACTTTGACAATCTGGAAATAATCATTAAAAATACTACAATGGACTCTGTAGTTCAAAAAACACGCGAAAACACAAACTTAACACACATACAAACACATCATTAAGAAACGAAAAAAAAAAAAAAAATTATTCGTCCACTCTTCAATATCTTTTAGTATTGGATATTTATCTTTTGTAATTTTTATATTTTAATTTTATATTTTTTTTTATCTTGCTATTTGTGAGTACTATGCTTTGTGCAATCTGAGTAACCTGGAACCTCACACAGTTACAACCATTACTTTGTATGTAACAATTAGGTTAAATTTGAATGTATATTGTGTGGTTTTGTGATTGTTTGGAACTAATTAATGCATTATTATTATTATTACCTTTTCTGAGGCCGGTTTCACGCCTTTTCCACTAGATGGCGCCGATTCTTCGGGAACAACGCTCAAACCAACGCCTCGCACTCTTATGTCGTCCACTATCACATCTCGATCAGACAATGTAAAGCCGAATTCATTTTTGTACCTGAGAAGCGTTTTAGATATTTCAATTTGCTCTATTAAAAATTATTAGAAGAAGAAGAATTGTTACTGTGTTGGCTTCCTAATAAAAACACAACTAAATAAATAAAAATCTATATCAATAAGTAGTGGCAGCCCATTACCCTTACTCTTCCTAACCAATCTATAGTCCTATCATTTTATGGTCCGCAGAGCACTTGTAGCAACTGTCTGGTCGCTTGTGTGGTGACGGTAGCCATCTACCACCAAGTGGTACGTTCCACTGAGCTATTACTGAGCTATTAGAAGAATAATAATAAGGTGGGACAGATCGTCTGGTGGCCGTTGTCACACTCTTATATTACCGAAGTTTACCGAAAAATAACGACGTGTACTTATATATTATCTTATTATCGCACTTACGCCCCCATTCTGTTTTGCTTGACATATAAAAATAAAAAAAATATATAGAAGAAATTACTCTGCCCCGTAACTTAGTCAGTTTTGAAATTTGTCAGCATAAATCAGGTCAGTGTTAAATTACATTATATACAAACATTTTTCGTTTTTCGTTTTTTATTAATTCACATGTTGACATTAGGTAATTGTATTATTCTTATTTGTTACTTATTTATATTATTTGTATTTGTACTTGCTAACTTACTTGTATTAATTGAAATAAATTCACGTATTTGACATTGCATAACATAAAATTATTGTATAACTGCATAGAATCGATGGACTTATAACTGATTTTGCATGCCAGATTCTGGTAAAAAGCGCGATCTGTATTACTCATGTATTTACCTAACCATCAATTGTACCGCTTTTTTAGCAAATAAATGAGTTTGAGTTTTGAGTTTGAGTTTGAACATTTTTTTTTATATATATACATACCAAGAATATTCAAAGAATGGTAAACATTCAAAGAAATAAAATTACACACCTTTCAACAAAAGCCGTATAAAAGTCTCCGTGTTCACAAGAAGTCGAAGAGTTGGTTTGCACCGGAGACACCATTAAGGCGCAATCTGTTCCGGAGTAACGCAAATGCAGATACGGTTCTACCTTTATACGACACTCAGGGATACCCTTTAAAGTTTAGAAAGATGTTTATTCTCACAAAAAAAATATATATATTATACAAATTCACTTACACGAGAAACTTAAAAACTAACAGGTGAGAGACACAAAATTCAAATTGCATGCATACTACCACATAATAATAATTATATATAATATCCAAGAGTGAACATATAAACAAAAAATATATATATATGAAAACGGTAAAGACTTACTGAATAAAAATAAATACTTAATACAAAATGATTAGAAATCAGAAATGGGTTCTAGAAATCGGAGAAACAACAAAATAATGCATGACAAACAGAAAAAAATATATAAATATAAATGTGTGTGTTCAAAATGTCTTAAAACTTAACGAACGCTGAGTTGGATTCGACGTTTGACCTCTTTATCGAAATCGGCTCTGTCTAATTGGACCTAATCCGTACTAATATTAAAAATGTGAAAGTGTGTTTGGATGTATGGATGTTTGTAACTCTTTCACGCAAAAACTACTGAACCGATCACCATTAAATTTTGCATACACGTTGTCTGAACACCAGAAAGGTCATAGGGTACCTTTCATCCAGAAAAAAAGGACTATTCCCGAGGGATAAATAAAAAATAAAAAACTAACGCCTGGCCAAAGTGTTATAGCGACACGAGGTCAAGCGTTATATTGCTTTTTTTTTTTTTTTTTTTCAACGCGCACGAAGTCGCGAGCACCTGCTAGTAGATATACACACACACACACACACACCTGTGACTTGAGTTTGTCTCTGCAAACGGCAGCAAGCACTTGCAGTTCCTTGTCGATTAGGGCAAAATTATCTGGAGCATAGACACAAGCGGACGCCACTTGGGCTTCTTCAACTACGTGTGCAAGTGCCATACCGTACGCAGACAGTATACCTTAGTAAAACATACGACACTTCATTAACACAATCTTTAACAAGCTTTAATTTAAAAAAAAAAAAATCCTAACCCTTCCTAATCCTTATCCTTAATCCTACGTCGCTTGTGTTATAGAGCGACGGTAGCCATCCACCATTAAGTAGAACGTCAGACTGTCTGTCGAGATTAACATATATATATAAAAAAATAGTTTTTGTCAATATACTGTGAAAATACAGTCAGTATATTGATTTTTTTTAAATTAATTTTTAAATTTTTTTATAACCGGGGTTTCTTGCCGAGATCTTCCCCCTACAAGTAGCATTCCGAACCGATTGATTGTAGTTTTTAATTATATATATAAAATGTGAAATATCTGAAATGTTTTATAAAAGCTTACATCGAATAAATGATTTATTAATATTATTATTAACGTTTAGAATGAAGATGGCGGGACGTACAATCAAATTATTTAGAAGCGAATTTACGAAGCAAACGATGACGTCACAAGATCGTGACAAAGTATAGTTATCCATTTAGCCGCTTGGTTTTGTAGGATAGTGGCCGCAACTGTACCTGCGTACTTGTGAACGAGTACAGTGGTCTGCGCAAGTTGCGTTGCCAACGCGCAAGCGTGTTGACCGCCCGCGCCGCCGAAACATGCGAGGGCGTGCTGCGACGCGTCGTGACCGCGCGCCGTCGTCAGCGCCCTGAACACACACGACCGTTTAGTTTCAACTATTTCTCATAAAGATTCGACTAGATAAAATTACAAATATCTGACACTAATAAACTTGTTTAGGCTGTAAAATAATTTCAGTTCAAGACACTTAGCTACAAAAAATATATCTTATATATATAAAATTCTCGTGTCACAGTGTTTGTAAAAAAACTTCTCCGAAACGGCTCCGATTTTTATGAAATTTTTTGAGGTCTGAGAATTAGGTTGTAAATTATTTTTTATACCTCAAAAATTTTTTTTTGTCAAAACAACGTTTGCGTGGTCGACTAGTCTATACTAATATTATAAAGAGGAATGATTTGTTTGTTTGTTTGCCTATTCAATGCTCCGAAACTACTGGACCGATTTAAAAAATTCTTTCACTGTTCGGAAGCTATATTATCAGCGAGTAACATAGGATATATTTTATAAAGTTACGCGGACGAAGTCGCGTGCAACGGCTAGTAAGAGATAAAAGGAAAATGAAAAAAACTTGTAATAATAAACTTTCCCCAATTCTCTTACCTAATAGGTCTACACATGGTTTCATTAGCAACGTTGATGAATCCCATAGCCACTTCTTCCATGGTCATCTGAAAAGTAAAATAGAAAAAAAATATATCAAAATTCTCCAATCGATGGTATCTTGACTCAACTACTGTTTAGAATTGTTTGTGCGACTGTTAGGAATAGATTCACTTCTAAGTCATAACATAAGTCTGTGGCGTTGCTTGTGTTATAGGCGACGGTAGCCACCTAACATCAAGTGTCGTCAGGTTGTTTGACGAACTTAATATTTTAAAAAAAATATGTGTGTGTGTGTGTCAGCTCCGACGCACGAGTGGAGTTTACTCCTTACGAACGATTATAAAATACATATATTAGTAAATGAGGGTAAATGAATGCATTTTGTTAGCTTTATTAGTTTGTTAATTTTTTCAATTCACAAATAAATACAAAATATATTATATGTATTATATTATATTAATTTTGTATTGAAGAATATTGTAGCCTGTAACGCGTAACGTGTGACATGTAACATTTGATTTTACTCCCATAAATTTTCATACCCCGAGCTTATATATGAAAATCGATTCTTAAGGAGAAAACTCTTATTATAACGCTTGTTATATATTAATTTTTAGGAATTAGAAATTACCTCTTTCCCTCCATCTTGTTTCAAGTAGGCATTAATTTCTGCGGTGATCTTTTTAAAGGCGTTCACAGTGGCCTCCTTGTCTAAAGGCTCATTCTCATTGGGTCCAAATATTTTTGGAAAATATTCCGGTAACAATCTTCCTGTAATTTAAAAGTAGATTGTGTCATTCAACAGAGGGAGAGGTACATTAATATAAGATCATTTGCAATCCACATATCATTTGGTACGAGTAAGTATTCACTAAACATTATTGAAATTAATAATCTGGGACACTACTCCGAGTCAAATCCTTTTCTCTAAGCGATTCATGGCCCTTTTAAGACTTATTCATTAGATTTACTTACTAATTTATTCATTACTTACTTAGTAATTAATAGTAGATTATTCTTTTGTAATTATGGTGCCGTGCATTTGCCAAGACATTATAATTTTTACAGAAACAAAGATGTCTAATGTCGACAGTCACTATATATTTTGACAGGTAGATAACAAATTTATGTGCTTTCCATGGACACTAACTAAAATAACTGATTTTATTATTATTATTATATTTACAAGTTTTCTCTTACCAAGCAAGAGATTCGCGTCGGTGACAGTTAAGGGCCCCCCTTTCCTGTAGCAAGCGGGGCCGGGATGGGCTCCCGCCGATTCTGGACCGGCAACGAACAAACCCGACCGAAACGCCAACATTGACCCCCCACCCGCTGCCACTGTGTTTATATCTTAAAACGATTCAATTCATTTCAAGTTATAAATCAATTTATTTACTAGAACTAGCCGTAGTTGCACAACAACGCATTTCTTTAATGTTAAGCTAGACATACAGACGGGCTGACGGTATGTACACTTGATGTTAGGTGCACTGCCGGCCATAGAAGGATTAAGAATGAGTTCTTATTTAACTTTCATAATTCTCCCACATCATAACCTTTCTTTTTTTTTAATCTATGTAAGGATTTTATAACAGACTAGCTGTTGCACGCGACTTCGCCCGCGTAACTTTATAAAATATAGCCTATGTTACACGCTAATAATATATAGCTTCCGAACAGTGAAAGAATTTTTCAAATCGGTCCAGTAGTTTCGGAGCCTATTCAATGCAAACAAACAAACAAACAATCAAATCTTTCCTCTTTATAATATTAGTAGAGATAAATTATAATTAAATATATTTCTATTGTAAGTAAGGTCATATAATAAAATAAAAATATACACACACAACTGTTTTAAAAAAAATGCTATATATAAAATAATCTTTTGAATATTCATTTATAAAATTACATTTTTTAAAAGATAAAAAAACTGGGCAAGCCTTGTTTAAAAATGAAACAATCCTTAATACTGGCATCCCTTGATCACTCACCGAAACACAACAGCACACACAATCATGCTGTTATTTCGCGGTGGTCTTGTGAGGGGGTGGTTACTGTCGCCAGACGGGCTGCCCAAATGCCCAAATGCCCAAATGTATGAGTGGAATGTATGAGATGAGCTCACTCACCCAATTGAGGCGCTTGTATGGTGACGCCGGCTGTTGTCGCTTCGTGGACATGTTCCAACTTGCCCGCGTACCGCGACACGTCAGTCGACGTCCCTCCCATGTCGAAGCCTGTACAAGTTGTACAATCGACTGAAGTTGATTGAAAAGTGCTCTGTGACGTTTCAAAAAGTGATGTTCATTCATTCATTTCACTGATCTGTAATATATACCACTGGACAGGGTGCTGTCAAATTGTTTTTATGCCTATTTGAAAAACGCCATTTTCACGCTGTAGGCTATAGTGTCTATGGAGCGCAAGTAATTGCAACTAAAATTAGTGATCCAATAATTAAAATTGTCCATGGAACATTTACAGAGTTTCCTGAGGACTTAAAACACTCCCTAAGACATCAACGAATAGAATAAAACAGACACTATAATACATTTATCTATGGAATAAAAATACGCAAACGTCAAAATTAGTTCTCGCAACAATCGATTGCGGCGTTTCCAAATGGCGACAAGTTTGGTCTAGTTGCTAGTAAACCCAGCTGTTAACCAAACGGTCGCGGGTTCGAATCCCGCTTGAGGCAAATGTTTATGTGTTAACATTTTACCTTTGTAGTACCTTTGTACCAACTGTCTTATATCCATAATACAAGCATTAGTTGCTTAGTGTGGAACTAGATGGTGTTGTGTGGAATGTGTGAAGATATTTATATTATTATATTATTATTAATATTAATTAGCTGTCATTTGTATGGCCTGTCCAGTGGTATATATTACAGGTCAATGGTATGACATTAAAAGCGTACCAGTCAGTTGAGGTCGTTGTCGTATCGCACGCTTAGTATTAATGTGACCGAATTAAAAAAATCACTTTTTTGATAAATGTTTTGTAATTAGGAGTTGGGTTGTTTATTTGGACATTAATAACACAAGATGTTAGTTTTACAGTTAGTTTTTTTTCCATAAATATAGAATATGAAACACAGATTTGAGTGAAAGTTTAATTTGAATTGAAAACTATTTAAGTTGTTTATCTAACTCGTTTAAGACTTATTCTGAATTAGGTCACTTTAATACTAAGCGTGCGGTATGTACGCACACCTTAAAGTTGGAATTGTAGTTCTGATAATTATATATCGGTCGGACGACAAAAGTATTGGGATTAAACATAAAGTGGTTTAATTAATGTACCCCAAAGTAGAAGAGTGTAAAAAATATGTTCACTTTCAAAACGTTACAAGCATTATTTTATTATTATAACATTGTTACGAGCACTATTAAAACGTTGTAAGATTATTTTTTATAATTAACGGATTCTTACAGAACAGTTAATAATATACCACATAGGTACTACTGAATAACCTTTTTCTTTCTGTTTATATTGTTAAAAATTAAAAGTGAGAATCTGTAATTCATTGTAAAAAAAGCTATTGATTCTATTAAAATGAATAAATAAATAAAAATAATACAGCAAGAAAATCAATAATTTATAACTTAAAAAAAAATACATAACTTTTCTAACGCTCTCAATTTTCCCTTGAGCGAGATTGAAGCGCTCTTGAAATCTAGGCGCTTCAATAAAAATTCAACCTTAATACGTTTAAATAAGGACCAATTACCTATGACAGGCAGTTCTGTCTCCTTCTGGTATGACGTCACTGCGTACCCTACTACGCCGCCGGCTGGACCCGACAATATAGCTCGGGATCCATTGAAACTGAAACATTTAAGCACTCACTTGTACTTAGAAAATTATTATAAGAATTTAGAAAACCTATTACAAAAACGAATAATAGTAACCTTGGACGGGAAAGTAAACTATCTATAACTATTCATGTTTCTTTGAAGCATTTAAAGACAAAATTAAAAATTAAATTAAATTTTTTAAATTAAAATTTTAAATTTTAAAATTTGTAAAATAAATTCATATGGCCATTATTGTTTGCGTTAATTATTATTAGAATTAGAGAAAAAAAATAACGTTCAAAAGGGTCATGTCGCATAAGCACAGTAGTACTTACAAAACTTTTTTGTATACAAGTTTTGCCCGCCACTCTGTCCGCGCGGAATGTAACGTACCCTATGTCCTTTTGTGAAACCCTGACAACCTGTATACAAAATTTCACGGTGATCCGTGGAACAGAGAAGACATAGGAACCATAAATTGGACATATGGAATCTTACATTCACCGACGCGTACGAAGTCAGGGGCAAAAGCTAGTTTATTAAAAGTTCAAATTATTACAATATATTATTACTTACAGATTCATTGGAGTCAACCCTCCATCACTTTGCATGAACAGGACATTAGTATTCTTCAAGGCATCGGAAAAGCCACCTGCGAAGCCTCTCATATACTCCCTTATGTGAGGTGTGAGGTAGGCGTCAGCGGAAGCGGTATACCCTCGAGGCACCATCCTCACCATCGATGTGACGGAATGGGATAGGGAAACTTGGGTAAATCCTGAAAATTGTAAAAGATTCGGATAGCTTATTGAAAATTGTTTAAAATTCATGTATAACTTTTAATAAAATTATACTATTTTAAAGCTATTTTATAACGATATTTCGCAATTTTACAAATTTTATATATTAAAACCTTTCTCGTTTAACGCTCTTTGTATTAGTGAAAACCGCATTAAAATATGTTGCATAGTTTAAAAAATCTAAAGATAAACGGCGGAAAGCGACTTTAATTTATACTATGTAAATATTATGTTATAAATGTGTATACATATTTCAAAATGTACAAAATTCATACCTAACTCTTCAGCAATCTTTCCGACTCTCATCTCGTGTTCATGGAAAGTATAACTGTGAGCCAGAACGACGGCAACACTCTCTATGCCTTTCTCTTTCAACTTCATCAAATCTCTCTTAACTTCTGGTTCATCCAAGTCTTTCACTACCAGCATTTTTTCACCAGTAGTACCAGTCACCTCTCGCCAGGAGTTAGGCTTTTTCAACTGACATCTATCTTCTAGGGCTGGGATAACTCTGCAATCTACTTCAACCACCTCTGTGTATAATACGCCCGGCCGCTTTATATTCTAAAAAAAAAAAAATAAAAAAAAAATATGGACACCGTGGACACCCGGCAGCGTAGGGGCCTTATATGGGTGAGGTTGCGGGAACTTTATGGCACGACATCTGCGCCCCGCCTTGGCTATCCAGCGCGGGATGACTTTTAGTTTAGTTATGTACTAATAATAAAAATTTACTCAGAGAAATCACCTTTTGAGAATAGTCTGCCCTTTCACACTAACTACGAGTAATAGACAAAACGCTCTTAAAAGTTGACCAATTTTCCAACTTACCAAATCGAATATATGTGGACGCGCTTGATTTCCAATAAGCAATAAATCTTTGAAACCCTTATTAATGACAAGCGCCATTTTAGCGCCCTTCCTCTCCAACAATGCATTTGTCGCTACCGTGGTGCCCATTCGTATTGATTCTATGAGAGATGAATTCACTTTTCCCTCCTTGTCCAAAGCATTGCCTGTCTCCTGTAATGGATATCATATAAAAATGTAATGCAGAAAAAAATATTTTATTTAACCCTTGCCATGCTAAGTGTGCATGTACCCTAAAGTTAGAGTTACGTGTAAGCAGTCTGGGAGAGAATAAATATCAGATACTCTAGCTCTACCAGAAATACCTCGGCTCATGTAGGTACAAAACGAGCTAACGTTTTAGAATGAATAAACACATATTAGTCTCTTTGAAGCTGTAAAAATGTTAACGGTACATAGAAATTATATAGAGATGGCTAATAATAAATAATAAGAACTAAATAATAAATAAGACATATAATTATCCGTTGTTTTCATAACAATAAGAAATAAATCTAAATTGAATATATCCACATAAATGTCAAACTGAAATCAATTTTATTACTGTATGTCTAAGTGTAGTTTCTCATTTGTTTAAGGCAAAGACTTAGCAGAAAAGAATTATATTCATGCTCTAATTTGACTTCATAGAGAATTCTGAGAAAAAAATTTGTACCTAATAATAAAAACAGTAATAATTGCCAAAAAAAAAATTAAAAAATTTCAGTGACAGCTTATAAATTCATTTCTGTTGCCGAGGTTTTTGTGTTAATTGTGTTGTTTTTGTGTTGTTAACACAAAAATATAATATTATATAATATACCTCTTGCAAAATTCTTCTTATAGCTTCCCTGGGCGCGTCATCATAGTTCTGTGGATCCACTGATAAGAGTTTCATAACACGCACTTTGCCACTAGGACAACGAGCATATACATCGGTAAATGTCCCTCCTCGATCAATAGCAAATTGGAAACCTTTCGGAGGGCTCATTTTGAATCACACAATCTGGAATTCCAAAATTATATTAGAAATAAAATTATCAATAACTAGCGACCCGCTACTGGCTTTGTCCAGGGTGCAATTTTAATATATGAAAATCTTCTCCATTTATCCCTTTCCATATGTGAAAACTGGATTGAAATCGGTCCACCCATTCTCGAGTTTTTGAAGCATACACAACATACATACATACCAACTTAACATTTTTATATAAATGTATAAGAAAAAAAATATTTATAATTAATTTTTTATTGATCACCTATAAAATAAAAATGAATAGCTGATTTATGCAATCAATAAATAATAGGTATGATTTCAAACGTTACCTAATGTTGATGCCAAGTCCTTACTATTCCAGGAGCCGTGCCACTACTTAATTGTTTAATAGTTCATGAAATGTAGTAGAAAATATTTTGAACAAATCTTTTCAAAAATAGGTACCTACCTACTTATCTGAACGCGCAGCAAAAATATTTTCAATTTATTATATTGTGTAACCACTGTAACAGGTTTGTGTCAAAAAAATCTCAGTTTATTATACTTTTAGTATTAAATTGAGATTTAAAATTGAGAACGAAATAATAAGTAGGTACTTACATAAATCAAATATAAGATGAGAGTAAAATTAAACAAATAACGCACAAAGTTAATTATAGTAGGCACTAGCTAGGCTCTTAATATTTTGGTAAATAGCAAATTATCAAACAGGTAGTTAAGGTCAGCTATACATACACCAACCGACAAATTAAACCAAATAGAAGATTATTATCCTATTTATTTGGTAATTATTTACATTATCTTATCAATTCTTATCAAACCTGTCTAGAGAGTACTATATTCCTTGCTGTCTGGCATTGAGTAAATAGTACTTAACCAGTATTACTCTATGTTGTCTGGCTATCTGCTGACTGCCGTCCTGTGCTGCTGTCATTACATTATATATTTTTTTGAATTTTATGGCCTGGTAACTAGAACTTTAAGCCAAACTGTCATTTCTATAGAATGATATTATTCCAAGTATTATTCATATTATTTCTACTTATTATTACTCTGAGCTTCATAGTGAAATAGACGTCAAGAGTTTAATACTTATCTGTCTTGGCTGTGGTTCAAAACGTGTTTTTTTTTTTTTTTGCGACAGTTTGAGAATTGTTTGAGAAAGTATAAAATCTACTCAATCTCAATTTGATCTCAATCGCTTGTTTCCATCTCATCTTATAATTCTTGTATGCTATTTATAAGATTTGTTTCACTTGGTGCATATTTAAAAAGAATGGGCCGAAGAAATCGTAATGTAAATAAATTCGCTCAGCGAAAACGCGATCGCAAGGAACAGGTAAAACATTAGACTCAACATGCGTTATGTTTTTTATTTTTTTCTCTAATTTTACTGTTAATTGTAGGATAAAAACGGTCAAGAAAAGATCGGAGATACACGTAAGAATTATGAAGAGATTAAAAGAGAAAATGCTGTTTTCGAGGAATATTATAAGGTAATAATAAAAACATAACCTCTATCTAAAATTTTAATTATTAACTAGCATCCCGCCACCGGCTTCGCACGTCGCACTGTCTAACCTTCTAAAAAAATCACGGTCAGCCAACTCGACGG
Source organism: Synanthedon myopaeformis (assembly GCA_944738685.1). NCBI lineage: Eukaryota > Metazoa > Arthropoda > Insecta > Lepidoptera > Sesiidae > Synanthedon > Synanthedon myopaeformis. The sequence goes on along the minus strand of OX122936.1, from coordinate 1,979,538 downwards.
TCTATAATGTAATTTTTAGCAGAAATTTTCAAAAAACCATTTCTTAGTGGATGCTTAAGTTATAAAATAAACCTATGCACCAAATTTCAGCTTTCTAGACCTAGTAGTTGGCTGTGTTTGATAGTTACAAACAATTTTATTAGTACCTATTAGTTTGAATGAAAATTTTTTATGTAAAGTTTGGCGAGGCTTTGTGCAATGAAATTTATAGAAATTTAATCACTAAGATATTATTTTCACTATAAATGTCATTGTTGTCGTTAACAAAAATTTCTGAAGCCAAATACAAGACTATATTAGAGATATGCAAAAAATAATAAAAGATATTATTGTCCCTTTCACTTAACAGTTTGAATGTAAACATATATCTGCTTCACTCGTATTTATATTTTCCATTGATCACATTTTTCAGGAACAAAAGGTTTGTCCCGAAGTTGAGTGGTCAACTTTCATGGAGACTCTTAAAAAGAATTTGCCTACAGCTTTTCGGATCACAGGCTCCAAATGCGAGGCAGATGCCCTCATGAATATAATCAAGAGTGAATACTTCTCTGAAATTCTAAATATGAAATTAAAAGTGGAGGGTAATGAAGAGGAAGAAATAAAACCCATTAATCTCCCATGGTAATCTTTTTAATAATAATTTAATAATATAGAATTTCAATAAATAACACAGATTAATAATAAAATAAATGGTATCTCTCTTAAACATACTTACATGAGTTATTTTTAACCGAGTACATCTTTGTCTTTATGAAACATTATCTGTTACATGCGACTTCCACTGCGTAATTTTATAAAATATAGCTTGTGTTACTCGCTGATAATGGAGTTTTCTATAGGTGAAAGAATTTGTAAAATTGGTCTAGTGGTTTTTGAGTTTATTCATTACAAACAAAAATACAAATCTTTTCCATTTATATAATATTACTATAGATATACGTTCAGCACTTAAACAATGCCATATTATATTGTAATCTCTATTAATATTGTAAAAAGAGGATTTTGTATGTTTGTAATGATTATAAACTCAAAAAGTATTGGACCGATTTTGAAAAATTCTTTCACCTATAGAAAGCTACATTATCAGCGAGTAACATAGGCTATATTTTATAAAGTTACGTGGGCGAAGTTGCGTGCAAGAGCTAGTATGATATATTTGTCAATACCAATTTTCAGGTATCCGGGTGGTTTTGCATGGCAACTGTCTGTATCTCGCACAGATATCCGTCGTAGTGAGGCCCTTTACAAGTTGCACAATTTCCTCGTGGCCGAGACAGCTGCCGGTGGAGTCTCCAGACAGGAAGCAGTATCCATGATACCACCAGTTGTGTTGGATGTCAAACCGCATCACAAGGTAATTCGCATTTTACACAAAACTATGGCATTTATTTTATTGAACATATTTATGAAATTATATTTTATAGATATATACTAGCTATATTTTATAGACCCACTTCTGGTTAATATGAAATGGTGATAGGCAGATGTCTGATAGGATTAGTGTACAACCGAAAGTCAATTACTAGCCAAAGACGAAGAGCTCTAAGAAATTTTCTTCAAAATAGGCTTTAAATGATTTTAAAAGTTTAATATTGAAGGTTTATGTCAACTGTATATATATAATATAGAAAGGTAATTTAAATAATTTCTAGAAGTTGTTCTAGAGAGGATAAAAAAATCACCTTGCAATTTATTTGTCACAAAAAAATATAATAACATTCTGAAATAATATGAATTATAACATTTATTTGTTTATTTAGGAATCTTCGGCTTTGGCCAGGTTTTGAGCCGAAGCCGAAGTTTTCACCAAAGGTGGTTTTCTTGGCCGAAGTTAGCCGAAGCCGAAGCTTCGTTCATACACTAGATAAGATTGACTATAGTCTGGTCGCGTTAAGAATGCTGTGAGTCATCGTTGTCAATCGGTCTTGCCACGCCCCCTAACCAATAAGGTCGCTCAAAATTAAAAAGTCAAGTTCACAATGACTAGTTGAAGGCAGACCTTTGAACGAAACAAACGATTGTATCGTTTGTGTGTTTCTTCAATTTTAAAATTTAAAAAATGAATACCTCACCCATTCGTAAGAATAAAAGTGGCGCGATAATTCATAATGGAGAAAGACGAGTAATTTACAATGTTTTTAAATACTTTTAATACTATAATAAATACGAAGGGAGATTCCACTGACACTGATTAAAATATATTAATAAGGGCTTTATTTTTATTTAAGACAATTATGTAAGTTAATTTTTATCCAAATAGATTATATATTTTAAAATATAATCTGTTTGATTTTTAACTCCACTGTGAATACACCTTTACCCTACCGTTGCACTGATGACTCACTGCATTCTTAACGCGAACAGACTATAGTCTTGTTACTAAACTCTCACCAAATTAAAATAACCGATCTTCAATTAAAATAGTCAGGATAAACTAGTGGTCTAGCACTATATTTGTAACTGTTTATAACATACGAGTACATTATCACTGATGTTTGATAAAAAAATGTAATATAATGAATGTAGTAATATGGTACTGTTTTCAGGTGTTAGACATGTGTGCAGCGCCCGGCTCAAAGACAGCACAATTGATTGAATTTCTGCATTCAGATGAGGACTCCATGCCTACTGGTAGGTTGCTGATTATATTTTATACATAATATATTCATAATAGTGATTTTCTATATTTGAAACCCATAAAATACAAATATCACAAAAAAACAAATTAAATAATAAATAATAATGGCGTTATGATTCATGCCTAATAACATTTTAGAAGACATATATATTAATGACAAGAAAAATATTATACTAGGCTAATATATTAGGCTTATATATTATATTATATATTAGGCTAATATAGCCTATGTTACTCGCTGATGAAAGTATTTTTCTATAAGTGAATGAATTTTTAAAATCGGTCCAGTAGTTTTTGAGTTTATTCATTACAAACAAAAATACAAATCTTCTCTGTTTTTAATATTTGTATAGATTTAACTAGCTTTTGCTCGCGCTTTTCGTTCGCGTAACTTTATGAAATATGTTACTGGCTGGTAAGGTAGTTTTCTTTTTTAAAAGAATTTTTCAAATCGGTCCAGTAGACCATCCATTCCATATTATCCTTGATCCTTCTATGGTCGGCAGCGCACTTGCAGCACCTATGTCGTTGCTTGTGTTATAGGCGACGGTGGCCACTTATCATCAAGTGTTTGTATAGATTTTTAATCTATACAGCCTGTCTGTCGATCATCAAAATGATGATATACTGATGAATGACAGGTTTCGTGATGGCGAATGACGTGGACAACAGCCGCTGTTACATGTTGGTGCATCAAGCCAAGAGGCTGAACTCGCCCTGCATCCTCATCACCAACCACGACTCCGCGTTGCTGCCCAACGTCCTCATCACAGATGAACAGGCGAGTTTCATATCGTTCACTGTTTTTGAAAAATTCTTTTAGGCTCGTTGGGCACTTTTTGTATGGGGAAAAAGCGCTGTACTCGCGTGACCGTCACGCTTGAATATAAATTGTATATATGTCAAATTGTGTGTGTGTATTTGTGTTTATTGAATAGGTTAAGGAATAATAGAGATGTATTTGAAAATGGAAAAAAAATGGACGACATTTTTGGGTATTGTGATCACAAATTTTCCAATTTTGCAGTTATTTTAAATAACAATGCTCTTGATTGCAGTCATAAATTCTGATTTAATTGAGTTTGTACGTTTTGTATATAAAAAAAAAAATTATTGCATTATTAATTTATTTAGCAGCTAAACCTTATTATGATGCAAAGATTTTGATATTTTTTTTTTAACTATGATTAAAAACTTTGACACTTCGTCTTAACTTTGACACTATTTGTTGTATTTTTTTGTCTTGCACAAAGATATACCCTTGGCAAGTTATTTAAAAAAACGGGTCATTTAATTTCAATTTCAAATTTTTTAAATTGAAACTTCTTTAAGCACATTGGCCACTTTTGGGAAGAGTAAAAAGCACTGAATTAGCTGTAATTAAATAATTATTATAATTGTTAAGCTCAGTTTTCACTTTATCTGATTTGATTTTTAAAAAATATAAAACGTAGAATCCAACGCTCACGAACCAACTCAAGTTCGATCGGATCCTATGCGACGTGCCGTGTTCAGGGGACGCGACTTTGCGCAAGAATCCGGACATTTGGCTCAAGTGGTCGCCTGGCAACGGGAACAACCTGCACGGCATCCAGTACCGGATACTGCGACGCGGGTGCGAACTCCTCCAAGTAGGCGGAAGACTGGTCTATTCCACCTGCTCCTTCAATCCAGTAGAGAACGAGGCGGTTATCCACCGCGTGTTGCAGGAGGTCGGTGGTAGCATGGAGCTGATCGATGTACAGCATATGCTGCCGGGACTCAAGTATTATAAAGGTGAGTTTGTGTTTGTTGCTGTGTCGGAAATGTGAACCACGGACTCTTGCATAGGACAGTCGACTATATGTATGTTTATTGTTTTAATCATCAATGTACTAAAACTACGGATTTCGCACTCCATACAAAACACTAGAAACTTTATGGAACATTTAAAAGTGTGCATATGCGTAGAGCATGAACTCTGTCATCTGTCATTTAAAGAAAATGTGACTTTAAGTCAATAGATTGGAGTTTAAAATGAATAGTAGAACTTGATTGTAACAGGATTCCATTTTGGGCGTACTTATTATGTGCCACTTTGGCATTTGTCACGCAAATTCCATACTTGTAGTAGTACTTCGATGGTTTTAATTAATAAAATTTGTTATTTAAAATCTGAAATAGAATTTGTTTTTTATAAATCCCCTCATAAACCTAATTTACAAGGTTTATAAATCTAGTGGAAGGGGAAACTGCATCGTTTCGCCATGACGCTTAGCACCTGGGGCTAATTCATTCGTCATAGTCACTTTTATTGAAATGCAAGCTGACCAGACAGACAAGCTGATGTGTAATTTAAACAAATAATCATTAAAATTAACAGCTTGGAACTACAACTACGAAATATACAATCTACTATATGTGTGGCTTATAATTTTTTGTTTAGTGGCTTTTTTGGGGCACAGGCGTGTGGCTACCTTTCATTTTGTCAATAGCTACTATATGTGTGGCTTATATTTTTTGTTTAGTGGCCTTTTTTGGGCACAGGCGTGGGGCCACCTTTCACTTTGACAATAGCTACTTATATATGTGGCTTTAATTTTTTTAGTGGCTTTTTTGGACACAACCATGGGCCACCTTTCACTTTGACAATAGCAACTACATATATGTGTGGCTCATAATTTTTTGTTTAGTGGCCTTTTTGGGCACAGGCACTGGTTTGTTATTTTGTGTTGTTTATTGTTTTATTCGTCTGCAACTTCAATTTGCCCACCTGTGTAAGCATAAACTAACAGAAGATTTTTTTTTTTTCATACCTGTGTTGGTAAAATAAAAACTCTAAAATGTAATTTCGTCTTCAGGCATGACGTACTGGCGTCCGGCATCAAAAGACATGGTCTTCTACGAGAAGTACGAAGATGTGCCGGAGAAATGGCAGACGGTGGTCAGACCACAAATGTTCCCACCGCAACCAGACCAACTAGACAAATACAACCTCCACAGATGGTAAGAAGAATTATTATAACTTAAATGTTCTACATTTTTATATTACTTTATTTGTGCATTGGTTTTAATTTTTTTTTATAAAAATTCCTGCAATTTATACTTGTTAAGGTCAAAAATCATAAAATGAACAAAACTAGACTAGCCGATGTAATTTGAAAAATTGATTGCCATTATTGAAAATAGTATTTTTACCTTAAATATTATTATTATATCCTACTGGCTGTTGCACGCGACTTCGTCCGCGTAATTTTATAAAATATAGCCCATGTTAGTTGCTGATAATGTATGTAGCTTTCTATAAGAGAAAAATTTTTTAAAATCGGTCCATTAGTTTTTGAGTTTATTCATTACAACAAACATTGTGTATGTTTTCTCAAATCTTTTCTCTATAATATTAATATAGATAATTGTATCCTATAATGCATCTATATGTAAATCCATATAATAAACTATCTGAGTGCCACTTTTCATTCAAATTCATGGATGAAGAGAAGTTTTGACATGAAAAAAGAGTAACAAACGTCCATCCTCACAAACTTTTGCATTTATAATATAGTAAAACGAGAGAATTGCGTTAATGTAATCATTCGTTTGTCATATTTCAGCATAAGAATACTACCTCACCATCAAGACACTGGCGGTTTCTTCGTAGCTGTTCTAGAGAAGAAATCACCTTTGCCCAGGGAGAAGCAGGAACAGCAGTCGACAGAAGTCAGTGCGGAAGTGAAAGAGCCTCCCAGAAAGAAGAACAGAATGGGCGGATACAGGGAGGACCCTTTCGTGTTCTTCGCCGATGAAAACGAAGACGTGTTCCCATCGATCAAAGAGTATTATTGCTTGAAGCCGGACTTCGATCCGACCTGCCTATTGACTCGGTGTCACATAGGCAAAAAGAAGAATATATACTTGGTGTCGCCCACGGTGAAGGACGTCGTCAAGAGGAATGAAAAAAGAATTAAAATAATCAATACTGGTGTTAAAACATTTGTAAGATGCGACAATAAGAATATGACTTGTCCATTTAGGTGAGTTTTGTGTTTTTGTGTCTCATTTTAGTCGCTTAAAAGCGACGCTTAATTTGTACTATAACTAGCTGTCGCACGCGACCTCGCCCGAGTAGCTCTATAAAATATAGCCTATGCTACTCGTTGATAACGTAGCTTTCTATAGGTGAAAGAATTTTTAAAATCGGTCCATTAGTTTTTGATTTTATTCATTACAAACATACAAATTTTCTCTCTTTATAATATTAGTATAGATATATATAGAAAAAAATTATTTCTATAGAATATATAAATAAAGTTTGTATAATTGGTTGTTTGTTTGTTTGTTTGTAATGGATAAACTCGTAAAACTACTTTACTCATTGTAAATATTATTTCACGTATGAAAATCTACATTTATCAACGAGTGACATCTGCACGTCAGAAGTGGAAACTAACATTACATTACATGACAGTGTCGCGAGTTCAATGATTTTATCCCATCTCGAAAAATCCCAACGCGCCTAAAGAAGTTTTCACTTTAAAAATAGTGATCCCTAATTAATAAGTAGGTATGTCCAAGAATTGCTATTTTAGATTAGAATTAGATAATGCAAAAATGCCGATGCAAATTGCAGATTGTCGCAGGAGGGTCTGTGCAGTATACTGTCGAGTGTGGGCCCAACAAGGCGCGTGCGCATCTCGCGGGACGACTTAGTGATTGTTCTACAGAACGACACACCTTCCAACCCGCCAGACCTCAAACTCTTCACCCAGGAAACGCAGGATTTGCTCAAGGATCTCCGTAAGTCAAATTTATACTTCCATACTAATTCGAGAGTAGATACTTACGAATACTGTTCGTACATTAAATACGTTTTTCTCTATCAAATAGGCAGTGCCCCGATATATTAGGCACGTGAAATCATCTTTGGTGCGATGAATAACTTGTATCTTCAAGAGAATCATCTTCTAAATAGGATATTACGACAATTATTATATGATATATATCATGAAATGAAATTCTTTTATATGATGAAATTCGGTGAATTTAATCATATAATGGAAGATTTATATGTCCGTAAACAAAGTTAATTAACTTTTCTATATTCATTTTTATACGTTCAACGCACGAATGTGTTGTAAAAATCCCAACCAATTGGGATCGTTTCGGACGTCGCAGTGTGCGCGCTCCCATAGTACTTGAAAGGTCGGGATTGTTCGTGCGTATTTGAACGTTTCCGCACGAAAACCCATCCATAGTGAGCGCGGGCTAAGCCGACGGGTCAGTAAGTTAAGCAAGTCAGCAGCAGCAGCTGCAGCAACTAACGTAACTTTCTATATTTGAAAGATTTTTTTTTTTTTAAATCGTTCAGTAGTTTTTATATTTATTCATTACAAACATACAAATTGATTTTGAGTGTCTAGCAAATGAAAAACGATGTGGACTGTATGTGTAAGTTTATTGTAGACAGCCTGATCATTTATTAGGTTGGGTAGGTTCAAAATATTATTTACTAAATTTTTTGTATGGATTAGGTTAGGTAGTTTGATAACATTATAAGTACATTTTTATTATTGTGTGGCGTACAGTATGTTTTAAACTGTAACTGCCGGACATACGAACAAGCGCCCGTCAATAATAAAACGATGTTCGCGCACACATCTATGCCTACATACCATATACACACACAAGCGTATGCGGCGTGCGCGGGAATCGATCGACGACGCTTGCGACAGTCACACTAACATTGTCACACCAAACGCACGCTCGTTCGTCTGTCCTCATCACCAGCGCCTTCCAACTCTCAAACCACAATTGAAATAATCGAACAATTAGTACTATATATGAATGTGGCAATTGTGGTGACAGCAACTGGCAGCTGCGTCCTGGAATACGAGGAGCCGGCTCCGGGACTGCGGCTGTCGCTGGTGGGTTGGCGAGGCGTGGGCTCTTTGCGAGCGTACACAGCGACACCTGACACGGTGCACTATTTGCGACTGCTAGGCGCCGACTACACCAAGTACGGTGAGTGTCTCTTCAACAACTTTCTCAAGTGATCACTTGAGCACTTTATTTTGTGAGTGTCGAATGAGAGTGAGGTGAAACGCTCGTTCGGATGAAGTAGGCTCGAGTCGAATAAACGTTGAATAAAAAATGTTTTAAATAATATGAATAATAAATACAATAATAGATAGGAATATGAATGAATGTTTAATTTGCTGAACAAGGTCCCTTGCAAAAGCAAGCAAGTAAATGTATAATTCCCCCCAACTATAATGTTAGTTATGTTGTGTTGTCATTATGTATGGAAATGGCGTCTAAGTGTTTGTACACTTTTAGGCGTGAGCTTAGGGGTTATTTGTTGACGCTCCAAAAATCATAATCTTTTATCCAGCCTCTATATCCGCACAAATAACCCCCTGGTGGAAATTACCCTTGGGCCACGAAACCAAACGCTCGAAGCGAATTCGCTTTACGCTGCAAGCGTCAGCGTCGAGCGTTAAAAACAAATGATTGTAGTTCACGTAAGAGGCCACATTACGACACTGCAAATTGCATGGAAATTTGACGCTCAACGCTGACGCTTGTAGCGCTAAGCGAATCGTAAGCGAAGCGTTGGTTTCGTGGCCCAGGCATAGGGAGTGAGAGAGATTGAGTCAATGCGTCATTCATTGCTATATTCGATAAATATAGAATAAAAAAAAAAGTTTTAACCTAGCCTTGATGAAATTTTCACTTCCATCGTGTGGTCTCAATCACACATCGTTTTTTATACGTTAAGTTCAGCAGACAGACTGACGGTTCACTTGATAGTGGCACACTTAGGTGGCTCCCGTCGCCACCTATGAAAGCGTTCATGCGGCTAATGCATATCTCTTTCCTCTCTCTATGTCTATGGTCTCTATTATATAAAAAGTGACAAGTGCAAGACAAGTCGTGCGGCCAGACGATCGCTTCGTATCTCTCACACTTTGTTGCTTGTATTTATTACATTACAGCTGGATAGGGAACGCTCAGTCCATTCTCTATGTCTAAGGTTAATACTAAAATTTACTGTTCCTATTCTATTGTTTATATATGTAACAAATTTTTCAGACATAAACAAATTTAAGAAGGCGTCCGACGTTCCAGAAGGTGCAACAGACAGTACTGAAACTCCAGAATGTTCCACGAGCGAAGACGCCGTCCAAAATGGCGTCCAGCCACAGAGTATTTTATAGAATTGTACCACAGGGTATATATATATATATATAAAATATATGTTTGTTTTTGTAAATGCTGTGCATAATTATGACTAAGCTTGTCTTGATTATAAATTATTTTTATCACCTCTTAATGGTGAGTTGTTGTGACATAAGATGATTGTATGAGAATGGATGAGAATGGCAGAAATAAAAACAACTTTCAAATTTTTGAAACCCTTTATTTTATTCCCTTAATGTCCGAACCATTCGCAGGACAAGCGATAACAATAATACATACGGTATAGACAAGGAGTGGTGCTCAGACTTTGAGTTGCTGGCTATCGATCTCAAAATTGTTAAGACTACACACTACAAGCGATCGGCTCAGTAGTACTTGGCATACTTAAGGCCCTTAAGGGTATGCTGTACGAACGTGGGTACTCGGTAATAATTTTTTGGTCTCAACTTTCTATAATGCGATTAACCGAAGACAAAATACACACAACACATTCGCGGCATTTATTCATTTCGCCAAATTAATTCTAATTTTTTTGAAAAAATCACAGAGGCGTAGCGGTTTTTCTGTGACAAATAGACCGTTCGTTTCTTTGATAAAGCCGCCTTACACAGCTAAGAAGAGGTTATTTCGATATAAAAAAATATATAAGCGGGTTATTCTGATTTAAATGTCATCAAAGGAAAAAAATTTGAATCGACCGATGTCGACTCAAAAAGTTCTCGCGATCGACCGTTTGAGCACCACCATAGTAGAAAATGCAGTTGCGATTATTGCAATTAAATTAACAAGATTTTATTTATAAAATAACACATTTGAAATACATTAAATGTTAATTTACACTTAATTAAAGTAAAGTGTATAAAGTAAAAAAACAGTTTTATAACTTAAGCACCATAAAATAGTGATTGTGACAATTTTCAGAATTACGACTTAAATTAGTAACTTAAGTATTTAAAATACATATAATAAAGCAGAAACCGTCAATATGCACCGAGGAAACTTAAATATTTTTTTAATTATGTAATAGTAGTATCGATTATTCATTCTGTGGATAAGCCCATCTTGTTTCGTTCTGATCTGTATGAAAATTCCCCTAAACTTGCAAAGAAATGTTATGCGATAATACTCCGCGTGTTAAAAAATATATTTTTTTAGGTTTTTTTTTTTCTTTGAAATTAATTTGTCGGTAGATTGAACGTTTGTTTTTTTTATTCCGTGATTAATTAGAATATTAGGATTATTTATTGCATTTTAAAGTGAGCACCATAATATGGCATAAAAACTTGCCACGAGAAAATGTAAGCCACAAAGTTGTTTTTTCTTTGTCAATTAATATTAAATTTTAGTAAGTCTTTGTTAGCAGGCGGTTGTTTAATTAATTATTATTTAATTATGCATAAATAACTACACCAATTTTCAAAGTGGGTATATGTTATGGTACATTGTAAGCTTTCATTTATTCATAATAAATTAAATATGAGTTCCAAAAGCTCCTTAATACTAGAAGCACGCCAATCTCGAGGGGTTTCTTAGTGGGTAGAAATCCCCCTATTCGTATTTATATAGCATGCGGGGTCTGTGGAGCTTGACTACCCTTTGACCATGATCTTTTTCGCCCATTCTTATCTTCCCTGAGACCGCGTGGTCCGACTGCTTTAATTCAATTTTCAACATCAGTTATCAAACTTTTCGGTTTCATTATGATTCATTAGAGAATCGCAAATGAGTAGGTACACGATTCATTAGGTTTCTTTCAGTGAGCTCGTGTGGCACCCAAATATCGCCGAAACGAATACTTTTAAACGTAATACTGTAATGGATACACTTGTGAGGTTAATATTGAGTTAAACCAAGTAAAACGGTGAGGTGATTCCAAATAGTCTTAAATCCAATGGATTGTATATTTATGTAAGCGTCTAATTATTAGACAGTGTCTATTATTAAGTAGATATTATAGATTTTTTTATTACAAAGTTTTAGTGGTGTGAATAGTAAACCGTATAGGTCCTAAACTCACGTAGGAGATCTTCAACAAAGAAATATTTTAGATAATTGTTATATCTAGATGCAATTTTAAAACTAAATGAGCTTAATTATGGGCCTATTTAATATTAGGTACAATTATTCTAATATAGGTAACATTAGGTAAAGAGAGAGAGCTGACTTAGTACCTAAGTTCATGGCTCAATCACTATTTGAAATGTACATACATTATTCAAGATGGACATGGCTGTGGACTATACCTATATTATGTACTTACCTATACTAACTATTACAATAAAACCTGTTTTGCTATATATGCTATGCTGTGATTTGAGTTAACCAGAGGAAAAAAAACATAAAACCAAAAAGACTTGAATGTCAAAGTAGTTATATAATCGGCCCCACTAAAGTGTTATGCAAATTGAAATGTGTTGTCCATTCCAACGATCGGCAATCGTGTACGGACGGACACTATTAATATCGCAACAATAGATAAAGGAGTCTATACTTAATTAGATCTTGTCTTGTCCTAAGTATAATTCCTACCCTCTATGAAAAAACCTGCCATTGTTAACCAGTGGTAAAAAATTGCCTGTTTTCGCTAGCTAATTAATGTATTATTATTATTAACCTTAATATTAATATTACTTACTACAACCCGTCAACTGACCGTACCCCACGCTTTTATAAAAACCGTTTTAAAGTGAACTCGACCCAATATCACAGGGGGTGATGTGGTTTTTATTAGAAATAGGCTAAATCTAAGTCTAACCTAAATCTAAATTACCTATACAATTAATGGCTAATGAACGATTTAATTGTATAATAATGATTGAAGATTAAAAACGCAAGCCAACCCAACTCAACTTTGTAATAAAAAAAAATTAAAATAATCCTTTGATTTTAAAGAATATTAGGAATCTGTGAAGAAGCGAAAATAGGCTATAAAATCTGTCCACACCTTTAGGTATGTATTAATTTTGAAAATACGACATAAGGTCTACTAGGGACTCGTCCGCTCGTGGCGGGGCACCTAAGTCGTGTCATACATCGCTAGAAAGTCTTTTAAGGTTTTAGCCGGTACGAATTCGGAATAACCCCGCAGTGTCCCCTAAACTGCCGAGTATCCAGGAGGAATTCCCAACGTTCAAAAAAAGGGGCTCGTCCGCTAAAGTAAATTTTGAAACATTCATTCATATTACCTAATATTAGAGATCCGGAACTGCTCCTATTTGAAAAATTATTTCACCATTTGAAAGATTACATCGAGATGATCATGGCGTTTAGGTATATTAATTAAGTATGTATAATAATCTCACGATTGCACGTCAGTCTAGTTTTTAATAATTTTTTCATAATTTTTTCATGTTAATATTTAGGTAATGTCAAAATTTTTATTATAATTTTGTATTTTTGATCCAACAACCTTAATAATCCTTTATCCCACATGACATTACCTTAAGCCAAACGGACACCCTATTCGGCCTTACCAAATTATTATAATATGTATGTGGAAATGTTTTTTGAAAAGGGTAAATACAAATAACTAACTACGTTTTATTATCTCAACTAGCCGTCCCGCTCCCGGCTTCGCCCAGGGTGCATTTTTTCCGCAAAAACCTTCCCTGATTATCCCTCTATCCATTGGTGAAAACCGCATGAAAATCGGTGCAGTAGTTTTAGAGTTTATCGCGAACAGACAGACATAGACGCTGCGGAGGACTTTGTTTTATAATATGTAAGGATTATGCAATTTAGGGGATATAAATTAACAATGATGAATCACATCAAAAATAAATAGAATAGGTTTAGAAAACGAAAATGTCGAAATGAGACAGATTTACAATAATGTATGCAAGTCCATCCCTATTATGTAAAGTGCATGGAAATATATGAACTTATTATTTTTGCTTATTTTATTTAAAGAAATATTAAGACATTTATGCCACGCGATAGATTTATATAAGTAGGTATGTATAAATGTATTAAATAAAAAAAGCTTTAGACAGTTTTAACCTTAATATAATATATTTAAAGTGCAAAAGAGTCCAAAATCTGTATAAATAAGTTATTTAAAGTAGTGTTGCAAGTAAAATTAATAATTATTAGTCGAAACCCATTGACACATTAATTTTGTTAGGTACTAATTTTATTTTGAATTGGGGCAATCTCTTACAAGATGGGGAAAACAGTCTCGAGTCTCTACCCTTTTGGGGCCAAGCTGGCTATGCTAATATATTCTCATTTTTTTATCTAGAAGTTCTTTTCATTAATCAAATTAAAAGACTCTGTAATATTCATTACAGGTTTGGTGGTAACTTTTACAGATAGAACAAATACTTACAAATATTTACATACATATTTGCACCTCCAATTCCATAATCGAACTGTGCCTTATAATAGATAATAAAAACAATATAGTCTTATTTGCAATTAAACTAAACTTAAATAAGTCAGAAACAGTTAAAAAAAGTATACTTATAGGAAAAATATCATTTCATTTTTTTTTTTGGACACATCTTTAGAACATCCAAAACAAACTGTGACGGAATCCATTTAACTGGACGGTAGTACTGGACAAAAGTGCGATGAAAATCCATTTATAAATAGATTTTTTACGAATTGACGGACAGATTTTTAGAGTATTATGCGATTAGATAATTTCAAACTACATACTTATCGGAATAACAAACCCTTTAAACTACAATTTTTAAAATCAAAATTAATAAGTCTTATTGGGACTGGGGCAATTTCGTCTAAGACGTAGAAAGACTAACTACATTGAAAAAAAATATTTGTTGTAAGTTATTGAAACTGTATTAATGTCCCAATTAATGTGTAAATATAAATATTTTCATATTTAGTTTTATTTCATTAAAAACAAATTCACTGTTCTGTTATTCTGTTTCCTGCTTATTGTATGTATATTCTGTTAAAATTTGTAATTCAATTCAAATATATTCTTTCATGTTTAATATTCATCTCAATGTAATTGACAGAATTCTAAAATTCGTCGTTCTGCACCTCCTAATCGAAGTTACCCCATCTCTCTATTGTTATAACCATTAAATCTATCTAAAAGTTAAAAGGGACCGCTATTTAAGATCTTATTTTCACTACTCTTTGGCTGGATTTTAAAGTATTTTAGCAAACTATCTAGTTTTCAGTAATTATTAATTCGAAGGCATCTATTTTTATGAGTTTAGTAGACATATTATTAAAACGCAACATAACTCTAAGTTACGATTAGCTCTAATTGCCCCTTTGTTACCCCAAAAATTTATTTCCAACAAGAATTTTTGCTTGATCTGTTTTAACAGTATGCATTGAAAAAAATTGTTTTAACATAATATACCTATGTAGATAAACATGTTGACTTATTCAAGACTCCCCAACGCCTTTTTTATGTGAAGGTCTCCAATCTGGCTCCCGGTCCACTAGATTATTTAAAGCAACTTAATACGGGTAGCAATTGCGCTGCCGACTTTGATGGAATAAATGATACGGAATAAGAGATGGATTATGTAATTTTTAAACTGAGACATTTTTATTTAAAAATCCACTGGATGGAGATGTAATAAATTTTGCAAGTAAATATTATATTAATTATTATTAATAGTGTTAATAGTGGCCAGGCATAAACACCAGACATCCCCATACAGTAGAACTTAATATGACAAGCACGTGTGCTGTTAAAGACCGTTCCTCCTAAGTCAGCGGATTTGTATTGCATCTTCTTAGTGTAGCTTCTGTGATAGTTGCCACTCACAATCTAGTGGATCGTTGCGGCCTGTCGGTCTCCCATTATCATAAAAAGAATGCAAATATATTAAGAATATTAATGCTCTCAATGTATCAAACAAATAAAAGAAAGATCTACAAGCTTTAATACCGAAAGCTTAACATTGATTTTTGCTCTCAATCTGTGAAAGAAAGTCCCTCTACAAACTTCACAATGAATTGACGTTAGACAGACGTCAATGCAATTTAGACAACGTGTAAAGCGTTAGGAAAAAAAATCACTTTCTTATTAAATTTTCTTAATATATTTGCGAACTTTCATTTCTAATTTAAAATATTTTTAAAAATAAAATAAAAGTGTATATGGAAACAAAAACTTAAAGTTAAAATATATGAAAAATACATAACACTTATGGGTAGTTCTTCAGAGACAAAATTTTCGATTTCTATGGGTATATTTCTGTAACCAACTAACAAAACGGCACTTTAATTTTTTTTTGTACAGTTTAGCTTTATTCCTAACTGGGACAAATGATATTTTTTAAATAATTGCTGTCTAAGTACAAAATAAAAATATTTGAAGTTTGTTCTTCTGATTCATATAGCGCGTCCGTTTGCCATTTTCCGGAACAAAATGGTTGATGTCGCATTTTCCCTTTGATACATCAATATTAAATATAATTTAATCGAAAGGAAATGAATTGTCCTCTTACAAAAAAAATGTGTATTAGTTATAATTACTTTAGTGTGTTTATAAATAAGTAAATAAGAAGTGTCCGGCGTATAATACTGATTCATGTGGCGTAAGCTGCACTTGGCCGTACTTGGTCGGGTTAATAATGTGAGAGTCTGGTTTCCCGCTCGGGGGGAAGCCAGTCGTGCAACAGACGAACTAGAAGACGAACGTGCGGGTGATTGGCTTAGATCCCGCTGTTACGAAGGTAACTATCTGATTTATCTGTGCTTGGTTCAGGTGGCATTCTGATTACAATGCCTACTGTATAAAATTTATTTTATTGTTTTAAAACTTTAATCTGATTTTCGTGTGATGCTTTTGGGTTATAGATTCGTGTAGAAAAATGACAATACTGAAGTCTGTATGTATGATGAGTTATGCATGATTGTAGGCAAAATCCTGATTCAACTGTGCCTGATTTATATGATCAAAACCCCATATGAATCATAAAATAAATAAAATAAAATTGCCTGATCCAATTTTTGACCGTGCCGAAGCCAGTCTTATTTATATTTACTTAGCTATAACCTTTTGACTAATTCAAAAATCACATTAGTATAAACTTATTCTACATAATGACACTTTTGATATGCCTTAGTCTTAGTTAAGAATTAATTGTTATTATAATAATAATAATGAAAGGGGGGAGTTAAACAATGCCATAAACTACAGATAAAAAGAAGGCGAAAAAGAAACTCGCAGAACGTAGAAGGATGGAAAATATAAGAAAGATCTAGACAAGTATGCTCTGTGGAAATTGAAAATGAAAGAAATATATTTGAAAAGAAAGAGGGAAGGTAAAATCGTATCAGTTCAGAATTTGACACCCAAACAACAAAAATTAGCTAAGAAGAAAAGCAGGGAAAGTACTCGAAGATGGTATGCTAAAAATAAATTAATAGAACGTGATATTCATTCAGAAGAGGAAATAATCGACTAATGGATCACATTCATCGATTATTTCCTTTCACCGATTATCGATGATTCAGCAGAAAGGTGACATCGAAGAAAGCTACACGCAGCTCTTTGATCAAATATATGCTACCAAAATTCAGACCGGAAAAGATTCTGATACAACAAGACCTCGACTTTCCCGATGTCGACAGCTTTTGGGTGGAGACTTCGTCAATCGATGAAAAACTAATAACTCCAAAATTCACCAGAGATGTCCTATCGACGCTTCATCAGAAAAGCGTGGATGATCGCTCAGATTCTGACGATGAGGACATTTTTGTGTTTAAAAAGTCTCAATATGATAAACGGACAAAAGAGTCTCACGCCATTGGTGAAGATATGATTGTTTCATCTTCCTCCAAAAATTCAAGATCTCGTCAACTAGAAAAAGACTTTAAGGATGATACTGAAAGCAGCTTAGTCCCTTGCAAAAAGCCAAGGAAATATTTTTTTTAGTACCTTCTTAACTTTGACTTCATTACTTATTAGTTAACCATACTAATAAATGTTTCTTTGAAAGTTAATAAGACAGTAATGTCTAAAATGCCATTAATTTAAAGTTAATCACATTTTTGTTACTTTATTGCTAGTAATAAATACACTAATGTGATTTTTATTCTAATTAATAATTAAGACTGCTAATTAAGACTAAGACTGATGTCAAAAGTGCTATTATTAAGTTTGTAGTTTTGTTATTTTTTAATTATGAAAGGTTATAGCTAAGTCAATAAGTAAGATTATAATAATTTAAATTATTGTTGTTGTTAAAATATGATTATTTTCTTAATACAGAGCCTATCTACATAAAGTTTTTCATTTTTATTTCTGTTTCAGATTCATCTGTAACAAATTCTGATTCATATGGGCACAAAATATTTGAACGTCGATATCTTGAAAACAGCTTAATAAAAACGAGTCCCTCATTCAAATATATGTTTTTGGTATACCTATTTTCATAATGAACATGTGTTACAGAGCTGAAAGTGAAATTAAATTTTGGCCATATGAATCAGTCGAAGAATTAAATTTCAAAGAACTACCCTTATACAATATAACAAACTGCGTAAAGTAATAAAATTAGACAACGATAAATTATCAAATGAAAATTTAAAAGGTTTTAAAAAATTGAGCTTGTACATCGAGTATTGCACACGTTTCTATGTAATACCACATTTAAATTCTGAACCCAATTTGGGTTCAGTCGTCTAGGTAGACTGTGAAAGCCTAGGGTTACGTGGACACTGCATCAGATGGCGCTGCCATGGCAAATCCCGCGCCAACACATTCGTTAGACAGTACGGACATTTCCACTCTTCCAATCCTAAAGCTGTAAACAAATATATATTTAGTTATGAATATTATTATTAAATTATGAAATATTAAGATATCTTAAAACTTTGTTAAATTGCATAGTTAAATGGCTTGGAAATAATCTCTCACAGCGATGAAATTTAGCAATAACTAATTATTTAGTTACTTGTTAGTTATTAATATTGAACCTTAAAATTGCCTTGAAAAAAAATAAAATTAATAAGCTTTTGGTGTGTTATAAATAAATATTTTTTGCTTATAGTATCCCGCATTGCTAAGTTAACTAGCCCGTTGGATGAGTGGTAATGGTACTTGCCTAACGTATCAGGAGCTATGGGTTCGATTCCCGGCTGGGTCAAGTTTGGAAATGAACTTTTCAAACTTGACTCTGGTCTGCATTTGGAAAGTAGTGGCAGGGCACACTGCGTTCACAGTCATTTGGGCAGTAACCACCCCCTTACAGAAGACCACAGTGAAACAACAGCATATGTGCTGTTGTGTTTCGGCGAGTGATTAAGGGATGCCAGAGCCTTCCTTATGCTTCTATGGTCGGCAGCGCACTTGCTGCACCTGTGGCGTTGCTTGTGTTATAGGCGACGGTAGCCACCTACCATCAAGTGGGCCGTCAGCCTGTCTCGACTTTAACATAAAAAGAAGTTGTGTGAAGTTAAAAATAACAGCTAAAATTTAAATAACTTACGTATGCAGTTGTGGTAGTCTCCCTCGTCGACACGTAACGCCGCACCGCACTTCGGACAAGCCTTCCACAAGCCCTCATTCATTACACACTCTTCTGAAAACAATATGCCATGCTATCAAGACTAACATTAAAAAAAAAATACATTAGCTCTGCTACTTTGAATCGATTTTGTTGATAGCAAGGTTGCCTGATCTCGGGAGAACTTATGCTACATTTTGAGTTTTTGCGCTGACGAAGCCAGGGAAGAGAGTTGTATGACATAGGAAATTATAATATCCTACTCATTTCACATTATGGATAGATTGTATGGATTTAAGTTATTCTTTCACGAAAAATTACTGATCGGATTTGTATGAAATATAACACACAAATAGTTTATTACTTGGATTAACATATATCATACTTTATACCCTGGAAAAATTTTAGGTTCCTAAAAAATATTTAAAAAAGAACCACCGGGCGTCACAAATATTATTTTTTTCAACGCGAACGAATTCATCATTCAATTTAGTTTTTTGTGCACACAGTAAATAAAAAAAGGGACAATCTGTAAACAGCGTTCACCTATGTATATTGAGTGATTCAATATAAAATGATTCAATTTGAAATAATAGTAAGACTCACGCAGTAAATGTGCATGGAGCGAACGAGCTTCGAGCGCCAGGCGACAGCGAGGACACCGAGCGAGCAGCACGCAGCGCCTCCAATAGTGCGCCTCTAGAGCTCCCGACCGAACCCGCCGGCCGCACCATGTACACACCGTGCTACCAATATAATGACACTTTAGCAAACAGACCTCACACACGATTCCTAATAATATTTTTATAGTGTAGGTAAGTATTATGATAGTAATCTTGATGAAAATTTACAGTAATATATTTACTTTATAATAGAAGTTCATAAAAATAACACATGAACTGATATAAATTTATTTAACCTCACAAACTATCGCATTTATATCTAATATATATATATAATTACGGAAGTTTGTGATTATTTTGATGTACGGATATTTTTTACTTACAAAACGAACTTACTTACGAAACTTTACAGTAATTACAGTACAGTTCATTCATCAGAATAACACATTCTAGCCTATAATTTATAAATAAAAAAATGTGAATAACGTTGAAAGTAAAATCTATTTATTACGATAAATCTATATACTTATTAAGTATATAAAAGAAAGTCGTTTTAGTTACACCATTTTTAACTCGAGAACGGCTGAACCGATTTTTATGATATTTGTATTATTGAATTTGTCTCCATCCCGAAGAGCAGAATAACTATTAAAACATCGGAGAAATATTCAAGAAAAGAAAAAAAAAATAAAAAAAAAAATGAAGAAAATTCATTTTCTCATACATTTTGTAAACGAGTTTTTATTCTCCCTGAGGCGGTACGAAGTTCGCGGGTCAGCTCGTTAATAATAAAACGTAAAGAAACACATTACATAATATATGGATGTATGGACATTGGTTACTCTTACTCAAAAAAATTGTATATATACTGAACTGATTTTAATAAGAATATACAGTGATATAGGTAGTTCATATATCAGATTATAACATAGGCTATAATTTATGTGAACGAAATAACGGCAAAAATTTAGAATTCAATAAAAGGAGTAGACGATACCTGCAGATGGGTTCCGGAGTAGAATCACTCCCTACTTCTCCTACACCTTCGTAACCCTCGTACTCCCCTCGCTCTCGTTGCTCCACACCCGGCCTCCTGCCTATTCAAAACAAACACGAGTTAACGAGGAACTCGTAAACGAAATGAGGATGTCTCCTTCAAAATGATTCTGTTATTTTTGTTACCTTTAGCATATTACTGTAAACGAGTTGAGTACTGCCACATTTTGAATTATTTCAAAATACCTAATGTTATCGAAGTTAAAAGCAGTCAAAGTTTTGATAATTACAAATGCATTCATAATGCACCTCATGTCTGCTAAATAAAAGTCTTCGATCAGAACCCATAACTCACCCGGACTATAATATCCGCTCTCCTCCATCTGACTGCTTTCATCTAAATGCAAATTCCTCACTCCAGCCACCAACTTGGGCGACTCTAGTCCGACATCCCTAAAATAATCTGCTTTAATCTTCGGAGAATCCAGACTCCTGCTGTCGGAATCACAGCGGAGATCATTTCTGGACATTTGAGGCGAATCCATCGGTAATGAGTCCATACTACGCACATCGTTCTTAGAATTTTTTGGGGATCCCAATGTTGGGGAATCCCTGTAGTCCAAATGCAAAGGCTCGTAGACAGTGACGGGTCGCTCTTTTAGCTGAGGTTTCTCGTTTTCATGGTCGTAATGGATCATGGAGTGACGGTTTTCAGTATTTCTACTTGCGCGACGGTAGACTACTTCATCTAAATCCTTTTCTTGAAAGTGAACCTGAAAGTATATTTATTATTATCAATCGCAATTGTAAGTTATGGCGAATCAAGTAGGTAGTTAGTACCTACTTTCTTACCCAAGTTTAAGTCATCATTTAAAAAGCCTGACAAAAAAATTAACACCCAAAAAAAGTCTCTGGCAAAAGCTAGTATCATGTTGATTATAAGATTTAATGATTGTTACACTTCAAGATTCAATATTATGGACTTAAAGAAAAACGAAATAAGTATACCTTTTCAATACCAGACGCCAGCGCACTAGACCTCGGAGAATGTTTAGGACTAACAGCGCTGTCCAGCCTCAACTTGTTATAACCCGGACAATTAGCGAAGTCCTTCACAGCTCTGCTCGGTGTATACTTCTTCGTTGGAGATTTCTTCAGGTTACTTTTCGTTTTGGACGTCGTAAAACTACCGCTCATGTTAGAAGGCGCTAGAGTTGCCCCACTGACGCTTGAGGTCATCGATTTGAGGCTATAAGAGGAAGTGGCTCCTAGAGATGTCGTCATGCCGAAGGAAGCTGTAATGCCACTGCGCGTGGATTGGCTGACGCTGGCTGTCTCGTGAGCTGAATCCGCAAGCGACTGATCTATGCGTCCGTTCAGTAGTTGTTCTTCTGTCGGCGCTTGGTTTAGCATTTTCTATTAAATATAAATAAATGTGATACAAAATTAGTTACAATTTGGGCAGCCCATCTGTCGGCAGTAACCACCCCCTTATCTGTAAATAACAACATAATTGCTGTTGTGTTTCGGTGAGTGAGTAAGAGATGCCAGAGCCTATTTACCCATCCCTTTCTAATGATAATTTGGTTGGCAGCGCACTTGCAGTAAAGGCTGCTTGTGTAACGCTTGTGGTAAAGGCTGCGGTAGCCTTGTGCTATAGACAGGCTGATGGTCTACCATCAAGTAGACCATCAGCATGTCTGTGAAATTAACATAAAAATATATTGTTTAAAAATAGTAACCTATTTAATTATAAATTGGGCAGTATACTCGTATTGCGTTGTATTTTGACTATATTATTTTTTAGTTGGCAATGCCGACCTGCATGTCGATGCGGTCGAACTGCTGAAAGAGGTGACGGTAGATAAGGTTGCGGCGGGTGACTGCGTCATCGGGCGGCAGTTGAGCGCGCACGAGTCGCGGCGAGCGCGCATAAGCGGCCAGCAGTAACCGCTCAGCAGCCGCACGCACCGCACCGGCTGCGTGTTGAGCACCCGCTGCCCCGCACTCCGCCACGCGCCGAACCGTCAGCCCGCTGCTCTTGTCGGACGACATCCCATGACTGAGCAACAATTGCTCAAGCATCTGCAGTCGCGACAGCGCTAACCGCGGATGCATCGAAGCGGCCACTGGTCGGACCAGCTGCTGGGGTATTATGTGCAGTGCTCTGCACATCAATATAAATCATAATTTAAACATTCATAAATATTTTTTCTATATTAGGTACTAGTTGAGATTCTGACCTGACTTGCGGCGTATCAGCCACAGTGAGTACGGTGTGCTGTGCCGTAGAGTGAACGCGCGGAGCAGGGTCGCCACAAGCCCTCAACAACTCTGGCAGTAACCGCTCAAGACACCGACCTACCTCTGCAGCGCACACTCTGCCACGAAAAAATACACTAAAGTTTAAAATAGGTAATCTGGCATAATTTGAATTCTGGTTAGATGATTTCGAAAATTTTATATGTATTACTTGTAGGTACTATTATGGTTTTCCTGGTATGTATACAGAATTTCGAAGAAATTACATTTAAAGAAGGTGCGTTTGACATTTGACGAGCCCATTGATCGAGTAACTTATCGCTCTGACTCAGGGGTAATAACGGGTTCGAATCTCGATGAGGCAAACTTAGGAAAGTAATTATTTAAAATTGACTCTGGTCTGGGTGTGCTCGGTTTGGCCCCCAGTTCCTAAGTGGAGACCATGGATATATTTAGTGTGTTTAGTTTTAGAAGAAAATTATACCAACTATATAATATGAAATACCTTCCTGGCACGAACTCCTGGAAAAGTGCTCTGACTACCTCGTTGGCCTGGCTGTACACCGAGAAAACCTTATCCCTCAACGCCCTCTGCAGGAGAGTGGCTGCAGCTCTCGCAGTCTTATTGGGGGAAGTCTTGCTGCTGCCGTTCGATGGAGACGTCATTTCTGCACGAAGTCTTGCCAAACCTTCTTCTTTGTCCAGGTAGTTTTTCGAATAAAACTTCTCCACCTGTAATAGTATTTGCGTTCCATGAGCGCGTAAACTAAAAAGGTTTTTTAACCAGGTTGAGGTTCCATGATAGATGGCTACCATCGCCTATAACCACATCAGAGTACGGTACAATAATGTGAACATTTCCAACTTGTTAAAAGATACAAACATCTTACCAAAGGATAACCAAATATAAGAATTGGAAGTGCTGCCTGCTTCCTCTCCCTTTCGTTGAGTTTATGTGGAGGCTTTTGAGGCGCTGATGATGCACTCCCTCCACCGCTGCACTCTTCCTCACGAGCCTCCTTTAGATACTCATTTGTGTGGGAGCTAAACAAAATCATATCATCAGTATCAGTATCATGGTTCTAATGTCTGTGGATAGAATACATGAATACATACTGTCTGAGTGCTGGAAGTAACCTTTCTTCGTAAGCTTCGAATGTAGACCTAGGACCTGCACTTTTGTTTCTTCGTCTAACTAAAGCGCCACCTGGAACAAGTTTTAGTTCAAGAATGCGACTACCTACCAAGTTAATTATAATTCGTAGATGCAGAAGACAAAAAATAAATTTTAACTCACCATTTGCAGCGTTAGGAGTGATACTTCTTCGGGGACTATCCGTCTCTCTTCTTAATTCTTCTTCTTCCTGCTTTTTCAGTTCCAGTTTCTCTTCTGGAGATGCAAACACTGGTGCAGAGGCTTGAAGTTGAACTTCTTCTTGGAAGGTGGTAATGGGAGACTAGAATCAAGTACAGAAAATTACGAGCAAGGATAGCGCAAATTCTACATATTCATATTTCTAGAATTTTTGTTTTATCATTTTGTGGACTGATCCTTAGGATTTTTGCCAGTAATGTCAAATACAAGCTATAATTAAAAATTAAAACTAACCCCGTCTGTCTATTGAGGAGAAACATGCTATATTTGCTGTAAGTTGCTATGGAGTTAGACTACTTGAAGCTGCAGCATCAGGTAAATGTTACCATGTCATGGAAATACCACGGAAGTAACAGTATACCAAATTTCAGATCAATCGAACATTTGGAAGTTAGTGAAATCCCTTTGTCAACTAAGAAATAGGCTGATGGTCTTCACACGCCGATCTTCAAAAATTATATCTAAGAACGATTCCTATCACGTCAGCTTTCAAATAAAAAAAGTGGATCTTGTTTTCTTCGTCTTTGTTGGTAGCGCATTTGTATTCACAAGTATTATTTGATGGTGGGGGTTAACGTGGCTGATCACCTACTATCGAGTTGCTCGCCAGTCTATATGCATTTTTTTATCATTTAGTCTGTATGAGACAGCATATTTTGCTCCATAAACAAAGAAGATATTACCTCGGCAGCTCGATTGTCTTGTTCTCCATTAATAAAGTGTGGCTCGGCATTGTCGTGCTGGTCAGAATCCACGGTGTCGATGGGAGGGACGGGTGACGGTATGTCGAGGCTGAGGGCGCCCGTGGCCACCGATGGCGACAGATGGTGAGAGAAATCGTACTCCTGGTGCATCGACGAATCATTGCGAGAATCCGCCTAAGGAATTTCAATAGTCGTAAACTTTAAAATAATTGGTATGGATTACATAATAAAATAGCTGTGCGCCTCTGTTTGTTTTACAACTGATTTCATCCGAGCCACGTCCTCATTTTTATGTTTTTATTTTTTTAGATTTAAAGATATAATTTTTCAAATATGTATGTAGTTTATTTCTCACCCCCTTTTCCTCATAAAGCCTAACCAACTGCGAGTCTTCAGTGATGCCCATCAAGGCGTCTGTGATGCGATCTCTCAGCGCCCGAGCCAGCTCGAACTCGTCACGCGCAGCCGCTGTCCGCTTGCGCAAACGCCACCGTCCAATGCGGACGCCTGCTGCCCACAGCGCTGCAGCCGCTGACTTTAGTCTTCGCGCGTATTCGAACCTCTCGTCTAATTACAACAAATTTTCACTTTATATAAAAATATTTAAAATTGATTTTCTAATAAGAGCGAGATTCAATACATTTTCATAATGATTAATTTTTTATATTTATAATTTACTACTTGTCCCGCTCCCGGCTTCGCCCGGGCTTGCATTTTTTTCCGTAAAAACCTCCCCTGATTATCCCTCTATACATTGGTGAAAACCGCAAGAAATCGGTGCAGTAGTTTTGAGTTTATCGCGAACAGACAGAGAGACAGACGCGGCGGAGAACTTTGTTTTATAATATGTAAGGAATAACTGACTCGGCAAACGTTGTTTTGCCAAAAAATAAAATAAAAATTGGGGTGGACTACCCTTATCACTTAGGGGTATAAAAATAGTTTACGACCTATTCTCAAACCTAAATATACACAAAAAATTTCATAAAAATCGGTCAAGCCGTTTCGGAGGAGTTTGGTTACAAACACTATGACACGAGAATTTTATATACATATATATAGAAAATAGAAGATGAATGCAATAATACTCACAAGTAACAGCAACTTTCTTCTTCTCGTCTAAGTTTCTTATCAAATCGGCAATTTCATTGTCCACATACATGACGAAAGAGAGGTCGTCGTAAGGCGAGTAAGTTGGTTCCGACTTGTAGGACAAGAAATTTTCCGACTCTGCCACCTCTTCTCCGAGTACGTTCACTGCCATTAGAGCTACCTGTCGTAACGGTAGAATAACGCATATTTATGATAATATTTACTAGAGACTTATTAAACAAAAGCAGATTTACATTATGTTAGATTGTTCTTATACCGTCATGTGTTATGTAATACCACATATAAGGCTTAGTTGTGTAGGTACATGACATCGAAATAATATATCTTTGCAAGCATGGAAGCATTTTTACCGTCTCAATATGATCCCATGAATAGTGATACTTGCTTTCTATGTGAGTATTTGTGTTATTTTGGCGTCGATAATTGAAGGGACTGTTTCCATGTGTTCAAGTTAGCTGGTAAATGAACATATTTAATACTTGTCGGATTGCCGACTAGCCGGGATTGAACCCGTTACTTATGCATTTTAAAGACAGTTGAATGAGGCATTTAAACTGCTTTGTAAGCCTGCTTTTGTTTATGAATTCTGCGTTGTAAGTACAAATACCTGATCGCTGTCATTTGCTGGAGGATGTGGTCCCGATAGTTTCAATTTAACGAATCGCGCTAGTGTTGGTTCTGGCAAGGCAGCAGATCTGAAAAATCATAGACGTGATCATTTACGTGATTTATCTACTTGATTAGATTAATGATGGGTTGTATATGAAACCTTTAATTAAGCCGAGCAAAAAAATGACTCCTGCCACATGTGAATTACTTGATATTAGCCTAATCTCAATTAAACTGCAGGTGAAAATGCGAACATACTTAACTAGTGCATATATACCTATGAGTATGCTGTCAATAGCTTACACACACCGCCATTAAGGCGGTGTGTGTAAATGGATTGAAAATTGGATTATCATTGGTCATGTAAACAAAAATACATATCAAAAAACAATGCTGCAGAAAATCAGTCAAAACGCTAACTGAAAATGAAGTTGTAGTAGCGTTGCGATGCGCTACAACTTCGGTAACCGCTGCAACGAAAAGCTAATATTACCGTCAAGACCTTAAATGTGCATGCTAAAATGGTGGGTGAGATCGCGGGTCACAGGTAATTTCAAAAGATGCAGGTTATTTTTTAAAAATTAACCTGAGTTCTCTTGTCCTTGCTTGCGGCGCAGGTCGTGCGAGGGTGACTCTCCCGACACTCACGTAAGTGGCTCCGCAAGGCGTCGCCGCTCCTTCCGACACCAGACCGCCTGATACGAGCACTTCGACGCAAGCCGCTGTCACAACAAGACCTTACATTCATTTCTTAGACCACACTACTGCTATTAATGTCCTCTAAAACAGACTAACCAAATTAATGTCCTCTAGTGGGGAAATAGGGTTTGAAGAATTTTTTTTATCACAAAAAGAGTCACGTTTTTAGACGCAATTCATTTAGACTCTAAACTCATATACGCTAAACTCGTATAGACTGTATTATAGTTAAGTTGAGCGTACGGCTTAAAAATTCATGTGATTATTGTCTTGGCCCCTGTAGCCGGGTTGTACCTATATATAAAATTGATACAGCTGCTACGGCGATAGCTGTTATGATGATAATAAATCAAAAAGAAGACACAAACTACATTCTTTAAAGGATAGGCGATCTTATATTGACGCAGTCTTCTTATATAAAATAATAAATAATCACATCGATTCTTCTTCACTTTTAGAATGTATTCACTTCAATGTACCAAAACTCAAAACAAGATCAAGTGATACATTTCATATTCCCTACTGTAGAACTAATCATTCTAAAAATTCCTTCTTTCATCGTTCTAAGATTCTGAACGATATTGACATATTTTCCAACAATTTGAATTCTTATAATTATATAAGCTCTTCTTATAAAACTGGCGAATTACTTTTGAAAAATTTATTTTATCACTTATAGAATATTCTCTTCTTTTTCTTTTTTGGTCTTATTATTATTATTATTATTATTATTATTTTTAATTAATAAATGAATGTAAAAATTAAATTTTTATGATTTATATATTTATATATAATCTATAATATATATTTGTTAAATTTATGGCTGTATGTAATCTAAATAAATAAATAAAAAGATTTTACTTCTCAAAGCTATACTAATGAAAGCATTGTATAGCCAAAGAAGACTTACGTATTAATTGATGATGAGCTAGAAGCTGAAGCTTGTGTACGCTGGTGATGGAAGAAAGTCGAAGTAAAAGTTCGTGAGGGGGAGGTCCCGCACTTCTCCATCCACGGGTCGCGGGACCTTGGGAGTTTAGCTCGCATGCTGGATACGAGCTGTCTTCACCTGAAAATCATGTGAATAGCATGAATAATAAATATTTTCATATAACCAAGTCACCCTTATGCTTCCTTCCCTACAGAACGATATGTAATAGAAAAATATAATGATAATTATAAATCTTTAAATGCATGCATTTTTTTTTATACACGCAAACCTTCCTCGTTTCTTCCCCTTCCATCAATTTTTGTCTATCAATATCTGACACATATAAAATATATTTTAATTAACCCCGAAGCTCGACGCAAAAACTGACGTGATCGCGCGGGATTCTTCTTAGCTATAATCTATGAAGATCTGTCCAGGCGTTTAAATATCATTAGCCCATTTCCTAGTCAACGAAGGAATTTCACTAACTTTCACAGTCATGTTCAATTGATGATATTTCCATTACATAGTAACCTTGACCTGGTGCTGCAGCA
Source organism: Synanthedon myopaeformis (assembly GCA_944738685.1). Lineage (NCBI taxonomy): Eukaryota > Metazoa > Arthropoda > Insecta > Lepidoptera > Sesiidae > Synanthedon > Synanthedon myopaeformis. The sequence goes on along the minus strand of OX122936.1, from coordinate 1,950,412 downwards.
CCAAGTTTGGGCTCAATAGTAAGTTGGGGGTTAGTTTATAATTTTAATTATACTCGTAGCTTATACCGGACATGGTTCTGGACAATTCTCGAAGCGACTTACCATCACAACAAAAGCCTACAAATATTTGCGTGTGTTTATATGCTTATTGGAATTAGTATTTTATAATAGCATTAATATATGACCTGCAACTCTGGCATTAGAAAAAGGAGTCAAATTGCGCACTACGATTATACTCGTAATAGGCTCGTGTCAAAATCAACAAAAAACAAAAAATCTTTGGAAGTCAACTATATAAATTTCAAGCTTAATTTCTTTCAATATAAATAATATAGGGCACGAATATCGTATAGACTTCACCTACACGATTCTTTCCCGCACCGATCGATTGTTGATGCTTGAGGCTACTTCTTAAATATTTTATTAGTTAAACGTCATAATTCAACTATTTATATGACAGACATATGTTAAGGTATCTGTATTTATTATTTGATTATAATATTGATAAATGTGGGAAAAAGGCTATTGTTCTAAATTATAGCAAATAAGATTTATTTTATTATTTTTGATTTGATCTAAAATGACCATTATGGCTTAATAATTAAAATTTAATATTTTGTGATTATGACTTTCAAACCACTGGACTTCCCTGGAAATCACAAAATTTATCTGTCATCGTTTGGGTCTAAGTTTGTGTGAAAAAAAAAAAAAAACACTTCGGTCTGATTTTGCATCGCCATCAGTCGATGTTCATTATTCTAGTTATGGACTAGTCAAGCCTAGCATCTCTAGAGGTTCAATAGGCTTCCTAAAAATATATTGTTTTTGATAGCTGAATTAGTAGTCCTTCAAAACTTCATATAATTAGTCATTCTAAAATAATTATAAAACTTTAGTCAATCTAGCGTAATCAAGTAGTATTAGCGCCTCATAAGTTTTGCCTAGCAATAGCAAAAAATGTTCAGTGCGATTCATTATTTACAAGAAACAAAACTCATGCTTCATTTTAGGACGCCGGAGAATATTTTGCGAATTCCACGTCATTCTTGCATCACAACCTTCCGTTTTAGTATTATCATGATCCTTTTAATATGGACAGGGAACAGAAACGATCTCAGATTAGAACCAGCAAAGAACTTATATTAAAATGAATTTATGCTTCAAAGAAATTTTCAATCATTTATCTGTTTTAATTTAGGTTAGCTTGTGGCGACATGTCTTGTAAGTCTAATAGGCTAAAGTCCCTAAAATAATAAAAAATAGACCCCTTTGGGTGTTAAAAGATTGTCAAGAAACCCAGATTGATTCGATTGACATCTACATTTAAAACTATTGGAATATCCTAATTTAATTTAGCTAGAAGGTTTTCCACCTAAAGGTGGCAGTCACAAAATAATTTTCACCTGTCACTGTGAAAATTACTCATAAACTTATTAAAATTTAATATCGGAAAATGATACATCGAAAAGTCATAAAATTATTGTCTTTTATTGCCGACCAATTTTGATAGCTGACGGTCCTTGAACGAGTCCAACAGTACTTGGCGCATGATTGGGGGTTACTCTGCAAAATCTAATCAGAAATGAGGAGATCCGCAGACAAAATCCTCCATGATCCCGGCGGATCATTGCCGCTGGCGACTGACACAGTTGATGGCCTCTGGGGTAGGAAGGTTCTCGAGTCGGTCGGAGGAGGCCACTGACCAACAATCGCAGCTTGGACGTCCAACCACAAGGTGGGACAGTCGACCTGATAAAAGCCTATTTGAAAAGTTATGTGGTGGCTTTTATTCAGTAGTGGACGTCCCACGGCTGAGACGAGATGCATGATAATAATAAAACTCGGGCGAACCCGCTGGCAATGACCAGTAGATATAAAATTATATGTAAGTCCATACTTACTTGTTGCGTAAACTATATGAAAAGATATCCTTTTCGGCATTTTATTTCACCTTTCCACTTTAAACACAATATTTGAGTTCAATTCCATTGTTAACTATTTAATTGGCTAAGTAAAACTATGATAGAGCCGAAAATTTGTGCTTTGTATAAATTGTAAATGGCTTTTTTCTCATATTTGTCTAATTAATATCATTACTTTTAACTTAACCAATATGTTTTAAGTCTGTGTAGACATATTAAATAAGGACTAGCGACAGATAAAGCTAAATAAAAATAAGGATTTTGAAGAATGGATTAATTTGTAAAGAGAAATTAAGTGAATTTGCTTGAACTGAAGTTGGTGTATTGTGCTGGAGAAAAATCAATATGTGAGCGGCAAGTTCGCGGATATCTTGATACTCAAATGGCGCCATCTGTCGATGTATTTGAGGGAATAATATGTGGCCCAATTTGAATAATTTCATGACTGCAGTGCAGATAAAAAAATATATACTTACTAAAAAAATTAGAAGCACTTGGGAGTTGAGAATCATATTTTCTTCTGAGTGAGGCTTAGTGCTAATCAGTATTTTGAGAATTTGTCTTTGGCAATGCTTTGGCATTATTTATACTTATAAAATCTTCTGTTCTGATCGAATACAATGCTCAGCCAAAACTACTAAGTCTAGAAATCTAAAATTTGGAACATAGGGTTTATTTTATAACGTAACCACAATTATTTTTGAAAATTTCAACTCCACTCCTGGCTTTAGATAATGTAGGTATAAATAAATTAGCTACTCATTATACATAAAATATTTATAAGCGTCAAATATCATTAAATAACACATCCAGTTTGCACGAAAAAAATAGATAAGTAAAAAAACGGCTTTACCGATTCGAATGCGGTTTCGACTAATACATTGATGATTAACTGGATTAAACTATAGTATACTTTCATCCTGGAAAAATTTTAGATTTCAGCGCGATTTACAAAAAACGGACAACAGTACAAAATAAAAAGACAGAATCATGTAAGTAATTATATTTACATTTATTTTCTGCAGAAATTAGAATTGGGCGTGTTGGCTAATATCCAGGAGAGCATTGCGGAGACCCTGGTGTTGATTCCAGGCTGACCTGATGCACAAAACCTGCCGTAGCTCACGACACCGACATTGAAGAGTAAACCAGTTGATGGATCCGTGTAAAGAAGTGGACCACCAGAGTCATCCTGAAGTAAATAACAACATTACACATTTATATTCATGCTAGAGCACTTGACTGAGACTTCGTTCGCATATTTTTATAAGTTATAGTCCATGCTACGTGCTATTTCTGATGTTAAACTATGTTACTGCAATGTTTCTTCAAAATCCGTTCAGTAGTTTTTTTCGTGAACGACTATAGGCGAGAAAGAGAGGGCGATTTTCGTAGGTCTTATAAGTTATATAATATATTCTTCATTATAGAATATTCTATGGTGAAGAATATATATAAATTGCTACTTTGCTTATATCAGGAAAATGTTTAGTTTTCCTTCGACTGTGAACAATTAGACCGCTTCTTATTGAAAATTTCAGATAATTAGGGATTTTCGGAACTTCTTTCATTTACATTTGTGAATGTTATATCTCGACGCCATTTAATTTATTTTTAGTATACAATTTAGATTTCGTAAATTTAAATTTAACATCGATATTCACAACACATAAAAATAATATATGTTATAAAACGTACCTGCATATTTATCGTTTATTTTGCTAATTAAATATCATAATTTATTTATTTTGATTAGTTACCAACAATTTGATCCCCTTACTTGGCATGCATCCTTCCCAGGAGTCAAGTTGCACATCTGTCTATCGGTCAGAGTCGGTGTAAAACTGCGACAGTACGCCTGACTAATGATGTTCACATCGACCTTCTGGAGAGGGTTCGAATTGGGACCACCGGGGAACAGTGTACCCCAACCTAAAAATAATTATTTTCCCTTTTAAATTTTTGTTCGTCCATTATTCATGGTTATTAACAAGTGGACCGTCAGGTTCAATCATTCCCTAAAGACCAATATTTCATTAGTCAATTAGGAAAAAGGAGATTTTATATTAAGTATATTAACCATAAGGATAGGTAACATAAAAAATATTGACAAAATGCCTAATAAATGCTATATCGTTTGTGGTTCACCGTGCAAACCTTCGGCCCAGCATGATTCTGCCGTCAGCAGAAAGCCACCGATGTCTGTGTTATAACGTCCCCGCGACCCTGCTTATCTACGGCTGCGCTAGAAAGTCGTTTTAGCCGGTACGAATCCGGCTTAACCCCGCCGTGTCCGGATATCCGGATACCCAAGAGGTTTCCCAACTTTAAAAATAAAGGCACCAACTCAAAAATAAGTGTATCATCGATTCTCCGAACCTGTGTAAAGTTCATTCTGAGGTAACAAAGAAAATACTATATAATATTAAATGAAACTTACCAAGTATGGTGACGGTTCTTTGAGCCAGTTCATCGTTGACGAATTTGAATGGCAAACAAACAGGTCCAACACGATCGCTGAAGACTATCCTCTGTCGCAGCACTATAATCGCTATGTCATTGTCGTATGTACTCCTATAATAATTTATTTAGTTACTATTTCAGGATTCAACTTCATCATCATCTCGGCCGCAGAACGTCCACTGATGGACATAGGCCTCCCAAATAAATTTTCCAATAAGACCGGTCAGAAGCAGTCTGAATTCATCGTCGACCCTTTAGAGAATATAGATCCAAGCTGTTTAAACATTTTATGTTAAATGTTTTGATGTGTTTTTGTTAAAAATCAATTAATGTTTAGTTTTGGTGACTTTTGTCTGCCTGTTTGATGTCTTTTGTTATATTTCTCTTGTAAGTAGCTTTAAGCTTTAATGAGAATAAAGAAAATATAAACCTATAAAGAGGAATAGAACTTACGGATTAAATTGTTGATGGATAATGAAACTCGCTGCTGCGATCGCCTGAGTTGCCGGTGAATCGCCTGGACAAATACATTGATATCACAACGAATGAAATTAAGTTTATTTTATAGATGTTTCGTTTTCATTAAAAAATATGGAATGATATAAAACCATATTACTAAATCGGTCCACCAGCAAACTTGAATTATTTCATTTATTCGAAATAATAAATATATTATTTCGATGCGGTCCACCTTATTAGGTGTATGAGTTAGTTGTTAATAATATATCAGCAGTTGTTGCACGCGACTTCGTGTGCGTAACTTTATAAAATATATAAGTTAAGGCTAAGGGGAGCCTATGCTGCTTCCCTTAGCCTTAGCTCTCTATAGATGAAAGAATTTTTGAAATCTGTCCCTAGTGGACCGATTTTTGAGTTTATTCATTACAAACAACGATTCAAATCTTTTCACTTTATAATATTAGTATAGATTACCGACTGTGACGTCATGTTCACCGACGACAACGCCAGTATTAGCGACAGTCACGCCACTGGCGAGAAGACAGTGGGCAGCGGTCAATATATTCCATTCGTCGATAATGACAGCGCCGCATTTGATTTGATATATCCTCGTGTCAACAATACCCGCCATCATGGGGAACTCGTTTATTCCCGTCTCCTGTCCTCCTACTATTCGATTCTAAATTAAATAAATTGTGACTATAAAACCCGTAAAAATACTTATTTGCAAAGTTCAGAGCTTTTGCAAGTTAACATAAAATTTTTGGCATTAAAGTGTGTTTACGCTAGAAATTTTCTAGATGGCGTTCTTAGTAGCTTTGCAAGGATACAGTTGAAAAACGAAATCACCTAATACTAATGTAATTGATGGCTAATGTAGAAAATATAAGATTGAAATAAAGATCACCAAGTTGAAAGAAGTGTTAAATTTATTTACTAATAGACCACTATTGTATCTAGCCAACCAAGGGTCGCACGCACCAGATCAGAACTTAAGTAAGTATATAAGATGCTTAACAAAATGAAAGCTTACCCTTCTTGTGTAACCGCAGCTACATGGAGCCGGCGTTGCTGCCTGAGCGGTCAACAAACACGAAAATCTTCCACCAGGAGTGCCATTGGCTGTTATGAGACCTGCAAATACCACTTTTTAAAACCACCTGACACATCCAAAACACTGTGTGTGACAGAGAATAGAACAAGTTAGGTAATAAAATTTTTAAACTTAAGTTCTTTTACTTTTAGTTAGTTTAAAACAATTTTAAATTTAAAAAAATTAAATTGTTTTACAAAATAATTGTGTTAGATCCATAGAACGATTAAGGATGAGGGATTAAGAATGGATGGGGTAATAAGCTCTGCCATCCCTTATTCACCCACCGAAACACATCAACCGCACAAATGCTGTTATTTCACGGTTGTCTTCTGTAAGGGGGTTTGTTACTGCCGCCAGATGGCCTTTTGTAAGTAGCTGGAAAAAGGAAAGTTGGGCGACGGAAGAAGTCTTCGCTGAAGAACATCAGGGAGTAGTGGATAGGGATATCTAACACAGTAGAGCTGTTACGACGAACAAACACCAGGGAGGACTGTTCCATGCTGATTGCCAATCTTCACTAGTCGGAGAGGCACCGCAAGAAGAAAAATCTACTACTAAACCCTTGAGTGTTCACACCGTCAGCCTGGCAGTCGCCATTGTCGCCATTCACCCGAATTTAAAGTCATTGTTTATCTGAGGATTGGTAAAGTGAATACCTATACTGATGGTTCGTCCAGTAGACACGGCTGTTAGAGATCCGTAGCCGCAATAGTAATCGGCGGCTATTAATGCCGGATCGCCACTTCTCGATATTAGAAGGCGGTCCATAGAACATGACGTACTCTGTAGGTAATCACAACAAAAAAAAAACGTGAATTACCTAATATGAAATTTTATGTTTAGGATTCTAAAACTTGAATAAAGATATATATTATTTCGATGATTCTAAGTTAATTAGAAAACAGACAACTTAGTATAATAGTGTCAATATGATCAAGTTAAATAATGTAGATTTTAAGTTAGATTTTTAATATGTATGTAGAAATATGTCTGAAATAAAATCGGCTGTCTGTTTCTCCACTAACTTCTATCACCAAACAGATCTTCAGGCAGTTTTTGTTAATTGGAGGGGAAAGTTTTCGTATACATACTCAATATATTTTTATCATTTATATTTGATTATAATATATATGTACCAATACTCAAATAATAATAAACAAATAATATAATATTAAATAATATTAATAACAAGCAAGTGCAGTGAACAAACGAAAAAATAATCTTATTTTTTCACACTCTCAGACCTCTTCACGACTTTTAGAAGCCACTATTTGTATAAGTTGCAAAATTAGATTTTTTTAGGTGCCTGAAAGAAATGAATTAAATTTTATTTAATTAATTATTTATTTATAAATCTTTAGCCAGTTTCCTAAAGTCACTTAGCTTCTTCTTCATTCAGAATCATAATAATTTGTCCTGGATTTTTTGAAAATATAGGATATCTGACAGTAAATCTCGGTTTCCACCGCGAGCGGAGCGGACCCATTAAGGACTCCGTTTAATAGACAACAAATAGACGAGCGGAAAGGACTCAGCAAGCAGAAAGAGTTGAAACCAAGGCATGTATTGCTTTGGTTGACTTAAAAGTTACTCCAGGGATATTACAACTTAAATAACTTGATCTTACCGACGGTATATTGACTTCGGGACAATCCAATTTGCAATTGTAACCCACAGGGCACGTTGCTATCCATCTGCATTGTCTCGCGCCAGCATAATTGGCGGGGTAACCAGGGCTGGTCACATAATACGTTGTTCCTACCACCACCTGGCAATTAATAACTGTCATTGTCAAACCAAATCTACTTATTAAACCTTAGTGACCTGCCTTATATCGTATAAAAAATTGTTAAGTGCGCCTACTCGAGGTGTTACAGCGTACGAGACTCGTCTGGCAGGGAGAGAAGGTTACGACTTGTGTGTCTCAATGATCCCATAGATACGGTGCAAAAAAAATTGGCTTTTTTGTGAGTAGAAATCTCACATACCGATCTCCCCATGGTCGGTGAAGATCTGGTCCGCAGATTTTCCCACAGCAAAATAATAAAATTAGGTTGGTACAATGCGGAAATAGAATGCTTATCGGTTTACAATTCAATTTACGTCAGATATTTCACAAACATTCAACAACAACAAGGACAACACACATAACATAAAATATAATCTGTATGTCTGAACTGGTAAACATTCTAATTCTCCGATCGTACATACTTTTTTCTGTCATAAATTCCCCATTTCCTGAGCCCATTTCCCTATTCCTTAATCCTACTAGGGCAGCAGACTTACAGTATTTGTGGGGTTTCTTGTTATAGCCAACGGTGGGTGGCCACCTACCATTAAATGGACCGTCAGCCTGTCTGACGATCTTTACTTTTAAAAAAATAATAAGTGTAATTTGCCTAAATATTGACAGATTAATACATCTGTTGAATGCTCTATTTAGATTCGAAATTATAACAGCATTTTTTTTATTTTATTAAAGATCTCTTATTTAGTCAGCAGCGCAATGTGTTATTGCTTTATAGGCGACGGTAACCACCTGCCATCCAGTGAACCGACAGTCTCTGCGACGACCTTTACATAAAAAAACCTAACCTACAATTACCATTATTGTCAACAATTTAGAATGCGGTTACAAAATTTAATAGTGTTAAGTCATTAATTTATAAGGTCTAGCCTTCATGCATTTATGAGAAAATTAATGTATTAGGGAGGGTTTATTATATATCTATACTTCTATACTAATATTATAAAGAGAAAAGATTTATATATTTGTAATGAATAAACTCAAAAACTACTGGACCTATTTTGAAATTTCTATAAAAACCTATAGAAAGCTACATTATCAGCGAGTAACATAGGCTATATTTTATAAAATTACGCGTGCGAAGTCGTGTGCAACAGCTAGTTATTAAGTAAAGAGAAAGTTAAAAAGTACAAGCACTTACGTTTTGTACAAAGTCGCAGTTAGGATCTTGAGTGTTCGCATATCCAATAAGTGCGAATAAAACGCAGCCGGCTATCAGAATCATTTCTAAAAAATAAAGTCCCTATAATTACTTATAGCATCTAAGCTCTACGAGGAAAATTTGCTGAGAACGTCCTGCTAGAATTCTACTAATATTATAAATGCGAAAGTTTTTAATTATGGATGGATGTATGTATAGATGTTTGTCATTCTTTAACGTACAAACTAATTAAATTTAGCACACAGATAATTTATTACTTGGATTAACATATAGGATACTTTTTTCGCTGGTAAAATAGGTTCCAGTAAAATTAATCTCTTAAACTTCAATTATTATAATATCAGAGATAGTTCACAAAAACTATTATTCTTCTATGAAAAAATGCATTTGTTTTTTGGCGCCATAATTTTAGGATTCCTCGCTAATCACTCCTTAGTAATAGATAGGCTTATTTTTACAAAGATAATACACATTATACCAAGAAATATTTAGATAGTGTAATTACCGAATTATCACACAAAATAGATTCCACTATAACAAAACAGTTTCCAAAGAGATTGTTATCTAAATTAATTTATTTTTAAAAGTCTATCTCTAGATTTTCTTGTAAACATGTCTGTGTCTTTTTGATTAGTTATCGGTCGTGCAGTTCATCGCTTCACGATGGTCTATATACTATTAACAATGGGGTTTTATGATTATGACTAAAGGTGCTGCAACATACACGTTTTCATGTTTATGTTGCAACACTTTGAGCGCATGCACTTGTCATGTACAACCCCCTCAAAGTTTCCCAATGATATTTTATTAGTCGCAATTATGCCTATTCTATTAGCGTGCTAACTAAACACCTCATTTTAGCCCAGACAAATTAATAAAATCTGGGTAAATAATTCGTATACAGCTACTTACAGGCTGTATAAGTTAACAGAGAGTTATGTTGTGTAATATGCTGTTGTTGGGGAAGATGTGGATTTAGTAGTTCTTCTAATGGTTCTATCACCACCAGCAAATTTTCCTTGTCAAGCCAGGGAAAAGAAAGTGGAAACGAATATATTTTCGCCACAAGAACTCAGTTATACCATTTAAAAATTAAACTATCGTTTCACTGTAAATGTTTGTGAAATCTAAAAACAAAACATAAATTTTCGTTTTTTTTTTTGTTTCAGTAAACAATGAGCTGTCCAGAATGTTGTTGCAGTTTTGTCGTCACATTTTTTTTATTTATGGCATTGTGTATGGATATTTTAAAAATACATATCAGTGCACAATTTAGTACTTTTGATCATCTTACATTAGTGCAGTCAAACACGCCCAAAAATTCCTTATTTCACGGTGGCCTTCTTTATAAATAGTGGCCACTACCGCCAAATGTACTAAATGCAAAAGAAATGTACAGGTCCACAGTGTGAGGCACCTTTAAGATGCAAAACAAAATAAGTGTAACAAAATTAACATGATAATATATAATTGTAGGTACTGTATATATTTACTGTTAAAACCTTCAAGGTAAATAACATAATTATCAAAACCTTTTTCCTCGTGTAGCTGAATTCCCTTTTCTGCAGGCTGCTCTTCAGAACTTCTAAGGCAATAATTCTGTCCTCAAGAAATCATATTTCTGAGATGCTGATGTTCTTGATGCGATTGCGTTCGCGTTCAAAATGTTATATAGCCTAAAGCCTTCCTCGATAAATGGACTATCCAACACATAAAGAATTTTTCAATTCGAACTCGTATTTCCAGAGATTAACGCGTTCAACCAAACAAACTCTTCAGCTTTATAATATTAGTAAGTAAAAGTATTTTAATGTTATAGCTCTTTTACGATTTTATTATATGTATAGATGTATTATTTGATGAAATGTAATGTTAAAAATGTAAAAAATTATCACCTCAAAGTTTATAATGCAGATGTGGAGCACTAATATTGTTTTTCAATTGTTTTGGAACGTGACACTAATTTGTTGTAAACGTTTACAAAATAGAGAAAACCTCATCAGCGCATGGACTGATAAGCAATGGAATAAGGTGTCACGAACACTGTTTATAAGGCTTTCATTGCGATAACAAAGATAATTTCAGAGAGACGTGCTTGGTTTCATGTATGGAAAATATTATTTACTTTGTAATGACAAATTGCGTATTTTGTGGGAATCTACTGAGCCAACTTCAATTGCTATCCTGAAGACAAATTGGATTCCGCATTATTTGTGGAAACTGGCAAAACTTGACATTCGAAATAATAAAAAATATATATAACTAAACTAAACAATCCATAGTAAAAATATAAACTAACCCCCGATATTCTATTGAGACGATCTAATTACTTAGCCCAAACACCCTATATCTTCTGTAAGTTTCTGAGGAGTTGGGCATCCCGCAGACTAGTTGATGCTGCAGCAATAGGTCAAGGTTATCACGTCATGGAAATACCATCAATTTCAAATCTATCGAAAATGTGGAAGTTAGTCAGATCCCTTCAACATAAATAATTATGTTATTACTTATAACATAACTGAAAAAAGTTTTTTCAAAAAAAAATAATTATGTATTTGACTATAATTTTTGTTATGCATTTTTAGTAGATAAAACTTAAAATTAATTAGATAACTATAATAACAACTTATATGACTGATTGTAATACTAAATAATGACCTATAAACAAAACCAAATTAATTATTAATAACCTTTTTAATACTTTTACAGCATTTGCAAAGTAAAAAAAAACTATGAACTAACGCTTCATTATATATTATGAATATTTACTTCTTAAGTAGATGTAAAGCCTCCTGAATCTTGAATCAAGTTATGTTCAAATATGCATTTTGTCTAATGCATATTGAATATTGTCTAACTAATAATATTAGGTACATCTTATTTCGTATCGGTTAAGCAAAATAAAACAGACATCAAAACAAACAACATTTATTTTCTGCAATAACAAGAATCGGTCAATATTCAGGACTGAATTGCTAAGAATCTGGTATTGATTCCGGGCTGCCCAGACGCCCAATATATCCCTTGGTTAGTAAATTCTAGTAAGTTAGTTACATGGTTAATTGGAGATTAACCACAGTGTTCAAAGATTTGAACACAAGGTCCAAATATGATAAGAAATGACAGCATTTGGCGAAAGAAACATAAGAATACAGAAAAAAAATCAGAATCGTGGAGGTACTCGCAAGGCCATTACTTTCTGCAGAAACTAGAATTGGGCGTGTTGGCTAATATCCAGGGCAGCATTGCGGAGACTCTTGTGTTGACCCCGGGATCTCCTGAGGCACAAAACCTGCCGAAGCTTATGACACCGACATTGAAGAGTAAACCAGTTGATGGATCAGTGAAAAGAAGTGGACCACCAGAGTCATCCTGGAATGAAAAAAAAAAAAATAGGTGATCACAATCAACGGTAATCATTAACGGCTATTCGCCTTTACTGTAGGTATCGTTAAAACACGCGAGTTATGTCGATTGGATGGATGGCACTGCGTCAATAAATAGTTAGTTAGTCATTTAGTTATTTAGTTTTAGGGGAAGGGATAATAATTTTATTTAAAAGAAGATGGATAATAAAGTTTTTTTTGTTTTTAATAAATTTCTAATAAAAAAAAATATGTGTGTTTTAATTTTTAACTTATGCATAAGTAAGAAATCAATGACAAATAGATAGTATTCGGCATTTTAAATGGATATTGTGTCCGCGTACTGGGTGTGGGCTGAGTAGACCTTTATCCATAGCAAGTGGTTGACTGAGCCCGCGGGCTGAGTCGAGTGAGCTGAATCACCCAAAAAAAAAACCGAAAGTGGTCAACTGAGCCCGCGGGCTAAACGGGCTATGGGCTCAGTTGACCATAAAAGGGTATTTAGGACGTGTTCAAACTATTTATTTTTATCAATATTAAATTTGTATGGCTTTTTACAATACCTGACATGCATCCTTAAGTGGAGTATAGTTGCAGATCTGTCTATCAGTGAGCGTCGGTGTAGATATACGACATGCCGCCTGACTAATGACGTTCACATTAACCTTCCGAAGTGTATTCGAAGTGGGACCACCGAAGAATTGTGTACCCCAACCTGAAATTGTTCATTTCATCTATAATCTCAATAACCGGAACAATGGAAAACCTTTTTAAGGTGCATTTCTTTTGGTACAAATTTCATTTTTTTTTTTTGAGATTTACGCATTCCTATCCACCTACAATTAAGGTAACCGTCAGTCTGTCTGCCAACCTTTATAACATAGAAAGAAACAATCCTAGAAGGATGGAAATTATTTTTTACACCAGGATGCAGAGTTCCTATCCTATCTCTATATTCTGTCCCCTAAATGCGTCTCCTAAAGTTAAAATAAATAAAGGTAAAAACTTAACTCTTACCGAGTATGGTGACGGTCTTGTCAGCCAGTTCATTGTTAACAAATTTGAATGGCAAACATACTGGTCCCACACGGTCGCTGAATGTAATCTTCTGTTGAAGATTTATAATGGCTATGTCGTAGTCATGTGTAACTCTGAAAAAATACATATTTTAATAGATATATACGTAATGTCACTAAAGAAATAAAACGAGGGTTCAGTCGTATCGTTATATAATATTGTTTGATATTTGAGTTATAATAAATCTGTGTTAGTCATTGCTTGAATGAGAGCAAACTCAGTCAGTTATTTATTCCTAACATGAACTTTGCCATTCATTCTTCTACCAGTAATAATTTAGTATGGAATGAATATTCATTCTATACTAAATCTTTCTTATTGTCTACAGCCGATACACAAAAATATGTTCAATGTAACTATTGTTCAAATATGATAAACGACTCATACAGAGAAAGGTTATGCAATGATACTTACGAATTATACTGTGGGTGAATTATGAAGTTCGCGGCCGCGAAGCCCTGAGTTGCTGGGGAATCATCTAGAAAAATTGTTAGGAAACAACTGAGCTTATTGTTTATAATAATTATTATGGAGGTGTTAAATGTTATAGCATTCATATAATATTCAGATCTTATGCGATGGGTGGGACTGATTGATAATCGCTCTAGTCGAATTTGCATAAAAATAATAGAAAGTTTATAAACAAGGAATGCCAGACCCCATTTTCCTATCCTCTGTCTTCGTTTTACTACGAATCTCCTCATTCCTGATTCGATCTCGTAGAGTAACTCCTAGCATAGCCCTCTATAGCTCGTTGATCGACATTGAGCTTTCTTAATAAACCCTTAATACATAAATTTCACGCTTAAAAAATTGTATATTTATCGTGGAAGGGGATCTAGTAAGCATTAAGGATTTAGGTTACATTACCATATGTGGTGTTATGTTCACCGACGATAATGCCAGTTGAGGTTAGAGGTAGGCCGGAGAGACAGTGGGCAGCGGTCAGTAGATTATATTCGTCGATAATAACAGCGCCGCATTTAATTTGGGATATCCTCGTATCAACGATACCCGCCATCATGGGGTACTCGTTTATTCCCGTCTCCTGACCTCCAACTATGCGATTCTAAAACATTATTTATTTTATTAAAATCCGATAATATATAATTCTACTATTAAATTGACAACAATTATTGTGAAATGCTATTCCGGTACAATGTGTTACTTCAGCATATTTAACAACAATAAGCGACCCTTTATTTGGACTAGAGTCGAGTCATTATAAAATTGAAATACCTATACAGAGTGGTAATGACGGGTCAGTATGGACAGCTACATATACCATTATAGCTAGAACAAAACACACTTAGGGGACTGTCCAGAATTTTAATAGTTAGTTCCCATCGGCATTCAAAGATTTTGGAAAAATTGTCAATTTTCACGATTTGTTTTTATAGCGCCAAGGACCAACTGAGGTTAGAGTACTTACTAGAACCTCAGTTGGTCAAAAAATCGCAAAAAAAAAAGCTACTTTCATACATATATAATGAGATTGAAAAATAAGTTCAAATTTTTTTTTATAATAATAAAAAAGAAGGCACCTATATATATTCATGCAATTAAAATTGGGTCCAGGTGGCAAAGTACCCAACAAGCTGGCTGCATTGCCTATCTGAATGGCTAAGTTAAAATACCTAATTTTAGTATTAATGTTTTAATACTTTTACTAGAGTCCAACCTATCATAGTTTAATTGCCTCTTTACTGTCTCTGAAAGGGCTTACCATTTTTTTATAACCACAGCTGCATGGAGACGATGCTGCTGGTTGTGCTGTCAATGCACAGGAAAACCTTCCACCAGTGCTGTTGTTAGCTGTTATAAGACCTGAAAATAGCAAGTGATTTTATCTTTAAACATCAAAAACCATAATAAAATGTAATAAATACTAATCAAACCTTCTTAATTTATACACGAACCAGGATAAATCAAATAGTTCTTAGACAAATTTTAATTTAAGGATTGTTGAAACCATAAATATAAATATGAATAAATATGATTCTCTATGTCTAGTTGAAACTAACCAACGCTGATGGTTTGTTGCGTAGAGACGGCTGTGACAGAACCACTTCCGCAATAGGTGTCGGCACTGGACAATGTCGGATCGCCACTCTTCGATATGAGAAGGCGGTCCATAGAACAAGACGTACTCTAAAATAACAAAAATAATTTATAAGTATATAATAAGAATATTATATTGTATATATTTACATATATTAAGATTATATTTCCTCTGGGTACGATGATATATTATAAAATTATGTCCAGCAACTCAAAAAAAAAAAGTTATTTTGAAAAAATATTTAATATACAGACACGGCTCGTTTACGTTTTTATATTTGTATAGATAGATGATCAAAAGTCTTACCGAGGGTATATTAACTGGGTTACAATCCAACTTGCAATTGTAACCCGTAGGGCATGTTGCAATCCACCTGCATTGTCTCCCGCCAATATAATTGGAGGGGTAACCAGGGCTGGTCAAATAATACGTTGTCCCTACAGCCACCTGAAAATAAGGAAGTATATAACTATAGTATAACTAATTAAATTTTATTTAACAGTAGCAATTTTATTAAACAATTTTGGATGAGTGGTTAGGGTGCTTTCCTTTACGCTCTGTCTCAGGGGTCCTGGGTTCGATCGATTCCCGGCAGGATCAACTTTGGAAATGAACTTTTCAAAGTTGGCTCTGATCTGAATTTGAAAAGTAATAGCAGGCAAGGCACGCTGCATTTCATAGTCATTTGTGAGCAGTCGGTCTTGATTTGGAACTTAGATGAAGTCGCTGAGGAGATGAGTGTCCCACAGACTTCAGGCGTCGGGAGTTAAATATAAGAGACATCGAATTAAATAAGGCTTTTGTAACATGCAAATATGATTATAAACTACTAGTTGTCTTTATAACTGCCAATATATATGAGCCTAACATAACGCCTGTCATATTCATTTCTCTTTCAATTACTGAAAAGCGCATTAAAATCTGTTGCAAAGTTTAAAAGATCTAAGCGTACATACAGAGGGGCTGACGGCGGGAAGCGACTTTATTTAGTATAAGTACTAACTGTTGCAAGCGACTTCGCCCGCGTAACTTTATAAAATATAACCTGTTACTCGCTGATAATGTAGCTTTCTATACGTAAAAGAATTTTCAAAATCGGTCAAGTAGTTTTTGACTTTATTCATTACAAACATAGAAAAATACAAATCTTCTCTCTTTATAATTTATAATCTCGTGTCACGATGTTCGGGATAATCTCCGAAACTACTAAACCAATTATGATCAAATTTCGTAATTAGATATCTGTAATTTGGTCCAAATTAAAAGATAGGATAGTTTTCTAAATTGCAACAGTTTCTAACAGATGGTGGTGTAAGTATTGACACAACATTTAACATAAGTATTTTGTTATTTATGTTAGGTAGCAGGTTGGACAACATAGATGGCGTTTCAATAGAGAAAATTCTTTTTTAGAGTTCGGGCAGGACTACATTTGCTGCGTCCGTTAGTATTATACTTTTTTTTATTAGAGATGGGTTTTGGTCTTGGAAAACATTCAGCTGTGTAGCGAAGACGAGGCCTATGATGGAGCGAGCTCACCCAGAAGATGCCTATTCACTCGAACTTTGAAAAGATTTGGGTTATATGAGCTCGGAAATACAGACGTCAGCAGGAAGTTCCAAATCTTGCGTGTAAAGAAACTATGTAAAGAAGTATGGATTACCTCCTTGTTGCGTTGCTTTTGATAGGAATAGACGACAGCAGCTACCTATCATTATGTGCACCGCCTTTCTAACGACCTTTTATATACAAACAGTTTGACCACCGCGCTATGATAATCATTTTTGACTACTTACATTTTGTGTGAAGTCGCAATTGGCGTCCTGCGTTTTAGCATATCCAATAAGGATGAGTAAAATGCCACTGGTGATTACAATCATACCTGAAAAACAAATATATTAACAAATGTATACTAATATAACAAAGAGTGAAGATTTATATGTTTGTAATGAATAAACTCAAAAACTACTGGACCTATCTTAAAAATTCTTTCACCAATAGAAAGTTACGTTATCAGCGAGTAAAATAGGCTAAATTTTATAAAGTTACGCGGGCGAATAGGTCCACCCGTTTGGGAGCTAAGACTGTTTTTGAGTCGTGCATCGGGAGTTAATAAAAAATAATAATTAACTACCTGATTTTCAAACAATAACATCTCTATTAAATATAATAACATTTAATTGGGATGTATATTTATATTATTATAAATGAAAGCGGCATGTTTCATATATTATTTTTTTTCGAATAAATAAATTCCTATTAAGAAAATTGGTCGTGACACTCTTTGAGAAACATTTAATTACTATTTTCTGTGTTTGTCTACTTTTATGTAATTAATATTTTAAAGGAGTACCGATAAATCTCTAAGCTGTTATGGTTAAAAATTGACACATAAAGACCATATCTTTTTTAAAACGATTATATTTTTAAAAGGCGCTAGTGAGTGCACCGTCACATCTATTTCTATTCAGACGTTATATTAAACAAGACACCAAAAATAAAATGTCTTTTTGTACCAAACAATATTAACATAACAATACGTACTCGATACACTTGTATAAACCTTCATGGTTCATAACTTCAAAATATTTTCTATTTTTTCCGTTAAAAATTGTATGCTGTTTATTGTTCTTACACTAATAGGCATATATAATATATATCACCATTAACGTGGCAAGATTTGAATATTGAACCTTCAAATGTTATAACACTTTATTAATTTAAAAAAAAAATGTGTGTGTCAGCTCCGACGCACGAGTGGAGTTTACTCCTTACGAACGATTATAAAATACATAGATTAGTAAATGAGGGTAAATGAATGCATTTTGTTACCTTTATTAGTTTGTTAATTTTCTCAATTCACAAATAAATAGAAATATATTAAATGTATTATATTATATTAATATTGTATTGAAGCATATTGTAGCCTGTAACGCGTAACGTGTGATACCTATGTGACATTTGATTTTACTCCCATAAATTTTTATACCCCGATCTTATATATGAAAATCGATTCTTAAGGAGTACTCCAAAAAAGCAAAATTGCTCAGTATCAAGGGAATCGGAGCAACAGGAAAAAAGTCCGCATCGTCCGGAGCAATAGGAAGAAATATCCGCGTCGTTCGATCGATCGGACGAAGCAGTCGGTCCACGCGATCTCAAGAAATCATTATTAGCTTATGTCCGTGACTTCGTCCACTTCGAAAGATAAAAGATAAGACACCTGGCAAAATATGTAAAGACGTGTCACCTTGTAATAAAATCATAAATAACATTTTTAAATAGGTACTTAAATCAAAAAATGAGTAATAATTTCGTATGACATTATTTTGAGAGTGTTTAAGCTTTATTCAAACACTAACATGAACAGTTTTAAGCTCCTACATGACGGAAATATCAACTACGATCAAGTGTACCGTCAGCCTGCCTGCCACACTTTAACATAAAAAAACTAAACAAACTCCTGTTATAAGTTTAAAAACTTCTAATAATTTTAAGCTACTAATTGACATTCTTCTAATACTAAATAAATAAAAATGATGGGAATTTTTATCTTCTACAAATAAAGATCCGTACGATTTTTAACGTAAAACTCACCCTTTTTGAGATATTTGCAAAAGGGCGTTTTTCAAGATGGCAGTTAACCCTAGCCCGGTTTCGGATTTCGGAAAAATCAATTAGCATGATTTTTTGCAGACCGAATATCTAAAAATCTTGGACTAATACGAGATTTAGACCAGTAGGTCAAATCTATATAAATAAAAATCAATATAAGTAACATGATTTAATGCGGTTTTAACTTATTGAAAAAAAAAACGAGGTAAGTTTATGTACTATAGAAACTAAAAATGGAATATACACAAACTTTCCGGGCGAAGCTCGGAGCGGATCACTAGTTGATTATAAAACCCTTTAAATTAATAATACCTTTTCGATGTTACGTGCAGATATAAAACAGTAACACTTCCTTCGAAAATTAGAAAATAATATCAAAATATTAAAAATATTATCAAAATATTTTGGCACACGAGTACTTCACTTAATCGTCGTAAGTATTAACAAAGTTACTTAGAGAAAACCTCATCAACACATTGACTAATAAGCAATGAAACATTGCGACACTGAACGCTGTATATAAGGCTTTCATTGCGATAACAAAAACAATTTCTGACAGATATAGATTTAATGTACTTAGTAGGTTAGATACTTGTGTATCACTATTTTCAGTTGTAAGTCTTTGTATGTCAGTTAAAATGGAAATAGACGAAACTACTTATGTTGAGGAATGTATATTTTTTAAAGTAAAGGTCGGCAGACACACTGACACACGCCAGACGGTAGGTCATTGCTGACTTCTAAGGGTATAGTTATTAGCAATAGACGGGGTATCCAGTAATACCTATCAGTATCAATAACCCGTCAGCAACCCCTACACTTATAGGTAGGATATCCATGACGGGACCTGAGTCGTTGATGGGTTTTAGCCGGTAATCCCAAAAAATCGCAATTGGGCGAGTCCATTGGGATTTTTTGGGAATTTTTTTTTTCCCGAAAAAAAATTTTTTTTGGATTTTTTGGAAATCCATTAGGATTTGCCAAAAAAAAAGAAATAATATAAAAAAAAATAACAAATCAAAAAGAACCCAAATACATATTTGCCGTTAAATGCACCCTTGACTTATGTAGATAACATAAAAACCTTCGCGCAGCCTTTCCAACAATTTTCGTTAATTGATAACGAAATTCACATTATTTTCCTCATTAGAGGCATTTATCTGTTTATTTGTATGTGTCTACTCATTAGCAATTGTTTTTAACTCGAAAGTAGACTAATGAAGTTATCTATTACAGTTAGTAATAATTTAGATAGGTACCTACACTCTTATTCCTGTTTTTTTTTTTTTCGAAAGTTAACAGCCACAGTCTCTACATTAGACTTAAACTATCCTTAGACAGTGTAAGAGCAAAATCATGTTTACTTTTTAGAAGTGGCACGGCCAATGCGTTTCACAGTCATAAATTGGCCATCCCGTCTATCAGCAGTAAGTAAGAAGACCACCGCGAAATAACATTGTTCTGTTGTGTTCCCGTGAGTTAGTGCGAGATTTCAGAGGCCATTGCTCTCCTGATTCCGTATAAAATTGGTCCCACCAAGATCAATAGCGATCTTTCAGCACGTATGTTGTTGCTTGTGCAAATTGCGTTGTGTTAACGGTAGTCATCTATCAACTAGATCATAAGATCATAAAAAAGCGATGTGAAACGGATTAAATTAGTAGCTATGGAATTGTTTTTAAAGTCCATAATGAATGTTTATTCTTACGAGTAAGTAGTTATAGGTACACTATCCCTAGATTGAAGAAGATTTCATTTCGGAAAACCTAATGACATAAAAACTTATAGATAATCTTAGTACAATTGCTTACAAAAACATAATGAAATAAAATTGTATTTACAACGGCAGAAGGTAATAAAAAAATTAAATTAATGATACCACTTAATTTATTTTATTACCTAAAATTAAATTGTAACCGAATTCAGTGATGTCCGTATCCACCATAACTGCCAGAGTTTTGGATACCGATTTGTCCGTTACCGCAGCAATAGTTGACACCAGCTGAGCCGCACGTAGGCAGCTGTCCTTGAAGACCCACAGCACCGATGAACGGCAACTGGTCTCCGATATCCAAGCATCCTTCGATCTGGTTCTCAGAGAGGACAGAGAGACCGTCGGCGCTGATTGGTGAAGCGCTCTGAACAGGGAAACCAGCTCCGGCACCTAAACCTGTTCCAGACCCGTAGCCGTAGCTACCATAGCCGTGACCTCCGTGAGAAGGAATGCAAGAAATTGTCTGGAAATATAAAATAGCTTTAATATTTCTTAAAAAGCTTTGTTTAAGTAGTGGCAGAGCACACTGCAGCAGTCATTTGGGTAGCTCGTCTAGCAGCAGTAACTACCCTCAGTGGTTTTCTACCACTGAGAAGTAACAGCTTGTGTTGTTGTTTCGATGAGGGAGCAATTTCCCTTATCCTTAATCCTACTATAGTTGGCAGCGCACTTGCAACACCTGTCGTGTTGTAGGCGATGATAGCCATCTACCATTAAGTCCTTCAGCCTGTCTGCCGATCTTAGCAAATAAATTCACAACAGATTGATGTGGCAGATATATCCGTCAAAATTGTCAGTTTTTAGGCATTTACTTTTTATTATTTTTTCTTTTCTTTCATCTTGTGTTATTACTGTTAGTATTATATATAGTAGATATATTATACCTATATAAAAATTTGCTTTTATTTTATTTTATTACGAACTGTCTAGATAAATATTAATAATTAATGTATAAAAATGTAAAATATGGATTCAGTTGCCTGAAAATAAATGAATTTTAATCATTTTTTTTTTAATTCGTTCCTCACTTGAACCAGAAGAGCAGAAGCGAAGAGGATGACAGCTCTGAATGCCATTGTTAATGTTGTTTGTACGACGTCAAACAATTAAATGATTCCCTAACTTTCTTCAGATTATTTTATACTTACTAACAACCTTTACTCCGCAATCCTAACTCCTATACATCCAGGCTTGTCTGATCCAGGTAAAAGATTAAAAAGTACTATTAGATATGCATTAACTATTGGTGTAGTTAAAGACATTGTAGTACATTCTAACACTTTTGTAGACACTGAGAAACTTAGAAACACTTCGATAAGAATTACTAGTGTTTTTTACGTTTTTATTACAAAACATGCACTTATCTTTTATATATATTTCTAAAAGAAATTCTATGCAAATGCTCAGCAAAGAGTCACTTTGTTTTATATTAATTAATGACATCGAATAAAAAAATAATACCGTCATTTTTTAAATTTTTTCTAGAACGCTCTCTCCAACCCTCTGGGTTACGGTGCTGGACAAGGAAGTGGTTATGGAAGCGGTTACGGAAGCAGTTATGGCTCGTACCAACACCTACTACTAATGTTATAGTACTACTCTGTTTATAGTAGGTGTTGCTCGTACGGCGGTTGGGGATGTGGAAACATAGGCGTAGCGGGTCCTTTGGGCATTCAAGGGTGCACCTCTGTTTGCGGATCAGTCCCGGTCTGTGGCGGAGTGGAGTACTTTGGAACTGTCCCTGCTGGTGGTTGCGTCACCATCGCTGGACAATGCTGCGGTTGTGGAGGGTACGGCTCGGGAGGTTACGGAGCTGGTGCTTATTAGACAAATACTTTTTTCACCATTTTGCGTAAATAAATCAATTATGAGAACTAGTACGTTTTAGCTTTTATTTAAACTTTTTTAAGCAGGCATCCTATTTATTTATCACTAACTATTGCACGCAAATTCGTCCGCGTAACTTTATAAAATATAGCCTATGTTACTCGCTGATAACGTAGCTTTCTATAGGTGAAAGAATTTTTAAAATCGGTCCAGTAGTTTTTGAGTTTATTCATTACAAACATACACAAATACAAATCTTTTCTCTTTATTATATTAGTATTAATATAGATTAATCCCCGGGAGGGGTATTATAAGTTTGACCTGTGTGTCTGTCTGTGGCATTGTAGCTCCCAAATGGATGGACCCATTCTGATTCGGTTTTTTTTTATGAAAGCTAATGAGATCGGGATCGTTCTAAGCTATAATTTACGAAGATATTTTCAGGCTTTTGAAGATCATCAGCCCATTTCCTACTCGACGTAGGGATTTCACTAACATCTACATGTTCGATTGATGTAAAATTTGGTATACTGTTACTTCAGAGGTATTTCCATGACATGGTAACCTAGACCTGATGTAGCATCAAGTAGTCTGCGGGACATCCAACTCCTCAGCTTCTATTGGGCTCAATAGAAAATCGTGGGTTAGTTTATAATTTTTAAATATTATTTGTCTTTTACACAAACCATTATCAATTGTAGACAAGATAATTATTATCTTTCTCACGAAATACACTATAGCCTTTTCATAGCAGAGCCTTGTATATGCTTCGTGCTATTTGTTTATTGTAAAACTTTAAAAATAACTAAAACTATGTATAATCTATTTCCATTATGAAATTGTGTTAAAACTATGAGACAATTTAAGACAATTTAAATTTTGACAAACAATCCGACCGTGAAAGATTTTTAATGAACCTTACAATGGAATTCTACAAACCTTCACATGTTTTGGTCATTTTCGGTTTTGGTAAAGGAAAATTTCGACATATTTCTGTATCAATAATATTTATTTCATGCTACATATGCATAAATTAAAATACATTATTCAATTCTTTCTTTTGTATAATTGTAAAGTTTTAATAAAATTCAACAATTCGATTCCGTAGCGTACCTTACACTTACTTTAGAGGTTTATTCTAATAAGGTTCTAATCTAATTACAATAACTAAGTCAATGTGTACATACACGTAATATAATATATGATATTATAAATATTTTTTTTTTTTTTCAAATTCCTAAATATTTTTAAAAATTTTGTAGGTACTTTAAAAAAATTACTATATTAATATTAGTTGAACCAAATTTTGTTTTAAGCGCAGAAGTGAAAACTATATATGACTTAGATAACAATATTATAATAATAATCGTTTAATTTCAAGTATTACATTGACATTTATTTTTAAATATAATTTTTATAGTTATTTTGTGCACTATAATATTACAAGTTTCTAGAATTAAAGAACAAATTAATTTATCATCGAAAGACGCATCATCTATCTATCTATACATATATATAAAAAATTGTTGTGTTGGTTTGTGTATTACTGAAAAACTCTTAAAACTAGCCGACGGATTGACTTGAAATTTTTACACAACATTGCATTTAAACATAGGAATGTTCTTTTTTTCCTAAAACTCCAACGGATACCGATTTTTTTATAATAAAAAAAAAAACATAATTTTCATACGTTGACCGTTGTTATGGCAACCATGGAACTTGCTGACTGAACCACAGCGAAGCGTGGCCGGCTGCCTTATTATCTAACAGCAGACGACTTGCGACCAATTTGCGACTAGCGAAAACTTTCTATCAATTTGTGCAATATCATATTAAATCGTGTTTTTGGTATCACATAACTCATAACAAAGGTGTGGTTTGCGATAAGGCCTCTTACGGACAATAACTAAAATTAATGTGCATCATTTCTGTATAATAAGACAGCGGGTTCAACTAGTTTCACATAAAATTTGTCACATTTGACAGATGGCCAAGATTTGGCCGATTCAAAAAAAAAATACAAAATAATTTATTCATCTATTTAAGCTTAGGTACAAAAAGCGTGTAGGGGACCTCCTATTAAGTATAAAAATACTTGTATCAGGAGACCCCCGCTCCTTCAACACCGTACTCAAATCTTAGGCTAATTTAGAATAGAAAAACTATCTGTATCTGTATCTATACAATGTTAGATAAAATAAAATGTGTAAGTGTATGTAAGTGTGTGCGTGTGAATGTGTATGTGAAGTAGCATTATCTATATTATGAAAGATTCAAAAGGTATAAAAATTATCGGCCGTTCCACCTATCCCTACTAAGTGTCCCCCCTGGTCCAGGGATAAGTGGATTTTTTCCACCTATATCCCTGGCCGGGCAGAGCTTAATTAGATCCGACAGGTCGTATTTTATTGTTCCCTCCCCTTGTCCTGAAAATAACCGCCGTGTCCCGGAACTAGTTTGACAGTTTTGACTTCTTCGTGCGCAGGAGACTGTTCCGAATCTGATACAATACCTTGTAAGCGATGGATGTTGGTTTGACTCAACCTTAAAAACGTATTGCACAAGCTATAAAATATATAGTTATAGCTAGATGTGGATTGCATATACTTATATGTATTATACGGAAGGCGACACAACTATATACAATTCTGTCTATCGTCTATATATATAGATATATACACGATATGTTATTTGAGTTATGAAAAATATTATAATATCATAGACATTTAATTATATCGTCACAAACTAATAGTTTCAAAATTATCATTACTTACTTAAAAAAATCGAAATAAATAATATTAACTGGAGCCATGTTATTGCAAAAACTGCTTGGACTTATATAATACTAGGCTTGGTCACAGGGGGGAAGGGGGTCTTAGCTTTTTGTCACGTAGTCTGTTTTTATCTAACTTTTTCTTCTTGATAATAAATTTTTCACTTGTAATTATAGGGTATGCACGCAATATTGGCGTCACGCGACAAGCACCGTATTAATAAAGACAAAAAATGATTTAAAACCATATTTATCAATTACTACGTGAAAAGTAGATGGGGGGGGGGGGGTGTTGGCATATATTACGAATAGTCACCGAGGGGAGGGGGGTTACAAATTGTAAAAAAATGATCACGTAGTAGATATGGGTACGTTCCCTAAGATTCATTATTAATTATTAAAAAAATATTTGACTCTAATGAATGATAGTAAAATAAGAATTGAAAATAATTTTTCGATTTCTTCAAACACTATTCCGTAAGACACTTTTAGTAGACACTTAAAGGCACCGCCGTATGGCGGAAGTGACCATATATGGCGGAAGGATCTCACCGAACTTCTTCAATGTCTGCGACCTTGTCAATGAGGCTTCGTATGATGCCCTCCTTGTGGTCGAGGGCCAGCCTTGCCCTCTCCAACTCCCTCTTATACTCGGAGTGCGCCTGCGCCGCCCTGCGCTCCTGTTCCACAATACGACGCTCCAACTCCTCGAGGGATGTGGAAGCGCGAGATTTCACCGTCTAAACGTACACATACAGTACATCAGTTATCTACACTTAATATTAAAAAGAGGAAATCAAACTAATCTCCCATTTAAAATACAGACGATTCGGATGAACTCAATCTCATGGTAGCTTTTTGAAAATGCATGAACGCGTTAGATTTTCATACAAACGATTCTGTCTGAATTCCTGATCGCGCTAGTTCTTAATCTGACGATCACATTGGAGGATTTTTCTTAATAGAGCGTCTACAAACTTTTGAACGCCTGTAGAAAAGGAAAACATCATATAACCTTTCTTTCTTTCTACCATCTAATCATCAAAATCCACGACGCTCGAGTAACTCCACATTTAGCATCGTGGGCTCCCCTACCATAAGGTGAGATGTCAAATGTTGCACTTCATATGCGACTGCCTTAAAGCTCATATATAATATTTTTGTTACGACACTGAAAAGGTTGAGTAAGGATGCATTAGATCTTACCTTAATCTCCTGTTTGATACGCTCAAGAGTGTCGAGCGCCACCCGAAGCGGTTCAACATTGCGGTCGCGTCTTGAGCGTCGCAGCCGCGATGCGCGTGCGCAACTCGACTTCAATCGCTGGCGGAATATCACGGCCGCTTTGCGGTACAACCTAACAAATGTGTTTGTTTATTGAAAACATCAATCACACAATATGGAACACTTTAATTGTGGCAGTAACCACCCCCTTACAAAAGACCACAGTGAAATGACAGCATGTGTGCTGTTGTGTTTCTGTGAGTGAGTAAAGAAATGCGAGAGCCAATTTCCCTATCCCTTCCTACTGTAGTCCGCAGCGCATCTGCAGCGTCTGTCGGGTTGTTTGTGTTATAGGCGATGGTAACCACTTACCATCGAGTGGATCGGCAGCCTGTCTGCCGACATTAACATAAAAAAAGTGTGTGTGTGTCAGCTCCGACGCACGACTGGAGTTTACTCCTTAGGAACGATTATAAAATACATAATAAAAATTATAAAAAAAATTATGATAATGAATTAATATCAGCGCCATCTCTGTTTCAATGATTACCAATAAACAATAGCATAACATAAAAGACGACACATTTGGTCTAGTGGCTAGTGACCCTAGCTGTTAACCAAACGGTCGCGGGTTCGAATCCCGCTAGGGGCAAATGTATATGTATGTATTTACAAAAAAAAAGATCTATATAGTATATCAACTGTCTGGTGTCCGTAATACAAGCATTAGTTGCTTACTGTGAAACTAGATGGCGCTGTGTGGAATGTGTGAAGATATTTATTTATTTATTTATTTTAAAAAAATTAAATAATATTATTATACCTGACATTTTTCAAGGCTTTCTGCAATTCGTCTTTCAAACTTTCATTCTCTTTACACATTTTATTAAATTTTTCTTCAACTACCCGCAATTGTTCCTGGGACTTATTCGCCTGTTCTGTCTTGCGTTCTGTTTCCATGTTGTAATGGTGTTTTAGTTCCTCTAGTAATCTGAAATTATTCTCATTCTAAATACATTTTCTATTCCAAGTTGAATACAACCTACTTGTTACAATAAAAAGCATCAGTTACAAAAAAAAAAAAACTAAATTAATCTAAATTATTCAATTTACCCTCAATTAAAAAAAAAAAAAAAAAAAAAAAAAAACTAGCTGCCATAGTTCATCCTTCTCTATTACACTGCATAGTACGCTTAATGCTTCTCTGTCGCACACAGTAAAGTCTTGCAATAGTAATAAGTCAAACTATTATTACCTTTGGGTAGAGCAAATCGTACCTCTTGCAGTGATCGAGGCGTCTCTCGTGTAAATCGACGGGAACAGTGCGCGCGCGCATCGCGTCCAGAGCGGCCATTTTGCCAGCGGACGCTTCGAGGACGTTCTTCAACGCGAAGTATTCGCGGTGCACCGTCTCGTAATCGCGCATCATGCTCGATACTACACCAACATTTATATTCATTCCGGAAGTAATCTAAATTATCAATAAACTAGACTTCGTATGCGTTGAAAAAGAAAACGCCTGACATCGTTATCGCTGTGACGACGGTGGCGCCGCCACGCGACAGTGGCGCTCAATTCATTATATATTTTTTTTAGATGATCACTCGGAAACAGTACTCTTTTCTGAATGAAAAGTACCCTATGTCCTTTCTTGTATTCCTGACAACGTGTAAGCAAAATTTCATTATGATCGGTTGAGTAGTTAAGGCGTGAAAAGGTAGCAGGCAGACAGACAGACAGACAGACAGAGTTACTTTCGCATTTATAATATTAGTAAATGTATTATAGAACACGAAACAAACCGGAAAATGTATTTAATCATAACAGTTGGATGAAGTGCTCTGTGTCTAAAAAGCCTCGTTTTCGATTTTAACTTATGAAAAGAAAAAAAATAAACCGTAATCAAATAAATATGTGATTAGTATTCCTACTTATAAATGCAATGCCAATACTTGTTCGCGTGTCAATTAGAATATTTACACTTTTGAAAGTCAGAAAACGGAACATGAATATAATATACTCCATATAACACTCCTAGTTAAGGCACGAATCGGATAGATCGGAAAACCTGTTGTCAGTTAGTATGTAGAGAGAGAGAGAGAGAGAGAGAGAGAACACAAACAATCAAATCAACCTGGCTGTCTAGGTACATTAAAAAAATAAAATAGAAATTGTCCTACGAAATTTGTTCAGCAATAGTACTAACACAAGAGTAATCATATCTCCTCTTACTTAGGTACTGATTTGTTGACTTTTGTATTAAAATATACTAACTCTTATCCTCGTACAGTTCGTAGACTTCCTTCAATTTAAACTCGGCCCTCTCCGCTCTCTCGACCAATGTCGCTCGTTCAATATCTCCCGTCTCTTTCTCCACCGCCAACTTCTTATAGCTCTGTCTCCCTTGCGCTAACTCCGCCTCCAAAGCGTTAACCTTGTCGCTCAAACTCTTGTTCTCAGAGACAATATGTTTCGACTTTTTATTCATGTTTTCGAATTGTTTCTCGTAATCTATAATGAGACTTTCCTTTTCTTGAAGGTTCTCTTGATAAGCATCGAATAAAGGCGCTGAAAAATAATTTATTATAAACTCAACAAAAGCTTAACAAGGCCCACACTTTATGTTAGGGAATATGATAGCTGTTAATACAAACAATACCATAGGTGTCATATAGCGTTAAAATGATAAAAGATATTCTTTTTAGCAGTGACTTTATGACTTTTCTTTGGGTGGAGTTGCATAAATTATACATTTATTTATCATAGTTACATAAATTAAATACGAAAATAATACAAACTACTTTAAGAATATGTTCTCATTCTCACACCATTTATCAAAAATTCAATGAACAAGAGCAAGGACTATTATATGACAACAAATATTAAGGTACCTACAACAAAACTGTTTACTAGGTAATTGTTTAATAATCATAAAAACTTGATCGCATGTTAGCGCATATTTTCTAGAACAGTATCAAAAACAGTGGTTGTTTCGGTATTCGACAAATTCGTAATTGGTCGTAATTCTTGATTAGTCAGATTCTTAATTTGTGATGTGTCTTGTCTTGTCTTAATTGATGTGTGCTTGCAATTTATAAACCTTAAGGCGGTTAAAATTTACAGACCACGATAGTACCTAAACTGTCGACATTACTAGTCACAGCTGCACTCAAATGGTGGTATAATACGTACCCAATGCTTGAGCGCTTAACAATCCAGAAAAATCAACAACTCGTCCAGCAAACGTTTGCTCTTCTTGGACATTTTTATTGGAGTTCACGTCATCGGTTATAATTGTCTCTGAAATTGTTATAATTATCCATACTTAATATTATAATATTATAAATGTAAAGTTCACGCCTTAACGACTCAACCAATCATCATGTAATTATGCATACACTTTGTCAGGTATACAAGAAAAAACATTGGGGTACCTTTCATCCAGAAAAAAGTACTGTTCCCAAGGGATTACATCTAAAATAAAATAAAAAAACTAAGGTCTGGCCAAGGTCTGGCACAAAATTGCAACAACATCAAAATGTCAAAAAATCACCGAGAAATAACAATAAAGTAACAATAACGGAGAGTATTTCCTAAACCCCATTTCCTTGTCCTTTCGTAATCTATTGTCCTTTTGCTACACAGATCTGCAGCACTATTGTAAAAAATACAATCCATTTAATGTAATAGACCATTTAATTCTAGTGTACCAATGCATTAAAGACTGTCGAGAATCAAAGATTGTAAATGCAGTTGTGTTTGATAAGTAGCTAAGGCTTTAAAAACATATTAAGATAGGCTTTAAAATTATTATTTTAATGTTAATCTCTCACCTGTCCCCTTATATCCGCAACTAGCATTTATCAGAGAATCGAATGTGTCATATTTATCGGTCAATCTATTTTCTTTGCCGTCCATTGGTAGGGTTTCGGCTTTGGTGCGAAACTTCTCTTGGTAACGTGACAATTGAACGTTGAGTCTGTGGAAATTGTAAGTTAGAGGTCAGAGTTAGAGTTAGAGCCTACTTCAGAGGTAGCTAATGATGAAATGGCCTCGCCACACCATACTATCGTCAGAAAAAAAACTTCTAAATGATCGTGATGGTTTCCATTTTCAATAACTTACATTTATTAACTTTACAAATCTTAAATCTGTCGTAAAAATGAATGATAATTGACAAAGATTTTTAGTTAAGACAATAATTGATGGAGAACACGAAATCCCTTATTCACTCAACACAACAGAAACACAACAGGACATATGCTGTTATTTGACGTTAGTCTTCTATAAGGGGGTGGTTACTGCCGCCAGATTGGCTGCCCTGCCACTACTTGCCAAATCCAGACCAGAGCCAACTATGAAAAATTAATTTGTCAGCCAAAAGCCAAATTTAGCCCTGTCTCGAATCAGGATGTGTGGGGAATCGTAGTATAGGAATAAGATTCTTAAATACCTGTAAAGTACATCCTTTAGTGCTTGCATATCTTTCTGGAGTCTAGTGTTTTGTTCTCGTGCCTGATTCAGCAATATCTGGCGACTGCTGCAGCTCATACATACTTCCACTAGAGGCACCGCTGTGGGTTGCTCACGAATTTCTGTAAATTATACATTCACGACGCGTTTGGTCTAGTGGCCAGTAACCCTAGCTGTTAACCAAACGGTCGCGGGTTCGAATCCCGCTAGGGGCAAATGTTTATGTGTTAACATTTTACCTTTGTACCTGAGTCATGGATGTTTTGTATTTATAATATGTATGTATTTACAAAAAAAAAAAAAAAATAATCTATGTATTATATCAACTGTCTGGTATCCATAATACAAGCATTAGTTGTTTACTGTGGAACTAGATGGTGCTGTGTGGAATGTGTGTAGATATTTATTTATTTATTTATTATTATTTACATTTTTATATGGAAGACGATATTTTAATTTCCTATGTGAATCCCCTGAAAATTCCAAACAAAATTCAATTCTAATAGTGGCCTATGTAGAAAAATATCCATAGCACTGGCCTGTAATATATACCACTGGACAGGCTGCTGTCAAATTATTTTTGTGTCTATTTGAAAAATGCCATTTTGGCGTGGTAGCCTATAGAACGAGTGTCCATGGAACTAAAATTAGTGATTATACATATCTATACATATACATATTTATGGAACAATAATACGCAAACGTCAAAATTAGTTCTCGGGACAATCGAGGGCGGCGTTTAGCTGTCATTTGTATGGGACAGTCTGTCCAGTGGTATATATTACAGGTCAGTAGTCCATAGGCTTATATTTTGAAGTGAAAACTTCTTTAGGCGCGTTGGCCATTTTTGAGATGGAAAAAAACCATTGAACTCGCGACACTGTTACCGTAACCGACACCTCTGTTGACAATAATAAAAGAACACGATAATTTCAAATATAAATAGAAAACGGCCAGTGATATTCCAAAAAGGTCGTCAACATTTTCAGTATAGAGGAGCTACTGAGAGCTTACTCTCTTTTACTAGTAGTGGGTAGTATAATTTTTATAGTAGTAGTTTATAATAATGAATAAAAAAAAACACTTCATTTAAAAGTATTTCCTGCACAATAAAATATTTCCTGACGATTCAAAAAATAAACACGTAATTGTTCAAGTTTTCACTTCTGTCTGCACTCCCGGAGTGCCACTGTTTTTTTTATTTTTTCACACAAATAAATACCTTTGTCTTGCACTTCAAACTGTTTCACTCTCTCTTCCAACTCCTTACTTCTCATCTCTAACTCTTTGTTTCTGTCTCTCTCCTCCTTAATTACACTTTTACACTCCTCTATATACTTCACCATAGTTTCGTGCTGGTTCTTCAACTGATCGTTCTCATCCGCAAATAGTTTGTTATATTCGAGCACTGCCTTCAATTTCTCCTTTAACTTTTGTAAGTGTGAATCTTTTTCTGATATCTGTAAAAATGAGCGTGTGAAATGTGAAAATAACTCTGTCAATCTGTTACTGTCTGTCTTTTCACGCCTTACCTACTCAACCGATCACCATGAAATCTTGCATACACGTTGTCTGGGACACCAGAAAGGACATAGGGTACCTTTCATCCAGAAAAAAAAAACTACTATTCCCGAGGGATAAATAAAAACTGGAAGGGATACTGGAAGGGACATAGAATACCTTTAATACAGAAAAAAAAGCACTGTTACCGAGGGATAATCTAAAATAAAATAAAAAACTAACGACTGACCAAAGTGCTTAAGCAACAAGAGATCAAACGTTATAATCTCTATATATGTATATAACATACTTGTCACGTATTTGTTCTCAATGAACTCCGAAACTAATGAACCGATTTTGATAAAACTTCGTAACTATGTGTAATTTGGTCCAACTTAAAAGATAGGGTAGTTTATATCTATTTTTTTTTTTAAATTATATAATATTATTAATATAGCGCCATCTGTTGGATACTTACTCAATCCAGCAATTATTTGTTATAATTAACTGCGAGTTCCATAAAAATCTAGCAGATAGCGGTGTAAGGTAATTTATCGGCTGGATTAAATAAAAAATTGCACCCATGCGAAGCCGGGAGCGGGTGAGCTAGTTGCTTATATATTTTTCTATTTTTCAATGCGGGCGAAGTCGCGTGTGCAAAATTTCATGATGATTGGTTGAGTAGCTAAGGCGTGAAAAGGTAACAGACAGACAGACAGACAGACAGAGTTACTTTCACATTTATAATATTAAGTATGGACTAGTATGGATAGGCTACCTACCAAAATGACATTTTCCTCGCACCTATCCATCAATGTAGTTATAAGACTTTCATACTTCTTGGTCAGTTTCCTCTTTTGTTCTTTGAGCAGAGTTTTGTTGTTCGATTTGTCAGTTTTCGTCACTGCGACTGCGATCCCTTGTATGGTACGCTTACGAGGAGGCTTTGGAGGTTTTTCTCCTGAAATGTAATTTTAAAAAAAATGAGTCACTGGGCACGTAAATTAGCTGGTTAGCCCATCTGGCATGACCACTACCATTTGGTACCAATTTAGTAGAACAGAAGACCCTTACATGGTGAAAAAACGGGACAACATGTGTGCTGTTGTGTTTCGCTGAGTGAGTAAGGGATGCCAGAACCCCTGTTTAGCAGAATTTTGCATTTTGCATATTTTGAGTGTGGTGCACATTTTGCGTTTTGCACGTTCCGCGTTTTGTACATTTTGCTATTTGTTCATTCTGCTATTGCACATTTTGCATTTGGTACATTTTGAGTGTGGTGCACATTTTGCTTCTTGTACATTTTGCTACGGAGGAATCATAATCTCAAACTGACTGTCACTCTAATGGCCAACCTTAATTTTAAAAAAATCTTTACATGGAATACTTTAATTTACATTTTCATACCAATAATGTCTCTTGGATCTTCATACAAAGGATTTTCATCTCCGGATTTCTTTAACTCATCCATCTGCTCCTTCATTTTAGACTCTGTTTTCTTCATAACAGTCTTTAAAATATTCTGCCGCATACTTGCTCGCCTCACAACATTGGTTATATCGAATAACCTGTGACTGCTTCCGCTGAATGTTAACTTTACTGGACTGAGCTTTGCTAAACTTTTACTGTCCTTATTGAAGCTTTTCTGTAATGAAAATGAACCAAGGGTTTGTCTTTGATTTAAGTCTCTCACTCAAATATTCTAAATTTCTTAAGCCATCTTATATCAGTCTTAAGGAGGTGGTGGTTTGGCAACATAACACAATATAATTGGTAAGACATGAAGACATTAAGTAAGTGTCCTAAATCTTCAATGTTTCAAAAATTTGAAATGTGGTGCAGGTCACAGACATCCTCTCAAGCTGACATCTCAATTCTCAAAGTGCTCCAGTTAGATGGAACTGTAAATGCTCATCATGTGCTTACAACATATTATAGTTGTGGCACATATAAAATCTTTATTTAACAATTGTTAATAAAATCATTTATACAATATAGTGTTTTATTTAATTCATATTATTTAATATAAAGCTTCGGTCCCCTAGACAGGGTCCCAAGCATGCTGGCTGTACCTCGTTGTATGGGAATGCTAATTGCAAATCTTTTGACCGAGGTAATAGCCAGCTCTAGAATCGCCAGTTATGTTGACCAAACGTTTTGTAAAGATGAAAAAAAAAATTTCAAAAACTTCAGTAGTAACACAAAAAGTCTTAAAATGTCACAATATACTTAAATAACAAAAAAGGTATTTCATTAATAGAAATAGGCTTTTAACAGGAATAAAAATTGACCAGGTATTTCATCAAGCCACAAATAGAAATAGGCTTTTGTTAAAATAAAAATGGACCAGACTCTCCCTAAGGGATTTCAGTTAAAACCTAGTTATTGCATTTGGGAAGCTACATCATCTGTTGTCTTCACCACTGCCGTAATATCTGAAGACCAAGTTATATATAATCAGTGTGTCCTGCCAGTGATGACATATCGTGCCAAAACATGGCACTTCATGGCAGAACTGATTCATAAGTTTAAGGTCACTCAGCGGGCTATGAAGCGAGTTATGCTTGGACTTTCTTTGGTAAAAAGGATCAAAACTTGAAGTCTATTAAAGCTAAATGAATCATAATCAATTTAAGCAAATTAAGATCAATTTTATTTGTCTAAAAAGGATTTTCTTAGATGTTTGTGATAAAAGTTTTATTACAATAAAAAATGCAATTATCTTTTATGTAGTTGCCCAAATCACAATTTTTTTCTAAGTAAAAACATACACACCGTTTGTAAAACTTGAATATGGTATTCTTCATTCATAACTTCCTCTTAGCAGTCTTCATGACTTAAAATAAGGTTGTATATTATGTAGGTACGGATAGAAAATTATTTCCATATGCGTAAAAGGTCAACTTTATCTAGGCTAATACACAACATAAATAATTATAAAACTAGGTCATTCGTTTTTGGTTCAATACTACTAAAAACTTTTCGAGTTTTCACCAATGTTTGGTCGATTTTATGGAGAAAGTTTTCTTATGTGAACTGCAGATGCAGTTAGTATTACACATTGATATTATATTATTAGAAAAGTTATGACCTAATAAACAATGAACTTGGGTAGATTCTCTCACAAAAAAAATACGGTAATTCACAAGATTATTTGAAAATATTTAAACTATGTAGCTGTTTCTATTTTGACAATGTTATTGTTGCTATAGTAACCATAACACAGAAAACTATTATACTCTGTAATAAACTTTTTTAAATGAATTTGGGCTTAGTTACCTACTTCAAATGTGTAATAAGTTTTTTTTAGAAAGGACTGATTTTCCCATTGTTTAACCTATTATACTGTACTGTTAATAATCACATTGATTCAGAATAAATTATTTCTATACGATGTTTAAAGATAAATAATAAGATAAGATTAATTTAATTATATTGTTGTTCCCACTTAGCCGATAGGTGGTAGTAGTAACTATAAAGAAATATATTAATACACTAAATCGCAAAGTCTCTCATTCATTCTGTACCGGAACAAACTTGTTGTCAGATAATTTTGGTCGGATTATAATGACAAGTGCATGCGCGGAAACAGCTGAGTTTGTAAACGAATGGCGCCAAACCATGAGCTATGCGTGCGGCTATTTTTCGAACTAAGCAGTAGTCGCATTATGTCTCTCTACCGGCCGGTACGGTGCGGATTGCTCGGTGGTTTCAAATAACCTAAAAGTATTTTGTTCCTTCTCCGTCCTTTCAAATTAACTATTGTATTAATTTAGATTAGATTTGTTTACATTGTTTAAACATATTTATGTAAGTGAAAAACAGTGCGTTGCGGTGTTTGTGAATTAAATAATTTGAACTGGAGATACGCTGGCCTTATCGATTTTTATTCTACAATGAGAGTGAACTTTTGTTTACTTTTTGTAAGCGTGTAAGATTGCCCATATTTTTATAGTAATGTCGCGTCTTCGTTCTTGAGTGTTGTGATTTAAGATTGATTCAATTATGTGCGAGAGTTCGCGCGAGACTGCTTGTTTTGGATGACAGAAAAATGGAGTTTGAAAACGATTTCAGCCTTAAAGAATGGGCAAAGGACAAACCTTTGTCCATTCTACAGCTGGATCCGGCAGACCGTGCAGTTTTGAGGATAGCAGGTTTGTTAATAAATAAGTACAAAATGTGTCCACTCGACGAACTGTGGACATAGTATACATTTACAGTTTTTAACACTAAATCGTGTAACGTTATCACACATTGTGATAGTGAGTATGAGATTAACATATTACGTCGTAAAGATATAATTATATAAACTGAATATAAAATGTAAAATTTTGTTCTTAATTACTTACGTGTAGGTATGCAGGTTTTTTTGTTTATTTTTTACATCGCTTGCGATTTACGATTACGGTCTCGCACAGTTTTTCACTTTCATTTTGGTAATTAATGAGTGGTTTAAGTATAAAAAGTCTATTTTCGCGGTAAATTTATTTATAGCTTTCGTAAAAATAGTCAAGCAACGATACAAGTTTAAAGCGATGCAGTATGCACCCAGGCTAATAATATGCCATGGTGCACAAAATGTGGTCCCCTCTTATTTTTAACATAAACGTTCCCCATGACTTGGATTTCTTTGTTGGTGTTAAGGGAACATAGATAATGAATAATTAATGTTACCTACTGAAGTATTTACCTACTTTTTAGTATGGGGTACTTTACCTTACATTCCTTATTCACAACACTTTGGTGGGGTAGAGTAGGTATATTTATTTTTTGATACCCATATTTATTTTTGAATCATCAAATCCAACATACAAAGAATGGCAAACACCTATGAGTCAAAATAATAATTTAAAAAAAAATCTCTAAAGGAGTTACTTTAAGTAATAGCTATAATAGATCAATGTGGGCTACATGTGCACATGGGGTGGGTGACTTGTCAGCAACCAAAGTCATCCACCCCATGTGCAACATACCCGAACTAACAAAAAATGGGTGACATATTAAAAACAATCTAAATAGACTGACAATTACCTATATAATTTAAGTTTATATTAATGAAAATATTTGAAAAAATAAAACTAAACTTACAGATGCTATCCAATATGCCTTAACACAGAAATGGAGATGGGCTGGTCATGTATCAAGATATAAAGACAAAAGATGGACAGTACAAACGACAGAATGGCCTGGTCCCAAAGGAAAAAGAACTAAAAAAAGATCAGATTAATAATATAACTTCTACTGCAGGAAAGAACTGCATGGTTATAGCAAGGAATAAGGTCAACTGGAATAATATTGGGTAGGCTTTCACCCTACAAGGGGCCATAACATAAATTAACCAAAAAAATTTGTTTTTTTTTCTCTGTATATTATTATGATATGGATAAATAAAAATCTTTATATTTATTATTATTATTTATGTTAATATGATGCGGTGCAATGCAATAGGCAATAGTCTGTACCAGTTTGTTAACTCTTGCGTATCTTATCTTAACTGTTACCTTATTACCAGTTTCACTCTTGCACATGTAAATTTACCAAAAGGGTAAACATTTTGGTAAATTTATAAGTTTTACCAAAAACCCTTTAGATCACGAGCAAAAATGTGTATTGTAATGATGTTTAATAATTGTAATAAGTTATTATAATGATTAAGTATAGACTAATTAATGTTGTATTTCATCTGTTAACAAAGAAACGGTGCCGTACTTTCGCTATTTATTGCCAAAGACAATCAATTTTATCAAGGTTCAATACCTAAGTGAAACTTTGCATGATTTTTAACTTTGTTGAAATAAATTTTTTTCATTCTGAACAATTTTAAGACATTACCAAATCCTCTTAAATGAAATTCGCTATATAATTATATATTTAATTATTTACAATTAAATGTGAAATGCTGTTTGCCATCAGGTGCTGTATTCTCTATTTGTTTTAAAGCCTATAGACTCCAATGTCGATAGCTTGTTGTTCTACATTATAAAACCACCACAAAACCACATCTAAACCTTTCGTATTCTAACTTCATTGACATGTGTCACATGTATAACCATGGTAAAAACGTCATGACTTTTTGACAGGTGCTTAGTGAATACCAAAGTAGACAATTGTCGAGTCAATAACCAAAGAAAAACCACACAGAGAGAATAGGCCCAATGGTGTCATGACATAGAACAAATACATCAATTCATCAATCAATCAAGTTCTAGAGCAAAAATCTCTAAGCATTTCATAACATAAACAGTCTACCTCTACTATCGATACTATGCTATATTTTATTTGCGGAATTCGGCAGATGATTTTTTTTATTCTGACCATGGCATAATTATTATTACTATAATATTGAATTACATTGAACAAATCGTGAGAAAATTATATTTAGCCAATGTCAAAAACAACCTAATAAAACTTGAAAACAGGTTCCTATGAAAACAAGTACATAATAGGTATCAAGAAACGTTTTATCAAGAAATTGAGGAAACGAATAAATTAGATTAAGTTAACAAACGTGTTATCGTCCGTTGTTTTGCTAAACTGCTTACAAAAATGAAGTCAGTGCGTCATTTAACATTTTTTTTTGGAATGTAACATTTTAAGTGTAAATTCAAGGTGAAGTGCATTTTTTTCATAGATAGACAACATGAAATTAAGTTTTGTATCGATTGAAAATTTTATAGCTGTATATTTTAGAAAACTTTTTTGCACTTTTTGTAGAGTTAAATTTTTTTTTTTAAAATATCACTAACCGCCTGTTTTATTATCTCTACTAATATTATAAATGGAGTTTGTTTGTTTGTTAAACTTTCGTGCCTTAACCTCTCAGCCCTATCATGAAATTTTGCGTTATCAGGGGTACCTACGTAAAATGACATAGGAAAAAATCCCACAGAAATCTAACATTTTTCCCGGGATAAAAAGTATCCTATATATATGATAATCCAGGTAAATCATCAAAACATCAGTGAAAACCGTATTCGAATAGTTTAAGTCGTGTTTGAGTTTAGCGGCACAAACGCACAGACAAACAGACAAAAATTCTAAAAACTATTCTTTGATCTCGGTAACAAAGTGTAAAAATATAAATTTAATGTTTTTACGGCTCCTTTACGATTCTATTTACAAAAAACGTGTAATTAGTCTTTATTAATATTTTGAACATGAATCCCCTAGAATCCCCATGACTTTTTTTTTTAATTAAAGATATTTTTTTAATGTAAAATAATTTGTATGGTTAAGCGAAAATTCAAAGTAGAACCTCCGACCTCCGAGTACACCCACAAGATGATCAGACAATCTAATAAAGGCCGCGCGGGTCGTCGCTGGATTCAGGCC
The DNA here is from genome assembly GCA_944738685.1 of Synanthedon myopaeformis. Taxonomy (NCBI): domain Eukaryota; kingdom Metazoa; phylum Arthropoda; class Insecta; order Lepidoptera; family Sesiidae; genus Synanthedon; species Synanthedon myopaeformis. Next base: position 1,910,481 of record OX122936.1, on the reverse strand, counting down.
GCTTCCGACCGGTCCTATGAGAAAATTATCTAGTGGTCTTTATGTTCCTCTAGGTGAGATGATTATGTTTAAGGTTATTAAATTTAGGTACATATATTAAATCAAATTTTTGCGTTAAAATCAATCAAAAGTAGGTATGTATTGTATGTATGTATGTATGTTGCATGTACTATCAGATAATTTGTATCCGGAATTCAATCTTATCAGACATTTAAGTATTTAATACCGTAACTAAAAAATAATGTATTTTTTAAATAATAAAATGTAAATAACTTTTAGGCTGGAACATTATTTATAATAAAAAAAATAAACTAACAATAAAAAAATTATGTTCTTCGGATGAAAATGATGAAGATAATGAAACGAATATCAACTGCCACCCAGAGATGGGTTTGCTCTTGGCCAACATCCAGGCGTGTAGCGAAAACGAGGCCTATGATGGAGCGAGTTCACCCAGAAGATGCCTATACACTCGAACTTTGAAAAGATTTGGGTTATAGGTATTTTATTTGATGAATATTTAATTTTATCATCAAATAATATATAATGACTGTGAATGAAGTTTGAAGCACCATATTTGATTAACTAAATGTCAATTCGCTTCACACAGTTTTACGATTTGAGTTACACGTATGGAGTTTACATCCTAATTTAAAAGTTGAATGCCCCCGTCCACACACGCGACTGTCATGCGATTCGAGATAAGTTACGTCATAGACAATAATTATGAAGATCGTCAGTACTGAAAATTAAACCGTATCCAAAAATTATATTAATGCATTTTTTTTTGTCTTAACCAAGAAGCGTTTAACAGCTTTTGTGATTACTAGATTTTATTTTTATTAATAATAGGTTTGCTCTTGGCCAGCATCTAGCCGTGCAGGAAAGACGAGGCCGACAATGGAGCGAGCTAACTCAGAAAATGCCTATTCACTCGAACTTTAAAAATATTTGAGTTATATAAACTCGGAAACACAGACGTCGGAAGTGAGTTACAATCCTTCGCAGTGGGTATTATAAAAAAGTTTTTAAAACGTTTCGTCCGTAAAAGAGGAATTTTGACAAGATGAAGATGGTAAAACTTGCTGTACGTCTCAACGTCCGATCGAAGAAAGGAGAAGGCGGTATGAGCTCATGCAACCCTTGAACACAATCTCCGAAGTACATCTTATAGAAGACACACAGGCAGACAGACAGAATATTTAAAACAAGACGCTGACCATTCACAGCAGTCACATTCACAATCCTTCATGAAGCGCCGTACTGCAAGGCGGACTGCCGTGAATGGCCGGCTTTTAGGTGTTCCTTAACTTTAGGTGTCTGTTGGTGAAAACAGGAATGAGTCTACTAAATAGTATACTTAATTCACCTGCTTAGCTTTATTAGCCCAGGTGAATTATGTCAATGTCTAGTGTAGCTATTTATGCACGAATTGAACGCTTGTATAAACACTTGTCACTTATTTTGTTCCCCGCCTTGACAGCAAAAACTAATGCTATCTGTCGTTCGGTGATACTGAGTTGAAATGAAATCAATAACGCGATACAGCTCACGCGATTCACGCATCGGTGGCGTTTCGACACACTCGTAGATTTCTAGACGTTCGTAGGGCGAAATTCTAGAACGGTTCGTTGCATTTTGATCGTTGCCTCTCCCGCATTGGCTAACATTTTAACGAACGCCAACGTAGTATTACGTAACGTATTTCAAAAAGCCTGTTATCGAAGATAGTTTAGTGTTAAGATTTACTCTTTAATTATATTAATTTAAACACTAGCCGATGCCCGCGACTTCGTCTGCGTTGAAAAATAAAATATATAACATCTGAGAAAATATATACATCATATGAGTAATATAACGCCCGACATCTTTATTGCTATCATGACGGTGGCGCCGCTACAATTTTTTATATTTTCAGGAACTCTACTTTTTTCTGGGTGAAAGGTGCCCTATGTCTTTTTTTGTTTCCTTGACGACGTGTATGCAAGATTGTGTTCCTGTGGGATTTTCAAAAAACGAACTACAGAAGTATACAATATAACTACAGAGATCTCATAACTTAGTTGTAAAACCAAAAGAATTTATAAGATTCTCTTCTACACACATACCTAGTAAGTACCTCAGGTGTAAATTTATTTAAGTATGTAATGTAAAAACAACCTTAGGCTCATTAGGTTACAGTAGATTTTTTTTATTAACATTCTCACAAGAGTTCCAAGTCCATTTTGATATAATTATTTTAAGATTACAATCTGTCACATCAACGCATGGCAAGATTGATTCGTTACGACAATAAAGAGGGAACCGCGTATCGTAAACATCTCTTTATTAGTCTACAAAGTTATTCTACAGAAATATGAATCCAATGTTCTACGAAAAATATTCTAATTTTAAATTGCTATAGTGATCTATGTTGCTTCTTTGAATTCTCGTTTTAATTTTTCTGCGAAATGTCTATATAATTATCTTACTAAGTGCCGGCGACTTCGGTTCGTTTTTTGAAAATCCCACAGGAGCCTAACATTTTTTCAGGATAAAAAGTATCTTACAATACTTACAATACTTATCTGCTACGCTTCTTAGATTGGGATGTTGCCATTGACCTTGCGCCAAAAAGTATAGGGTCAATATTTGGTCTATTCCTACTAGTTCAATTAAGAGTTCAATTGTTTGAACTATCTCGTATTCTAAAGATACTATACTTAAGATTATGTGTATACCTACTCTTAAGATAATGGATAAAGAATAAGACAAAACGGGCGTATGAGCCGCAAGCAAAAGTTGATTTTAAACACAAAATCCATAGACAATAAGTGAAGATGTTTTCACAATTCATTAGTGCGATTACGAGGTATTGACCTTTGCCATGTTTTTTACGTCAATTCATATTGCACGTGTAATGTACGAGTAATAAGTGCTTAAATAACAATAGTTTTATGACTGAAAAAATAAGTATTTTTTAAGGTGCCTGCTACCACGTTATCACTGTTATCACGTGATTTGTTTCAAAATTATCATTGAAGTGATGGTGTTCTCAAGGATGTGCATCTTTGTATTTATTTATTTAACAACTAACCTTAGAGCGTGTAACAGTTCATAGATACATTAAAAAATATAAAAAATAATAACATACAATATATACATATCCTACCTAATATTATAACTACTCACGGCATTAACTGCTTAGCCGAAAATCATGAAGGTTTGAGATACAGAAAAGGATATAGGGTACCTTTCGTCCAAACAAAAATACTGTTACCGAAGGAAACGGACTAAGGCACGGACAAAAGATAGTTTGAAAATAATGCAGACGAGGGACAGTGTTTAGGTTAGGTTTGCATGTAAAAAAGAAAAAGAAAAAAACGAAGGACAGTACATCATGCTTTCTGTAATTAAACCTGACGCGAATCACTTATTTTATTTTGTATTATTTTCAAAAATCCGTTCTTAGCGGATGTTTACTTTATTAAATAAACCTATGTTCGAATTTTATCTTTCTAGACTTAGTAGATGATGCCTAGTCAGGACAAACGACGTTATAATTATAGAGAGAATATGAAAATTGATACATGTCTTAAAATTATTTAAAAATTAATAAGGTTTTTGGTTATTTGCTAAAATGCTCAAATCTTGGTTCGATTTTAACTTTAGTAGGTTTGATTATTCTGAATAAAATGCAGAAAAGAAAAAAAAACTTAAAATTGTTGGCTTGCAGCCTTGTTTGAACAATCGAACAAAAACAAGACTACTGTTCAAACAGTATGTACATTGTTCTTTTTCTGGCAAGTTGTCTCCAGTTTCTATATAATTATAAAACAAAAGATACTGTGTGTGAAACTGTGGTGAGTCAGCGGTAAACAAGTCGGTTGACGGGTTCAAGGTCACCTCCGCCATATTGAAGTGAATAATACGATTGTCATATAGGTACAGTCTGGGTAAGAAAAGGTTCCTCACCTTAAAGTCGACATTTACTTGCACCAGGGCAATATCAGTCATACAAATATTTCATTTCAAACAAAACAGAATATTGCATTAACGTTTGCAATAGGCTAGTTGACTTGACCGGTCACCTAAGGAGGATGTAGTGAATGTTTTGCCATCGGGAAAACTGAGAAACTACGACTAATCCCGAAATCAATTATGATATTATATTATTGACGTATTCATGTCCATATTTATTATTTTATATTGTTTTTTAAAGAAATAAAATGAATAGTAAAATTAAATTATGATAAAATTTATTTAAATAAACAAAACTGTATTAAAGACGAGTATATCCGCCATACGCATCAATCACAAATTGTAGTCGCATTCGCATTGAACCAACAAGTCGAGAGCATAATCCAAAACCATTGGTCCACGACCCAGGCACAAAAAAGTCAGCTGACTATAAAGTGGTGGATTATGCGTGAACCGATCGCATTTCTTCTCAGTTGAAAATTTGTCACATGATAGTTTAGCTGCTATTGTGAATAAATAAAAATGTCAGCTGGTTTATCTGGATGACATTCTAATTTTGAGAGGGTACCGCTGCAGAACCCACCCACGGAGCGGCAGCTGACGCTCACAGGGCTTCATGATACAACTCTCTCAAGCATCTGACGAGTTATCGACCGAGAACTGATTGGTCATGAAAATCTGTTTCTGACTCGCGGTCCACTTAAGGTATCTCTGTACTTAGTAATTATTATGATTTGAATATATTTCATTTATATTTTAGCCAGTTCCATGATCTGCACTAATTCCAGCTCTTTGATGAATATTTAAATTACTTGGCATTATCGAATTAGGTAAATACGATTATTATTGATCGCAAGAAATCAAGAGAAAATATATGACACTGACACACAATGACAATTAAATAGAACATATTTGACATGAACTTCGTAATGACAGACCTTAAAAATATATATACCACTGCTTTTGCAAATAAGTTCGGAAATTTCCTTTTCCCCTTCATTTATAATAAACTAATTAACGTTTGTAATTTTAAATTTGCTCGGTTCGAGAAGCAAGGGAAAAAGTCTCGATGACATTGATGAGATGGTCATTTGATGAAGTAGAAAAATTTATAAAAAATATTAAATGAGGTTGATTTTGAAATATTTTAGTGAAAACCGTATCAAAATCAGTTCGGTGCTTTAGAAGGACTAAGCGGAGAAACAGAAGCAGTACAGACACAGAGGTTTTTATTTTATAATATTTAATTCAGTATTAAATAAAATTCAAATAGTTTTTTTTATTAAATAAAATTCACATTACTTATTAAATTTTACTCTTGTAAAGTAACTAATCTCGGCATAATTTAAACATGATTATCAAGATTGTTACAATTAATGTCCATCTTAGCCCGATAGACATAAGGGTTAATTTAGAGTAGGTCTATATGGTTATACACAGCATAAATATGTTATTATGTATAGTTGAATGCCCTCCGAGTAGCATTACACTTTACTTTCCCCGCAAGTCAACCGGCGCCATTAAATAAAATGCATTGTTACTATAGAGCGCTTGGAAAATAATAAGAGATGATGGGTGAGTTTTTTATTCATAATATTAAAACCTTTTTTTGTTCACTGTTATTTTCATTGCTCCGGATGAACAAACTGGCTTACTTACTTGAATATTTAGTTATATTGATAAACGCGAAAGTATGTTTGGATAATATGGATGTATGGATGTTTGTAACTCTTTCACGCAAAAACTACTGAACTGTTCAACTGATCGTTCTCATCCGCAAATACTTTGTTATATTCGAGCACTGCCTTCAATTTCTCCTTTAACTTTTGTAAGTGTGAATCTTTTTCTGATATCTGTAAAAATGAGCGTGTGAAATGTGAAAATAACTCTGTCAATCTGTTACTGTCTGTCTTTTCACGCCTTACCTACTCAACCGATCACCATGAAATCTTGCATACACGTTGTCTGGGACACCAGAAAGGACATAGGGTACCTTTCATCCAGAAAAAAAAACTACTATTCCCGAGGGATAAATAAAAAATAAAATACTAACGCCTGGCCAAAGTGTTAAAGCAACACGAGGTCAAGCGTTATATTGCTTATTTTTTAATTTTCAACGCTTACGAAGTCGCGATCACCAGCTAGTAGGTATCACAATATTTTAAGCGAAGGAGCCGATGTATATAAAAAATGCATTTCAGATTATTTGAATAGTATGCCATACTCGCCTCTCTTATGTCATAGGTGAATAGGGGAGTATTCACCTTTAGTACTTACTTACTAGCTTCATTTACCGTCATATTGCCGTCTTTAAAAGTAGTCAACTCAAATTCAGAACTGCGTCAAGTTTTACAGACAGACTATCACTGTGCCAAGTTTTATAACCTTGTAATCATTGTCAGGACGAGACAACGGCAAAGCCTACAAGGCCAATATCTAAGGAACGCATTTCTTCACAATAAGTTGGCACACTCTCTTGGCATTGTCACTTAGCAAAGACTAATAGCAACACTTGAAATCGCTTACTAATAATTACTTAGTAATCTATCGCTGGTGTTAAATTTGGTATTCTTTCATCGGACAGGCTTATTGATGCTTAGGTAGTTATTTAGTGAGACGTAATGTATATATAAAAAAAATACCATCTATTTGTCTTCATCACTAGTAATTATGTCCATCGACAATGATGGTCGATTGTTAAAATGTTATTTACGGTGATGTTATTTCAAGGTATTCTTCTATAAGGGGGTGGTTCTTGCCACCAGATGGGCTGGGTAGTCTATGGGCTGCCCAAATTACTGGGTAGTCTATGGGCGAAAGACAGTGTGCCCTGCCATTACTGATATGCTTCACAAAAAAAAATTCTTAAATAAACAATCAGGGATCACAATAATAATAAACATAGCTAATAAACTTATTTGGGCAAATTAAAACAATTTTCGCAACGTTGTGGAAGACACTCGCCTTTTGTATTATCATGGCATTTTATTTTCATTTCACACAGTTTATTCACAGCGAAAATACCTATGTAAAAGCGTCAGTTCGTTTGCTCAGAAAATTGTCATTGGAATTACTAATGGGAGTTACTTACTTTGAGTACGATACTACGCGAAACAATAAAGTGCCGTACAAAGCATAAATATTTGTTTAAAGTTTGTTTCGAAATAAGGCCAATCATATTAGTATTTTCACAAATCTTGGCACCAATATTCCAATGTTTGAGCCAATTCTATACAATAAATTTGAACCTACTTGGTGTGATGCCAACGAAAGTAGAGAAATGTATCTCCCACTACTGGATCTAGGTTTTGAAGAGCATGGCGTCTGTCAGGCGCCCTGTCTGACCCCGACAGCGACGACGGCGCCACTACATGAGTCGCCTGAATAATCTAAATGAAACACACGTGGCTTCGTTTTATCATAGAATTATTGACGGGTGACGTGATTTTCAACCTCTCTTGTCTGATAAAGAAATTAGGACTCAAAAATTTCTAAAAAATTTGTACTTTTATGTTTTGTCCCTGGTAATTTCAGACGGGTCAGTAAGGGCAGCTACCTAAACCATTATAGCTAGAACAAATCACACTTAGGAGACTAACCATAACTTTAGTAGTTATTCCCATCGGCATTTAAAGATTTTTTAAAAATTGTACAGTGAGCAAGATAAAGGACAATTTTCACGTTTGGTTTTTATGGCTCCAATCGATTCTGTTACTTATAACCCTATGGGACCAACTGAGGTTAGAGTACCAGAAATGTCAAAAATCGCAAAAAAGAACAGAAGACAATGTTTTCATTGTCACCTCTAAATTAAGTACGTGTTTTATTAATTATCTCGAAATTAATAACCTATATTTTATTTATCACATTAAAATTGCCCATTATTTGGCACCTGAAGATGTGAGGACTGTCATTGGTCATGTCATTTAAAAAAAACAGACTGGTTTGCACTTATCCGACTTACTTTGAGTGCGACAGTGTTTGTTCGACACTGTTAACCTTGGTCTCAAATATATGTAAAACAATATAAACTAAAAATATACAAACAATGAAAAGGTTCCATAATTGAAATGTTTTGTCTCCAAATGACGCGCCCTGAAAGTTCGTTAATTGTTAAAGAAAGTGTTCTAGTTAAATGGTAGAGCGGCGTTTTCAAACCGTTCCGCTTGACATGGTTTTATGGTGTTTTCTACTGCAGCAAACAAAGATACCACCCAATTAGAGAATGTACCATCAAATCGAAATACAGTCACTTTAAATACGGCTATAAGGTGTATGTATTGTTGGACAAGTTTGTTTTAAACGTTTTTATTTATGGAGAGGAATTCATTTTGAAACAAGCTGTTGCAAAAGACCTCATAATATAAGACAGTTTTTAGTTTTTGTAAATGGTTGCCTTAAACATTTTGTTAGCGTCTGCAATTTATGTCGACTGAAGTGCTCTGTGACGTTTCAAAAAGAGGTGTTCATTTATTCAGATTCATTTGATGGTATGATATTGAAAGGGTATATAAAGTGGTTTAATTAATGTGCCCGAAGTAGAGGGTGCTAATAATTTTTTAATAAGATGGATGATAATTTTTTTTTTTTTTTTTTTCCTCTTAAACTACTGTCTAAAAATGTATATTAGGTCTTTTTATGTCATACGTCTTCAGACAGGGTGACGGTCCACTTGGTGGGAGATGGCACAGTCGCCTATAGTAAAAGCAATGCAACATGTGCTGCAAGTGCGATGTCTATCATAGTAGGATTAAATATAAGGGATTTATAGGAGGGACAGGGACCTTACTCACTCACCGAAACACAAGAGCACACATGCTGTTATATCACAGTGGTTTACTGTAAGAGGAAGATTACTGCCGCCTGATGGGTTGCCCAAATGGCTGCAAAACTCTGATAAATCTTTTGACTCTCAGTATCGTCATCATCTTGGCTACTTTTTACCGAAACCTGGGAAAATTATACTTCCAATTAAAAGTGTTTCTTTAAAACCTCTTTAAGGAAAAAAAAAACGAACACACTATAACTAGTGTAATTTTTGTTAGTTTTTTTTTCTCACGTGCGAAACGATCGGTCGAATATTAGTTTCTCGTAAATACTGTTAACTATATAGTACAAGCCAATACATAATTAAAAATGTCTGCTGCATGTCTGCCGCTAGTCGTAGGCTGCTGTTTCATTGCACGATAGAAATCGATGCATCGATCGGTGAACAGGTTTGACGTTTTCACAAAAGGGCGCAATGTCAAGTCTTGCCGGGACCGTGGCATTGGATCGGCCGGCGAATGGCGGCCGTTGACACGGGCGATAACACGTCCAGATTGGTGGATTAACGCGCATGCGCTGAATCACGCGGGAAAGCGTGATTCGAATTCGAATAACTCAAAGGCGGAACTCGTAAATCTTGTCCACAGGTTATTCTATCTATGGTTTTTTAATGAATGCGAAGAGACGTCATTACGTTTCCTCGTCTATTATATTCGTGCGTACTTTTCAATTTCTTTTAAGTCGTTTTAAATTGTAAGATTAAAATATTTAAAACGTCTGACTAATTGGATATAAGTAATTACACATAAATATTGCAACGGGTATTCGAAATAAGTTTCTAAGGTAAGGTGTTAATAAGTTTCTAAACTACTACTGTCATGATTACTTACCACGGTTCGTAAAATAAGAAATAGGTACCTTATGTAGGTATATCTTGAGCTTTCTTTTTTTAATTATTTTTGTTCATAAAGCTTTTCAAACTTTTCATGATAATCCTCACTTATCTTCTTACTTACATATTCAGACTGTTTTACAAGTGTTTTTAAAATACTTATTTTTTAATGTTCTCCTTATTCCTTATTGAGAAGTGGTTTTTTTAGTAATATTTACTTAATATATTTGGGTATATCCCACAAAAAGTACTTATTCTGTGCTATTTTATTACAAAGTTAAAGAAGATAAGAATGTGATATTGGAATAGACATTGCCACCTGCCACATTATGCTGGCGCGAGAGTTATTTAATTATTATTCGTTATTAATTAGTTTATTATTTAGTTGATTTTAGTAAGTGACTAATTCGTGAGCAAGTTAATTTTTCAATCAATTTTCCATTACTAGTTCTTAAATGTCGTAAGTGTCTTTACTTTCAAAACATTCTACTATTAGTTAATTGACGTAACGTGTTAAGACGTTTAACGATGCGTCGTCCGTTCACTTCCGCTTATTGTTTAGCAAATTAGTTTTTGTATTAACTAAGGAACTTGTGACTTAACTAATCGCTAAATTATTATTGAGGAAATGTAGTTTTTTTTTACGTTATGGGTAAACATTAGGCAGTATACCTATTTATACTATTAGCCCTTTCATATTGATAGTTGGATGTAGGCCTCTTTCTTAACCCTTTACCGCTTGGTTTTGTTAGAGTTGTCTGCCCATAGCGCTTGATTCGTAATTATTATTTTTTTTAAGAGAAAGCAACGCAATGATTTAAAAATAATCATTATACATTAGTATGTATAATGATTATTTTTAAATTAGTAGATGAATTTTTCATATACTCGTATATATACGGCTCTGGCGAAATTGACACGAAAAAAATTGTCGGATAAATCCGACTCTGGCGGCTAAAGGATTAACGAACTCTTAAAAAACCTAAACTTTAAATGTTAAATTTATTAATATTCGTCAGCAATTTCTTTAAAAGGAAATACCATGTCTGCCTATGAACATTAATTCCCGGTTCTAAACAGTACCTTTATTATTCTTTCCGTTAGTGAAAACGGTATCAAAAATTCAAAATCAATCAAACATCCAACGTCCTCCAATTTGCGCTGGCTCTAAGAAGTTAGCGGAGAAACAGACAGACAGACATCGACTTCTCAATATGAAATATTGGATTAATTTGCTTATCTTTGTTTAAATAACTATTAGTTATGTCAGATTTATTCAATTTGTCTTTTTTATTATATTGTCAATGTGAGACCAGCGGTTTTATAAATTAATATTGAATACCACTTGTCCACCTTCAGTAATAAAAAGTAAATAACAATACAAAAGTATATATAATTAATGATCAATACGATTTTATCAATAAAATTGTATTCATTGATTTGCATACAATAAATACTGAGATGTTTAACTGAACTAGGTTATTCATCACATTAATGTTAAAAATACATTTTGTATATATATTCTTATTTGTGATGCTATTTTTCTGGTCAACTTCGAATGTCAGGGTAATAAAATATAAAATTATAATAATGTTACCAAAGGTAGCATAATTTTGGTTATAACAAAGTCATTATTTGGTGTGCGCTGCGTAAACTAACAATTGATGATACATAAAATAATGTAACTATTGCATGCATATCCACAAAAAAGTTCGCGAAGATATATCGCGTAATGAAAATGCTGATAATGTAGCTTCTCCTTCCTCTTTATAATATTTGTGTAGATAAATATAATATATATGGGTCACTGGCTGAATGATGCATATTATTTGCCTTGTTTATGCCTTCGTTTGATGATGAGCGACAACATTGCATCTAACTGCTAATAAGTGTAATTGGTTTTTGACCAATCCTCTGATGCAGTAATATTGCTACATATGTAATATATTCCTATAATGTATCCAAAATGTGTTTCTTGTTTAGTTAATTTTAACCGCTTGGTTTTGTAGGAGTTGTCGTGCCCCTAGCGCCTAACTTCTAAATTTTTAATTTTTATTTTTAAGAGAAAGCAACCCAATGATTTAAAAATAAACATTATACAAGTAGAGAAATTTGTCATTTATATCCGGCTCTGGCGAAATGGACGACTCTGGCGGCTAAAGGGTTAAATCCAAATCCAAATGTGTTCCGGATCCAAGGTACTGTTTCCTTGTATTAAGTAAGAATATTACTTTGTCATTGTATCAATTTAAATGGTTTACATCATGACCAACCTTGCATTTAAGTACGCCATTAACATAAACATCGCACGATCGTGCTAAAATGACTCCAATGCGAGATTTGAATAATAATAATCGTTGCCTCCAAATAACTTGACCCCTCTGAAGTTGTCATATTATCATATTGTATATATATATATATATAGGTGTACGATAGGTCTCGATTCTTTATAAATAGTGCAGTGGGGTGTATTCCTTTACGCCAATCACTTTGAAGATTTATCACATGACAACGTTGGTAAGAAATTTTTACAGACAACCGTGAAATAACAGCGTTGTGTTTCGGTGAGTGAATATGGGACATTTCCTTAGTCTGATATCGTCGGCAGCGCACTTGCAGCACCTGTGGCTTTGCTTGTGTTACAGGTGACGGTAGCCATGGTAGCCAGTAGCCACCTACCATCAAATGGACCTGTCTGACGACCTTAATTTATAAAATTATCCTATTTAGTTTGAAGTAATTGCACTAATCTGGCGTTTATATTTTAAAAAATGTAATAAATTCTGTCTTTTTATGTCCATTACATTAAGAAAAATAAACAAATGTTTAGGTCATAATTAATTTCTTATTGTTTTTTTAAGTTATCCAAAAATCAAAAAAATTTCACCATTAAAACATAAATATATTATTCCTAGAATCTGTACCAGCCCTAACTTGCGACACTTCTTTGGAGGACTTTATGCTAACTTCAGTTATCTATTAACGTATTCTGACTGTTTTGTTTGCGTAAATAAGATTTATGAGGTTGTTAAAAATGAATTAGTTCATATATTACCTTTTATTGCTGTAGTTAGCCTATTCATAAAACACCAAATAAAGTTTAATAAAAATACGACATATTTAGAGCAAGGTTTCCAAACTTACATAATTTATTTTTTATTTAGTATTTCTGGTTTTTTTTTCTTGTTTATATCAAACACAATTTCACGGCTTCTATCCCATTTTTGGGGATATCCCTAAGAGAACAGGAAACTGGGATTATTGCTAATATGTATGTACTTAACTTATTATTAAATGTTACGAAACTGTTTTTCATTATTATTAATCATTATTATTGGTAAAGTCATACCAAACTCGTTGATATGAATCAAGGTAAAGGTGGATTAATTCGCGGAATCTTTGTTTTGCGACATCTTTAAAAAACAAGTTTGAAGCGCATTCGAGCAGCTGCTTTATCAAGATTAAAAAGAAAACATACAGCTGGATTTTATTTGTGTGAATGCAAAATTGTATTCGCGTTTTTCATTCATTCACGATTCACATCGGCTTTTTTTATAAACTATCTTTTTAATTTTATTTTATTTGCGGAGTAGATATGTGAGGTATTGCCTCCTGGATATACCGTTTTAGTTTTATTTGTTAGCGAAAAAAAAAAACAATAAAAAACCCGTATTAGTATTTGTTTAAGGTGCTCTTGATATCGGTTGGTTTTATAGTTATTGTTCAATTCTACAAACTAGGACCTAGGTAAAACCTAGTCACTAGGTTTTACCTAGTAGAGAACCTAGTGGACAAAATGTGAAACATCGTGTAAACGAATTCAAGCATTCGAAATGTGGTGTTACAGAAGAAGAATGTTGCGAATCTCATGGACGTATCGGGTGCGGAATGAGACAATGCGGAAGTTCCGCAAATTATGGGCAAGAAATTGGAAGTTTTTGCTCGCAAATAAATGTTGTAAACAATGTATGACTCGATAGATACGGGCTCTTGCAACTGATAGTAGAGGCTAAAGTACAAGGGAGTTGTAGACCAGGCAGACGTAAAACGTCTTTGGCTTAAAAACCTTCGCGAGTAACTTCAGGAAAAAAATCATTATTGCGAAATGGCACCTTAATAAGAAGAAGAAGATTATCATATCTAATGCAAACGTGGAATCATCATTCCTAACTTAAACGTAGAAAACGAAACATCATTTCTAATCCATCGAGTGGAATATAATTTTTAGTCCAAATATATAATTGTTTTAGTTGTCATCTCGCACGATTTTATTATATTTCGTACGAAATGTGCGAAAAGCCAAGTTCAAATTGTAATAAATTTTTAATAGTAATCTCGCACACATATTATATTCTTGCATGCGACATGACACCTTTGGAAAATCGTAGTAGGCGATTTACACACATTGGGTTTTATAGAAGAAAAAAAATAAATGAAAGTACATGTTTCATCATTTTTAATCCCACACATGGAATCGAACCATAATTTCTCCACAAAAGTCACGTGCACATAATGTGCACATCGCGGTGCTGGCCAAAGATGTGGTATAATGCACGATCGAAAAGATGAGGAGATGGGCATGTCAGACTTAGCTTTTAAAAAGCTTTATCCGATTCCGATATTTGCAAATTGCAATATAATATCATTGACCTTTATAGTGACGTATGGCGGCATGTGTTCGTTGAAGCGTATCACTAGCACACCGGTCGACAATAACTAATGATGTCACTGGGCGCGGTCCACTTGTCCCGTGCACCTGTCATAATTAAAAGACTAGGCGAGGCTAGGATTGTCGCAGACGAGCGGTTAGCGCGTGCGGTTTTTAAACGATAAACGTTGAATGTTAAAATAATTAAGCATCTATACTTACTTACTTATATAAAGCTGAAGAGTTTGTTTGTTTGGTTGAACGCGTTAATCTCAGGAACTACTGGTTTGAATTGAAAAATTCTTTTTGTGTTGAATAGTCCATTTATCGAGGAATATTTTAGTCTATATAACATCACGCTTATATTAGATATATCTATAATTTTAGTATAATTTCGATTTGCATCAAATCTAGCGTCATCTGTCAGTGAATAGTGACATTAAATATAATACTGGCAGACTGCAGTGACAAAAGTCTTATTTTCATCCAATCAGATGGCGCAAATAGCAACTGATTTTTTAAATTTGTTTTTGCGATATCTCATCGTATAATAATTACTCATATTTTCTTTTTCAACGCGGACGATGTCGCCAGCACCAGCTAGTTAATAATAAAATTGTTGACCTGTTCATATTTGACTACATGGGGAAGTGCAGTGCAGTGGTTTCCCATTGCCTTCTGAACTGGACATTTTAGAGGTTATTTAGACCTCAAGATCGCTGTAGGCTCTTCCAACCAGTTTCCTAGTCGGGGTTCCTAGTTCCTAGTATCGTTATACCGCCATTGCTCGGTCGTCAGAGCCTCGTTCGTTATCTAGCAGGGAGCAACGCGCTAATCCGAAGGACCTAGCGTCGCTAGTTATTTTGTGAAGAATCCCTAGCGCGAGCAGGTGAGGTTGACAATTGAGCAGGCTAGACATTATGTCCGGTCCCCCTTGCTAAAATAACCCACAGAACAATAATAATTACCCAGAGAATAAAATTACCCAGAGAGCAATGGAACGATTTATCTTTAGTGTGCCACCGACATATAAAAATATGTCTGTGACACAGTTAATTGTACTTGTACATATAAGAATAAAAAAAGCTATGTCTAAAGCTCTAAAGCTAAACCTTTACATAGTTAGTACAGGTAAGTCTTCATTTGTTTACTAACCATAAAACATTTGGAAATAATATTTAAGTTGAAAATAAAGGATCAGGTTTAGGAAGGACCGCAAAATTTAGGAATACGCTCGTCTGTTCAAATTTTAAATAATTATCGCTGTCAAGAACCACCCTTATGGGCTATTAATGAGAAATTATCATAATAAAAATGTTTCTTCTTTTTCATTTGTTGTCTTTTTACATATGTTGCAAAACATAATTTAATATAAAATATGTTCATATATGGGACTTAGAAAAAAAAAAGACAGTATAATATTTCGCATTCAGTGCACAGCGCATTTCATTTAAATGTATGTATGTACAGTGGAAGTAGAAATACCTTCGTCAGTTTTCATATTAATTCCTTTATTAAGTGGTAGACTCTTAGTACCTTTTGAAACTAAAGCACTAAGCATACAACCGCATATGAAAGTAAACTTACTAGATATGTTAACAAGGATCAATATGGTTTACACCTCTGACCAATAAAATAATTTGATATATAAACATCAAACCTTTTTAATGGTCTGTCATGAATTTATTATTGTCATTGTGTGTCATTGTCATATAATTATTTTAAGTTTAGGTTTAGTCATAAATTTATATATATATATATATATATATATATATATAATATCTATAGGAACTTTATATTAAATGCATAAATTTAATATTCATAATAACGAGATATCTTGAGAGATATACGGTTACGCAATTAATTCAGAGCGTGGAGATAGTCTACTGTAGACCGTAATTGCTATTCATGAATGAGAAAAACCAATACATCTTATGTCAATTTATGTTAATCTAACTTTATTTTAACTCTGTTCCTTATTAACGTTGGTTAATCCTGGTAGTAGTGTTAGCCTTTTCTGTATCCCTGACAACGTGTATGCAAAATTTCATAATGATCGTTTGAATAGTCACACTTAAAAAAAAATTGAAATAAAAATATATTTAAATTTAAAGTTAGCTTTCGCTTTCGCACAATTCGCAAAATTGTGCTAGATGACATCTAAACCGAATAAAGATATGTCTATGTACATAAGTCAAGTTCTCGTTGGCTTTTACTGTTTTATTAGTATTAGCTAGCTAGTACCTAGGTAGTTAGTACCTAGTTACTGCTAAAAATACAACTGGTAGTACAAATTGATACACTATGTATGAAACTGTTTTACCAGTATGTGACATGGTACTTTACATTGTAAATAACATTTATTAAGTTAAAGTTCAATAAAAATTTTACAATTTAAATTTTTATCTTCTTATTAGTTAATATTATCTTAGAATTTTACTGAAACAATAAAATTTGTTAAAATTGAGTTTATTAAAACACAGTTAAAATGAGTTGAATACATTGAAGTATGAAAGTGTATGTAAATAATATAGATCGTAAGGCGATAGTAAAAGTCATAATCGCGGTGCGGTGTACGGTACAACATATTATACTTTCACGTTTCTAATAAATTAGCGGTATTTATTGTGTTCTTCAATATCATTAGATAAAGAGCAATTAATTGCATTAGTTACAAAATTAATTAGATGTCATTAAAGAAGGATTGTCGGAAAAGACATATATATATGGGTGAATATACAAAAATTGGGTAACTCAATGTCATCAGCCAATAGATACGAAGTATTATTATCTTTTATTGATATTACATTTTATTTTAAAACCATTAAAAGTCCTTTATTTGGCCACCCAATTTCAGCTCTTTATTTTAAATACAAGTTTAGTAAAAAACACAATAAATGCTTAAAACGTCAGTCCTTTGGCATGTCACAATCCCGAAAACCAGCAATCAAGTGACTGTATATTAAACATTATCATCGATTTAAGAAAACTTACTAATTCACTACAATCTGTGACGTACATAGTAGTGTATACTACAACTTTCATAATGTAATATTCTCCACTTTATTTTTAAAAAAATGAGAAACTTTGTGTTTAGTTTCAATCGTCAGTCCGTTGTGTGATGTTTAAATTTGAAATTCGCGAAAAATATCACCGACTCAAGGTCAAATCCTTGCTTGAATTTTAAAGTTGTTAATGAAGTTAGCTGCGGACCGCACCATTTGATTGCCATCATTTGCTGTACCACTGCTAGAGTTGTGTTTACCTTGTATACACGTGCTGATCCAGTCAAAATTTCAGTCTTTTGGTGAGTCGTTATTTTCTTGTCAACCTGAGGTTTATTTTCATTTATACATAGTTAACTATGATTTGTCAAAATGTAGTTTGTTGATATTCTAAATTACCAAAAGAAACATTAGTTTTAATTATATCTTAAAATTTACGTCTTTTTCGTCAGTCCGTTGGCGTCAATCCTTTGTCAGGTATTGCACCAGAGGACTGACGTCTTTCCATGGTACTGATGTTTTTTTTGTTTTAGAGCATGTTTATCTTAATTGCTACCGTGTATAAGCATTTCTATTTTATATTTCAGTTTAAAACATCATGCGGCACGCTAAAAAAAATTGACCAGGGAAGAATATTAAAAAAAGAGAAGCCGAAATCGAGCCTCGATTGGCCAGAATTAAAAACGACCCTATTAAATTAGAAACAAAGAAAAACAAAAAGTGCAGTACTTAAAGAAAAAAGAGAAAGGACAAAGAAAAAATGTTAAAGAAATGACACCACGGGAGCAACGAATAACTAGAAAAACCTAGGAGACTTTATTGGTGGCAGTACGTTTTTAAAAACTAAGATGCAAAGCCTGGCACATAGATGTAAAAATGCCAGTTTATGTGTCTTTTATAAGATGTACTTCGGAGAGTGTGCTCAGGAGCTGCATGAACTCGTGCCGTCTTCCCCTTTCTTCCATCGGACATACAGACGTACAAATGGTTACCATCCTCATCTTGTCGATATCCCCCTATTTCGGACCAAGCGCTTTAAAACATCTTTTATAATGCGCACTGCCAACGTTTGGAACTCTTGAGCTCATATAACCCAAATCTTTTCAAAGTTGGAGTGAATAGGCATCTTCTGGGTTGAGAATGAGGTTCGCTCCATCTTAGGCCTCATCCTTGCTACACAGTTGGTTGTTGTTCAAGAGCAAACCCATCTTTTATAAAAAATAAAACTAAACTAAATACTCAGCTTCAAAAATATAAACGAGTTAAAAAAGTAATAAAATCTGTTGACCAGAATTGAAGACATGAGTGAAGATATAACTAAAAAGAAAGAATTAGTCAAGAAGACCCGTTTTGGGGAAGTTATTAAAATTCACTTGGAAGAAAACTACACTAAACTAAAGACTCATGAAGAAAGAAACAAATTTTGAAGCATTATTTTTAGTTTTTTGTGGAGAAAAAGATCTCACTTTATTTTAATTATTACTATTTCTTGTTGATGTCTTTAAGGCAAAATTAATTATATTTACTTGATTTATTAGAAAATACACACTGTCAAGTAAAATTACCTCAAAGTAATATTAAGGATAAGTAATATAACATTATAAAAATGTCAAAATGCTGTTATGAAGACTGGGATAAGTGATTTTCATAGTACATACTCGTATTACATTGAAATTGTTCTTAATTTCATGATGATCATAATTAGTACTTTTAAGGTAAATAGTGTTAGATTTTTGTTTCTATTGTTTGTTGATTACTTAGAAAATGTATACTGTTAAGTAAAACTAACTCAAAGTAGTACAAGTTAAGTGAATAACCTTACATTAATGTCAAAAGGCTGTTTTGAAGATTGAGATAGTATTTTCTCCCAGTATTACATATTAATAATTATTTTTGATTGTTACTAAGTGATTTTAATACTTAAAAGACATGTGCCATTATTAAAACCTAAGAGATTTTTACTAAGTTTTATTAAATTCCATTATAATCCTTATGCAATTGTGTATTTTATCAGTACTATGTTACCCTCGTCAGTCCCCTGGCAGTAAAATTGTGAAATTTTGAAATATCTCACAATCTTCTGAAAAAAGTGACTGGCCCGATTTGGGACAATATATTCATTAGATTAGCTATCTTAAACACCCGAATTTGTAGAAATTTGACTTAATAACTATAGTAAACAAAATATCCTCAAGAGTTACCCAACTTTTGTATAATCACCCATATATATATGTATCTAAAATAATATCTAAATTTTAGATATTTAAAATAGTAATTAATTTATATTTCGATTAACCTACTTTACCTATTTCATTGTCGTACACGACAGTACTTACATTTTTTTCTTCTATAAAAACCAAAGTGTGCGAGACAACGACTAAAAATATATTTAATTTTAAAGTCACTTCTTCGCACAATTAAGATAAATATTTGTTGATATTTAACCTTTTTTTTTACTTTAAAGACTTTAAAATTTAATTTAATTGCCGAAATTTTTGCCATAAAATTGCCCTAAAATAATTAATTTCCATTAAGTATGTATGTCCAACGAAAAACTCTTAAATAAGATATTTTGGGAATTGCAAACATGAATACTTACAGCAGTCATGCAACTGTTACTGTCACTGTCCAGTTACTGGACACTGCTTATTATATTATTTTGTCAAAAATTATAGTGAAATCCTAAGATACTCCTTACTTCATCAGCTACCTTCCAGTGAAAGTCCCGACAAAAACGGTCCAGCTTTTTCGGAGATTAGCCGGAACAAACAGACAGCCAAAAATTTCAAAAATGTATTATTTTGGCATGTAATACATTTAGTTAAAAGCAATTATGTTAGTAAAAAACATTAAACCAACACTTAAATTTTATTTATTTCTATAGATTTTTTTACTAAATAAAGATCTAGATTTTCATTTCGAACCCGCCTTCTAGATTTGTTGTTTACTCTGAGCACATTGGAAATTTTCGGCATAAATATCCGACAGACTTATAGAAAAAAGCATTTCACTTCGCGACTGCAGTTCTGTATCCGTCTCGGCTCTCGGATAAATTACAAATTCAGCGCGCATCCCTACCGGTTCAGTCGGTAACGGGGCTCTGTTAGAAGCACGTGGCGGGCATGTTGATGTCGAATGCTGTTAATTTATGGTTTTCTTCTGTTTACAGGTAATATGGCGCCGTGTGTGGAGAATTGATTTGGTAAAAAAAAAAAAAACAGTTGTCTCTTCGCTAACTGTCCACAACTGAGTTAGCTATACTTAACGACCTTATTTCCATACAAAAAGGAAATCACAGTACGTTTTGTCATTAGTACCCACATTCTCTTAGGTATATGTACCACATACTTCGTACGCGCTGTAGTTCGTTTTGTAAAAATTCTACAGAAACTTAACACATTTTTCCACGATAAACAATATTTATATGTTAATCCAGGTAAAATATCACATCTAGACCGGTAAATAGATAGATATAGTATATCAAATCTGACTGAATGATTACTCATATCTATAAATAAATGGCGTCTAACCCTTAGCCTTGGAAAAAGGTTTACGTTCGCGGTTGGTTAGCGTGCTGTAGAAATATATTTTTTTTATAAAACTTAAAAGGCAATCTGAAGCTACAGTCGCCTATATACACAAGCAATATCATCAGGGGTGCAACCATTGGGGAGAGGATAAAGGAATATAAAGAGATTGGGATAGATAACACACGTGCTGATATTTCACAGTGGTACTCGTAGGTAGGTATTCTCTAGTGGGATGGTTACTGCCGTCAAACAGACTGTTCAGTTTTACTGGCGATACTACTAAATATTTATGATTACATTATTTGAAAAGATATAATAATTAAATATAAATCGGAGCTATACTTAAATAGAAATAATTAATATTGTTATTGAATTCGCTAATCTCATAAAAGCCATTATAATTACATTATATATTATATAATGTACATATATACATACCTACATGTATCGCACCTTTAAATAGTGTCCCAATTCAAAAAAATAAATAAAATAGTTTTTATAGTACGGAGTATGACAAACATTGTCCCAAATTCATATGTTAATTAAATCATAGATTAAAGATACAAAAACAGATGTAGGACAAAAAAATTACTCGCTTTGTTAAATGTAACTTTTTATAACTGCGTAACAGTACATTTGTATTATGTTGTGTCGAAGTACTGCATAAATTAAACGCTTCTAACCGAAGCAAGAGTAATGGGCTTCGCCCACGTTGTACTAGTGTGTCACTGACCTAACACAATGACGTATTTAATACAGAGCTGACTGTTCTTTGATGTAATTTAATTCAGATTTTTAAAATACCTAATATGCACCAAAAGTCTTACGATAAATACAGTCTTAATCTGGTTTCTTTAATTAACTAGGTTCGCTGGACATGAAATGACGCCAATGGCTCTTATGAAACCAGGTGTTGAAGAAGTACATAATCTCCCAAAATTAAACCGAGTGGTAGTACAATTTCTACTTCAATAAAATTATACTAGCTTTAACTCGTGACTTGGTCCGCTTATATTTTTAAATTATATTCTATCTTTCAAGCCGAAACCAACCATATACACATTCACAAAATTTCACGATGTTCGTGGCAATGATCTTTGAGATGTGATTTTTATATATTGACATACAAATAAGATAAGGTAATAGGCTCTGGCATCCCTTACACACTCAGCGAAAAAAAAAAAAACAGCGTACGTGCTGTTATTTTATGGTGGTCTTCTATAAGAGAGTGGTTACTGTCGCCAGACGGGCAGCCCAATTTATAAGTGCGAAACGCAATGTGACCTGCCACTACGTTTCCTCTTTTAGCCTAATTATCCGCCGTAACCAAAAACACACTGTACTTGTACAAACCACAAGTGGCGTGTAATGAATTAATAATTTAAACTTTTAATGAATACTTATCACAGTTTGGTCTAAGGAATTATATTAACTAGCGGCTTCATACAGATGCAATTTTTTTCTGACACAAAAACTTCCTCGTTTGTCGCTCTTTCCATTAGTAAAAACCCCATCAAAATCGGTTGTATGTTTTAGAAGAAGTTAACTGAGAAACAGCGACTTCTTTTATAATATGTTAAATATACATAGATAATAATATAATATAAAATATAGATATATATGAAATGTCGGTAAAGTTAGAATGTCATCGATACACACAAATGCCTAATAGCCCAGCAATAACTTCTGTTCGTAACTTACTCTTTGAAGCTATACATTGTGCGTTGTCGTAGGTCAGAACTAAAAATACATTTGTTTGATTGATATCTATCTATACAGATTATGCATTCACCTCTCATCTTTGATTTGTTGCGTGCTTTGTACAACAGCTTAAAAAGAACTTGTCAAAAAACGTACATAATAATTACATTTTAAAGATTATGATGTCGTAATTTTATAAAATAGGTATTAAACGATCGAAACATAAAAAAAATAACAAGGTTTATTATAAAAAAAGGATTGTCTTAATATTAAAAATAAAATACGATGTTTGTTCACATTAATCTCCAAAATAAAATTGTCTGTCTGATTTCAATAAAATCTGTTACAAAGGTACACGGACAAAGTCGCAATGAAAAGCTAGTGGATTTTCTTTTATTTTTACACCTAACTGTTTGGAATTTATTATTATACTACGATTATATTTATTACTCATATCTCTGTGAAATGAACCATAAATAACTTGACGTAAATAAATTATCAATTGAATAAGTCCACTTTACGATAATGTCATTCACGAATGGTTAGCAAGTAAGTATATGTATTTAACTACTGCTTCACTGTTAATGAATTGTATTTTTTTTTTATTTATTAGTGTCCTTAGTAAACATAAACTCGACCAAAGTGCGTATGGAAACGTTTAATCGTCTGTCTACTTTCTGATTCAGGACATTTAGAGAACACTGTCTATGCGTGGGGGTTTTAGTGGGTATTCATGGCGATAAGTCACTTCGCCGGGCGAGTCCCACACATCCCCTAACGTCATTTCCCCTCCATAAAAAAGGGGTTGGTACAGTCGCCTAGAATGGTGCTTTACCAGTAGAAATGAAAATGCGCTGAGGTTCTTGCCAGATAAACTTACAACTTTCTTGGATAGCTAGCTCATTCTAGCGAGTGACCATTCATTCTGGCTTTGTCTTACTTTTAAAAAATAAAAATAAAATCATTAAAATTAATTTTTTAATAGTAAAGTCACTAGCGACTCGCGTCCCCAAGGATGCAATTTTTTTTCAGCGAATTTTATACATGAATCTTCCTCATTTAACGCTCTTTATATTAGTGAAAATTGTATGAAATATCTTTAGATGATTTAGAAGAAGTTAGCGAAGAAATAGAGGCGGACAACGATTTTATTTTTAATGTATTATGTATAGATATTATATAGAAATAACCAGCAAATAAATGTTTATTGCTGTGTTTCTTGTATATATTTTTTTTATGTACATACTTATTTTATTTTATTTTTTAAAAATAAAGTTTTATTGAACATCTATTATCATAGCCTTTTTATTAGATAATATAAACTCGCTATAATTGTGAATGCTTTACATACCATTAAAGCAATGATGTAACCTATTCAAGGTAATCGTTAGATTTAAAATTAGGACATGTTTTGATAAGATCACTGTTCTTGTAAGTATATCTCGTAGACTTATCACGTCGTAGGGCAACTGTACAAACAAGTGAGGTAATGTCACTTAACGACTATGATGTCAGGTTATTTGGACAATAAATACTTATCATATTAAACGAGTTTGTTAGCTGGATTCTTAGTACAAGAACAAATTCTCATACGAATTATATTGGGTCCAATTCGTAAGTAATACGCGATTCTATACTTCACACATTTCAAGCGCCCAATTGTTTCAAGTTATTGGAAACTAAATTAGTCATTTTTTTTATTAAGCCCTCGTATCAAAGTTTTCCTAAATTCCTAAACTTAATTAGTGTAAACTTAGTGTAAATTCAATAACACGAACAAATAATTGAATAACACGAGCGAGGTCACCTGGTGAAACAGGGTATTGACACAATTAATAGTACTAGGTACGTATAGAGCCAATGTGTGCCTTATTTTCACGGGAATACTTTGCAAACGGTAACAGTTCATCTACCCAGTGGCAGATTTACCACAAGGCTGAGTAGGTTAGACCTTTTTTTTAACATTGGGAAATCCTCAAGATTACCCGGTGGCTAAGACCCAACGATTTACTAGTGCCACAGAATAAGTAATAGTAATACTACAAAATAGTAGTGCGGCCGTAGATGGGCGGGGCGGGTTCGCGGGAACTTTGTGCCACGAATCCGCGACCCACGACGGAGGACTACACTTATCAATTCGAGCGTATCTAAATACGCTGGCTATCTTGGGGACCTCAAGACGGGCGGTGATACAAATTAGCAACAAATTCCCATATAATTTTAAAGTTCGGCTTATGACATGGGTATGCTACCGTAATATACGTAAATTTGAATTACCCATACCGGCAGCAAATATGTGTAAATTCACCACTGCGTCCATCTCTTAGTAATTTCTTGATCTATATAGTTACTGGCGGCAACTTCGCCACTGCATACATGTACATTTTTGATATAATTACTCGAAGAGCGTAAAGTATTTTCCTCTTTAGATATGACATGATTTTAGGTTGTAGGATGCAAAAGTAGTGCTGGCCTTATTATAATTAAGGTCAAAGGAAATGTTATTCATAAAAAATACAATACATAAACGTATAATTCTTTATGAAGGTCCGCAAGTGAGCTAGCGGTTAGTGGTATTTGACTATCATCAGATCAACAGTAAGTCGGAGTCTTTGTTTATGAATGCGGAACGCAGTGTGCCATGCAGTCACAAAACTATGCATTGAATTGTTATGTTTTTTATGTAATTATATTTTTTATATAAATTAAAAAAATAGTAATGAATTTAGTGCTAATTATAGACTTAGCTAATTGTCATCTATCGATAAGCTCGTAACTGTAGCTATTTCCCCACGATAACGCATTAACGGCACAAAAAGAATGCTATAAAATAAATCTAGCATTATTATTTCTTTTATTTAGAGACATGCTAAACTTGTTCTAAATTGAACTACATTGACTACCTGTATTAATCAAGTAATTTAACTTGCAAAGTCATTACTCAACTTAATTATAAATTATTACCACTTCGTTTGATATAAATTGTACATTATAATGTCGGTAGTCAGTGCAAACAGAGACGCCGACACAAACTGCTAATAACAGTACACCGCCCACGTCGTATTATCAAACTGTGTATAAACCGCATGGTCCAAATGCATAAGCGATCGCGGGAAAGTAACAAATTTAAAACCAACTAAAGATATACTAATTACTAATAGTGAATAAAATAAAAAAAAAAATCAACAGGATTGTAATTTCAACAAAATATACAAGGCTAAAAAGACATAATCAAAGGATATACAAAATATATTATGGTCAACGTTAAAAAAATTTTGGTTCAACCTATTCACATACATTTAATTAACATTAACATAACATTTACTTTTTAATAACCATAACTCAAATAATAAATTAAAACATATATTATTATAATGTCGAAATATATCGTTTGACGTCGATATATTTATAAAAAAAATTATAACGTATATTATTTATTTCCAGTTTCCAGTAACTGCTTTCCATTTTTATGGCACAATGTAAATATTAGGTTACTTATTCCATGTATAGTAAGTAAATAAAATAAAATAATTAAACTTTAGATCAAATATTGCACCTACACTACATTTAGTTTCTTTATTAAAACGATTAGACAAATCTCATAAAGTTTATATCTTGCACCACACACCCTTAACAGCTTAATCGAAAAGAATCGAAGGACCAATTGATGCCGATTTTTATTGTACATTTAGGTGTGCCTTAAATTTTATATTGTAATTCAATGTATTGGGCCGACAATCATTTCGTAATTATTATAGGCCTACTGAAAGACTTATCGTCCACTTATTAGCCTGTTTTATTCCCGTTGATTCCCAACAATAGGATAGCTCGCGGGTTGTTCCGAGACCACTCTTTTAAAGTATGTGAACGTTGTATTGTGGTGTACATTCATAATGGCGAGTAGTAGTTGCTAATTTTCTAAGTCGCCTAATGAATATTCATGCACAATTTTCCGGTGTCTGCGTTTGCGCATGTTTTCTATTCGACGTTACATCAACGCTGAAAGAAATTCAACAAAGCAACTCCGCTTTCATATATAATTTGTTCTTTGTCTTTGTTCAAGACACGTCAGTGTCATGAAGGTTTTTGAGGTGCTATTCTGCAACCGTTCTCGTACAAACGAGTTTCTGGAAAGTTGTATTATAAATAGTTTTAGGAATTTAAAAAAGATAGTTTTTTTAAGTGTTGCTTGTAGTGTTTCAGCAGTCTACGAGTGAATATTATTCAAAATACATATCAAATTTTCTATTATGTACAACAAATGGCGCTGTTTAAAATAAAATAGTTAAGTGTTGATTTATATAACTTCATATTTATTTTATATTTATTATATAATATAAATTTATCTATACTTAAAAATATTTTCCAAACACCGCAATGTGGTCATTAATTTTTCAAAATCTACTTTTTATATCATTAGTTCCTGTTAACATACATTCTCTTGTACAGAGCTTGTACGGCTGGTGGATATAAATTTGACCAAGACGAATAATGTAAGTATCACTTACCGACCTAACATTATTTTATTTGTCATAATATCTATCGTAAAACAAGTACCGATTGTCCATTAGCGGAATACTTCAAACGGATTCGGGCAACGACACGTAGATAAAATAAATATCAGCAAATAGTTTATAAATTTCGTAATCTTATCTAATCTAATTAGATTTAGGACATAGATAAAATACTGTTACTAAGAAAATTCTTAGTTGGTAATATCACAGAATAAGAATACTTAATAGTACTGGAGTTTATTTATTACAAACATAAATAAAAAAAAATCTGTTTATAATATTAAGTATAGATTAATACTTCGTACTACCCAATAAAATAAATATATTCAGTGACTATTTGAATCGACGTGACGTATGAACAAATCTAGTGATTGATGTCATAATAATAACAACACCGGTTTGACCTCAGGAAGCTTCGAGGTGATGGCTGTTAAATAGAATATTTACAGTAGAAACTGGATTATCCGGACTAATAGTGGTCCTTAAGCATTCAGATAATCGAAAACCTGGATAATCGAATCGAAGAAAACGGGTTTTGTGCATATGTAGTACATAATGTTGTGTGTTTATTAAAAACAACAAATACATATAACTACGAAAATCATTTATTAAGCGATCCCACGGGTAGTTCATAATAAGTGTAAAGTCTTGAATACCTTTAATATTCAAATTAAACTTAGTGCACACGTTGTGTCTACTATCGCTATCAAAATACATTCGCGGGCGAGTTTAACCTACTAATTCGGGCGAGTAGGGGCGAGTAGTTAACAATTTAATATTCGGGCGAATGGGACATACTCTTTCGGACCAGTTGGGAAAAAAATAATTCGAGCGAATCTTGCGGACGAATGGGACCTAAATCATAAATTCGACTTGTAGGTATTTAATATATCTACATAATTGGTCGCGGTTGGTAGTCTGGATAATCGCGAATATTTATAATTGAGGGCCGGGTAATCGAGTTTCTACTGTAATATTATCATTTATTTTATTTATTAATTTATACTAAACATCGTGGGTCCTTTTGTCGATTAACAAAATTGATTCTATTTAATTTAGAGGACAATTAATTTATTGTCCAATTAAACGAACTTAAATTGGAGACTGAATTAGAGCAAGTTAAGGAGTTAAGATCTTATCTAAAGCTGTTCATATGCAAGAAGCCCTTAAAGACTGTGTAATTTTGTGCCATTGCCACAAAAGAAACTTTGTTCCAATTAATCTCATAAATGCAATGTTTTTATAACATGTTTATTGATTAAAATTCTTTAATTTATTAATTAAAAAAATTAAATTGCTCATCGTACTCTTTGTAACATGTTATTTATTTATTTTATTAATAATGGGTTTGCTCTTGGTCATCATTTTGGTCATCATTGGTCACCTAGCATCTTTGGTAACATAACACAATTTACATTTAAAATACAATTTTATTTACTGCTATTAGTACAGCAAGGTAAATATTACTTATAGTGATATACAATGTACCGAAAATGGTCAGCCTACTTTTAAACTTCCGCTTATAAAATTTTTACAACATAATAAGTTAGGTGTTAAATAACCGATACGTGTTTTATGGCATATTACTTTATGGTTGTAGGTAGAGTGTGCAGTGATAATAAAACTAAAGAGAGAGGCGAGCTGGGATATAGGGGGATTAAAATAACTCGCTTCCCGGTTTAAAGAACTTGACATTTAGGTGTTACGTTCTTTGTATAAATCAGACTTGACTGTATTACGTTACACGATACCTTCTCGCCTTCTTTGCCTTCTTACCGTTTTGTAGAAGAGAAATAAATGCTAAATGCGAAATAAGTTTATATTTATGGGTCATTTGAATTTAGATTCATTTGAATCGCATGAAAATTTGATTTACTCGTGTCGTCGTATGGGCAAAATAGAATTGTAAATTAGGGATACTTACAAAATTCGTAATTTGCATGAGAGTGAACTGAAAATATTTTATTTGATAAATAATTGTTTAATGTTTATTAAAACACATGAAATTATTTCAAAACTATATGTTTGAGCAATATTAAATTTATTATATTATATATGGCTTTATTAATTTGCTATTTTTTATAGAGCAACAATCATCTATAAACCTCCATCAGAACTTTAGTAGAAGTTATATATATTTATTATTATTTCCAAATAAATATTTCTAATCTAAAATTGGCATATCAATAGTTTCTTTTATTGTATTGAATGTAACATTCGAAGTATTATGTATTTAATTAATTATTGAAATTAATTTTTTTTTGCAAATATTTCTTCCGTATAAATATTATTTCCTTAACTTAAGTTCTTTTTAATATGTGAATCGCGAAGAAGGCATAATAATATCAATACTTTTTGAATTGAGAAAAATAAATATATAAGTAAGCACTTAATAGAGTTAAATGGTTGTATAAAATGTTTTTATCATTTCAAACGGGAAATAATAAAAAATATATATTTATATATTATATACGAGTTGTATGAAGGTTATGTCAAGGATAGGGTATATTTTGTTTAAATAGTTATGACTTTTTAAATAATAAAATACTTTGTTGTTACCCTCGTAAATGACTTAATTATGGTAGATGTTTTTTAGAAGAATAAAAGTTATTAGAATATGTAAAGGCAGGCAGAGTGACGGTCCGGCGCTGCGTACTTCCACTTTCGGGTACGCCGAGGTTCTGACAGGGAGCTTAGCCCTCCCTGCGCTGGATAGCCGTTGCGGGGCAACGATGTCGTGTCATAGCGTCCCCGCGACCCCGCCCATCGACGCCCATAGTAGGTCGTTGGGTTTTAGCCGGTACGAATCCGGCATAACCCCGCAGTGTCCCCTACACTGCAGGGTATCGAAGAGGATTTCCCAACGCGTTTCCAACGTTAAAAAAAGGCATACTGACGATCTATTTGGTATTAGTATTAGGTGATTACTGTCGCTGATAAACGCAAGCATCCAAAGAAGTTCCCAAATGAGCTGCGGATGCAATTATCTTGATAGGTTTAAAGGATAAAGAGGTGACAGGAGACTCACAGAAAAACAGCACGCGTGCTGTTATGAACTTTTATTGCCCAGTTTATGGCTGCGGCTACGCACTCTGTCCTGTCACTACTGAATTTAGGTAACTTAATAAATAAACTAAATATAAGTAATTTTATATCAAAATAACAATAAGTGCCTACGCAGTTATCGTTTCATTTACGAATAGCAAATGACGTAATTTGGTGTTTGGACACTTCTGTTTTGATTTACAAAGATTTATAATGTATAGATAAAGTAGCTGTCCTCTTATGGAATGAGTGATAAAGAGGGAAGATTTGTCTGTATAATTTTGCTGAATAAAAATTTCAACCGCGCGAAGCCGGGGGCGGATTGCTAGTACGATATAAGTAAAACTGTGAGGTACGTTGTTATGGATGCGATAATCAGTATAATTAAATGCACATACATTCGCACGAAACCCACGCGTTTGACAATTATCGTAGCAACGCGAACGCACCACGCACTGTAAGCACAGATTCAAAAGTATTATTTATTCGTAGTTCAGAAGGTCTCCTTGTGAACTTGAACCCAAAATATTTACGCATAGTTGACATTTACCTTCTTGAAATTTTAGTCGAGGAAGATAGTACAAACTCAGGTTTGGTGATGGGAGGACCTGGTGGCAGGACACCAACTAGGTTTTTTAGCGCCATCAATCTAAACAGATCGCAGCCCGAATAGCTTTGCAGTTCTGTCAAATCATATATTTGACATTGATTTATTATGTTAATGTTATGTTTGTATGGATGCACATGAGCAATTCAAGTAAACGATAGATTAGTCAAACCGTTGACAGAACAGCGAGGAGGAATAAGTAATTCACGCTGCGATGGTAATGAATAAATGGTTATTGAGGAAGGATGACGGTAATTTTGCCGCAGCGTAGTGTCGCTGTTCAAGCCGAAAATATCCGACCAAACACTTACCTCCTTCCGATTGACACCGGGAAATTTATGTAATTATACTAACTTTTGTCCACGACTTTGTCCTTTTTATATATACTACAGTTATATATAAAATGTATTAGGTGCTGTTTTATTTAAATCCGATTAATAGATTTCTTGTAAAAGAATAAACAAAAATACATACACGCAATCCTTACAAACTTTCGCGTTATTTACATATACGCGAAAGTTTCTGTGTCAGCTCATACATACGAGTATATGCTCCTCTTTCGAACATGGAATTAAAGGGTGCAAGTAGGTGAAGCAGGCATGCATGGCTGGCTTCAAGTGGCCCTCCAGCCCGACTGACCTCTTTAATAGTATACTTAACAAAATACTTAACCTGAATAATAAATTACTATAATAAAAAAAATAAAAAAAAATATTTTATTTTATTCACAATTTTAATCTAATGTTTCTTGGGTTTTTAATCCAAACACGAAATCGAAAAACATATTTTATTTTGTTAAATGGAAACACCAACAGCACAGCAATACCTACTAAGTCACATATATACGGTCAGGATTCGAACTTACCATCTGCTGTGTCACAAAATTATTTCTTCTTCCTCTACGAAAGTTGGTGACCTTCGTGGCTGTCTAAACCTTGAAAGTTGCTGCACGAAAGACGGATAGAGTGCTTATACCAATTAGGATGTCTTTCTCCTGTCTCTGCTACGACTACGTTTTCCTTGTATTTTTCCTTGCGTCACTATTTACTTGAAGAATACAGTATCTTTCATCCCTCATTAGAAGGGCGCAATGTTGCAGCTTTCTCAATTATCCGTAAGTAATTATAATTATATAAGTTGATACTTATGAGTACCTAGATTATTAGATATTGATTATCTAATAATCTAGGTACTCATAGTATAGATATTATTATGAATATATATGGTTTTGATGGCATAAACAAATTTGAAAGATGATAGATGGGTTCTAATATAATTTAACCTACAAATAAAACAATATAATATATCCAGAGAGTAAGCATTGTCACTTGTTCGGTGCTCCAGTTAGTGCATATTCATATATTTAGTTACGTGACGGGGCTATCAAAGTGCATTCAAATGTTTACATCGAACGATCCACATTTTGCACGGTTCGTTACACGCGGGGAATTTTAAAACTAATTCTTCGTTTGGGTCAAGGTGTCGTTGGTTGTATTTCACCGAAAATTGTTAACTTTATATAGTTTTTTTTTTTAATTTTTTTTTTTAATTTATAAAAATTTTTTTTTTTTTTTCAATAACTCAATGATTTAAGTTCTTAACATATAAATTTTTAATTCAAGAATTAATGCATATATATTATCTTGAATTCTTGAAAACTGTTTAAAAGTATAAAATTACTACTCCCACGTTCAAATCAATTGTGACACAATAAGTAAACAAACAAGCCGTTTTAAATATTAAATACTATTTGGTGCTCAAATCTTTCGCAAGTTAAATTTTCATGCGAACTAGCAGGTGTCCGCTACTTCGTCTGCTTAGAATAAGTACTTGAGAGTAGCCAGCCTATTTTTTCCATACTTTCATCAATTTCCATAAGTAAACAATTAATTTATCTACTAATTATATTATATAATTGCATAATAATTATTATTAAACATTCGTCCCCTATTTTAAACACTTCAAGCTTTATTTTTATAACAAAATAGCTTATTTCTTTGTCCTTACCTATCTATTTCTATACTAAACAGGTGATAGTAAAACCGTATCTATCTGTCATACAGAGTTACCTTCGCATTTACAAATTGACTTCGGATCGGATTATAATCATTTGTCACATAAACCATAAATAAAAATCTTAACAATAACACTCCTTTTTTATTTTTATCTTACATTAGCTACTGCTGGCGTCATCTGTTGACAATATTAATATAACATGACAACAACGTAGACATCGATAAAAAGCTGCGTGTGATTCTATTTGATGTATTCACAGTTGTTTCAGTTCCAGACGATGATAACAGATGGCGCTGTTAAAGTGTTTTTTTTTTTTTGCCTATTTTTCGCAATTAATTTCAGGCTTCACGTATTACAAAGGAACATATAAAGATCAAAGTATCATGCATCAATCTAGCCAGCACAAAAAGTAAAACTATTATCTTTATGCATCCTTTTGATGACGTCAGTGATTTCGTTTCACTGTATATAGGTACATTTTAAAACAAGATATCGCTGTTTTATCTTTTATATATCAGTTTGTTCGATAATACGTTTTAAGATAAATACACGAAATTATATTTGCATCGAATCGTATAAGCTCAAAAATTATCGCGAATCCAATATAATATACACGTCCCTAAGTTAAAAAATCGACAAATACGCGGCCAGTGTTTGTGCTAAAAGATTGTTACTTAGTGTCATTCAAAAAGTGCGTAATAAAAAATATTTAATTAAAATTTTTAGTTTTGTATCGTCGAAGATTTTGATTACGTTTTTATATCATGTAAGTAATTAATAATTTTTATTAACATGACGCAAAAAGTGTTGGTTTAATTTTTTTGTACCTAGAGCCAATAAATTATTTAACATTGTTCTGTCGTGTAATGATATTATGACATTAGATTGCATTTTTTATAATTCATTTTTTAAGCTTTGGTGTATACTATATACCATAACCAGACCACCTAGATGATGTAGAATCTTTTAGACCTTAATAATTGATCGGTCAATCGAATTGATCTTTTAAACCACTTGATCGGCAGGCTGACTGACGGTCCATGTTCCTATTACAGAAGCAACGCCGCAGTGCCATTAGAAATATATTATAAAAAAATAAAAAGCATTGAATTTGATATAATAATTGTCTTTGGGTAATAGGCTAATATCTAGTATGTTTTAGGGAGTCTAGAATTATTATTAGTTGCTTTAGAATAATTTGGATTAGAGAAAAGGAACAAGATATGATGACAATATATATATACTAGACTAGAAAAAAAAAGGAACACAGAGTAGTTAACATGTAATGACGTTTAGGTACACAGAATATTTATATTAAGTTTACATTGACAAACATAATCTATACAGGACTATATACATTAATTACATTCATAATACAACAGAGTCAGTGAAGATTTTTTTTTAAATTAATTAATTTATTTATTTACAGGAACATATTTATTTAGTTTATTGGCTATGAAGACACACACTAGGCAAGCAAGCCTGTATCGTGTGCTTCATTATATTAATTAAAATAAATAAAAATTCAAATAACAATTTATAAATTATTAAATATAATTGTCACCTATATTATCGGTTTACCACCGAAACTTGTGCCTACTGTAAGGTTTTTCCACACCTATAAAAAATACAGTTTCTATATGTAGTAAACAACCATGTTTGTTTAATTTTATTTGAGATATTATATAACTGACATAGATAACTGAATGAGAGATTTCTGTTTAAATATAACATAATAATGCATTCATTGTTGTGAAAATGTCTAATTCGTTTGTACTGATTAGATTACATCGATACACTGCTATTTAATGTATTAATGTTGATTAGTATTAAGTACAAGTGATAGGTAATAATTTTATGTACATAAAATTATAGCATTAACGAAGTCGTTAATAGATAAGTTCCACTCATTTCCGAAATACATATTGTAATGTGTATAATATGTGTAAAATAATACACAAACATGAAACACACATTTTAGAGATACAGAAAAGGACATGGGATAATTACCTTTCGTCCAAATGAAAGCACTTTATCAAAAAATGAAAATCCAAGGTCTGGTACAACACTATAACAGCAAAAAGAAAGAATAAATTAATTATTGTTCGTTTATATAGGTATATAATATTTTCTTAGGCGTCGTTATAGTTTTTATTTTTTAACGCGGACGAAATTTGATAATATAAATATAGTAATAATTATGGTCGTTTGTGATTATTTCAAGAGTATGTTAACGAAATCTTGTCTTTATTAATAATTGTCTGAGAAATCTGTTTTTTATTTTATATATAAAGTTTAATAAGAATTACACAATTTGTGAGTTATGTAAGAAGAATACAATATTTAAATATCCTTCCTTCTCTGTGTTTACAAATGTGTACGCTAACATAATGAGTATAGAAATTTTTCCCATAACTACACAGCTTGTTGTGAAAGTAATTTACTTCACAATCATGGGAATTAGGAAATGTTTGCCTATTTGACGTCTCATCTCTGTTACAGTATAGTACAAATTAAAGTCTACGGCGTTGGCTTTAGAAAAACCTCTTAAACCTTTGAGGAAGGACTGTAACATTTAAAAAGATGAGGCTTCTTCGGCCCTTAATGGACGAGTATGTAAACTATTATAGGTCACGAGGAAACATACTATCTAGAGAAGAAAAGTTTTTTATTTTTATAAATTAAATTAAATTAAACTTGAAAATCTCGCAAAAGTTCAATATACATAACACTTTGGCCAGGCGATAGTTTTATTTTTATTTTAGATGATCCCTCGGGAACAGTCCTTTTTTTTCTGGATTAAAGGTATCCTATGTCCTTTCCTATATACCTGTTTATGCAAACTTTCATGATGATCGGTTTAGTAGTTAGGACGTGAAAAGGTAACAGACAGACAGACTTAAAAAAACATTTGTTTTTTTTATCCGACTTAAAAAAACATGGATTGAGACATCCGATTGAGCGATTCTATTGTGAATTTTTGGAGGTACGAGTAAGTACCTATCCCGTTTTTTTATAAATATGAAAAGAAAAAGGTTCATGTCGTTTCAAAAATTTTAAATTTAATTTCGTTCTAGCATGCAGAATAACTATTAATTTTGCCCACGGCCAATTCCAAAACTAATTTGGAACGATACGCGCGTGCTCGGCGGCCATTTTACCTTTTCGCGAATATTCTATGTTTTTGTACTATTACCTATTCGGTGGTTCGGGTCATTAACACTATTAGGTAGGTGCGTGTTCACCATATTTTTTGGGCATCAACTATGCGCCAAAGGAAACTAAAACTAAATCTTATTCATTGCTTCCCAGCTATGAGTTTACGGTCTCCTAAAGTGGAATATCGATCATTGCTATTTTTGATTTTTTACATGTTTATATTGAATGGGAAATTAAGGCGAAAACCGAGTCAAAGTTCATAAAAAAAAGCGATGTTTAGAAAAACCCATTGATCCAGTGGTGCTCTGTCTCAGGGGTACCGGGTTCGATTCCCAGCAGGGTCGACTTTGGAATTTAACATTTCAAAGTTGGCTTTGGTCTGAATTTGGAAAGTGGTACGCCACGCAGCAATACGCAGCCCGTCTGGCTGCATTTAACCGCCTCCTTACAGAAGACCACCGTTAAATAATAGCATGTGTGCTGTTTCGGTGAGTGAGTAAAGGGATGTCAGAGCCCATTTTCCTATCCCTTCCTAATACCTATCTTTCATTCTATGATTAACTTTAATCACATTTGCAGCACCTGTGGCGTTGCTTGTGTTATAGGCGACTGTAGCCACCTACCATATAAAAAAACAGTACACATTAAGAAAAGTTTGTTATCTATGTGAATTGCATCAGAGCGGGTTCTTCATCAAAGCATATAAATACCATGAACAGACAGACAAGTTGATGTATACTTACACGCATAGTTATGATGACTTGTATCCGAAATCGACTATCAAGATAATGTTTATAATTTGCTTCCCAAACATTTTACCGTATTAAATTGATATTAAAGATTAAAATCAAAAGTTTCACAAGAAATAAACTGGATTATAATATTTAATTAGCGATTTCTTGCAAATTGCTAATATCAAGTTTAATATAAAATTTGCTGGTTATGTTAATGTGTTTCATTCAAGTTTATTACTGCGATATATAACTTCTAACACAGCATTAGTTTAATATCGGTTCTCTATAAAAATGGAATTCCATGAATTCTTTAATAACTCATATAAAATTAGAGATTGCAAACAGGCCCGGGCCGACCATTCTTACCGGGTCTTCTCACCGGACCCGATAGAAAATTGCCAACTCGTAGAAAATTGCCACTCACTAGTCTTAATAGCTTAAGTTTAAGGAAAAACATAATATTTTGCTTTTAGCAAATAAGAATTTGTTTTGTTTATACCAAAGCTACCAAAGTTTATCTATCTATCTAATCTAAGTTGATAAGAAAAGTTTAGTACTTTAAGCTGCGTTATTAGTTTCTTATTCTAAATTCTAATGTTTTCAAATACCTACTTTGTTTTCAAATGGACACTATATGGAGTAAAGAGAAAGACCTGCTTGCATAAATGTTACTATTATTTTCATTACCATAAGTAAAAATAATCAATTCTGTATTAAACCAGTGATTTTGAGACTTTGAGTGAGTCTGATTATTGTGATTATTGTTGATTTGCTACTTTGAACAGTAAAAGAATTTTTCAAATCGATCCAATAGTTTCGGAGCCTATTCAATGCAAACAAACAAACAAACAAACAATCAAATCTTTCCTCTTTATAATATTAGTATAGATAGCCTATGTTACTCGCTAATAATGTGGTTTTCTATAGGTGAAAGAATTTTCAAAATCGGTCCAGTAGATTTTGAGTTTATACATTATATACAAACATACAAATCTTCTCTCTTTATAATATTAGTAAGTATAGATATATGTAGATAAAAAATATTACCAAATATTGAGTAAATGATGCAATGGTTAGATAGGTACCAGAAAACTTTCACGAGAAATGCATTTGTTTTATGATTTAGTTAGATAAATAGATACTCAATCTCTAGTAAATAGATGTTCACTGTTTAGTAAGAAAACTGTCGCAAAACTGAATACGTTTTATGACCGATCACCGAAAGGCACTAAAGTCCTGACTATACAACATAATTGTAACACATGTATTATTTTATACGATACATAATATAATGTATATTAAAGCACATTGCATAGGTCAACGACATGAAATTAATCTCAACCAACCAACAGACCACTTATGGCATTCGCCAATTCGCATGCTCCAAATTAACACAACTTGATGTCAATTAAAAAAAAAAATACAAGATAAATTCGCTCCTAACAGTCAAGTTTTATTGATTTCAAGCTTTAAAAAATATTTGTTTTAAAATACCTAGTGAAGATGATAATAAGTTCTTGTGAAGATTCGATTGCAAATATTGCAATTTGTTTACTAAATACTTTATATAAAAAACTAGTGACCCGTCCC
The DNA here is from genome assembly GCA_944738685.1 of Synanthedon myopaeformis. Taxonomy (NCBI): domain Eukaryota; kingdom Metazoa; phylum Arthropoda; class Insecta; order Lepidoptera; family Sesiidae; genus Synanthedon; species Synanthedon myopaeformis. The sequence goes on along the minus strand of OX122936.1, from coordinate 1,872,313 downwards.
CCGGCTTCGTACGGATGCAATATTTTTTCTGCAAATTGTATACGCTCCTTGTTTATCACTGTTTCCATTAGTCAAAAGCGTATCAAAACTTTATTATATAATATGTAGGTATAGATACTCGTATATAGATGAGTTAAAATGTGAAAGTTTGTGATGATGGATGATATGGATGTTCGTTACTGGCTCACGTGAAAACTTCTGAACTGATTTTGATGAAACTTTACAGTAACACAGCTTTTATACATTAGTTAAGTATGGGGATGAACACACGAGCAAAAATCTATTTGATTATTATCCGCAAATGAAACTTAAATTACTCATTTGTCCTTGTATGTGCTGTGCAAGTCAGTGGAGAGTTCGTCCCAACCCAACTTGAACCTCTTCTTTCATTTTAATAGTTACAAAGAATGAAAACAGATGGCGCGTTTCGCGTTCGAAATTCAAACATGTACGCCTTTTACTATTCTATAAGTCAAATGAAGGCATATTTGGTAACATTTCCATGCCCTTAATGCCGATTAATATTATTCACCACCGTAGGACGTAGGCGCGGCGGGGGCGGTCGAGCGATTACCAAATCGGTGCGGATTCGACACTCGACTGATGTCATCGGCAAACAAAACGGGTTAACACGACAATACGAATCAAAATAAGTTATTAATGGCACCTTCAAAACGGAACATGACGTCGTGCCTCTCGTGTCACCCAATTCACTCGGCGGATAATTAGTTTTTTATTTATTACCTTGTTATTTGTTGCATTTTAATCAGGCGAATTAAATTGGTCATGAATTACAGGAAAACAACAAACAAAATAAATAACCATTTCGTGTATTTTTCATTCATCTTATACTTACTAAAAATATAATATGGTTGAATTAGCGTTTGTTTGTTAAGCTTTGACGCATTAACTACTCAACCGATCATCACACAATTTCGAATAATTGTTCAGGGGTACAGAAAAGGATAGGGTATAGGGATGTACCTTTATTCTGAATCAAAACAGAAACTAGTCAAAAAAAAATACTGTTCCCGAAAGATCAACTAAAAATATACATTGTACATTATTTTTCGGCGAGTGAGTAAGGGATGCCAGAACCCATTCCCCTTTCTCTTCCTTCTCACTTACCTTATAGAGGTCGGCAGTGCATCTGCAACCCCCATGGGGTTGCTTGTGTCAATAGGCGACGGTTGACACTTACCATTAGGTGAACCGTGAGCTTCCCGACCGAACTTTGTCAGCCTAGCTAGTAGCAGATCTTCTTGATTGGCTGCCTTCTCCTAGGAACACGCGATACTGGATGGGATGCGCAAAGTGTAAAGAATAATGCTGTGTATGATGTAAGAATATAAGAATAAATCAGGGGATAAATAAACCTATGGAATCTTTTAATCATACATGAAAACACAAAAGCACAGTGCTCTTATTTCACTATAGACACCAAGGCGAAGGTGGTTACTGCCCGAAGCCCGAGACATGCTGCCATATACTAACTTATTAGTAATGTCAAAGGTTTTTTTTTACTAGGTACCGAAAAAATTGTTGGAAGTGACATCAACAAAATAATCGACAGTTGTAAACCCACCTTATATGGTGCGGAGTAATCGAGCAGCAAAAAAATTTGCTAGTATTAGTGTCTAACGGTAGTTTAATACAGGAACGGTAATGATGGTCTCAATTTACTTGCCATCTGTTCATAACTGTACGCGAGGATTAACGAAAGTAAACAAGAAATTCTACGACAAAAAGTGATAGTAGTAACTATAAGCTATTTGTAATCATTTATGGAACCCACATGTTTTATAGGTAAAATCAGGGTTGCAATGTCGTCGTGATTGGTTTGGTCTATTCCAACATTTTATTTGAAAGCTGGACTCCCAAAAAAAAAAAAAGGGCACTCCGGGAGTGCCGACAGAAGTGAAAACTTGAACAATTACGTGTGTATTTTTTGAATCGTCAGGAAAGTACATACTTATATACAGAGGTGTCGGTTACGGTAACAGTGTCGCGAGTTCAATGGTTTTTTCCCATCTCAGAAATCCTCAACGCGCCTAAAGAAGTTTTTACTTCAATAATATAATATCTCCTGACAAACAACTTATTATAAGTTGCCTAAATAATATATCAAAGTTAGGAGCCACATTTATAATAAATATAATTAGATTTTGCTGGCGACATCCCTCGGGAACTTTTCTTCTAGATGAAAGGTATGTAGGTCGTTTCGTACAACGTACTGTACATTACTCTGTGACAACGTGTATGGAAAACTTCATGATGATCGGTTGAAAAGTTAAGGTTTGAAAGCGTAGCAAACCAAGTTACTTTCGCATTTATTACATTACTAGCTGTGTCCTGCGGTTTCATCCGCCGTTTAATTTAAATTTACAATGGGATGCACATGTTGGCTCTTCGCTCAAACAAACAAAGAAACAGATAAAATAAAAGTTTAGTATTTAATTAATGTCTCAGCATTAAAAAAGCATTAATAACTATTTATTAAGTTTTAATTTTAAAGGTTTAAATATAATATTTATCTTAGAATATCTTAGAAATCTTTTATCTTATCTTAGAACTAGCTGGTGCTCGCGACGCGTTGAATATAAAAAAGCAATATAACGCTTGACCTCGTGTTGCTAAACACTTTGGCTAGGCGTTAGTTTTTTATTTTTTATTGATCCCTCGGGAATTCTCCATTTTTTCTGGATGAAAGGTACCCTATGTCCTTTCTGGTGTCCCAGACAACATGTATGCAAAATTTCATGGTGATCGGTTCAGTAGTTTTTGCGTGAAAGAGTTACAAACATCCAAACATACTTTCGCATTTATAATATTAGTACCGATTAAGAAATTTTAGCGCAACTCTTTGAAAACTTTTCTGGAACAACTTACACCTACTGAAAAGGCATGGTTGAAAATTAAAATAAAATATTTCAGACGCTTTTGCATACAAAAATAATGATATTTACATAATAGTTAATGAAAGTGTTTGAAAAATTCTAAAATCGAAAGACAGTTTCTAGAATAATTACGAATTAATATAATTAAACAATTTGCTAGACATAGTAAGGAAACTGAATCCTTTTTACATAATTATAGGTTTCGACTTGAAGTCTAGTAATACCAGTTAGACTATCTCAACGCTACCGATCTGAATGTGTCACCTGGTAACAGGCCGTCACAAAGGAATGTTGTCAACAGATCGAAACAGCTAAATATAGTGGTGCCGCGTGGGTACTCTCGTGGGCGATTGGCTACGGCAGTGATCTAATGCGTAGCCAAACTAGGCAGTTTTCATGTCTAATGAGCTTTTATCATAAACAATTGACTTATTGGGAGCCACTAACAAGTTTTCGTATGACAGTTACTTGAATATTGGCTGCGGCCTAAATTTAAGCTGTTTTTGTGAGATTTTGATTGGTAAAATTTTTGATCGTTTTTTTTTTGGCGCATATTAACACAAGTAAAGCCGCAGGAGGCTGCAAGCACGCTGCCAAATTCCCTGGATCTAACTTTCATCCGACCTTTATAAAAATTATTAAATAAAGTGACTATTAAAATATATTTTTTATATATTTTTTTACAAAATACTTATACGTAGTAAGTATATAATATCTCGATCTACCGGTAAGGACACCAACTGCTACAAAGCCAGCTAGTCCTAGTTTTTTTTACCATAGTACCGTCATAGTACCGTTTTATCAAACCGGTATCTAATATCGAAATTATGATTTAGTGTTTGTTTTCATGGCCAATAAACTAAATATATATGTTCCTGTAAATAAATAAATTAATAAATTAATAAATTTTTGCAGACTAATATTTAATTACACAACACTATAGTTAATAAATACAGTAGGAAAGTGTAGTTATTAACTGGTATTCCAGTCTCACTTCCTAGGTTATAAATATTTTCCTAGGAAGGAACGAACCATACGACATTGGAATTTAAAAGTTATTGTGTAGTTATTAAGGTTTGCAATTCATTGAAAACATTAATCTTCATTGTTAAGGCGGAGTCAAAATTGTCGATAGGTATACAGATGAATTTATTTTTTGTATTATTTTTTATTACTTTTTTGTTGCCATTTTTACTTCAAAATCATTTTCCAACGGGTCCAAAATGCAATACTGTAATCAACCCTACTAAAAATACGTTTACATTTTCAATTCAAAGGTTTTTAGGAATTATTACTGTATCTAAAGCGTCCCCTAACATTTAATTTAACTTGGTCTTAAGGGGATTACTTACCCCAAATCTTTGATGATTTGACATCTGCATTTGCATGGACAAGTTATTGTTAAATCTTACTAGTTTGCGCGCCCTTGAGGGGTTGACGTATTTAGTCGTATATGTTTTTTGGCATATTATAGTAAAATAAATATATTTATATTAAATATAATAAAATACATAAAAATCTTCAAGCCCAAGATGACTTATGATGCAATTTCCCTTTAAACATAGTTAATTTTAAGTATTTGGCCCTAGGTTCCGCCTTAAGAAAGTTAAACCACATTAAATTTTATTGTAAGGTGTGCTGAGTGCAAATCGTTAAATGACGAAAGCGGCGGTGCGGTTTATAAACGTACATGCAAACAGTGCAGTGTGAATGAACCTTTATATTGACATTGTTAATGTTAGCTTAAATAGGAAATTCTCTAGTTTTTTTTTTTTGAGGTGAATATCCGATTATTTTTTGCACCGGATAAGCTATGCTGATCATCTACTAGATTGTCGAAGGCTACCGTCACCTATTTAGTAACTTTGGTAAGACAGAGGGTAAATAACAAGATGAGTTTGAGGATAATGTTTTCTGATGCTCCACCTCCACCCCACCGAAACACAGTAAAGAAGAATGCAGTGTCAATATTTAGCCTCGAGATTTAGTTACTAATGCGTTGCTTTCCAGTGAGTTTGCTAAGTCGAAGTATACGGAAGCCACTACAAATGGGTTTAGTAGCGAAAGCGTACTGCACTATATAGAGTTCGGTGTCCAGTATGCAAATATGCACTATTTATTGCCGGGTACCAAGTGATTTGTTGCACATTGCACGCCCATTCAGAACGCAACGTGCTGGGGTAATTTCCATTGCAAATTCTGCTAAAATACAATCATCTAGATGAAATTTTACTTAATTTTCGCTTTACGCAGTGAGTATCTATAACTACTCACTGCGTAAAGATGAAATTGTCTGTAATTTTACGGAATTATTTAGGGATTGGTCAGTTAACTGATTCCGAAAACGTTCTTTCTATTGCTATAGTACATGATTTTGCTGGTTGGGTTATTAATTACTTAGTATTGGAAGTAAATAGTTTTTTTTTTTGTTTTTGCAATAATTAAATACCTTTTATTAATGTTTAAGATTTTGGTTAGTTACTTAATACTGTATTGGCTTATACTGACAACTAATAAATTACATAAGTATTCAGTGGTAATATAATACTTTTTCGGCAGTAAAATGATTGAATGGTCGTTGGAAGGGTCAAAATATTCCCCTCGCTCAAAAGCGGAAAAACCTAAGGCCAAACCAATTCTTATTGTACAATCAGTTTAATTACAATCATCCTTATTTCGTAACTGTGATTCTAAATAAAAAACTTTTTAATAATATCTTAGGAACATTAATACCACAATCATAGTTATTTTTAATAATATCATAAACAGGTATATCATAGTTTAGTACCATATATCTAAACTTCAACTATGTTCAAGAAAGTTCGAGCTCAAGGCTCAGAGAGCTGTGGAGAGGGTTATGCTCAGAGATCAAATCAATAATGAAGAGTTCCGTAGATTATATTTTTTTATGACCCACAGTTTGAGGAGTCTATTTGACGACCTCCATTTGCAATTCTTACCCTAAAAACAGACTAATTCCTGTTGCTTGAATGTACTCATCTTATTTGCATCACTAACTATTGCTAATTGCAATTTACTTCCTATTAATCACTGCGATGACTAATGCACGCACACACGCACACCCGCCCAAGCAAAATGCTCACCCAACAAAATCAATAGGAAGGTAAAATTTCCGTTCTTATATGCTTCATATAAAGGAAATCATTCAAAATCAGATCATTGATTTTTTAACTTACATGTTTTGGTTTAATTAAAGTCTTTCTTAATTTCAATAATTTCCTAATGAATATTTCAGATTTATAATATTCAGATTATTAATTTTATAGATTTCATAAATAAATACCTATGAAAACGAAAACGTAGTATTTGGGAAGTGCTCGATATTTAAATGTTTTCAAACTTAAATCTCTATGAAACCCCATTACCAAAATTACACGATATTTTCCCCAGTGAAATCTATTATATTTTCTTCAAGTTTCAACCGTTAAAACGAAAATAAACTGAAGGCCTGATCTCCATATATAACTCCTTAATCTTTATATTATTCGTTTAATATATACTAGCATGCTGCCCCCGGTTTCCCAGAGATTTATAACCTTCCTTGGTTTAAAGCTCTTTCCATTAGTGAAAACGGTATTAAAATCTATTGTGTAGTTTAGTGACTTTTTTTGTGTATTCTAAAGGTTTTTATTTATGATGGGAAAATACATCTATACTTATTCGATACTTATATTATATATTTTTATCAACACCTTGTAGGGAATAGTCACTCATACTAATTCCTGTTCCATACTTTTCCTATTTTGGTTTGTTTTATTGAAGGCCCTCAATTATGACGATGATATAATCGGCCCGAGACAATTTAAACCATATTATTACCATATTGAACGTATGTATCATTCGATTTGAATTCTGGGTCGACCATAAATAGTATTGCAAGGGAATCTGCACCAATACTTAGTTGTAACTTTGTGTAAAATATATTACATATGTGTAAATTAACATTACAATACCTATAATGGGCAGCATAACTTTGACAAGTCATTTTAGAAAAAAATGCATAGGTATAAGTAATTTAAATAAAGTGTTTCTCTAGTTTTGTGAACTGTCGAATTGGTTTTTTTCTCTTTTGTACTACTTTTTTATGCTCATCAGTAGTAAGTAGACGGACTACCTATTTTTCAAGTTAATCCTAAATTTAGTAGAAATCTAAACTTAAAAAGAATGTTCCTCTTTGGTAATTAAAAGAAAGATTAAGAGGCAAAAATGTTTTAAATCCTAACTGGTTCAGTATCAGAATATTTTAAGTATTTTTATTTGTTATACAATTTTTTTTATTGTTTTAGCAACTATAAAAATTAGCAACAACTCAATACCACTTAAAATCTCCAAAGTTTAATTTGTCTAAATTGAAACTAAATTGACATACTTTTTTAGTTATTAAAATTAAGTTTGAATATACTATTCATGTTGCAATTAAATTTTTTTTAATATATTTTCACTATGATATATAGGTATCAAATAAATAGAAGTTTATGAGCCTGCTTTGAATTCGAAACAAAGAGTTTTCTTAACATATAGGTATTGTAACTTGAAAATTTACAGCAACCCAAAAATGTGTTTTTAAATTTCTTGTCTGTCTGCTTATTTAGATAAAATAGCTATCTCCGAAACGGCTGAATCGATTTGGGCAACACTCATTAACAGGTAAAGGAGTGTTCAAAGAAAAATTTGGACTATTTTATCCCATTTAATCATTGCGTACAAATTAAAGCTTTTTGCGCCAATGCATGCAGTCGAAGATTTATTTAAAAGTTCTATTAGACTACAAACATTAGTCTGTCTCCTTCACTCATAAATCTCATTCTGTGGGACAGAAAGAGACACAAACTATTTAGATAGTTCTTGTATAAGATGAAGGAGACCAATGAAAATTGTCTTCTTGTTCTTTCTCAATAAAAAGCTTTTTAATAATTACGCAAAATCATATTATTTCCGGTGTTTGTTTCACAAATAATTATGTATAAATTAGCTTAGTGGCAACTCAAAAATGGTTGTTAGTTCCATGTTAGTTCATTTAATTGGGTAGCAGTTTATAGATGTCAATTTAAAAAATCGAACACAATCATAAATCTTAGTGATTTATGTTCCTTATAAATTTAAATAGTGACAAGACAGTGTCCATTCATTATGGACAATTGTGGTCACAAAAATTAAAGTCAATATGAAACTAATCTGGTTTTTTTTAATGACCAACAATGACAATATTGATATCTTAAAAAATCTAAAAAGAGTATTTCTTTTTTTATTACTTTGAAGAAGTATTTTTTTTTACATGGTAGGTGGAAATCGTCGCCTATAATACAAGCAAGGCCACAGGTGCTGCAAGAAGAGATTGGGGACTAGAAAAAAGTGCTCTCCCCGAGGTACGCAGACGAAGTTGCCGGTAAAAGCTAGTTATGATATAAAATAATATAGCTTTTTGTAACCAAACTACATATAGGTATTTATTTTGCTATAGCACATTTCTTACATGAAAAACTTGTCTGACTCAACTTAGTTAAGAGACATCTGGTTCTGTCTTTCTTAGTAATAATGTGACATCATCCCCAATTCGTATTATGGCTATATTTGTGCAATTTATTCTTATTTATTCAATAGGAAAAATTATTATGCGCTTGCCCTACATTTTAATAGGTCAATGTTTTTATTCTTAGTATTTTAAAAATAATATTATTTATCTATATAGGTAAGAGGTAAAGTTTGTATATTTGTTTGTTTGTATGTAGGAGGTAATCTTCGAAACTACTCATCCGATTTAAAAAATTCTTTCACCAGTAGTTAGAATAGAATAATGTCAGTATGAACATAGACTAATAAATATTTCATTAGGACACCAGCTTTTATTTTTTATTTTTCAACGCGGATCTACTAGCGTTTCTTAGAAAAACATGATCTTGTATGACGAATTTTTGGAGAAAGCCGCCTTAATTAAAAATTTATGTATTTGTTTCAGGTAATGGGCGTCAATTGTTGATAGATTTATAACTGGCAAGACTTTTATAATAACATAATACTTAATACAATTTGTTGTCTTATATTATTTTGGAATAGTTTAGTTATATCTTTACCATAGTGTAATTTGGAGTCGATTTCTGCGTCTGTCTGTATAGCCGCTAACTCCTTCCAAAACACATAAAAGATTTTGATGCGGTTTTCACTATCAATAATTTATGTATATCATATCAGTAATAATATATTTTTTTGTTAGAGTAAAAAAATAAAGAATAAGGACAATAAAGAATTTAAAAAAATACAGATAAAGTAACAATTTTATTTATAGTTTTGTGTGATAGATACATTGGTCGCCTGTCATTTTGGATTCACATAAAAAGTGTTCCATATTAAAAATAAAGATCGAACTCGGTGGCGGAATGTCGTAATAAAATTAATTGTCTGGAATTAAATCGACCTTGACTCCTAACAATTGCATGCCTGCGCGCGATCGGCATTGATAGTCGAAACCTAATTTCTAGTAATTACTTTTTTTCTCTCGTCCTACTCAGCTGACTCACCTGCCGGCAAGAAGTGGGCAGGGCGATCGCGGCTTTATATCCATCCATTCAAGCCTTTGCCTCCGCTCTCTTCGACGCACACACACATTGACATGTCAAATAATTACGCGTACTGTGTACGCACACACACGTATCTCTCTCGCAAGCCAGTTTGACAGTTCGTTCGCCGCCCGCCACAGTCTACATTCGATTTCAGTCAGTTTGCCGACATACGGCGTCGCGGCGAGAGCGCGTTCGGTGTCCATTTTGTACTATTCAAAATTGTCGAAAAGTTTTCCTTTGAAGAATTATACATCGTACGTGTCAAATGTTGTTTTTAAATTGTGAATTAAAAATGTTCTTTTCGAGGTTGAAAGTTTGCTTGTTCAATAATAGAGATCGCAACTATGGAATTTATCATTGTGGCTCTTATAGGCATCTAAGCCGATAAGAGCCTGGGATTTCGGTATTTTGAAACGGTTTTATTGTTTTTTTTTTTTAATTTTTTCACCAAGTATCGTACGTATTCGCGTCTCCGTTCAGCTGTGTGTGTTATTTTTCTTATTTGTTGTCGGCCGTAATGTTGACATAATTCCCAAGTCTACTAACAGCTAAATTGTTAAATAATTATCGGAAATTTGCATCCGAGGTGTAAATGTGTCTTCAAGGCGAGATAGTGTTGTGAATTATTATTAGTTCGTGTAATTGTTTGCTATTTTTGTAGTGCTCTCGTGTTTATTAAAGTGGGTTAACTATGTTGAGCTCTGGGAATTGGGTTAGGTTTACCAAAAGAGTTCAACGATATTTTTTAAAGAACCGGTAGTATTACTTTTTCGCATAAATTTATTACACTTTTTTTCTCTCATGGTGGATCGTAGATTTGTATTAAATTGTTATTATAGTTATTAAAATTATCTAAAAAAAATTTTTTGTGAAATAAATAAAATCAACATTAATGAATACTTTAAAAGTAGTTTGTCCTATCAACGCACAGCCTTTTGAAAGCAGAATTTTTGAAAATTAAACTAGGAAGCCGGGATCATTTGGCTAATCAAAAGATTAATTCGTTTATAATTTACTCATTATGTTATTTTATTTTATATATAAATTGCTCACAGTCGACATCACAGTTTCCAATAATTCATGAGTAATATAGTTACAGGGAAAAAATAAATATGTCATTAAATGCACAATAAATTCTAAGCAAATATATCAATTGACACAAAAAATAACAATCATAAAATTTATAAATTAACCACAATTGGCAATTCTCAATTTTAAAGTATGAACTAAATTAAAATTTTGAAATAAAAAAAAAAGGTAATAAATCATTAATAGTGATATTGACTAGTCGTGGTTTTAAAGACAAAAGAGTTGTAGAAAAAATCCTGTAAATAAAATTTTACAGCTATAATACATAATTTTTTTAAATATAATAATCCAATGTTACAATTCTTATTTTGTTTTACAACACACACACAGTTAAAGATTTTAGAAGAAGCTTATTTATCAATATTATAAAGAGGATAAACTGTTCGCTGTTATTATATTTAATTTTGTGTATTATTCATAAATTTTGAATCATACAAATAACAGATTATAAAATAGTTTTTTTTTTTTCATAGAATCAGTCTAAATTGACGTAATACGTACATTTTTTTTTGTATTAAGGTGTACCTCTTTGTTTACATATATATTTGTATTTAAACAAACGTGAATTGTTTATCAGCAACACTAAAATTATCTCTCGACCTTATATATATTAACGATAAGGTTGAAAATGCCCTTACTTATAATCCGTGTAACATAGGTATGACGTTATTCCATGAGTCAGATCAAAATATTTCGTTAGTTTAAAAGATGCCATTGCTAACGAGATACGAGTTGAAATTGAAGTTCTTACTTTTTTGTAACCTCGTTATTTGTTTAAAAATAGTATATGACATACTAGTAATATGCCATGAAAAAAATTTTGGAGTAACATTCTCTCAACTATTGTTTTCAGTGTTCAGGAAAAAAGGAATGCATAAAAAGTTAAATAAGTTACCCTAAATCAAGTGTGGTAAGGTTTATTTTGAAATAATATAAATCAAGTATTTCAATTTTTAATGTCTTTCAAATTTAATTACAATCATTATTGACGTTATGTTAAATGTATAAAATTGTGTAAACTTTACAAAAGAATATTAATGTGAATATATTATTAAAAAAATATTAATAAAATATGTTTAGTAAATTTTCTTGGACTAAATAGAACACAAATTGACTGTAAAATGATTTATAATTCCTTCGAAAGGATTCGAGATTCTGTACAAACAAATCAAAATGTGTGGAAATTGTTGGAAAAATAGTTCTACCTACATATCAGTATAAATAAATATAATAATCACAATTAGTTATTGATCTATTAATAGTCAAAGATAAATTCAGTAACATAAAGTACAAATAAAGCAAATAAGCTTCACTGCAACTTTCAAGGGGTTGTCCGAATTATAATTTTTATTTAAAATGCAAAGGTTGGCAGACAGGCTGAAGGTCCACTTGATGGCAGGCGGTTACTGTCAGCTATAAGCAACGCCATAGGGTTTAAAAGTATGCTGCCGACCTTGAAGAAGATGAGGCATAGGGATAAGGATAGCGGAATGGACTCATGCATCCCCATTGCATCCCTAACTTACCGAAATACACATACGATCTGTTATTTCACGATATTTTAAGTTACAGATTTACCACTTTCCACACATATAGTTCCACAGTGCTATTCATAATAGCACAGACTAATATTTTTCTAGCTAGGCCATTTGATTATAATGAATGATATACCTACTTACTTGATAGACAACAATCTCACGTTCAAGCGATGTCTTGAGATGCTATTAAAATAGCAATCAATATAAATAGTTAATTAGAACAGCTAGTCAGAAGGTATGGTCACAGAATGGTGAACCTGTTTTCAAATTCTAAGAATTACTGTAAATACGTCTCATGTCTCAGCAATTAAATTGTTTTAATTTGCGTGAAATGTTATTGAGAGCGATAATAGACAATATTGACGTTTATTTTTTAACTATTTTTTTAATCTTAAAACTTCTCTTTTTTATTGAGTGTTAAGTTTTACATTGGATTATATTATACCTGTAAAATTATTACTTTTTTATAGTGGTCACAAAAGTGCACTTGAAAAGTAAATGTGCCTATAATAATAATAAAAAAATATTCCGTTTTAACTAACAGTAAATCTAAAGATCTACAAAACAGGAATTGCTATAAAATTGTCATTATTAAATATTAACATATTTATTGTCATTATTAAATATGTTACACTAATAGGAAGCAATCGTCTGTTTAACAAAACACTTAGATCAATTTATGCCCACAACAAAGTACAACATAAAACCGTAGTCAGCGTAGATAACGATGCAGAAACTCAAATAGGCGATACCGAAATGGGATCAACAGCCGATAATAGTCACACGAAACACATCAATGGCGGTGTTGGTACAGGAACTTTCATTGCCGTAAGCGTTTCAACGGTCGATGGTGATCAATTTGAGCAGGATGACGATCACTTTAGAGGTGAAAGGCGAAACGTAGTAGGACCTACATATAATTGTGATGCACGTGGTTGCAGACAATACTCATTATCTTTAAACACTTTGTCAGTCGTTGACCCTCTTGTCGCGGCTCAAATATTTCCTGCCTGAACAAAGCGTTCATATTTAGAATAGGTGTTCACATTTTTAAAGGTAATATTTAATACCTGTACACCCGTTTATTGATTTAACAACTTAAAACTAAGTAGAATAATTAAAGTACCACATTAAATTTATAATAATAGATATATTATGACCCATAAATAATAATACAATTTTAAACACTGACTCTTTTCTCGTATTGATAATCTGTTTCCTGGCTTTTTCATTATAATCATCATAATCTTCAGCCCATAAGTGTACTGTCCATGTCCACAACACCGAATGCACCCGACTCCTCAAGTCATACGTTCAGGGAGTAAAGCTACGAGGCGTTTTGACTATCCACTCCAATACTCTTCTACCTTAATGTCCAGTCTCTGCAAACATTATGTCCTGCCCATTTACATTTTAGCTGACTGATACTATGGGTTATGTTGACCACCTTGTATGTGGTCGATACTAAAATATCGGTAGTTTATATTTTTTTAAAGTACGATCATTATGCTATGATATATGCAATTAAGATTTTTTTTCTAATACCATCTTAAACTTAAAAATTTTAAACATCTGAAACTAGATGGTTTTATGATAATCTGAGAAGCAATATTCGCACATTTATGGCCGTAAATAAAGATAAAATCAAAACGATGCTTTAATTTCTAGAAAATTTATAAATGTAGCAATTATTTCAACTCGAACAGTTTAATGTTTAATTATTATTTTTGCTTTTACGACTCGCTTTCATCTGTTGCCGTTTGCATCATCAATGTGCCGTATCTAATCGGCAATAGCGAACCTTCCTACATCAGATGTACTTAGAACTATCCCGTTAGCGCGGAACCGGTCTTTGGTACGAATGCCTGGCGTTCTTAGCATTGCTGCATTCGACTTAATATTTTTTTTATTCACAAGGGTCTTTTTATGCATTTATATGTGTGGTCTTTTCTTTTTTAGTATATCTATTTATAATGCAATACAAAACATTTAAAACCATTTGATCTGAGTTTCGCGTTTTCTTCGGTTCATCTAGATCAAATCACATTTCTGAATGTGTACCTTATACAAGTACGATTAAAGTCACATATTGTTCGAAATTGTGTGACCAATTTTGCTTAACTTTATTATTTAACGAGTTTATCTCTAAATCACAAATTCTAACATTCATTTTGTTTTTGGACACAGTGCCATTTTAATTGACACCTTCGTTATTCTGTGATCATAACACATATTAGCTCGAAGAAAATTGGAAACAGTATGTGGTTAAGAAATGGTTTCTTGTCAAACAAAATCCGGTTATTTCACCACTGTGACATTCGCGTGCAGATTAGAAATTACATGACTTATTTTATTATTAATGACGTGTCCAGAACAAAAGATCGTAAACAGAGAGGTTAGCGCACTGCGCCGTACTCTCCATATGAAAGCCTGAACGGACATAACAAATTTATTGTTTTTATTGTTCAATAACTATACAATGGTATATTTGAAGGTAATTTTATTAGGAATTAATATAAAAATATTATTATTTTGATTTAAAGCAATACCTCCAAAAAAACAGAAATTACCGACTGTTTTTTTTTTTTAGATTTTTTAGCCCTCAAATAAGTCGGGGTTCTTGCTGCTGAATTGAAACTTCTAAATCTGTCTGGATCTTAATCTCTTTATTTTTTAACAATTTCACAATCTCCCAACAATAGAGCTTAAAACGAAGTTTCACACGGTTAATTGCATATTGATAAAAAGTTTTTCAATTTATATTAATTATATCTTTAACTTAAGTACGTAAGATTCAAAATTAAATGCATTTTCTTGTTGAATTAATTATATGCTTTTAGAACTGTTAATTAATTCTCAAATTCGTCAGTGCTTAAATTGAAACTGGTCAGTTTTTTTTATTAAAATACGAGGACATTGGTCTTGGACATTTAAAATTAGACGTTTCTTACACAAATTATTGACTATTAGATCAATTAGGATGCAATTGGGGTGTTAGTTTATCCTAATAATATTATAACTGCGAAAATTTGTGATGATGGATGTATGGATGTCATATAATTAAGACGATGAATTTTTAAAATTTTTAGATTATCCCTCGGGAACAGTTCTTTTTTCTTTTTTCGTATCCTTGACAATGTGTGTGCAAAATTTCATGATTTTCTGTTAAATAGTTAACGCATAAAGGATAACAGACAGGGTGACCAATGGTTTCTCTGAAAGAAAGTTTTTTTTTTTGGATAGATTAGATAAAGTTATTACAGTGTTAATATGTATAATGTAACCAATTACAAATATTATACTTATTCAACATAACAGTTATGATGTGAAATCCGGTTTGCTATACGTGACACAAGCCGAAGCCACTGTTAATAAATATACCAGAGTTTATGTTTACCATCGGTCTACTCTCGTTACGTACCTAGTCTCTTTGCAGTTAATGTTACATAAATGATTTGTTAATATTTGTTCTTTGTGGTAGCATCGTAGAAATAACTCTGACAACACTAGTATCGATACTAAATAATGCTAATGTAGTGTTTGTAAATGGGATTTTATCGATTTCCATAAAAGCGCATATTTGACGCCTTAACTCATTACAGTTCATCATCATCATCATGATCATCATCATCATCGTCGTCATCATCGTCATCGTCATCATCCCAGTCGTAGGCCACCCCCATAATTTTCCACAAGCTATAATAATTATAAAAATTATGCCGACTTCCTATTGAGTCCCAATACGCTAAATCTGCTGTAAGTTGTTGAGCAGTTGGATGTCCTGTAGACTACTTGATGATGCAGCATCAGGTCAAAGTTACCATCTCATGAAATATTACCGAAGTCCACGTCAATCACACACGTGGAAGTTAATGAAATCCCTTCGTCAACTATCAAATGGGCTGATGTTCTGCAAATGCCTGAACAGATCTTTATAATTTATAGCTAAAAAGAGATGCCACCAGAACCCATTAGCCGTCAGTTAGATGAAGTAGTTAGTTACCCACAATACCTAACTTCTTAAGACAAACATAAGTAGGTACCTACTTTTCTAACTCACAAATATAGAATGAATATAGAGGCCGGATAGCATTTAGTCTGAAACAATTAAAAAATATCAACAGCATCTCGTCTACGAAGGCTCTAAGTGGGCGCGAGAACGATCGTTCAATTGCTTTGTTCTCGTTTACAAAATCGAACATAATTTTTCAATTAAGAACGGACCGCTTCAAATGACGAACACTGAAAACGTTTTCTCATATTGTTTGAAATTAAAATTGTCTAGGATATAAACTAGGACCAGAATCACGGGAGTGGGAGAGCTGTTCCGTGATAGACAGGTCTTTTCGAGGGTGATCGCCAGCGTCGGGGAAACCTGATAAGGCACTTAGAGAAGAAGAAGAATATATATAAAAAAAACTATTATAGATAATGTATATTATGATTTTATATACAGTCAAATGGGCTTAATTTGATAGGGATGAGGATTAGTCCTTTGTCTATACAGTCCAATGCTCAAATGAGGAAAAAAATTAATTCTTCTATTTTTTTTTTATTTTTTTGTGTAGCTCAAAGTCACCCAGAGTGAGCCCCTTTGACATAGCATTGAAATGCACTGCAAGTCAAAGTAATCGCTTAAAAGCTTACATTTGAAAGCTTTCTACAAAAATAAGAAGCATGATTCATCATTTTGAGTTAAAATTTTATGAAAATTGAATAAAAAAAATCCAAAATAATCAACATTAGGAACTATATTAAGAACTATATTTTTTTCGTGACAACAGGAATCTTAAGAAATTAACTTAGGAATATAGATTCTTACAGTAATAACGCCCCAAAATCTGTCAATGTTCCCCTGGAAGTCAAAGTAACCCCGTTTGACGGTAACCACCCAACGGATTTTGATATGGTTTTCACTTATGGAATAAGTGCCAGTACAAATTGTAAAAACAACAGTATAAATTGAAAAAAAAAAAAAAAAAAAAAAAAAGAAATCGCACCGATATAATTTTTAATAATATGCAAACAGAAAAAGATGGCGAATGGTAATCCATGATAGGACATTTTTTTTGTGAAATCACTAATGTTAAGTATTTTTAAAAGCACTTCACGCATAGGTGTTAGAATTTTTAAGTTAAAATACGTTAATAACTTCATAACTAAATATTCGGGATTAACCTACGTCTGTTTTCCGTGTTTGTTTTCAACAAATCTATATAATATTTTTGTATACGTTATGCCTATTTTCCCCTTAAATCTAATTTATTAATTAATTTTAAGTATAAGCGCACTGCACCCCTTACAGAGGCCACCGTGAAAAAACTGCAGGTGTGCTGTTTATATAAATCAAAGCTCTTTCATTTTATTATTTATTGTTTATTACATAAAATGGACAGGTCCCTACTTTTATAAATATTATTAGAATTCTCTTTTACTACATGTAACATGTGAACGCTATATGAAAGTAATAAACTAAATCAAAAACGTTGAAAATGAACGTAAATACAAAAACGTTTTTGTTTTAGTAATTATGTATGTAAATACTACTTTACTTATTTACAAATACTTGTCTGATACAAGCAACGTACAGGTAAATTAGACACAAGGCAACATACACTTGTCTATCTGTTGCCGTCTTTATTTAAGCAAAGGAATATTGGTTCTAAATTATAACATTAGGTGTAGTGACAGGTCGGTAAGTAGGCTGTCCATCGCATGTCAATATTGCAAAATCCCAATGCGTTTTAAAAGGTTCTTATGACACTTACGACAATTATAATAAAACAGCGAGTGACCAAGTTATTTTATTGGATACAGCTTTACATTATTATGTTGAGCAATAATTGCACCCATCGCGTCTTACAAAATATTCAACGGTCACATGTAATGTATACGTGTTTATGTAAAACTAACAATACACACATAGACTCGGACCCTACAGTGTCATTGCATGACCTTAAGTTTAGGGTACGCGCGATTGTTAGCTAGATCATAAGCGGTGCGAGAAAGTGACACTGAGAGTTTACAACAAATAAATACTGGTACAATAAATATTATTTCCATAAGGAGCCGGTCCGCACTTATCATTCCCGCGAACTTTTTTCCGTTGTTAAGGCATCATATTATAAGGTCACCCGCGCACTGCATCCCTTCTTGTTTTGTTCCCTTTTTCAAAATGTAAAAAATTGCCAACTAAGTATTCGTTGGAGTCCGAAAATTATCGCGTAGATACCACGAACCGGCAAACGCAACGTAGAACGTGCACCTCCAAAGATGTACAGATGATTTAATAAAGGTTGACACTGGATTTTGATCTACCTGTTTTCATTCGGTCCCTCTAGAAAGAGAAATTCAGCAGTATTTTCGCGGCCAGCGGTTCCCTTGCAAAACGATAATTAGATCAACATTGATGGGTTATATAAATAAATTAAAGTCCATTGTGTAAAGTTAAATGAATATTTCGTATATTTGATACACCCTCAGATTTTTGACGTCAAAACCTATGGGGGAAATAAATTATTTACGAGTATGTAGGTATGTAAAAGTACAAGACAATCGTGAACCGTCGATAAATTGATTAAAAACCGCGCAGCTGTTGATGTCACCCCACGTCAACTATTGTAGCGTGATTCCCACGAAACGTTTGGTCATTTTTTGGACAAAGGTCACATGACCTTGGCTAAAAATTTTATCCGTTCACGGGATGCGGACGGACGCGTTCTTTGGCGACACAACTTGTTCGTTTTTTAAACTCGTTCTTTAATTTATTTTTGTCCTCCAAACATTTGAACGATTATGCTATGTTCAAACTCGTATGCAGTAAGTATGAAAGAAGGAAAGGACATAATAGCGAACAGTGATAGCATTTACATTGTCAAGAATTTTTGGAAAGATTCTTGGTACATATATTTCTGCAAATACTTACGAGTACATAGTACAAATTTGACATTAATGACAAACAAAAATATTTAGAAAGTGATGTGATAAATTTAAATTTATCCAACTTGAGTGTAGTTTAAAATATAGAGGATTTACAACGTTGTTTAAATATAGAGTTAAACAACGTTGTAAAACAAAAAACATGATTAGATTTAACTATCATCAAGTGTGTATTTGCTCTTAGATAATTAGATAAGAAACGAGCACATAATATCATAATTAATATCTTTATTACAATTTTGTTTAGAAGCAGAAAATATTCCGCTTCTCACGAACGCCGACGTTTGAAAAATGAATTAAGATTCAGTTATGATGTCAATTTTAAAACGTTTCTGTTTCTAATACCTAATACCACAGAAAATCCATTCGAATGCGTTAATTTAATTCATAGGGTCTATTAATTTTCTAGAAACAAACAACACCAGGGGAATGCAAGTGTACCGCCGAATTTGATGAGATAAATTAATGAAATGAGTTCTGCACAATCCGCACCTTACGCACCGACACACAGAAGCACGCGTGCTGTTATTTCACGATAAGAGGATGGTAATTGTTGCTAAGAAAGCCGTTCCCGTTTATGACTGTGGAACGCGGTATGAATGGTCGCATTTTTTTAAAAATCATCCCTATAAATAGTTAATTACAAATCTTGTTTCGTTTAAGCATTAAAATTTATCGGTTTGATCAAAAACAGTTAACTGTAGTGAATTATATTAAAAATCTGCCATTTTAGCAATCGATGTCAAGGTCACTTGAAAAATAAATTTAAAGATGTACTTATATACGAACCACGATTTAAGTTATTGTACATTTTATAAGTAGTATTTAAGCCTTTTCAGTTTACTTTTAAATATTAGGTTAGGTACTCGATAAAATTTCTTGAATGATTTTTTCAAGAGTTAGCTTTTTGTTAGGGGTTAAAAGTTCACCAACCCTTTTCCCCCTTTCTCTAATTTTTTCCCCAGTGTTCACACTGTAATGCACTTGAATCTCCTATCAGCCCGCCTCACGCCATTGAACATAAAAATAATACGATTTTTAGCTATAGACAGTATAGTATATAAACAGCATACTTAGTAGGCCGCATGAACTTGTTTAAATACCATAGAATATCGAAACTTAATACTTTAAAATACAATCCAATTATAAAATTCGTTATAATAATATAATGTATATTATTGGTGTGTGTTTGAATTTAATTTTAAAGTTTTTCAAGGAATGTAAGTTAAAATACCGAAATCCCACAAAAAAGAATGAATAATCGCGCTTTGCTATCATGAAAATAACCTCGAAAAGAACATGACGATCTTGCTTATAGTGAGTGATGCCATTTTCCTTCGGAAATATGTAAATGATTTCTTTTGTTTTCCGGCAGGTTGTTTCCATCATTTAGTTTGCACAAATGTCCCACGAAACAAACGTGAAAAACCCAAAAGTGTAAAAGAGAACGAACTCGATACGACTTTCGAAATTTAAACGTAACCAAACATTCCATTTTAATACTTACAATGTTGCCATATTAACAATAATAACCAGTCTGACGTATAGTGAGTAATTGCAAGTAAATTTAAAAAATCGTGTCAAGACCAGTGAAGTGTGTGTCAAGGGGTATTACAACTTGCCTTTTTCAGTTAAAAAAAAAAACTTGACGACATCGCAATAAAATTGTGGTGAATCATTCAAAAACGACCTTGATCGATTGTGGAAGGATTTTGGCGGATCCCTTCGCAATTGAATCGGCTGTGCGTTGTATGCGTCTGCGCCCTGTGTAGCCAGAAAGAAAAACTGTTTAAAACTCAGTGTTACCAATGTGTTAAGTGTTAAAAATGTCGACGCAGTCTTATTACAAGGAGCGTCTCGGATTCGATCCCCAAGAGGCGGTCTCCGAAGGGGTCAATGGTAATAATTATTACGATGGCCCCCATCAAAGAAAGCGACACCGGGGCAATAACGAGGAGCACGCCGAGACACACGACAAAGTCTACGAAGAAAACTTGACGAAATTCAAAGGTACCACTTGTTGGGGATTTTTTATACAGCAGGCAGGTTCGTGGTGATGGGATATTGAGAATGCGTGTGTGTTTGTGTGTGTTATCGTCTTTTCTCTGTGGAATTAATTTAATTAATTATGCAACATAAGTAGCTGTTTATCTTCTATATGAGCTTCTAATATCTTCGCTTCTAAGCAGATGAAAGTGAATAGAACCATATTTGATGTTCGATATCAACTTCGTTTCAAATCGAAGATTCGTTTCTTAATCGTCCTACTGTAATTTTCTGTAATGGCAGGTAACTGTCCACTTGATGGTAAGTGGTTACCGTCACACAAGCAACGCCACAGGTGATGCAAGTGAGGTGCCGACTACAGTAAGATTATAAAGATTAGGGATTGGGAAGGTATAGGAAAATTAATGTTTTCTGGCATTCCTCACTCCCTCACCGAAACACGACAGCACACGTGCTGTTATTTCACTTCGGTCATCTGTAATGGGGTGGTTACTGTCGCCAGACGGGCTGCACAAATGACTGCGAAATATATGTATGTAGTACTTATCGGATTAATATTCGTTACATAGCATTCGTTTTTATAAAATTCAGACAGTTTTTCAAATTTTGGACTGTCTGAATTTCGCGCTTCAGTATCGTTTTTGTTAGTTATGTTTTAACTGTGTATTGTTTTGCATTATGTTTACCGTTCCTGTAACTCTTTGTTTTTCTACTAACATGTCAGTTGTGTGAAGATGACATTGGAAGTACTAATTGAAGCGTTTCACACATAATGTTAAATTAAGGATTCGATGTGACGTTAATAAATATTTTAATTCTTTTTTCAAGTTCTCGTAACTGGTTTAACGAGAACAACAAGGTTTTTACGCGCCATTTTGCTGATGAGTTTTTAAAATTTATTTTTTTTCGCCTTGTAATAATTGATGAGTTAATTTCGTTCGTTGCTTTTTGTGTTGTTACGAAGTGGCGGTTTAGATTTATTTTTTATTTTTGATTTAAATTTATGCGTGTAACGTTAAAAATGGTATTTATATTTAGTTAAGGTCAAAAAATTATCTACTTAAACATTAATACTATTTAATTCCATTATGAAATAGTATTAATGTTCCAAACCGTTTTTTAATTTTTTATTATATTTCTCATTGTAATAAGTACATAGTAATATTTTGTTAAAGCGACAATGAAATCGGTTTTTGTGAATTGTTGTAGAAACTTAATATTTTGATTAGTGAAGTAACCTTACATATTATAAAACAAAGTCCTCCGCCACGTCTATCTGTCTGTCTGTCTGTCTGTTCGCGATAAACTCAAAAACTACTGCATCGATTTTCATGCGGTTTTCACCAATTAGTAGAGGGATAATCAGGGAAGGTTTTTACGGGAAAAAAATGCGGGACAACTAGTTAAAAATTAAAAAGGTCTATAATTTATAAAATAATGCGCATCGCTTAGGGAAACGTTCAAATCAAACTATAAAGGGTAAGGATTAGGGTTTGCAATCCCGCATTCCAGCGATTTCCCGCATCTCAATGAGACCTGCTGAAACCTGGACTTGTGCGGTAAATCCCGCGCGGTTTCAATATTTGAACATTGGAACATGTTTATTGATGGAATAAAAGGAAAATACTTGTCCCTTGTTCACAATTATCTGAACACTATCGCCCCTACAATCGTAGAAGCGGAGAGGGCATTTTCTGCAGCCGGTTATGTCTGTAGTCCTATAATAAATAAGAAGTTGACGGACAAGACAATAGATACAGTACTTACTATTAGTTTTTGCGCTCTTATTTTCAGAACAATATATAAACTTTTTTTCATGATTTTTAATTAACTTTTCGTTCCTTTTTTTAGCACTGAGTTACTTCTGAGTAATTAGATGTTTATTTATAGTTATACGTACAGCTGTGAAATTTATAAACGTATAGTATGACTAAATAAATATTACCAATGATCGATCTCTTTAATTTAGTTAATTTAGCAGCAAGATGTATTATACGTTAAGTAAATAAAAACAATAATATGTATAGGAACAAAATGTATAAATTTGTTTATATACCAGTTTAAGAGTCATTCAAAAACATTAATAAAACATACTTTTTCGAAGTCAAAAATTACTTTTAATAGAATAAGCGCTAAAAAAATGGGTCAAGATAGTGTTCGAAAAATCGAACACTCGATAGATAATGGGTTATTATCTCTTGCGGGAATCACAGCGGGATCCCGCTGTAAAGGCGAATTTACCGCAAATTTCCAGCTGGAAAGAAAAAGCAAACCCTAGTAAGAATGCATAGTGGGAGAATGAGCTCTGGTTTCCTTTAGTCATGATCTGACTACATGCTCATCAAGACTACATGCTGGTACATTTTTTTTTATAAATTATACCAATACAATGTATCAAATAAATGTTTATTTGATACATTGGCAATTTTTGAAATGGGAAAAAACCATTGAACTCGCGACTTGTTACTGTAACCGTAAATTTTCGCCACCGCAGATATTGTGCCATTAAAACAATATCAATGAAACTAGAATATATTCAATTTTGAATTGAAATAATACAAAAATGAGAACAGAGATGGCGCTGATATTAATTTAAAATTGAATTGAAAAAATACATCAATAAGAACAGACATGGCGCTGATATTAATTTTTTTTTTAAAAAGAACATTTTTTGAGATGGGAAAAAAAACCATTGAACTCCCGACTTGTTACCGTAATCGATACATCTGTATATAAGTACTAAGCAGACAACTACATATGAAAGTAAACTTACTAGATATGATAACAAGGATCAATGTGGTATACACCTCTGACCAATAATCTAGTTTTATTTTTTTGAGAAGCTTAGTTTTTAATTCTGACGTGCAGTCCAACGACTGACATGTATATTTTTCTGTCTTTTTCTTTCTTTCTGAAGGTAATTCCAGCACCCAATAGTTTAATTATGCAATAGTTGACACGAATATTGGGCTCTCAAGGTCAAAACTACGCTTAGTTTAGTAAGACGTCACATCGCAGTATGTTCATTCATCAGTCGCAAAATATATTTCGAACTGCATACACGCGTTGTCATAGGTTAAAAGTATTTTGAAATTATTACATTGTTGCCTGTTATTCGTGTCCACAATACAGCCGTACCGTCAACAATACTGCATAGCGTATAAGTTTGTTATAAAATTATAAAAATGAAGTTTTAGATTATTATATATACTAGCGACCTGCACCCGGCTTCGCCCAGGGAAAAACTTACTTTTATTATTGTAAATTACTTACTAAAAAAATCCTTGAAAAAATATCTAACCTATGGTGAAAACGTCATCAAAATCCGTT
Organism: Synanthedon myopaeformis; assembly: GCA_944738685.1. Taxonomy (NCBI): domain Eukaryota; kingdom Metazoa; phylum Arthropoda; class Insecta; order Lepidoptera; family Sesiidae; genus Synanthedon; species Synanthedon myopaeformis. The sequence goes on along the minus strand of OX122936.1, from coordinate 1,847,935 downwards.
GCATGGTTCAGGAGGAGTTAGCGGCCAATACAGACAGACGCGGAAAGCGACTTCAAATTATACCATATAAAGAATATCCCACAATCATAATCATAACCATATTAACAAATTACACCACAATCATATTAAGTTCAACTATAAAGTTATCGGATAACAAGAAAACACTTTTTAAATTGTGTTAGTATAATACATTGTCTGCTAATGTTCAAAAATATTATTTTTAACATATGTTTCGTATTGTAACTTATGATAAGATAGCGATAACGCGTGATTGTAGACACTTAACTACACGAGAAAATATTTATTAGTAAATATTTAAACATTTACTAAATGTTGTTTACAATTTTAAATTATGGTCCGTTTAGAAAATGTCTGAAATTTACTATTTATTAATTTATTTTGATAAAAAAAAATCTTTAATGAATTGGTATCTTGATATTTAATTAATCACTAGGTATAAACATTTTGATGACTAAAGAAACCAATAATCGTCAATTGCTGGTTCTTTTTACGTTAAGGTCTTCAGTCTACTTAAAACTATAATAATAGCTAGTAGGTTATGATAATAGTAGGTAGCTATTAATACAAGTAACGCCACTAGTGCTGTAGAACTTAGTAGATTGAAGATTAAAGGATTAAGAGAAATGTCACTCACCGAAACACAATAGCACATAATATGCTGTTATTTGACGGTGGTCTCCTCTGAGGGGGTGGTTACTGCCGCCAACTTGTGACTGTGCAACGAACCTCTAGTTATTGAAAACAATTAAAGTATAATATACATACATATTTTACTTACACGTTAGATTATTTTTCTGTGTAATGGTAATAGAAAGCTGATTTAGGATATGGGATAACTTTGTATTTATTTTTGACAAATTTTTTAATTTTCGATTTTCGACATGCATACACTTGGAAAATTTAAACTTTGTCTATTGTAAAAAATAGAGGGAACAATTCGTCACTGTTAAGAATAAATTAATGGGGCACAAATCCTATTTATTATTAGTAATATAATCTAAATACGTTTTTATAATCTTTAAATAGTATGATGTCGCTACCCGCTGTCTGTCCCTCTGTATGTGCGCTTAAATCCTTTAAAATACTCAACGGATTTTAAAGCGGTTTTCACTAATGGAAAGAGCGTTAAACGAGGGAGGTTTTTATATTGTACCCGTTCGAAGCCGGGAGCGAATAGGTAAAGTAGTTTTATAAAATTACAATATATAGCTACTTAAAAATCGGTCTAATTAAATTATAGCCAGATTCCATTTGTTAATACTTCACATGATCCGTTTTAATTAATCAGATTATTTTTGATTTGACTAGTTTAAGAATTGTCCTGCGACAAAGATAAAGATTTATTGCATAGGTGTGGGTGTTGTTTACACCTTTAAAGGGTCAGGGCCTAAATTTTGTTTGAAGGTATATCTCATCTTGGCTAGATAAGTCACGTCTTATTAACTTGATTGATGGCGCTTGGTTTTGACATTTATAATATGAGTTATTTAATATAATGACAATAAGTGAAGTATCACTAAACTTCCACAGCGAATACTTCAGGCTAATCTTGCACTATATTATACAAGAAATTACGTCTTCATGTCACCTAGCTAGCTGATCTCCACGGTTTCACCCGCCGCCGTTTAATTTAAATTGAGATAGGCATTAGCAATGCAGTGCATTCAAAATACGAAACTCCGAAATGTAAAAGATTTTGTCGCCCAGAGAGAAAGGGTGATTGACGGTAATTTTTACTTAGTAAATGAGTTTCTTAACTAGCATGGCTGTAGGCAAAAACCCATATATTTGGATTCTAAAATAATCATAAATCCTAGTATCTGATCTATGTTATGAAGTTCGTATTTCCCATGTAATTCCTAAAATATTATCAACGTCTTTCATAACACGTATTATGCAATATTATTAGTATAGTATTATATTTTCAACAAGAAAGTTGGCATTCTGCCAACTTTTTTTTAAGGCGATCACTTGTCGTATTTTTTTGTTAAAAAGTAAGTACGAGTAAGTAAAGTTGCGCGGACGAAATCGCGTGCAACAGCTATTTAGTTAATATACAGAAGCCTACTATACGATTTTTAAGTTAACTTACCTGCTTAGGGTTGTGATTTGAATTTTACATTCCGCGTTTGAATTAATTAATGTGACCTCTTACTTAAATAGAGCGCGAGTCATCGTGATTATTTTATTTTATTTTCGAATACCAGGTCGATTTACCAATATTATTTATTAATTTTATTAGAATTTATTAAACGCATAAACTCACCGGATTAAATTCTCTAAATGTTAGGCAAAACCCATCAAAATCCGTCACATTGTTCAAAAGAACTAAACTGGTGACCGTAATTGACAGCCACTTAATTTTATGTTAACTAATAGAATAGAATTAAATTAGTTAGAAATATTCAGTGTTCGTTTGAAAAGTAACGTTATTTATTTTAAATTTCATTTTAAATTTCTATATTTCTAAAAATAAGTTGTATTTTAAGTGCGTGATTGTGCGTGCGTGTATAATAAGTGTGTTACCACTAAACCTGCCTGGTGTGATCAATTAATTTATTAACTTAACTGAATTTAATTTTTATGTGTATTTTCAGGAAAATTAGTTCGTAATGTGACGAGCCCATTGCTCCATTGGTTAAGGTGCCTCAGCCTTGGCGCTTTGACTCGAGAGTTTCGGGTTCGATTCCCGGCAGGATAAATTGAGCTTTGCAAAGTTGACTGGTTTGTGTGTGTTGAGGTTCGCATCCAGCCTGTTCCATGGGTGTTTTTACGGATTCTGTTGCACAGGGAAACTCCGACCTTGACTCATAGAATATTAATAGAAATAGTTTCCACATTTCCACATACGCACACCCGAATGAATTTAGTAAGAAAGCAAGAAGTCAATTAAAAATTTGCAATGAGAGAATGACCTCAAAAAGACCGTGGGTTGATTATATTAACCTTATAATAGGCATCGGAACAAATCGGTCAATTAGAACAATGACTGCATGCACACAAAATAGTGATCAGTATTTGTTTTCGCTCAGCGTTAGATTATTTAATTTTTTTCGTCTTCCAAATATCTGTTTTTCAAGGGCTAAATGCAAAAGGAACATTTCAAATTCAACTGCCAATTCCAAAGATGATTCAATAATAAACTACTTACGTGTAAGATTTCTTAAGGTTATTATTAAATTAAGTATAAAAATACATCATCTATTAGAATTTTTGATATACGCCAATTTTTTTAACGTGGTCGTAGGCAAAAACTTGTTTTTGTACTATGATTTAATTATTACAAGAATATTTAGAATTTAATATAGAACTAAATTAATTTACACAATGAACATCTAAGGATGATGGGATGTTGTAAGGAATTGAATACATAAAAAAATACAAATCCTTAAAATGAGTCTCTGCAAGTCGAAGAATACTACATTAAAAACTAACGATTTATTAACTAGTGTCTCAATGATTTTTACTTGGGATAGGTTGCAATATTTATTTGATCTACTGTTTGAAAATAGTGTCAATAAAGTTTGTATCAATGCAGTGCCATGTTTATGTGGAATCTAGAATTAATTATGCCGGTCTAGAATGTTATGTGCACTATAAATATGCATTGTGCACGAGTAGTCAGATTAAGGCACGTGCGATAAGCGACTTGTGTGTGAGGTAACTCGTTGCATCGCACATTCTGATACAAATCACTCAGGAAACGTATTTGGTGCAAAACAAAGGCGGATTATAAATAAAATGTAGGTCAATGCAGTCTGGTAATTTGCAATTGTCAAGGTGAGGCTGTCGAAATTATTTATTGTAATTTGTTTTTAGTCCTGAAAGGAAATGAGTCATTTAATATATTTACTCAGTCACATTGCATCAAATCAGTCTGAAGGGTAAAGATATAACCGGTGGCTATTCCCACATTTAAAAGTAACCCCCCTCGACGTACTCCACTCTTGTATTTAGTATGGCTGTCTCCTTATCGCTTATCCTCAGTGCTAATACTCTGTTGTACCCTATTATTAGGAAGGGACACAACACCAAAGGATGGTTATTGTTGCCAGACTGGTTACATCATTTTATGATGTTCTCTGTCACACACAGCTATTTATAATGCGGAAATGTTGTTTAGGCATAATTATTCTATGGGAATGTGTATTTTTTAGCCACGCCACTGGGTATAGGGATTAGAAAGGGACAGAGAAATGGGCTCTGGCATCCCTTATACTCACTAACCGAAACACAACAGCACACAACATGCTATTATTTCACAGTGGTTTTTTGTAAGGGGGTGGTTAGTGCCGCCATACAGGCTGCCTAAATGACTACGAAACGCAGTGGGCCCTGCCACTACTTTTCAAATCCACACCAGAGCCAACTTTAAAAAGTTAATTTCCAAAATTGACCCTGCCGGAAATCGAAGCAAGTACGAGTACCCCAACCAATCATCCAACGGGTTCGTCAATTGCAATCAAATCGTCGTATTTTATCGAATAATATAATACTGTTGGAATGTCTTTAGCATTTGAAGACATCCAAAGTGTATCAATAAAGCTCATTGTGAGTGCGTCGCACTCGACAGCTGCGTTTGCAATTGGCTGATCAAATTCACGATGCGCTGACCGCATTAGCTGATAACAACTTTTGTGTGCACTTGTAACTCGTTTATTGATGTCAATTAAACTTGTTTAGTGCTGTATGTGCAAGTAATAAAAGCATACCACCGAGACTTATTTGGAAGAATTGTCGTCACTTGCCTTTACGGATTTGTACCATCGCACCGTTTGCACTTTGGACCGTTTGAAAAATGTATAAACTTTTTAAAGCTTGAACTTAGGCCGCAAGTAGTTCAGGCGGTAATGTAGTCATAAATTGGCGAGCCTGTCTGGCGGCGGCAGTTACCACCCTCCTTTTACTGAAGACCACTGAGTTTTTTTGTGTGTGAGTAAAGAATATTGTATTGTTTTCTGGGTGTACGTTCTTTTCTGTAACCCTGAACACGTGTAAACAAATTTTCATGATAATTGGTTGATGATAGTGTTAAGGCATGTAGTTTAACAAACAAACAAAATCACTTTCATCTTTTTAATATTAGAAAGAAAGAATTTTATTCATTGCATCACGTAACACAAAAACAACAAGACAGAAATGAATAAAAAAACAGTTAAAATATGTGTGTGTCTTCGCGGTAGTGAATCTGATACTCGCTCAGCATCGTGCTGAGTAAATTAGGATAGACTATAACAATACAAGGCAAAATTTATAAAGATACGTTGACGAAGTTGCGGTCAATAGCTAATAAAGTTAAAACGCATGCCATGTGGATAGAGAATGAACTCTATACATTCTTTACTTATGCATCGATAAACAGAAACACAAGTTGTGGTCTTCTCTAAGAGGATCTTTATATAACTATCTAAACATTATTTAGAGTCGAAATTCAGACAAGCGAAGTGCATAAAATAGCAAATTATAACTAACTGCACATAACTCGATCTACTTCCGATCCACAAATAATTTGGCAACGTTACGTGTTTAGAAACCAAAATAGTTTGCGTATAAATAGACCAAGATTAGAGTGCTATCGATCAAGGCGCAAGTTCATTCACCTAAGTCGCCATTCACATTTAGCAGGATTATAATATATTTATTACACCATTTAGTTCCATTTCCACTTTCCACATTATACCAGATTATTACGACGAGTAACGCCAACCTCTTTGCAGAGGTGTTATTAAAATGTTTTATATAATGACAATAAATTTAACAAGTTCAGTGGTTACAGAGGTTACCCTGCAACTGCATGTACAAACAAAATAACTTATAAAAGCCTGCCTATTTCTCTCTCTCTCTCTCTCTCTCTCTCTCTCTCTCTCACTCTCTCTCTCTCTCTCTCTCTCTCTCTCTCTCTCTCTCTCTCTCTCTCTCTCTCTCTCTCTCTCTCTCTCTCTCTCTCTCTCTCTCTCTCTCTCTCTCTCTCTCTCTCTCAGTAGAGATTCTCAAATGGCAATAAAATTTATGCCAAAATAATTATGTGCAAAAGCAAATAATATAATGAGTACATATTTTATTTTTCATTTTATTAATCGTCATTATTAGTGCAGTTATTATATCTTAGATATTTTAAAATATCCATTTCTAAAATGTACCGGTTGTATTTATTTATTTTTATATTTCCTTTTTTTTTAGTTTTTCCTAAACTAGATATCTAAAATTCGAAAAAAATACTTATTTGCTTTCACAAAGTTAAAACAGCAACAAACATTAAATCAAATTATTTTACATATTTTAGTTAGACAGTTAAAACAAAACTGTAAACTGTTCTAATACTAAACTTAGACATTTAAGTTAAATATATTAAATGTCTTATTAAGTATTAAGATTTAAAAATATGTTCGCCACGCTGATGAGATTTTTATAATCCCATAACGTGAGCACTGAGCATATTGGGGGAATCCCCTCTGCTGTCGTCAAGAGTGTGCAACAGTTGTCATATGAAAGCTTTATTAGAATGTTTTTTTCTTATTAGAATGTATATTGACATGTTTTTTCTTTCTTTTCAGATGAAAGAGATGCCATACAAAAGAAAACGTTTACGAAATGGGTCAACAAACATCTCAAAAAGGTACGAGATATATTTTTCATTTCATTTTTATATAGTTGTCACAATTTGCTAAGAATTTTTCATATCACATGCCTTTTTTATTTATGAAATATTACTTGCTTTTTAATCACAACTTCATTGGCGACGAATGCCTCGTAAGAGTTTTGATGTAAGTATTTTTTTATTATTTATATTAATACTAAACGAACGAACAAAACAAATAGAAATTATATTATTCCCTATTTCCTAGTAAATAATTATAGTTAAGTTGGTTAGTAAGAATTATAGTAAAGAATTAGTAAGAATATTGACCAACTAACAATACCATAAATTTATGATATTATGTAGGTACGCTTGTCGAATGTAAAAACCAGTCAAAATTTCTTTTGACCAAAAAATTTGTTCTATTTTTATGGGAATGTGTGACAGACAAGCAGGCAATATGAAATGTCGCTAGGAGCTTGATTAAAATTCACACAACTATATGTTCGTGTACACTAAATTGACACTCAGTTGACAGTGAACGTCAAATCAGCGTCATATGATCGTGATGCAGTTATAAAACACCAACCGCAGTTGAATAATGATGAGTCAATGTGCACACATTGTGTGTTGATTGGTTTATTAGTTTTACTATGTTTATGCCTGTCGTCTTTCAAGTGGTTATTTTATGTTCTTAATTGCTATCCGAAAGTACCATTACCCTCCGTTGCAAAATGTACAAGAAGCAGAATGTGCACCACACTCAAAATGTACAAAACGCAAAATGTACAATTAGTACTCGTAATGTTGCAGACTGTGTGAGTAAGGGATGCTAGAGCCCTTTCCTCTATTTATTCCAACCTTGTCTCTTGTAAATTATTCTAATAATGGTCGACAACGCTCTAACAACCCCCCTGTGTTAAAGTTATTATCGGCAACGCTAGCCATCTACAACCAAGTGACCCTCAGCCTGACTGTCAAACTATAACACACAATAATAATCATTGAAGACATAGGATAGCACTATAAAATGTTATGATCTCGTGTCTCGTGTGTTTAAATTTCTTAATTATAAATTCTAGTCACTTTATCCCTTATTTTATCAACGTCGCCAGCGCACTTTCAACCTCTATGACGTTGCTTGTATTAATAGGCGACAGTGTCACCTACTGTGAAATGGATGTCCATGAAACTTTGAAGGGTTTTTAACTTTGAAGGGCGTTTTCTTGTGGTGGATTTTTATCTAGGCATTTCCTTCTTTTTTATTGATTACTAGCGACCCGTTACCGGCTTCGCACGAAGTTGAAATTTTCAAAAATCGTTTCTTATGATGCTAAATTTATAAAATTAACCTATGTTTTGAATTCCAGCTTTCTGATGCTTTTATCTGTGCGTTGAATAGTCTGTTGGGACAAACTATCTTATAAGTATAGTTTATCAGTTACTTACTAATTAACTGATATTTTTTTTGTAAAACTTAAAATTATTTTACAATAACATGTTGTTTTCAAAGAAGTTGTACAAAGAGACATTGTTTTTTTTTTTATGTTCAATGGAGAGTGTTTTTAATTTCTCATGCCGAACATTTTAAATGTGTAATTTCATTAACATCTTTATCAAAGGAAGCCTTAAGAGCCCGTTCATTAAGCTTATCAGAAGGAATTTTATATATCAATAAACAACGTGAGTGTTTTGTGAGTCAACCGAACAGAGGATCCCTTATTTGGTATCGTTGTTGACATTTGCATATGCAATTTTGTCGGCCTCCAAAAGAGAACACTGTCTTTTATTATTAACCTTAACCCTTTAACGCTCACTGACTAAAGAATTTGAAGATCCTTTGGTAGTGTCATAACCCTTACAGAATTCCAGTTAATATAGTTCAGTATTTAATAGTAACAGGGCACACTGCGTTTCGCAGTCATCATATTTTTTTTATATTATAAAAAAAGGTTAACTTGATAACTTATACTCAACTTAATAGGTTACTATCGGGCCTACGGACACTAGCAAAACCAGGAGGTTTTAAGTATGCTGCTGACTTTGCAGGAATTTGTTTATAGATTGACCCTTGAAGCAAACAATATTAATACTTTAATAGCAAGACGGACACCTCATAAGGAAATTAGTTCGGGCTTCGACACGATAAGATTTCTACCCATCCTTATGAACTCGGGATATAGTCCAGTAACTTTATACATCACAGTATGCGTCAAATCCGGTAGTTCTGATTTTTTGCAGACTTGTTTATGATGTTGGCCTAATGAATAATCCAAGTTTGTGACCTCGAGCGCCGAACGCAACTTTGTCAAAAATCGAAAAAACCGCGAAAAAATCGTTATTTTTTCAAATTTTGGCGATTATAACCCCCAAAGGACTAGTTTTTGAAAAAACTTTCCTAGGACGTTTTTAAAGTAGACTAAATTTGCTACAATATGATACTAGAACTGTCTCTGTAGACCCAACAGTTTCCGAGATTAAGCCTTTCAAAATTTATCATTTTTTTCGAACTTCGCAATTTTTGCAATATTTTAGACGTCACTCAAATAACTCTAGCGGGATGAAGTTCCAATTACCTCCGACGGAGTGTGCTAGTCTTTGGCTTAGGGAAGATGCAAATGATGTCCATAGTCGAAAAAAATCCGGACATTGAAAAGCAAGCTGCGATTTTTCTCGTCACCAACTCTACACCAATCTCTCTCTCTCTCGCACGAAGTGTTACAGTTCCACCTTCCTTGTCCGAACCGCTAGGGAGTAAGCACTTACTAGGTAAGCGTCGTCCACCTTCGGCCACATCAAGTGAGATCGCGGCCAAGCGTTACAATGATTCAATTAAAAAAAAAAAAAAAAATACACCTGACGAGATAGCAGCAGCAGAAGAGCGAGTCATAATTGCTCTATACGGAGGCAACCACAACACCCGTAACCTTGACGAGCTGCGGTACCAACTATTCGCCAGGGCTGCGACGAAAACCAGCTTCAATCTAGCCAGGTTACCTCCTACACGAGACTGCTCGATTTCACTCCTTGCGGATATACCATCAGGTAAAAATTCGTCCTTGCATCAGTTACATATCATTCATCATTTTCTATTCTCATGTACAATTTTCTTACAGGTACAGGCGTGGTTGGGAGTCACACAGAACCCTCTCTCTTGGGGGTGGATATCCACGCCACAAGGCCTCAACCCCAAAATGATGATCAGAAGAGCGAGTCATAATTTCTCTATACGGAGGGAACCCCCATTTCGACATCGGACAGATCGTCGCCTTCTGGGATATTTACTACTGCAACATCAGGTATATTGTCACAAGAGGCCCCGCTGCAGTGTCTGCAGACTGATGAGCATTTTAATCGTGCCTTCATGCAGCTGCACGCGTTCCCACAACCCTTCGTGCAGCCGCAAGAAATCATCCGCAAGAGGTGTTGTGGGGCTGCATCTCTGGTCATCATTTTGGGGTTGAGGCCTTGTGGCGTGGATATCCACCCCCAAGAGAGAGGGTTCTGTGTGACTCCCAACCACGCCTGTACCTTTAAGAAAATTGTACATGAGAATAGAAAATGATGAATGATATGTAACTGATGCAAGGACGAATTTTTACCTGATGGTATATCCGCAAGGAGTGAAATCGAGCAGTCTCGTGTAGGAGGTAACCTGGCTAGATTGAAGCTGGTTTTCGTCGCAGCCCTGGCGAATAGTTGGTACCGCAGCTCGTCAAGGTTACGGGTGTTGTGGTTGCCACCGTATAGAGCAATTATGACTCGCTCTTCTGCTGCTGCTATCTCGTCAGGTGTTTTTTTTTTTTTTTAATTGAATCATTGTAACGCTTGGCCGCGATCTCACTTGATGTGGCCGAAGGTGGACGACGCTTACCTAGTAAGTGCTTACTCCCTAGCGGTTCGGACAAGGAAGGTGGAACTGTAACACTTCGTGCGAGAGAGAGAGAGATTGGTGTAGAGTTGGTGACGAGAAATATCGCAGCTTGCTTTTCAATGTCCGGATTTTTTTCGACTATGGACATCATTTGCATCTTCCCTAAGCCAAAGACTAGCACACTCCGTCGGAGGTAATTGGAACTTCATCCCGCTAGAGTTATTTGAGTGACGTCTAAAATATTGCAAAAATTGCGAAGTTCGAAAAAAATGATAAATTTTGAAAGGCTTAATCTCGGAAACTGTTGGGTCTACAGAGACAGTTCTAGTATCATATTGTAGCAAATTTAGTCTACTTTAAAAACGTCCTAGGAAAGTTTTTTCAAAAACTAGTCCTTTAGGGTTATAATCGCCAAAATTTGAAAAAATAACGATTTTTTCGCGGTTTTTTCGATTTTTGACAAAGTTGCGTTCGGCGCTCGAGGTCACAAACTTGGATTATTTATTAGGCCAACATCATAAACAAGTCTGCAAAAAATCAGAACTACCGGATTTGACGCATACTACCCCATACATTCAGACGACAAAGTTACTGGACTAATAGGCATTATTTGGATCATTTCATTAGAGCACTCGCCATTACACAGCCGATAGAACACACAAACAGAGGCTACATCTCTTCAGAAATTAATGGGTTCTAACCGTTGTCGTATGAACAAATAGATCGTCGGCAATCCGACGCTGCAATTCTCAATCAGCGTTTGCTTTCTGGAAACGTTTTTTAAATAGAAGAAATATAAGTACATATATGAAATGATTAACTGGAATATTGTTTTAAATACGACCGCAGTTGACACATTGATTACCTATTAAGTTGTTAAACAGCATCCATTGTGTGGTTTGTTAGTGGTGTGTGGCGCGTGAGTTTACAATACGTTTTGAATCTTTCGATGACTAAGGTCGGTGCCGGTGTTCCGTGCTGCTGGGTCATCGAATATAATGAAAACATTAAACGAAACGTTTACAGCGTGCGTCATACCGGCTCTCTTACAACATCCTTTGTTGGAACGAGCGTTACTGACAAGTGACAACGCAGTCCAGTCTAGAACTCCCTCATCTTCGCTACACGGCTATATGCTAGCCAAGAGGCCCAAGGACAAACCCATCTTTAATAAAAAAATATATTTAGATTTTTTATTAAAGATGGCTTGTTTTCTCATCCGCAGAATTTCTAACGATCTAAAAATGTTAGAGCCGAAATTTTCGAAATACTGAAAGTGGAATGAACACGCTGTGTTCTATTTTCTAATGTATTAAAAGTCATGGTCAAAACTTTTTAAATAAAATATTGAATTTTGAGTAAAATAGTAAGACGTCAAAATCTAAAAGTATTGTTAAATAAGTTAAGCTGAGTTTAAGTTAAGTTGAGTGCATATGAACATTCCATCAATCATATTTGTGCAATTCATCATTTTCGTTTATGAGGAAGGAAAAACGGCAGTCGTCTATTATTCATACACTAATAATGACAGCTAATTAGCATATTTTAATAACACATTTATCATTTTTGTGTAAATAAATATTTTTTATAAGAAGCAAAAAATGTATGTACAAAAAAAACTGCCAATTGTATAGGACTGCAAGTTAGAATTGAAAACTTCTTACTTTCACAAAAGGATCAAAAGGGCCGATATGAACATACAGATTCAGATTAATTAACAGTGTTTTGTGTTCATTGCGAAAAATCATCTTTTCTTTATATTTATTAAAAGAAAATAACATATTAAGCTTAAAACTATGTTATAGACACCAAGTTATCCAAGTAACCAAGGGGCTATTAGAATGAAATGTACCTAACTATTTGTTAGATTAAATTACAAGCATTATTGTGTCGTACCACCTATCTTGACATACGTGGATTTCGTAACGTGAATACACCCAAAATGTACCTTACTTTTAAATGAAGACCACTAAAACCAGGAAGTACGTATATTCTATCGACGCCAGGAAGACATGAATTAATAAAAGATCCAAGTTTAAGACAAAGGCTCGATAAAATAAACAAGTGAACGTTTTCATCTGTTACACGAATAAGCGGATATGTTTGGATTTACAATATGGAGATTCCCTTTGTGATTTTGTAAACAAAATTCTGCAATTCTGCAAATATAAAATTGAGTCATTCTCTGATTCTCATCCGTTGAAAAGTTTGCATTTTTAACAATATATTAAAATATAACAAGTTTCGCATAAAATGACATGTCGTTATCATCATCATTATCATCAGCAGGTGTTTTTAATAGAGCGCCACCACATGAATCCTCTCCATCGTATTTTCATGTTTTTTATAAGTCCATATTTTCTATTTCTTGTTGGATCATATCGCTTGTGTGAGCAATTAATAAAATTAATAATAATAAAATTAACTTGTTTACAAACGCAAGACATTTGCTCTTTTGATTATAATAATAATAATAATTATTATTATTATTATATTCAAATATTACATCCATTTAGGTTCAAAAAATTAAAATATATACTAAAATATATTTACCAGCGAATGCTTGCAAAGATATTTATTGCGATATTAATAAAATATTGACGATTAAACGTAAAGAAACATAAATGTATATTGTTAACTGAAAGTTAAATAAAGTTTCAGTGTTTGAATAGCCAGACAATAGATAAATCAGTCAAACGCGTTCAGAAGTTAAGCTACGGATTTCGTATACACAGCACTTATATTTGAAAATAGAACTACCACTTCCATAATTATGTCTTAATGGGCATTTCGTTTAATATGCTAGAGATAATTCTTAGAAGCTGGTATTAATCACAAGCCAAATGTTACTTATCTGTCGTTAAACAAGCCAAAGCGAGACTTAACGGATAGCATTCATCATTTGAAATGATTCATGGACGGGCGAAATTAAATTCCTTCCAGGGATCATTTGCTAGTGCCCAATCCGATGGTTTATATATTATGTTGAAATACAAGTAGTACAGAGGAATGAACTGCCATGAAACGTTCATCAATTTCGACATAAAATATTATATGTGTAAAGTTTACTCGGGCACAAAATTTTTATTTTTATATTAAGACTAGTTGGTGCTAAGACAGCATATAGGAAGGCTATTGGTCCACTTGATGGCAGAATGTCTACCTGTTTGTCAGACACTCGTATATAAAAAAATAAATTTTTCATTTTTTAAGGTCTAGCTATAAAATGCGAAAATTACATCTAATGTTTAATCTTTATTTAGAGGCTTTTCCTTGAGGGACAATGGGCAAGGTCGTATGTATGTACACTACTATTTTACTAAATTATAACTAAACTAAAATACTATAATACCTTCTTAAATTATAACTTATCATTAACTCTTAGAGTTGTAAATAGCCAGCTCCTTGGCATCATCGGATAAAGGGAATGCCAGGGCGCTGTTCAGGTCACCTAATTGCGATCTAAATTTCGTCACTTGAACACAACTTGTACACAGTAAAACATTTCTGAGTAAGTGCCCAGAGCTAAGCTAATACATTGGCATTGCGTCATTAGTTCGTCAGCTTTTGTGGCGTCATTGCTCATACTTACGATTTAAAACGGTTGATTTAAATGATTAGTAAGATTATTTTTGCACGTCCTTAACTGATGTTATGCTATTCGAACATTATATTATATTGTTGTAGGTTGTATTTCAAAATGGTTTACGGATTACATCCGCTTACACAGTTAATAATGTTCTTACATAAATATTTAAATGCACAGCCCTTTTGACGTAGAGTTAGGCTCTTTAGTTCTTTCTAACTGCAAAAAAAAAACCAAGTTCAAATGGTCAAAAATAAGTGAAATGGGGAATGTGAAGCAATTGTTTGATAATTTCGCAAAATTCTAGTACTTATAATTCCTCAAGCATCACACTATAACTTACACTTTTATTATTTAGTTCCATTTTATTGTACTAGATAGCGCTTTTAATATAATTTACTTCCAAATACATTAAAAGCGCTTTTTATGTATTTAATGTATTTTAATTTTTTAACTTATTTTCGGCGGTTTAGTAATAGTTCCCATGGAATATTTATAATTGCACGCACGTCTTAATCATAAAATAAAATATCATGTTCAATTGCAAGCAAATTGTGACAACTGCCATATTTTTTAATCTTAAAGTAGGTATTTATATGTCTGTCGAAGCTGGTCGAAAAACACAATATTGTTATATGTTTATTATACTTAGGTAAACTTTGTTCATTATTATTCCACTTGAGTATATTTGCTTGACCACTCTCTTTTGACGGTGTCTTTCGATATCTCGCTTCCTCAGATACATATTGTACATATATATAGCGTCATCAATATTCCTAAAACACTTTTTTTTATTATAACTACATTTTTTTAATTAAATATATCGTACTTTCTGTCACGCTTTACATTCTGGAGCAGCACTGGAAATACGTCAAGGTCTGTATTATACACAGCGTTTGTTTTATATCGTAAAGGACTTTTTTTTTTATTTTGATCGTTGTTTTAATAAATAGTTTTAAATCGAGTTACAAAATTGTGTACCTAACTACTCTTAAACCCCTTTACTTGATTTGAATATTTTTTTAAATCAAGTACATCAAGCAGAAGGGAACTCTATATATTTTAATATGTCAGCGTAACTGGTGGACATAATATCTATGAGAGTAATGTTATTAAAATTATATAATAACATTTTTCAAGTTACAGTGTGACTGCATATAATATTATTATATATAAGAACATTATTTTTAAAGAGTTACAGTATAAACTGGACGCTTTGTTACTCTGAGAACATTTTTAACACGAGATTAAACTAGCCCATACATACATTAATGAATACTTGGGAATTTAAAAAATAAATAAATTCCTAGTTGCGAGGTTTCAATTTTGGTTTTATATTCAGAATACGTATTTGACACCGATTGTTATAATATATAGGTTTTATCGTTGGTTTATCCCATGCTGCTCGGACAGACGTACACACGACTGCACGTTTGCGAGATGGTCAACAACCACCCGTGCTGTCCACCGCAGCAAGTAAGTTCACGATTAGCGCAGCCATCGATCACCACATTAATTATAAGTACCTAATGTTCTTTTATCCTCCAGCCGCCAGTCGGCTTATCCGACAATTATTTTCGTGTTCATTTCGCAATAGTCGTATATATATATATATATATATATACGACAAATGTATAATGTTTATTTTTAAATCATTGCATTGTTTTCTCTTTAAAATAAATAAATTACCAGTCAAGCGACAACTCCTACAAAACCAAGCGGTTAAAGGGTTAATATTAATACTCGTACTATAGTATTTCTGTTTTTTGTCCTTTAATGGACAAAAACAGTTTAAGCTTGGTTTTAGTTTTCCTTTTATTTTTCTAGTCAATATAAGTGGCGCTTGATTTTCGGACATAAGTACTTGTACCTATTTCAAAACGTATATTTATGAAGATTTATTCATAAGGTGTCAGATTATTAAATGCCTCAAATAAACATATTGTGGAATCAATTTAATTTAGATTAGTTCTTATGTATATTCTTAAGTTTAAGCAATATTAAGATAAACTTAAAGATGGTTGCGCAAATCGTTTAGGTGTTGTTGATTTTTTTTTTTTAAATTAGATTTCCGTTTTTATTTTGCTCTCTCAGTTGAAAAGGATACAATATTTTGTTTAAGCTTTTTCACTACAATTTGACATTTTTTTAAATCTTTTATGATTAATTCTTCTGCCATCGTTTTTCTTCGTTTATAATATTTTTGTTTTATTTCAAATTTTCTTTTCGTTATTTTTCTAAATAATAAAATATATTTAGAATATTTTATTATTGATGTTGTTATTACTACTACTGAGTTTTGGTGATTTTTTTGCTTTTATTGGCTTTTACTAATAGATAGAGATAGATACTGTCTTCTTAATTAAATGCATGTATTTACTTCCAAATGCAATGTCCGCTTTAAAAATAGAATAAAATAAATGGGTATATATATATGCAATATTTTTTAACTTGTATGATTGTCCATTCGGTAGAGATTCTTTTGGTCGAGGTAAAAAGTCTCGTTTTTTTTTTAGTGCGTATGTTCTTAATTGATTTATTCCAAACAATAATTGATTTACAGGGATATTTTAGTTGATAAATAAAATTGATAAATAATAATACTACCAACCAAGAAATACATAAAATGGCTTTAGTTTTAAAAGGCATAACTTGACAATAATTTTTCATTTTGTGAATAATGTTTTAATTATATTTTAATGCGTGTACAGGTGAATCGACATGTAAACGACCTGTTTGAAGATCTTCGCGATGGACTCAATCTCATCTCGCTGCTGGAGGTGTTATCTGGCGAACAGCTTGTAAGTAACACTAAAGATTCATCACTCCCATATGGAAATCGTATCAAACAAGCGGAGTTGTCTTACATCAAATGAGGTAGTTCTGATTTTTTTATATGTTGGTACTGATGAAATGGTAATGACAAATTTTCCACCTCGAAAGCCTTACGGATCATTGTTAAATTAATTTAACAATGATAAGACTAAGACTAAATTATCTTCATTCAATTGCAAATTTAATCTAATTAAAAAAGTGTACATAGTGACTTTTGCCATGGCACAGGTCCTTGGTAGTAAAAATCGACAAAAACTGAAAAAAGACCTAAATTTTAATGAATTTAACAATGATGTGTAAGGCTTTCAAGGTTGATAATTTGGATTTGTCATTACCATTTCATCAGTAAGTACCAACATATAAAAAAATCAGAACCACCTTATTTGATGTAAGGTAAATAATGCCAATTCCATGCACTATATAAAACAAAAATAAATATCCTTTTAAATACATATTTTTATTTTCTAACTAACCTCTTCGCTTTTCTTACCCCGACTGTAGGTAACTACGTACCTACATATTTCATCATAAATGATAACATATTCAATGAAGAGCCTACACCTACTTCTTTACATAATAACCTATATTTATGCAAAATATACAATTTATACACAAAACGACTAATGAATTTATAGCTTGAAAATAAGGGCAAGACATATCAACTCAATAAACAAATTTTATTGGCAACCTTGAAGTTTGTTTATTGATTTGTGATTATCGAATTATTAAATTATCAAATTTAATGTTTATTAGTTAATTAATTAATTGAATAGGTAATCATTGTAACATCATTCGGAATAGCTGTAGTTTTTTTTAATATACATACAAAACAACTACGACAAATCACGACAAATATTATAATAACATATTACTGGGATTACAAATGGGTCACATGACCTCATGCTAAATGTATTTTTTTATGTGTTTTTTTTTTTCTCTCGCTTTATGTTCCATAAAACATTGTCCATAAGGTTGACAGACAGGCTGACGGTCCACTTGAATAAACCCACCGGTCTATCCCCACGCCGGTGGGTATCCATGATGGATTCTTCTTCTAAAAGGTGGCTACCGTCGCCTATTAACACAAACAACGCCACAGTATATGCTGCAAGTGCGCTATACTGACTACAGTAGGATTTAGGATAAGGAACTGGGAAAGGATAGGGAAATGGGCTCTGGCATCATTTACTCACTCACCGAAATTCAACAACACATGTATGCTGTTATTTCTTGGTCGTCTTCTGTAAGGGGGTGGTAACTGTCGCCAGACGGGATGTCCGAATGACTGTGAAACGCAGTGTGCCTTGCCACTACTTAGAAAGTATTTCTCGTGATTAATGTTCAAACAGTACCTTTATCATGAGTTCACAATGACCGCTCTCGCTAGCGAGAGCGTAAAAAACATTTTTTTTATTTCATTTGAGATGATTTTGCTCTTGGCCAACATCCAGCTGTGTAGCGAAGATGAGGCCTATGATGTATTTATATGGAAAATTGTCAATTTGACATTGACAGTTGACAGGTATTAACGTTGGTCCCCAACCCCTTTTAAAATTGGTATTTATCTCAATCAGGGATCAAGCTTAGCACTTGCGAAGGTGTGGCCGCGGAAGTTACCCGCTACACCGCTACTTATCGTGTTCGACATCCGTTCATTGCATTTAGGTTAATGGGGTCAAAGACTTAAGGGTAGGAGGGACCTAACTAGTTACAACATGCAGCACTTCAATTACGTATTAAAAATATTAATAAACAATTAATTACTCATCAAGATATTTTGTTGATGTAAAATTATACTTCTTAAAATATATACTTAACTAATTGTGATTATTATTCTTATTTGCTTCAAAATAGTTCAGCAGAAGCTATTTTATGAAATTTGGCAATTACCAAAAAATATTAAGGAAAATATCCTGTTTTATTTTTTAAAGATGGAAAATTTCAATTTTACTACCGATAAATTTATATTTATCGGTATTTACAATCATAACGGCTTTTATTTGAACGCCATATATCTCAAAAGACAAAACCTATAAAATTTTATTTACATGATAGGTGCATGACGATGAAACTAATTTTAAAAAAATCAATAAAATAGTTTTATTATTTTATTTTTTAAAGATGTTTTATCCAGAATAACGAGTTTTAGATTTTATCCAGAATAACACTGTGTGATGATCATAGCCCATAAAACATAGTCAACCGAAATTGATATATTAACAGACAAGAATATTTATTTGAAGACTTATTTATTCATTATAATCCCAATCATTCCTATGAGTGCCAGTTAATCCTATAAGGGCTTCATTATTCTTGGGAGGAGAAAATTTAATTAAAGGGGTTTTTTTTACAATTTCAGCCGCGCGAGCGAGGGAGAATGCGTTTTCATATGCTACAGAATGTTCAAATGGCTCTCGACTTCCTCCGGTACAAGAAGATCAAGCTGGTGAACATCAGGGCCGAGGATATAGTTGACGGGAACCCGAAACTAACCCTCGGCCTCATTTGGACTATTATCCTGCACTTCCAAGTAAGTAGAGTTTGTTTTAAAGCGAAGCATTTAAACATATATCTTTCAGGGACGATTCTAATTGTACTCTATAACAAATGTCTTTTAAGTACAAGCTTATGTGATATGTTTATGCATCAATGAAGCTTTTAATAGGTTATGTTATGTTATGTTAATTGTGTATATGATTAATTAGTTTAGGGGATGATGGGGCTAAGGTGAAAGCCCCAAAATACAATAAGATAATTTAAAAAAAAAGTACAAACTCGCTAGGTTAAATGGCATTATTTGTAGGTCTTATCTACTTGATCTACTACAAGTATCTACTTGATGATAGGTAATGATGACATTGGTATACTGGCTTAAAGAGTTATAGGTTTTTACGGCACGAGCTCTGTTTTTATTCTTTTCAGTTAAAATAATTTCTATGTTTCAATGCGCTTTCAAGATTTCGGCAAAACGTTTGGTCGATATCACTGACTACTTACTCCAAAGCTGTTGCAATGACCACGGCATTTGTTATAGCAAAAGCTTACTAAAGGTTTGATCTTGTGCTCTGGATCTCCTCTCCGAAAGCATTAAAATTATAATTAACGTAAACAAAATAAAAAATTGGTATTTTCAAACTATTTGTAATTAATTTATCGTGTATATACGTTTGATAATTTAAATAAGATTTTCAAATTCTCACAACTAATTTTACCTGACAAAATGATTTCTATCGTGATGCAATCTGGTTCACGTGTCATGGGACCTTGACATATCATTTGTACCTACTTTAGAGTAGACAGTTTTCGTAATCAAATTACGGGCTATACCTACGTTTATATAAACCATAATGCCATTAAGACTGGATTATTTCACTCGACTTCCTTAATACAAGTATTTTTGTGATTATTATGCTATTTTTACGTACAATTTCTTGTTTACCTATGCAATAAACGTCTTATCAAATAATTCCTTAATAAATAGACATTTTCTTAAATGTTCCCATTTGGGAAAAAGCTTGTCTCCGACAGCTTCGATTCTATTTCGATTCCGGTCACCAACTTTTTTAGTACAAAGTTTTCATCTGCAAATAAAGACTGCTTGCTTAGAACGGTGAAGAAAAATATCGCCAGGAAACCAGCGTTGCCTAGAACCTTATTATAAGTCTTAGAATGTCCTAAAACCTATAAAGGCAACCCACAATGGGCTTGTGAGGGCGACTTAAACATCATGTCCTGGTGATATACTCACAAAGGTTGCAACAATAAAATTGCGTAAAAGACCCTCAATAAAGTAATATTATGATACTTCACACTGAAAAAAGTTTGATGAGTTAATCATTATCAACTATAAATAAGATGATACTTAAAGTGATTAGTGCTTTGAAATTTTTTGTAAATCATAATAGAGTAAGGCACCGCTGCGATTTACCCGATTTGATAGAAACTTTATCCCGCAGACTCTTAAACTTTAGAACAAAGTCCCTAATGAGGTGTTTCCAACTCACTATAACATGGGCCTTTCAATTATTGCAAGGTCGGCAGAGCGCACCTGCATCCATCCTCCTTGGTGTTGCTTGGTCCTTAGGCTACAGTAAACCACATATAATCAAGTGAATCGTCACCTTGTCTGGAACCCTTTTTAATTTAAAAAATATATCAAGAGCGTTCAACATCAAAGTATTTTTTCCAAGTACATATTTTAATGCACTTTTTGTCGCGACTTACAAAAAGCCGTCTCAAGGCCCTGTTACATAACAGCGATTTTGAGCGAAGTAGTTTTCCTTATATTTACTATCCACCATTTCAAAATAGTCAAATGAAATGTTATACATATAATGTGATAAATTAAACAATTGTGTTGCTTTGTAAATTTAATCAAAGAAACGACAATATAAGTTTAATATTATCGATTTCTTCATTTCATAATGTCAAAACAATTAGTTTGACACATAAGTCAAAACACAAATTAAAATAGTATACATAAAAAAGTATTTTACCTACAAGATAAAATATTAAATTAAGACATTATTCATATTAGATTTACACAAATTTATATTATATTATTATAACCTTTACATACATTTACATTAGACAACTTTTCGCGTATTTAATTTTGTTCGAATTTGTTATTGACAGCCACTTGGTCGCAATAACACAGTTATACTTAAATATTTTTGTTGACGGTTATCAATTTTAATGCGGTTTCCCGATTTATTTAAAGTGCCTTTAACTGCCCCATAATGGAAAACATTTCTATTTAATAATTTTAATTTTAATATGCCCTGACACCTACCTACCTATTATTTTGGTATAAAGGTACCCTTTTTTATATTATAAAGGGTGGCAGACAGACTTGATGATGGTAGGTGGATACCGTCGCCTAAGGATACAAGCAACACCAGGTTTTGTGCTGCTTACCCTGGAGGAATTTGTTTACAGCTCTCTCGAAGCAGACATAAAGACTATTAATATATTTTCTATGTTTAAGGTTTAGTATCCATTTAATATCCATTAAATAAAGTATTTAACTATATCTATACTTACTTACTTACTATTATATAAAGCTGAAGAGTTTGTTTGGTTGAAAGCGCTAATCTCAGGAACTACTGGTTCGAATTGAATTTTTTTTTGTGTTGGATAGTCCATTCATAGAGGAAAGCTTAAGGCTATATAACATCACGCTTATAATTTTAGTATAGTTTCGTATAATTTAGTATATATAATTTTAGTATAATTTCGATTTGCGTCAACTAGCGCCATCTGTCAGTAAAAAGTGACGTTAAATAAAATACTGGCAGACTGCAGTAACAAAAGTCTTATTTTCATCCCATCAGATGGCGCAAATAGCAACTGATTTTTTAAATTTGTTTTTGCGTGATCTCATCGTATAATAATTACTCATATATTTTCTTTTTCAACCCGGACAAAGTCGCGGGCACCAGCTCGTAAACAATAAACGTCAATGCTTAACTTACGCGGTTACGTCCAAGAAAAATCGTAATGGCACTTATTTGTTGGCTTCCATATAAAGTTCACACTGGCCACAATCACAAGAGCGTGGCAAACGTTCAATCCGTTCACATGAAACGTATAATAATAATTGTAACGAAAATGAGGTTTGAACGCCACTGCCAAATATAGTAAATTATTCGAATATCCTTCGTTGAAACCGTGACATAGAAATCATGTATTCAGATCGTTCGCTATGTGTGTTTCACTGTCATTTAGCGGCTTTTGATGACGTGGCGGTGGCGGCTTCTCAGAAATCCAATTGCCTCAGGCTGCGGCCTTAGCAATGACTATTAATGGCATTCGTAAGTTTTTTTATAGTCAACATTAAGTTGCAATAACGTACACGCGGACAGAATGATAAATTGCTAAGGTTACGTTCGACGGTGGCGTATACATTATAGTGATACACTTTACTTGGAGCATAAGATTATAGACAAACAAAAAAAAATAGAATATTAAAAAAAAAATACTTGTAGATTTTATTCTATGTGCACAAATTGTTTTGTATAAAATGTGTATTGTGGTTAAGGTGTAGGTTAAATAATAAAACGTTTCAGTGGTTTCAATCATAAATATATGGTGATATAATTTATTAAATTAATTTTAGGCGTTATTTATTTTTATTATTAATTTACTATTTTAATATTAATATTATTTTTAAATTTTATTTTTTGGAATGGTCAATTTAGGTATGGAAAATTTTAATTTTGAAATATAGTTCCAAAATTAAAATAAGTATTAATTTTTTTATATACCAAGTTGAATTTTATACCAAAAAATATAGACGACAAATTTCTTAATGATATGAAACAGATTTGATGTAAATAAAATGGCGCACTATTTTTCACTAAAATGGCCAGTATCAGAAATTAACTTTTATACCTGACCCACTAGAGACATGTTGAACAATATTACATTACTTACAACCTACGCTCAGCAAAGGTTGTATTAGCCTTGTAGCCTTATTTCATGTATTAGACGAATTTTACGCAAACTGCGGGTTCATGAAAAAGCCAACATTACAATGAACGTGTATTACATTTATTATAATTGAAAGGTCGCCGCTCAAAATGGACGGGATTAAATTATCATTCATTTCACTTTTTATCCGAGTGAAGAGTACGCCCACACACGCTTCGTTGATGCAAGAAAGAGATGACGCATCAGGATTTCGATTGTGTAACGTACGAAAGAGAGAGTGACGTTTGAATGATGAATTTTTGATGTCACATTTTAATGGAAGCCTGTTTGTGTATTATGTAACGATTTTTGAATTTGGTAGATATACGTCAATCAATCCGATTTAAAAGTTACAAAAAGTAGAATATCTTCACATGTACTCTTGTGGTCCTGTTCCTAAAAAAGGGATGTCACAGTTTATCTCGGGATATCCCTTATTATAAAGAGGCAGCGCATTTGCACCACCATCTGTTAATAGGCGTTCGTTAGGCATCTACTTATTATCTATTAAGTTGTCTGTCACCCTGCCGACATTTAACATATATATACATTATAAAAAATATTGTAAAAAAGACATTTTACGTTCTTATGGAAAATTCTAAAATTAAATATTTTCTACAATGCGAGTATTAAATTGTAATAATTTTGAATTTAGAATCACATCTAGATACAAGCAAAGGTGTTTAAATGGCGCTTTGCCTTTATATGGAACAAGGCATTTTAATTATATGTATATACATTTGCTAACTCTTAGCAAGTCTATATAAACTACGTTACGTCTACGTTTAAGTTTTACTTGTTTTATGTTAAAACAGTCAGACAGACTGAGGGTTCAGTGGATGGTAGATAGCTACTGTCGCCTACAACACAAGCAACGCCACAGGTGCTCCAAGTGCTCTGCCGGCCATAATAGGATTAAGGATAAGGGATAAGGAAAAAATCAATTAAAAAACATGTAATTTGCAATATAATCGAAATAAAAACTATCCTATCTTTTAAGTTGGACCAAATTACAGATAGTCAGAGATATTTAATCATAATCGGTTCAGTAGTTTCGGAGTTTATCCCGAACATACATCGTGACACGATATTTTTATATCAATAATAGCTCATCCGGCTAACGTTGTTTTGACATAAAAAATTAATTGGGGTGGGCCAACCTTATTACTTAGGGGCATAAAAAAATAGTTTACGACCTATTCTCAGACCTACCGAATATACACAAAAAAATTTCATAAAAATCGGACAAGCCGTTTCGGAGCAGTTTGGTTACAAACACTGTGACACGAGAATTTTATATATGTATATAGATAAGATGAGAAAAAGGTACTTTTTAATCTTCATTTATTGTACAACATACTTTACTAATTCTATAGTAATGTGTTTTCTGAACTTTCGAGTACAAGATAAACAACGTTGATTTATTACTTTTTTTTTAATAAGTGCTCAAAGTCTTTAAATACCATCAGAGCTTATTGAGAGAAGCGTGCGATTCCTTGTAAGGCAAAAAACGTATAAAACCTCGTGACGTCATTGATGACTCGCCGGTGATGTAATCGCACAGTACAGAGAAGCCTGCCAACAATACTGGTTTCACTTTCATTTATTGAGTATAATAATATTCAATTATTCATTATTCAACCCTTAACTTATTGTGATTATACGGCCCTGGCATCGTTGACAAATAACCAGAAAATATAAGCTAAAATTATTTTTAGTAACCCATTTATATTTAAGAAAGTTAAAAATCATAATTGAATTTTTTTTTAGGTATAGGACTGTCTCATAAAATTAATCACGAGATCAAGTCATAATGAGACTGCGTCATAATGTAAAGATAAATCATAGCACACTGTTTCAGTGAGATAATATTTTGTGTTTTAATTTCGGAACTAGATGGCGCCTTACGTCTCTTATTAGAGCTTCCAATTCTCACCTAATTAATTTCATCTAACTAGATTCTCCTTCATTGTACTACATGGTTGAAATCATTGATACATGGCACTCTCAATCTAGAAGGGACAACATCCTTAAAATGCAAAATCCCAAAAACAATAAATGCCACTAATAAGAATTGATATTGAACATATCAATATCTTTTAGCAATCCTATGTCTGAAATAAATCCACATCGTTTCTGCTGATTATTTTCGCTAATGTGGTATTGTTCGAAGTGGTACACCCTGGGATCTGTTGTGGGCGTCACAACTCGATAGCAGTGGCACACTTGTGAGTCTTGCAACTTGTAATCAGCCTATATAGGCCTCGACTCACTTACAGTATGTTATTTTTTAACGTGCCCAACCCTATGATAGTACACTAGGTACCTAGTGACGCCATTTTATTGTTTCCTATATATTTTATTGATTCTGAAGAAAAGGAATTAACAAATGTCAAATAATTACTTAAAAATTAAAAATACTGGCCTTAAATTTTAAAATAAATTAAAATGTTATAATTAAATGTTTTAAATGTTATGTTATTTAAAACGTAATTAAACATGTAAAACAGTATTATATAAAGCTACCGCATTTTTAGTTAGCCTTGTACAAATATTAAATAAAAAAATCAACAACCTGTGTGTACATACTCTTGTCGATAAACGATGATGTCATTTTAAATAATCGATATGTTTATTCATATTCGTATAAACATATGCGATTGTATTCAATATTTATGCATTTTTCGCGAGCTGTACTTACGCCATTGAGGACGGGACAAACTTGAATAAGAAACCGTATCCGTTTATTTTAAGATTTAAATTTAAAAATGTTCTTTTTAATATTAACGTTGTATAGAAGTGATTCAAATTTACATACTGAAGAATTTTTTTTATTGCTATATTACTTGAAGGGTAAGGGTAATATGCACTTTATTTCTTAATCATATATGAAAAGAATGCAATCTTATTGTGATTATTAAACTTTTTATTATAGATTTGTTTTCATATTATTTGTGACTGATTTTAACAAGAAGACAAAAAGACGATAAGCATTATGATTATGATGATCAGATCCTAAACAAACAAAAAAAAAACAAATTTTGTATGCTACATACAAGATAACAGATTTTGGGAAAACGTACGAATACCGACATTTTGGCAAGAATTATTATTATTATTGGCATTTATTATTATTTTTTATTAGAAAGAGTGGCATTTCGCTTGATTGCCTATGATTGCCTAAGGACGTCCTTGCAA
The DNA here is from genome assembly GCA_944738685.1 of Synanthedon myopaeformis. Classification (NCBI taxonomy): domain Eukaryota; kingdom Metazoa; phylum Arthropoda; class Insecta; order Lepidoptera; family Sesiidae; genus Synanthedon; species Synanthedon myopaeformis. The sequence goes on along the minus strand of OX122936.1, from coordinate 1,821,373 downwards.
TACAAGGACTGTTGTTTGCAGGTGAGCTGCCGACCCTGCAAGAATAGAATATCCTACTAATTTTAAAAATCGAACACTTAAAAATCGCCGTGAAAATTCGTTGTGTATGGTTACAAAAGTACCTACAAACCAGACAGGCGTGGCAGACCAGTTTCCGATACGAAAGTCAACTCGAACAGTTTTTTTTAACTGGGCAGTCAGTAACACTATCACTTAATACGACGCAGTGTCATACCCATATTCAAACAGCAGCATTAAGCAAAAAAGATAATTCATTTTAAGAGTTAAATATGAAAGAAAGCGGCCCGTCCCCGGCTTTGGATGATTTTAATTTTTTTCTGCAAATTATATACAAAAACTTTCTCGTTGATCGCTTTTTCTATTAGTGAAAAGCGTAACAAAATCTGTTGGGTGGTATAGAAGAAATTCGCGGAGAAACAGACAGACGCGGACAGCGACTTCAATTTAAATCCATATTGATGAACCTAGGTTATTTATTTATTTATTTGACTTCTGATTTTTTTATGTTTTAATTGATATTTTAAAAAAAGCAGTGATAAGTACCTAATAAGGATAGAAGGTTGCAGCTGCAGAGGTCGGGAGGTGAATATAAATACCAATGAAATTAAACATATTTTTTGTGCTTCGTATATATATATTTATTTTTAAAGTAATAGTTTATCTATCTTGTAACTGATGTTGCAAAAAGATCTGCATATTATTTTCATAAAATATTTTTATTTGTCTGTTCAAATAATTAGAGAAGAAATTAACAACAATATGAGGAATAGAAAGATATGACACTAATATTACTGATGATCAGCGGAAAATCCTAATTGGAAAGTTCAAAAAGTTTTGGTATTATAATAACTTTGCGACTCGTAGCGCCATCTCTGAGAATTAGCGCGTAGCTGGTACGAATCCAGCATAACCCCGCAGTGTCCCCACACTGCCGGGTATCTTAAGAGGATTTACCAACATTAAAAAAAAGCTGTCACAAACTCGACTCGCAACTTATTATTCTTATTAAATATTTTTGATAAAAATAATAATTATGTGTGTTTAGAGAGATTTCTATGTTTCAAATTGTCGCTGACTATTTCTTAAATTATTTTTACACCATATATATACTAAAAAGACAAAAGGGTTTATTTATGGAAATGGTCTATATGTACATATAATAAGATTATTACGCGGGCTCTTTGGTTTGTCTGTGTTATGAATAATTTTTTCTGTATACTTAAAATAAAATTTCTGTCGATATGTCACAAAAGATAATGCATATATGCAGACTAAACTACAAATATAATATTGTTTTATTTAAAATTTATAACTATCCAAACTGAATTTTTGTGCTAAGGTTTTTCGAATCGGCCAGTCTCATGTAAAGCTAAAAAAGTTAAAAAATAAATAAAGTGATTCACTTTAGACATTTCAGGATAAATCTCAAAGGCTATTAGGCCCTGTATGTAGGTCGACGGTGGCACGTCGTTTGCCGTCAAGGCCGCAAACCAGATGGTAGCGCCTACGCGCCGCCCCCACACCCTTCAGTATTACGACAGTAAATACTTTCTACCAAGCCATATTATTGATTTTACATCATGTTAGACACATTGACGTATCACTTAATATTTGTCGAGTTTATTTCTATAAAATTCTAGTTTTTGCCCGCGACTTTGTCCGCATCCCTGTACCTACGTCCTTTTTTGAAACCCTGACAACCTGTATGCAAAATTGCACGCTGATCGGTTCAGAGGTTTTGGAGTCTATAGACAATATACTTATGGTTAGTGTTTATTTAATTAATAATATATCTACTGCACAATCCAACCAGCCTCTGGCTCTTATAGTACAATTTGAAGGAACTGACCTGAAAATCGGGATTACATGGCGAGACACTGACAATTTCGTTACTTAGAGATTATAATGAAAATATGTTAACAAAATTTGGTTATCGAAAATCTGCCTGTGAATGGATTATTTATTAGCAATAAATGGAACACATCGACGCATTTATTCTTTATTCTTTAGGATCAAATTTCAGGCCAGAGGGTTAATATATTAACTTAATTACTGCATGTCCGCAATGCAAATTTTATGAATATTGGCTCGTTAGACTGACAACGTAGTGAATTTGCAATACTTAACATTTATATCTTACTAGTGACCCACCCCGGCTTCGCATGGGTGCATTTTTTTTCTGAAAATTATATAGGTACAAAAAGCTTCCTCGTTTATCGCTATTTCTTAAATTTATCTGATTAAAATATGTCGTCTCTTTAAAGATATTGTTGATGTTTAATGAGTAGATCCACGAAAAACTATGGAGTTTTCGTAATTTATTTCATTTTTATAGCTTTTAATTAGGTGGGCGAAGGTTCTTTTTAATGATATGAGATTGTCGTCAGGAATTCAGGTCACCTGATGGAATGCGATTCAGGGATATTGTAGCAATTTTTAAACAGTTTTATTTGCATACAATGCAACAGTCGCACGCTAATCTCTTGCAATTTTTAAAGTTTCGATATCAGTAGATAAATACTGCTTAACTACATAACATTGTCTTGAGTGGTTGATATTGATTTAGAGGACAGGACTCGTATCTCATAATCTTGGTTTGAAATGTTGAAGTTAAGGTTTTTGTGTTATAGAGACGAATAAAGCTGACGAGCTCTACATATTAAAATGTCGAGAATGTTTTTTTTTTTTTTTTTTTCAATTCGATCTGGGTCCCTGAGGCTGGGGTCCTAACGCCCTTCGACATTTTAACAAAACGCTTGGACATCACTGGCGACTACAGAGGCAGTCAGCCTTGCTATACAAGGAGGTAATAGTAGTAGCTAAATACCTCGGCCTGGCCTTATTAAATGCGAATTTTAGGATAATTTGTATATTACAAATAATTACTGTAAATAAACTCGATTATTTACAAGCATATTAGATACTTATGTCGTATTAGTTAATTTTTTTTTATCTCTGTTCTCGTCTTGGTGAAACATGCCCTGAGTGTCCTGGCCTTTTATCAAAACTGATTGAAATCCTACTATACAGGATGTAAAAGGTATAAAAGATGCGTAATCAAATAAAACATCTCTCGTCTATAATTGTGTTGGACTTGGAGTTATTTAAGTATAAAATAAAATAAATAAAATCCCCTATCCACAAAATAATTGCTAACAACAAACTAACTACCATTTAGTGACGATATTAATCAAGCTTTAAAATAAAAATAATTATAGAGGTTATACGTCCACCTTAAAACCATAAAGCATGAATGACGCTATTTATGAACGATTCCGCGTGGTTTTATTGTCGCAATATCCTTCAAGACTGGTAAACAACACTTACCTATGAGAGCCCTCATAAAACATTTATTTTTATAATTAGTTTTTATTCTAACTAACTAGACGTTGTTTAAAAAAAAAACATATGTATCATTTAGAAAAAAAGTAAAGTACGATACAGACAAAGTCGCGGGCAAAGGTTGTTATTATTATAACTGACAAATATCCGCAAAGAATACTTACATTACCATTCTTACATACTTTTATCTGTACATGCAATCCTCTGGCAGACTATCTTGGTAAGTTGTCAGAGATTTAAAGGTATCGACCTTGCTTAGCGCTTGTTTCTATGTGCGATCATAGATGGCGCTGCGTGTAGGGTTCTACTGAGCTTAGTTGCGCTTGTGTCGGTTTATGCTTGCATCAACGTTCGACAGATGGCGGTGTAAGTATTTTAATATAATATATATATTTATTGTTTTAAGATCAAAGCTATTTATATGTTAAATTGAAATCCATATCTTATTTTCATGTAAACATATATTTAAAGGGTTATAAGTAATGTAACTCTCTCCGTTCGTCTGTTACTTTTGTAGATTGAATCACTAATAAAATTCTAATGAAATTTGGCATAAAATAAAGCTGCAGGTAAAAGCTTGCTTATATAAAATAAAATTCTATATACTTGATCTATTACTTGATTTTGACCTTGACTTTCAGCGCATCTATTAACTTCAGAAAGAAAAAAATTTCAATGCCAACAATTCATTGAAATATTCTTGTCTTGACAATACGATAACGCAAATAAATATTATATAAGTACTTGTGTTTTTCTACTGCCATTTTAAAAAACTAGCGACCCGTTCCCGCCTTCTATGCTATTTTTTTTGGACAATTTTTCCAATTTTTCTCTTCATAAAAACCTTCCTCGGACTTCAACGAGTATTTGAAATAAATATTAGTCTAATTGATTTCTCACCCCGTTTAGCAACACATTTAGCCATTCATTTTTAATTTTATTTCTTTAATAAAATAGTTGAAGTTGAACAGTTTGAAGTGTAACAGATTTTGCCATTGAATTCCTGCATTCTTAACACATTCCATGTCACATTTGCATACAGGAAAGAAGTATAAAAACGCACAAGTGTTACGATCACTGCGCGCGCGCAACCCACACTCAAGCCTGGACAGTATACTGTTTACAATGATTTCTTTAAATTAGCAACGAGTGGGATTCAAATCTCATAGGACCTACATTCCTATTTGGTTTACAATTTTTACAATATTTTTTTTACTATTTAACATTAAAAAAATACTATTTTTGTGTATTTTCAAATGGCGTCACGTTCGTACGTCTTAGTCTTAGGTCTTAGAATATAGGCTTAGGTATAAGTTTAAGTGCAAAAATGAAGTTAATTATTTTTTTTTAAATTTCTAACTGATGCTATCTATACTATACTTAGGGCCTCTTTCACCATGTGTCAAGTAGGCGAACCGCCATTTAAAATTACCGGGAATGAAGGAGATGATATACCTTTGTTTTTATGGTAAAAGTCTCAAACATTAAAAAGAAAATAATAAAAAAAATCGTCTATCGAAGGATGCAGTAAACCGAGTGCATAATTTAATAAAACATAAAAATATTTCTAAAAGTATTAACTTAACAACACTTTACTTGTAGTTGGTGAAAGAGGCCCTAACCCGATAAATTTTCAACTAAGTATGACTTATTGAATTAATATTTTGAATGAAAGAAATGAATTCTTCATATTGCATTTAGTCTTCTATAGTATAAACTTTATACTGTTGACTACAATAAAATTTGGATTAAAAGGCGCAAACATTTCACGGCCATACAACCACGTACTCTTAATTATACTCCCGTGTTATTAATTAATGGCGAAACATAACCCACGTACCATACGGATTACTTTTTTCTCCAACCATCCATGCCATACTGTTCCGTTGACATCTGCGTTGCGCTTGCGCAGCGAGTCGGCGGCAGTCACCTGTTAGCTATCGAAGCAGCCACGCGCGCCCGCGTTCCTACTTTCAATTTTAAAATTTTCAATTACGAATCGAACATTTAACTAACACGACTAATTTTTACTAATGTTAATTTTTTAGTGTTTAAAAATCGAACTGTGGTTTGTGTTTTTTTTTTTCCTAAGTGCTTCTCAGTGATGTGATTGCGGATTCGATACGCGAATTCCGATTTATACCGGCGACAATAACGGTTTTCTAAAAAAAAAAAAATAGAACTTTTAATGGGAAATTTTCGATGATTCAGTATCTGCCGAATTCTTTTAGTCACTTGCGTTAACTTTTTGGTGTGCCGTTAGGATTACTTTATACGAATAAAATCAGTAATGTTGTTCATGTAATGTAACAATAATGTATTTACATAAATCTTTCAAAACTTTCATACGATTAATACTACTAGGATTTTAGTATTTAGATATTTAAATCGAAGAATTTTTCAATAAGTTCTTAAGGCAATACACAAATTAATATTTAGTGCGTCTACTTACAATATCTAATTGTAGAAATTATGAAACAAAATTCTTAATTTTTTGTTATTTATTTGTTGATAAATTTTTTTACATGTAGAACATACTCGGAGAGTTACGTTTGTTTAATAAATTACTAAAAGTAGAATAGCATATTTTTTTTTTTAATATTTCCTCTGATCATTACGTACATTTTCTAAGTCGTAAAAATTTCTATGGCTTCATCTGCTATATAGATCTTTAGTCTGTCTGTGATAAAAAATTTAAAAAAGAACTCGTCCTGTCACGACGTTACGTAACCACAATAATTCAAAACATCGCATTTGAAAAGTGAACCGACAATGAAGGCAAAATGTCTTATCCGTATAAAGCGCGGCAAGGTTTTTAAGTTAGTAGGCGTCACCATTGAATTTTTACATAGTAGTCCGTCCCCCGCAAAAAAATGTCCAAGCAACTGAAGTAATGGGCACCCACACGACATAATATCATTGAATAATTATTTATTTAAATTACACCTTTGTTGATTTAAAGCTGTTATAATTTTTAAGTCAAGGTAAAGCGAGTGATCTGAATTACTGTTTCAATATTTAAACGACGATTTAGTTCGTAATCAAGTCTTAAAATTTATGTAAAAATATAACCTAAATTTTAATGAAGGTCAATCAGATTTAATATTTTTGTGTACATGTCTTTTTTCTACCTGCCTTTTTCTTTTTCTATAGTTACCTATATATTTATAGCTGTTGCACGCGACTTCGCCCGCGTAACTTTTTAAAATATAGCCTATATATGTTACACACACTTATAACGTAGCTTTCTATAGGTGAAAGAATTTTTAAAATCGGTCCAGTTGTTTTTGAGATTATTAATTACAAACATACATATCTTTATAATATTAATATAGATATTTTTTTTATATACATTTATAAATTTTTCACAATAAATTCTCTAATGATAAATAGCATCTGAATCAAAATCCATTGCATTTGTATGAACTTAGCGCTCATACAACAAACAGACGCATTTTAAAATAAGCATGTTATTTTAAAATGGCGACTTTTAAAGAACATTTAGTTAAATTACTACATTTAAAAAGACAGTCAATAATAGCTGTAAAATTGTATGAAATCATTCTTTACTTCACACTAAACAAAGTGCACATCGCATCTAATGCCTTACATGAAATATTCATGTGTTGCCAGTGTTAATTGCATTGTTTATGGCAAGGTCCCGTCCTAGCCATGGCCCCCCGACTCTTTGCCGCAAATTATGCAATAAACATAATATACTCATTGTTCAATGGCTCGTTATAATACATTATGAAAAGTAGATTTCCAGATCCGAAGGAATCTTTTGTACGTACAGAACTTTTAAAATATTTTAATCAACATTCAACTCTTGGATGCGTTTAAATAAATTTAGATGAAATGGGTTTTTTTAAGATATTGTAAATTAAACGTATGTCTTAATTTTATATCTCTCTATTTTTATTAAGCTAAAAATATAACTAGATCTTTGTTATATACTATTATATAAAGCTGAAGAGTTTGTTTGGTTGTACGCGCTAATCTCAGGAACTACTGGTTCGAATTGAAAAATTCTTTTTGTGTTGGATAGTCCATTAATCGAGGAAGGCTTTTAGGCTATATAACATTTTGAACGCGGAAGAAGTCGCGGGCACCATCTAGTACCAAATAAGCGTCGCAAATAAGTTACAAGAACATTAAAAATTATGATCTATTCGTTAATATATAAACGGGTACAGTCTTATTTTAATTATTCATAATTAAAAATAGGTAGGTATGTAGGAAGTATTATTGTCCTTAAGTTTCGCAATCGCCTCCTATGTCAAACAGACGGAATACCTAATATGTAATCTTGTTTATTAATGTTGATATTGTTTACAACAACATTCCGGTCAAGGATTACGACAATTGCTTTATTACGTTTTTCAGTTAGGTTTCCATGATATTTAAATACTTTATATTAAGAATTTTTTCTCCAACATTGTCCAGAATTTTAAACAAATCAAAAGTGGTTTAGACCAATCCTCTACCTGTTGCCTTGCCTTGTTGTTCGAGGTAGGTATCCGCCGGAAGGGTCTTTCCATATACGACGCCCATGCTAACCAAATACGGCGTCTCGAACGCGCCTAATCCGTCCCCGGTGCCAACTTTTGATTTCAACGCGAGAATTCACTTTTAAAAACGTCACCACACATTTTCCCATTCATTGTTCATTAAGTCGACAAGCGTTTTTTCCTGACATATTGTCACCGGTAAAGTTTTATGGAGCGCGTATCGAATCTGTAATATCTCAAACGTATTGTCGTAGTGCGTCCTCAACGATATGCTTCAATAAAGCCTTTGAAAGGCTACAGTGACAATGTCGATGTATAGATTTGTGAAGGAGGGCAGCAGCAAGCGCCTCTTTGTTCAAGGAACGCTCGAGGGCGAAGAAAAACCGCGAAAATCAAGCTTGAAAAAATCCACGCCGTCACCGGTCGGCTCTCCAATCACGACCAGTTTGAACTTGCCCTCGGTTCCGAGGAGTCTCCGTGAAGGGTTGACGAAACACGAGACTGTGTACGATGGTAATTATCCGGGTATGGAGCGTAGATCGAGTTATCGTTCCGGGTCGTACAAGGAGGAGAGTTACAACGGACGGGTGGTCCACGACGGGCATCAAACGCACTTCGAGTACGATGCAGGCGAGAGTGCCCTAGCTGTGCCCACGTCGGCCGGAGGCAGAGGCGTTTCAGAGCTACAGGCGATTCACACGAACAAAAGATTGTCGACCGAGGTCTTAGGCTCTTCGCTAGAGTCAACGAAGATCTCGAAGAAAGACGACAGTGGACAGCGTCGCATCACAACCAGGATCGTGAGGAAGGTGACAACCTTGTCTCGCGGGGAGGAGAAAGCTTCTGCTGAAGATCTGGCGAGAGGTGGAAGGGAGGTGCACCGATCGGCAGAACATTATCGTCACGTCGAGATGGAAGCGTCACATCCTAGAAAAGTAAAGGTGCTTTTTTATTATGTACTAACATGTGGTGCTTTGTTAACTTTAAGGCCCAGAAATTGTATCGCAAGCGACTTCAACTATCTATTGGAATATCTATTACCTAACATTGGATCGGCTAGTAGCAAAAAACTGAGAAAACTGGACCAACATTTTTAGCGACATCCTCACTCCAATTTAGTAAATTAAGTCGAAATTAGTTATGATATGTTATGACTTTTCAAATAGTTAATACACGAAGATTTAAATACCTGAGCTGATAAATAAAAGAAAATTAAAAATTTATTTTCATGTGATTTTCCAGTAGAATAATAATAATAATAAGTAACACCGTCTCCCCCTCATTTAGTTTTTGGAGGGGGAAACGAGTTAAATAGAATAATAATAATAATAAAGAGGTATGCAGTGTTAGCAGAAGATGCTTTCACATTTTTAAGTCAAACTCCTGTTAATATTCGTTTTTTTTTTTCTATGCGATTAGGTATAACGCGAATAGTGACGTTGTTTTCCAAGAAATTATACAACCTTTTTTTATTTATTTTTTATCTTGACTCCTTGCCAAGAGTTGTGGTTTGGCAAAGTGTTCTGCTGGACTTTTGAAAAGTAGTTATGTTCTGAATAAAACATAGTCGTTGCGTTAAATAAACTAAATTAAAAAATTTAAAAAAAACTTGTTGTGGATCACGAAAAAAATTAAGTAAGATACATAGATCATCGGTGACGTCACCAAGGCTTTGTCGTTTATGTATACGCTCGTGAGTTACATTGCTTTGCTACTGACATTTGCACGACCCACACACTCATACTATGCTTGAGCAGATTATTATTGCGCAGACGCAGTGATATATGACACGTTCTAAATCAACCTTGATTTGTATACTATGTAGTCAAATTTACTTTTTAAAACATACTATTGATTATTATCTAATTGAATTAGATTGACATTTGCATTAGCAACTTGTAAAAATTGTGGGTTGGGAAAATGTAGACATCATTCCTTTCTACAGAACGCTAGGTCAAGTAATGCATGAAAACAATATTTTTAGGTAAACGGTACATATTAATCTATAGTAAATAATAATTTATACGTACATAATTGTAAAAGTATTTTTGTCTGTTTGTTACATTTATACTGTTCACATAAGAAATTTTAGTGAAATCCCATGTGGATTTAACTCCGAGAAAAAATATCTAATAATTCTTTCGGGCGAAGCATTCTACTCTACATTTTCTTCTGTTTCAAATTTTCAACAACAACCAATTCGCAATATTAAAAAATCTTTCAACTTAGAAAAGCTAGTATTTGGAATTTACTATCTAGTAAATTTAGAAGAAAATATACTGTAGTCTTCACAAAACTTGTGTAAATGGAAGTCTTAAGTCTTCCAATTATAATAATATTGATTACTTCATTTATGGCTAGTTGTGAAACGAAACATCTTTTACAATCGTAGATAATAAATCACGTTCCAAATATACAAAGGCATGCATTCAATCGCATTTAACTCTCACTTGAAGATAAATTTTATGCCATCCATTTATCCTTTCGCTTAGCGATCGAGTGCATCTCCATAAATAGATGGTTGACTAAACGGTCCATTCGGTAATCACTAATTAAGCTCCATGATTGATTCTTTTGGCTCAATGGAAAAAAGACACACGCAACACGAGTATATGTCACTGGTTTTATATGTTTTATAATAGCTCCTGGTTGTGTAATTTTCTACACAACATCTTTATATATATAAAAATTACGTGTCACGTTGTGTGTCCTCGATGAACTCCTAAACCACTGAACCGATTTTGATAAAACTTCGTGAGAATTTTATGGAACTCACAATTGTTTAAAACTTATTTTAAAAGTCATCTGTGAGTTCCATAAGTTTCTCGCAGATGGCGGTGTAATGTAATTTATCGGCTGGAATAAGTAAATATTTATTATAAAAATTGCACCCCGGGCGAAGCCGGGAGCGGGACAGCTATAGTATTTATGTAAAAATCAGCCTTCAGAAAATAAATGAAGTTAGCCCTATCCTTTCTCACATCATAGCTCCAAAATGGCCGTCTACCCAACTTAGCAGATACCCTACCTATACGTTCAAAGTACATAGGAGAACACTACTCGATTCCCCACTCGATTATTACATATACAGATATACAGATACAGTATACAGATAGTGTATGGTAACATACACTATCTGTATACGTAATAATGAACATAATTATTATGTACTTTATAATTTCTTGTGTACTTTAAGTTTTAAGAAAATAGAAAACACGCTATAGAAAATAATTCATGTTATGACAGAGTTTTTTAAAAAGAAAATACTTATATTTTGTTATGTGCCTAAAAATTTAAATGTTTTCAAATTATCTTGAAATACAATTAAAAACAATAGTAGAGTATACTCGTCTTTAGACACATTATCAATTTTGTTTGCAAAAAAAAAGCAATTCCTATAAATAGTATTTCTCGCAATGAATGACATGCTAATTAACTATGGTGAGAAGATATAAGATTTAGCCGCGCAGTTATTATAACGAAGACTCACGCCGACAGCCATTTTGTAGTTAGTTAAAACTAAACGTATAATTTTCTAACGCCAGACGCCTGTGAATACCGCGAATTAAATAACTCTTAATCTATCCATTTTTTGTTCAACTATTTTCATGATGTATCCTCAACCTGTATATGATATATTTATCTTCTGGTTATCTTTCATTCTGAAAACTTATTACCTTTTTAAGGTTTTATAAGTATTACCTTATAGTTATATAACTGTAAGTATGACCTAAGTATGAGATAGGTTTTATAAGTGTTATCTTTTTAAGGGTTTACCAGAGAAAACTGTATCCAAAGTTGACCTTTCTGGGAATTTAACTCCAGACCCCTGGGACAGAGCGTTAAGGCGAGCACCCTAATCACTCGTCCAACGGGGTCGTTCTGTTGTTCTTTATTCAAATTTACAGCCAACAATGTCTATGCCAAAGAAAAATAAAACAAAATCTCGCAACACAGATCGAAAGTAACAGATAAAACAATAATAATAATAGATCATAGACATACTTTCGACGCTTTAAAGTTCACTTCTTGAAATAACCGGAATAATGTCAGGAGAGTTCAAGCCGTCTGCAAAGATTTATATGGACATCCTTTAGCCAGAATGCGATCCTTATGTATTCAGTAATAGAGTTCAAAATCGATGAAAACATTGATGCTGTTCTAGTTCTGTTCAATTTTAATGATTGAAAATATTGAAATCATTAAAATTGCATTTTATTTCTGTAAAACACCCCTTTGTTCAAATAGACAACAAAATAAATGAATTATTTTATTGGCTTTATGCCTATGTTTCTTTGTCTTAATGTCAAGTAATATGTTAAACATTTGACAAGCTGACAAATAGTAGTTTTATTATATTTAAAATAATTGGATTTTGTAAGTTTTTTTTTATATTATGCCAATCTCCGAAACCATTTGAATATTCTTTCAAGAAAAATTCTTTCGCTAGAAACTTACTTTATTTCAGCTTGGCATAGGCTATTTTACTATCTATTCAGCCTATTCACATAGGCTACATTTAATATTACTATTAAATTAGATGCAACTTTCAATTACATTTTTGTTCCTGATACACATTCTCTTTTTAAGCTATACTTTTTGACTAGAAATAAAAAATAAAACCTTGACACATTATCTGTGATCTATCTGCTATTTTTTTTCTACATTTTTTTAATATCAAAGATGAAAGTGCGATCGTAGGTTTACAAGGCCAGTACAACATCTAAATCTTTCAGTGAATTGGAAAAAGCACATCGAATTGTAAAACCATTTTGTCAAAAGAAATTAACATTGTTTTAATGAATTAACTTTGCGCTTAACTTAATTTGTATGTCTGCATAATAATTAAGTCTGCATGCTTCTTACGCTCAATTACACATACAAATCATGTACCTGAAGCCTCTATCGAACAATCGCAAGATGCAGATTCGTAACAGACATATAAAGTAGTCATATTATAGCCCTTACTGTTTTAGTGTTAAAGCTGAAAGTATATTGAAAATTTTATAAGCAAAACGCGCTCGTGATCGCACCACCTAGAATTAAATTAATCAAGAGAAAATATTTGCTCCAACATAGTTCATAATATTGTATAGTATTAGTAGAGATGTTGGAAATGTGATGATTATACGAATGCCTTTCACCTTGGACTGGTTTCCTTATGAAAATATGCCGAATATTTTAATAGACTTACTAAGATTTTGCACAGACACGCTTTTTCTTTTGTAAAATTTATAGATTTTTTTATGTAGGTCGATAAACAGACTTACGGTCCAATTGATGATACCGTCGTCAATAAACACAAATACGCTGCCGACAATAGTAGCATTAAGAATAAGTGATTGGGAAGGAATAGGGAAATGGGCTATGGCATCCCTTACTTAACTCACCGAAACAGAACAGCACACATGCTGTTATTTCACATATAATTGTATAAAAACGTGATAAAAATATTTCTTTTATTCAGCGTAGGATTTCACTTCATTACATTGTAGAGAAGGAATAATCAAATATTTTTTTAACATCTGATTAAAAAATACTTAAAAATAATAATAATTAAAATGTCCACGATCCTTTTATTCCCTTACACTTACGTCGTCGCGCAAAAAGTTCAGACTACTTAGCTCTTTTTCTTGACGTATGTGACTTTTCGTCTTCAAACCCTAAAAGTGTTCAAAGCCGTAAAGACATTTTATAGAGATTTCTCCATTGAGCAGTTTTTTCACGAACATAAGCGAGATATAGTCATAAATCACTAGGCGGAGATTCGCGCCGCTGACCACGGCCGATGAAATCGCGTGTGGTGGCGGGACTGAGAAAATTGCCGCGCTACTGTCTTCTTACTGTGACGCATCATTTTGACTCATCACGTTACAAAGTTCAGTTACACTTAATCCAACTTATGCATCAGTGTCAGTATCAAGTATAGTTACACACACATTATCAGTAGTAGACCATTCTTATGGTATGTTCCTTTATGTGAGTACCGTTATGTCGAGTCGTGAGCGTTGGGTTGCCTTCTTTTACCAGATTTAGTTTTAGGGTTCTACGAAGAATTCTTTCTATAGGGGAATTTATTTAAGTATTTAACAATTACATCAACAAAGTGAGAAACAAGATCAATTTATATCCACAAATGTCTCACATATTTAATGTATCACGTATTTTTAACCACCGCAAACTTTCAACGACGAAGAAGTTCTACAAGTCACGACAATTTATAACAGTGAATGCAATTTGTTATTTTTTTGTAATATTTGCCTAATGTTTGAGCCTATCCCGTTTTAATAAGCTAATAAAGTTAGCAGGCATTAAAGCGAGTAGTATAATTTGTAATGCGAAGGGCTCGTGCGCTATAGATCCAAGATGGCGGACAGGAAACGCATACAGGTGCGCCGACACATGACAGGCGGTGTAAGCGCATCAGTGCGTTACCGCGCGTTTGCCACCGGCGGGGTCTTAAACTCATTTGTCAGTTTTTATTAATCCCAAGTCTATGACAACATTATACACCACTGGTTATTACCTATTACAAAGTAACGTTACTTTTATTACTCAATGTACTTAATCTATATCGCAAGATCAGGAAGAGTTTATAAATATTTGATAGAAGAGTAGCTAAATATTTCCACGTCTGGTGAAAAAACTGATATACAGTTTGTGCAATGATAAATGTGTTTCGAAGTTCAAAACTATGAAATACATTTATCATTGCACATAGGTATTTATAATTTTCTACTTTGCATCACACACGACATGTCATCAAAATGATAAATAATGTCATACATAGAAAGAGCGGTTTTCAAAGTATCCGAAACAACTGCACCTCGTTGCAAAATTATTTTACTGTTTCTAAGGTGCATTATCTTTTCTTTACTAATATTATAAAGAGGAAAGAGTTGTTTGTTTGTTTGTTTGTTTGTTTGCATTGAATAGGCTCCGAAACTACTGGACCGATTTGAAAAATTCTTTCACTTTTGGGAAGCTATATTATCAGCGCGAGTAACATAGGCTATATTTTATAAAGTTACGCGGACGAAGCCGCTTGGAACAGCTAGTATTAGATAAAGTTTATAGACTTTATTTTATGATATAGGTTTATCTATTTGCGTATTGGTTATCTATTTTGGTAGAATTATCAAAATTGTTTTCATAATCATCACTTAAAAGTTTGTGAGTATGTTTTTTTTAAAAGACGGAGACAATTAGGTACAACGTACGAGTCTACTATTGAAAGCGTTCCGTGCTAATAAACGCGTCGGCGAAAGCAAACCAAAGGGCCTCTAATTGAGAAAGTGATGACTTGAAAATGAGATGTTACATTACACCCGCTGCAAGATTAGCCGTACATTTTACTTTCTTTCTCGTATTTCTGATCAAACATAGTGATGGGTGATTTAGTAGTTTCGTATTTGAAACTCAAGTCTTGTGGTAGTTACCACCACCTTACAGAAGACCACTGTGAAAAAACAGCATATATGCTTCGGTGTTTCGGTGAGCGAATGAGGTTACTAATAGGTTATCTTAATCCTTACAAGGTCGGCAATGCACTGTAGTGCAGTTAATTTAATTAACATGCATTTTTTACCCTTATATAAAAGTTACAGAAATTATGCCAAGAATTTGCCAAAACCATTGGCAAAATGATCTCAACAAAATATTTGCATATATATATATTATATCTGCCGTTATTCGTTATAGATCCACATCGAACCTAAAAAGGATTTCTCGAAACCCGTTTGAATTAAGCTGTTGTAACTGAGATGTATATATGTGCGCCTACACATGCTAAATGCTGCAGTTTCCTCGAATTGTTAACATCAAGAAGCTTTGTTGCGTTGTTCATAATAACTGTACGGCTAGATTGTAGCAGTGGAAGCTTAATTTGGACATTTTAATCGTTCTGAAAGCCAAAGTAATAACAGTTAGCCTACAGAGGCTACGTGATAACCTTTGATATGTGTAGGAAATAATGAACACAGAATGTATATATGTGGACTTGCATTAATGGCGCTGTTTGTGAGAAGTTTTCCTATGAGACTTAGAAAGGTGTTTTTCTTTCAATAATAGGTATATTATTTAAATAATTATATCAGTTTAACGTGGGCTGTCCCAATATTTGTTACACAAGATAAAGCTAATAACAATACATCCATTCTTCACAGATTCCCAAGTCACTGTATCAAAACTTGTGATCTGTTCGTCTACCAGTACAAGTAACCTCTTTCGCAAGTCTCACACACACAGTTGATAAATGTGTAATTGTTTCCTGTGATTTGTTAGCATTCTAAATTTTTATGTCTTATTTTCTTTAACAAGTAATATGTATCTTAAAATTTGGTCACATGTTATTAGTTTCGATTTTCTGTGGTTAGCTTGTTCTATAGATATTGAATTACCCTTTTGTATACATTTTTGTATATAAGAGGGTACTACTATATAATACTGTAATTTCTTTTTTCTACATATTATAATATTATATTCCTCGTATATCATTCTTTGCATTAATGAAAATCGTATTTAAAATCTGTTGGGTGGTTTAAATTTAAAAGAAGCTATCGGAGAAACAGACAAAAGCGGAAAACGGCTTTATTGTATATTTTATATACATAATATAGCAAATAGGTAGGAATCCGTAATCCTACATTACTACGAAATAACGAATTCCGATTGAAGATTCGACACTATTTCAAATTGACATCACTATTTCAAATGGCCATCGATGCTACAAGGCCGATGTAGATCAAAACATGATTATGGGTTCTTGTACATCACAAAAACCATAATAACGCCTCCGTTATATTTCATTATAATAACATAATTCGTTATAGTTTGATAGGTAGCTAATTTTAGATGTGTGGGCTGTTGTATAATGCAAAAAATGAATTGAATTTAGTTCCGAATACATAAAAAGGAAAACAACTGTCTTGGGAATGAAAAAAGGTTATATAACTTTTTTAGTGGGAGTTAAATTAGGAACCGCCATATATTATATACTGTGGCATGGAGCCACAGAGGGTTTCCCATTGTGTTTGACATTGACAGGTTCCTGCAGGGTTCCTGTCATAAAAAAAAAACATTTGAGTTTTCGGCCAGCAATATTCTGTATGTAATTCTTTAGGTGGTGTAAAATTAAAAAGTAATGTTTAGTTTAAAATTTAAATTGTATGTCAATATGAGTACATTTTATAGTCGGGTACTATAATAATTTTATTGTGTTTAGGAAACATTTCGAAACCGAAATTATGTTTAATAAACGCCTTGAAATGGTCTATTGGACTAAGGGCACGAGTTGTTTTTTTTTTTATATATCCGTATCCGTACTTACTAATATTATAAATGCGAAAGTATGTTTGGATGTATGGATATATGGATGTTTGTAACTCTTTCACGCAAAAACTACTGAACCGATCACCATGAAATTTTGCATACACGTTGACACCAGAAAGGACAAGACCTTTCATCGTTCAACGCGAACAAGTCGCGGGCACCAGCTCGTTTAAATATATAGTCTAATGGACGTAAAAATATAAGTATATTTTTATACACACTGAAATGTTTATATTTACTTATGGTGTTTTGTATGACTCCAAATTAGAAACTTACGAATTTACGTAACTACGTGGAAGAAATTAGAACTGAATACATTTCAGAATGTTAATAAATATTAAGAAATGAAATGAACGAGACGCATTCTCTTCTGTCCATACTCACATGAAAACACGGTTATCAATTATCTCATTGTTATTTTAAAAAAAATATAACGAAGCAAAGAAAGTGTACACGAAGCGCTCGCAGACCAGCCGCGGCCGTTACATAGACTGCTCCGGAATTAAATACGCCCGTTATGTTTACAAAAGGGCGTGCTCAATACACTCTGTGACTCTGTGAGTCTGTGAGACTCATTAGGTCGTGTTCAGACAGTTATTAGGTGATCACGCCGCGCGATCACGTTCACGACCACTGTGCCAACACGACCCCAAGATAAAGGGCTCTACAGATGACACGCTTAGCTACAGAGCAATGTAAAAGAGGACAAGGCTGATCTTATGTTTTTAAATGTTAAGCTTGACAGACAGGCTGACGGTCCACTTGATGATAAGTGACTGCCGTCGCCTATAACACAAGCAACGCCACACGTGCTGATTAAGGATGGATTAGGAAGCGATAGGGATTAGGAAGGGATAGGGAAATAGGCTCTGGCTTTCCTTACTTACTCAGAAACACAACGGGATGGTTACTGCCGTCAGACGGCCTGGCCAAATGACTGCGAAACGATGTGTGCCCTGCCACCACTTTCCAAATCCAGACCAGAGTTGAAAAGTTCATTTCCAAAGTTGACTCTGCCTGGAATCAAACCCGGGACCCCTGACACAGAGCGTTAAGGCAAGCACCCTAACCAACATAACGTGTTCGATCCTAAATGAAGTTACTCGTGAATTATAGGGTACCTAATATTAATGTTATTATAGAATTAATGGGTAAACTATAAATCAGATTAATTTCGTCCATTAAATTTAAAAGTGTTTTTAATGCATTTTAACGAAAAACGAAAACTTATATAGTCAAGTATCATTTTAGACTAGAAATATTCAAGGCAAACACCAATGGGGACACACCTTTATATTTCTTTCCATTCTTATTTGCTTAAATCTTTAGAATGTAGGTCTGAGCTGTCTAACGTACTTTTTTAAATGTAGCATCCTACTATTATTAAAAATGCAAAGTTTTCTATTATATTTGAATGGATGTTTGTTAATCTTATCAAAAACTACTGGGTTTTGATGAAACTTTACAATAACATAGTAACACTTAAAACACTTAAGACACGGGAACTAAGTCGCGAACTAAAGCTAGTTAAGGATAAGATTCATAGAACCATCCAAAATGATTTCTACTACCTATTAGAGCCTTCAAAGACTTCATATACTCCAGTTCGTTTAACCAAAATTTAATTAGTCAATAATGAACAACTTTATTCTTTTCTGGATAATTTTAATCTTAACATTAATTTAATTTCAATAGTCTGATACAATAAAACAAGCTCGTTCATAAAATTGATTGATTACAGATGTAGTTGTATTTATATTTGGAACAGCATTGAACTTCAATCGTTGTAAGGTTAACGAACTTCGTGTAAAGGCTGCCTTTATTATTTATTGATGGGTTCTTGTATTGTCTATTTATGTTTTAGTTATTTCTGTTTCATTATATTTATTTTTATTTTGTTTTTATTTTATTTTATTATACAAAGCCTCCAACGAGGCAGGCATCGAACAATATCGCAATGTTCAAAATAATTAGCACTTGGTGGATGCCGCCGCAACATTTATAGGAAGCACAACCAAAAGCTCCAAGCAACATCCAATGTATGTACTAAACATAAATCTAATCTAAATCTACTAAATGAGAAAGAAAAAAAAATTTTTTTTTTTTATATATACTTCATTATAATATCAGCCTTAGGGCGTCCACTGTAAGACATTAGGCTTCCTCCATAATTTTCAAATAGGACCAGTCAGAAGTAGTCTGCATCCAGCGCTTTTTGGCTCTCCGTACTAATGTCATGCCCATTGCCAATTCTACTTACTAATCCGCCGGGTTCTGTCGGTGACTTTCGTTTGATTTCGGTTCTTCTTAGTCCTGATTAGATCTTGCAGAGTAACCCCGAGCATAGCACTTTCCATAGCTCGTTGAGCTTTCTTACGAGGCCCATCAGTTATAAACCACTGACAACACACATTGGTCGAAAACCTTTATTCTAAAGCGCTTATTTTGTTATATTTTTTTTTTTATTAAAGCGATTTTTGTTACTAACATTATGAATTTTATTGTTACCTGAAGTTTTTCATTATATTTTGGTTTGAATGTTCTACATTGGTTTAGAGACATGTATTATTTACACACGTGTAAATAAATACACATATGACTCAAGAATTTGGACATGTTCAAATAAATCTTACTGGATTTAAAATATTATGCTAAGTAACGAACGAATGAAGGCATGCCGAACTCCGTGACGGTGTCTCTCCTTAAAAGGCAAGCGCTTCGTCACGAACGAACCATTGAACAGATTTCGATATTAAATCGAGACGTTACTCGATTAAAATGTATTCGATTACATTTAAATCTAATCGTCACCGCAATGGCTTCATATATATATATATATATGAATTCATATATTTTATGAATTGTAAGCAAAGTGTTTTTATAAACACATAAATTTATGTAATTACTTAAATACTGTATATAGCTAGGTCGCTAACTTGTGTTTTACGTACTTTACTTACCTAATATTTGGTTGGAAAACAATAAAAATAAAAACATCAATATGAAAAACTTAACTGTGAACTGTTACCAAGTCACTTTTAAACACAAATCCTGAAAACAAAGGAAACTGTTTACATTTTAGTCATATATATATATTTCGGTTATATGAATCATTAAGAAATGAAATGAATTTATTGAAATATTATTATATGCCTACTTTTTATACTTATTTTTAAAAAAAGTTTCAAATTTAAAAAAAATGATTTGAAAAAAAAAATAGTAAACTTTAAAAACAAAAAATATTTAATATAATCTGTTTTAGTCATGTTGTCCTTCCTGCAAATTAGCGACTTTTTAGTTGCAATAATTGGTTTGTAGTTTCTTTTTATTAGCATCTAGCAGGTTATTGCAAAAAATTATAAAAAGTTTTTGAGTTTATTGATTACAAACATACAGAAATACAAATCTCTTTATAATATTAGTATAGATACACTTCAAGTCACATTGTATGTATATCTAAAAAGGCGCTTGTCTATAGTCAGTTTGGTTGTAGGTACTAATTCAAGGCCATGATTGTCATGAATTAAATCATCATAATACAAAAGCTGTCCATATTTCACAGGTCCAGCAACGATAACGTTTTATTGTCCCAGTATTTTTTTGCACTTGCATTAAAACCAGTTTAAATATATATACACCCGCGAGTCTCTATTTTTTAACGAGACTGTTAAGTAAAATCGCTTTCTTAACCGCAAATGTAACTTTGTAATTCAATTGACAGTAGCAAAGTTTGCATTTACGTTTGTCAAATTGGAATTTGCTAAATGTTTGCCGAGACTTTGTTGTTCGCGAGCGGCAAATGTAAGTTTGTTGTTGTACGGAGCGTGACTGCATTTCATTTTGATGGTCATTTGGTGGTTTCGTTGTTAGGAATGTGTGTGCACTCACCTATATTTGTGATATTCTTACATACTGCTTTTAATAAATATTTATAATTAATTGTGTTCAAGTTAAACATTTTTTTACGAAGCAAAATAGTACCTTACTAGATGAATTTGTCAAGGAAAAATTGCCATCGATGTATTTTACGATTAGATCTTTTAAATTACGTAAAGGATTTTAAAGCTGTTTACAGCTTGGCAACAGCGTTAATCGAGGAAGGTTTTTATATATAAAAAAATCTGTGCGAAGCCGAGGGTGGCTCGCTAGTAGGTGTACTATATATATAATAGTAATTAATTATTTAGTAACAGTTGATCAAAATTTCAGCTTGATGCAAAATTTCGATAATTATTAAATAATACTAACTTATAAAATTATTTTTGTATAAGTACCTCAGGAAATATTCTAGCTAGACCGTCGCCTTTGGCTAATTCGCTTAGGCTCAATCGATGCAATCGTGTGACAATAAAAAAACACTTCGGTTATATATGAGTCATTAGGAAATTTATACTAAACTAAAAAACCGTAAATGAGCACGTAAACGCAGTTTAATAAATAATAAATCAGCAAAATATCGCAATAAAACAACAACACAATTGTGTCGAGTGAGGCTTCGTCGCCGTTCCGATGACATCATGGATTCTTTAGCCTCCATTCAATCCGCCCACGAGCTATCAACTTTATTAACTCCGTTTAAAATAAAATAAGTAATTTACAACTTCTCTGTGTGATATTTTGTTGACGGAATTTAAATACTACTAGCTCTGTTCCGCAGATGCACTCGCGTGAAAAGTTAGTAATTTGAAATAAACATGAGTATAGATATCAGATGACGTTTTGATATTACTCCAACATGACCAACAGAAAATTTCGTGTACATATATTTAAAATTCTTTGTCATAATTAATCCTTCCTTGCATATTTAAATGAAGTCGCTTTCCGCGTCTGTCTATCTGTCTGTCTGTCTGTATATCCGCTAAATAAAGCCTCCTAAACCACGCAACGGATTTTGAGGCGGTTTTCACCATCTGTTATATAGATATTTTTTCACAGACCGCTAGTTTAAAATGTTTCTTATTAAAATATATTTTCTTTATTTATTTTTTTTTGCTCCTTTTTTTTCTTTCTTTTTCTTTTTATCATAATTAATTAATTAATACAAATACAAACTTAATACAAACTTGTGGCGTAGTCAATTGGCGAATGGCACTGACAAATTTAAAGCTTCTCTTGCAAGGTCATGTTATGCTTTTCTCCTCTTCATCCAAAAGATATGTGACTTATGCGCATTAAATTATATTTTAAGAATGCTATATCAGCCTATTCCATCGTCGTAGTTATGTTAGCAAGTTGTTTTCTGAAAGAATATGCCATCAAATTATTTTTACATAATCGAAAGTGACTCGTTAAACCGTCAAACAGTTTTTTATTATAATTGAGTATTAAAAATGTAACTGTCAATACAGTTATTTATAAGTGACTTGTCAAACCGTCAATCGCAGTTTTTGACGATTAAAAATGTAACTGCCATTACAGTGTTGTCAAGGAACGGTCAGCTTTTTTGAAGAAGAAAAATAATTGATGCAGTCTTAACTAAAATTAACGGAGATTTTTTTCTGAGAATTTTAGTGATTATTCGTTTGTTGTCGCATTCAGTTGATCGAATCGATTTTACGTCGTTTTCATTGAGGTCATTTGCCTTTTAGAAACTCAAGTGTTTATAAGTATTGTAATATTTGTAGTAGGTACTAATAAAATCGGTAAAACTAAATAGAAATTTTACTATCAAATTACACAATAATCTATATAAAAAGATGTAATATTGGATTACATTAAAACGACACGTGATACAAGCTAATTAGATTTTTTTTTCTTATGCCTTTATAAGAGAATATCATGGCGTCAAGTCATGTCTGACTTATCTTACAACAATCTTTTCTTGCTGTGCCGATGTTTTAATTATGTATTTTAATAATCCAATTTTGTTCCGACAGCTTAATAAGAATGTTTTTAACAGGTTGAATTAAGTTGAATTCATTTCCATACTTGCATATAAACATTTTAAATCTTACTTTAGGGTGTTTCCTTGATTGAATTATCCCCCTGATTTTCTTAAATTAAAATAAATTGTGCATTCAAGGCATTTCCGGAATATTTTTCACGAAGCCACACAAAAAGTTTACTATACTAATATTGATTATTGATTTTCATATTAATAAGGCTAGGTATAAGGCGACTCCATGCTAAATTTACTGAAGTAATATTTCTTTTAGCGCGTTAGGGTTTAAAAATCAGTGTGTTTAGTCAAAACATTAAAACTAACATTTAGTTTAAGACAGCATGTCTTCTATAAGATGTACTTCGGAGAGTGTGCTTAGGAGCTGCATGAGCTCATACCGCCTGCTCCTTTCTTCCATCGGACATACAGACGTACGGCAGCTTACCTCCGCATCTTGTCAAAATTCCTCTTTTTCGGACCACATTTTAAATACATTTTAAATACTCTGTCATAATACGCACTGCCATCTCTGCCGGCGTCGAAAGCCTCGAAAGCCGGAAGAAGTCGTTGCTTGGATGTTGGCGACGACTGATAATTGGATTTCAATGGCGGGTTTTGTGAGGGAGGTCCTACTGAAAAAGAAGGAGGAAGAACATACGTAGGTGTAGCTGTGGACAGCAGCTAAGAAGGTCTAGTACCGCGAAGTAATGCTAGCGCGGTCCTGTGGTACTAGGTACTAGAGGGGAGGTTTTTAGTGAGTAAAAACCTCACACTATCGGTCACTTGAACGATTTCTTTTGGAAGATTTTCCTCCTCTCACTCATTGGAAAAAAAATCCCTGCCCGGCGTCTGTGTTTCCGAATCTTCTTAAAGTTCGAGTGAATATGCATTTTCAGGGTTAACTCTCTCCATCGTCGGCCTCGTCTTTGTTGCACGGCTAGATGGCTAGGCCAAGAGCACACCCATTAATATTATAATAATAAAAAAGTTTCCATGCAAAGTTACTTATATAAATCATTTTGTTTTTTCCAGATCTCAGACATCGTAGTAGGACAAGAGCCCAACGTAACAGCACGCGAAGCACTCCTCAGCTGGGCGAGAAGGTCCACAGCGAAATATCCGGGCGTGAGGGTAACAGACTTCACTTCTTCGTGGAGGGACGGGTTGGCCTTCAACGCGCTCATTCACAGGAACAGACCTGACCTGATAGACTGGCGTAATATCAGGTATGCATTTTTCTTAGATGTAACACCTTCACGGTGATCCTATAGAGACTGTTTAATAAATCCTTAAAGAACCTTCACAGTGATTCTATAGAGACTGTTTAATAAATCCTTAAAGAACTTTAATCTTGGTTTATGTTTGGTAAATAAAATTAATTATTCGTTTTTTTTAGGTCAAGACATGTCCGTGAGCGTTTGGAGACGGCATTCCACGTGGTCGAGAAAGAGTATGGAGTCACCAGGCTTTTGGACCCTGAAGGTAAGTTTCTAGATACTTATTATGTTTTAAAAGGTTTTTATGATAATGTTCTTGGAATTTTATTCAAAAAGAACTTGGTTCCCTTCGTGTTTTTTAGTCTAATCCAAGATTTCAAACATGAAGTGTCGAAGCTACACATTAATAGACGATGATAAGTCTACAATGAAGTCGACCGTCAGACTGCCTGACGATATTTACATAAAAAAAAATATTATTTCATAAAAGTCCTCCGAGCTCAACTCTGGTACATACGCGTATAACTAAAACATATATCTAAATATGTATAAGAGTTCAGAAGGGTCGTTGCCTTGAATAAAACTCAATATTAGATGGACACATTTCAATTATATTATTTGTTTACACGTTCGCATTATAATATTCACATAATATTTACATTACCAATAATAACCCTAATTATACATTTACATCACACTACACACTCAGTGACTCTTATTATCATAAGCTACTTCTAATCGCGACTACACTCGTCGCTGATTTCATAAAGACTGTCGGCTCGAAATAGACAACCAGCCAACACACATTGGCCTCTCTTTCCGTATCTACCCTCAGCATGTGGGTAGATCCAGAAAAAGCTCACAGTCGGCCATTCTGAAAAACACGAGTCCTCTCGTCATGTATGCAAAGTGCGAGTCAAATCGACAACCTGAATAACAATTTAATCTCGATAATACGAGTATATATACCTTATTACTGTTATTGTAATCAAACATCAAGAAAGAACTCTATTATTAATTCGATCGTTCGGCCATCTACATATTAATTGTTCCACCAATTTTATATTCTAGGAGGAAGAACTCGGCAAGAAACCCCCTAGTTGCTCTTTTCACGAATAATCAATTACATAATTTGTAACAAAGTTTAACAATTTTTATGTCACAAAATAGTCATTAAGTACGCGCACTATTTTAATATTAAAGTTATTATACATTTATTTCATTTAATTCTTAGTTATATATATTTACATATTATTATTATATAATAGATATAAAGCCTAGGCAGGGTCTAATTAACAATAAGATGTTAAGGATGTTTAGTATCATTTATATACCTACTCCAATATTTTATAATGTCCCTTTTTGCAAAGGTTTTTATTTAAATTTATCTATAAATGAATTTAAAGTTTAAGTTTTTTATTTATAGATAGCTGCTGTATATTAATAAGGAGCCTGTTGTAAAAGCGTAAGTACACATTGTTCCACAAAAGAGTTACCAACCTTGTGGAGACGAGTTTTATCCAATTGTAGCTTATGCTTGTTCTCAAATATTATTTATTCTCTTAACCTCACTATTTATTCTAAAAGTTCTATTATTTTTGTGAGCAAACATAAGATTTTCGAAAATGTATTGCTACAATAAGTACATTTATTTACCTAAACTGATCTATTAGCGAGACTCTAGGACTAGCTAGTATATATATCCGCAGCGTTACTCGTATACCAAAGTAAAATACCATACGTCTTTACACTATGGAATAATATTCAGAATAACAAAATAAAGGAAGTCCGATACATATTAAATATTTAGAAAATTGTGTAAAATATTGCAATCTCTTCTCTCCTTGGCTTAATATTAAAATATCACTACACTCTCAAATTGTCTGACTCCAATGTGTGGTGATATTTTATCTATATCATAATAATAATCATAAATCGATACTAACAACTTAAATCAATATCATCAAATATAAATTAAATCAAATACAAAAAGTACTTAATTTAAGTGTTAAACTTATCATAACGTTTACTTGGCTGAAAAGACTCATTGCACAATCAAAAATATACATAAAAAAACTTAATCATAAGCGCTCCTTTCTTTGGCTTAAAAACCTCATTGCGCAATCGAAAATACATTTTATTAAAATATCTACCACACTTCCAAGTCGTCTTATGAATATTATGGTGATATTTTATTCATTTCATAATCATAAACACGTTAATCACATTAGACCAATAATTAAAAACGTATATATAATAACAAATATAAAAGTGCTTAAACTAGGTATTAAACTTATCATAAACGTTCCATTCTTTAGCTCAAGAGCCTCATTGCGCAATCAAAAATATATACAAAACTTATCCTAAGCGCTCCTTTCCTTGGCTCAAGGGCCTCATTGCGCAATCAAAAATATATACAAAACTTATCCTAAGCGCTCCTTTCCTTGGCTCAAGGGCCTCATTGCGCAAACAAAAATATATACAAAACTTATCCTAAGCGCTCCTTTCCTTGGCTCAAGGGCCTCATTGCGCAAACAAAAATATATACAAAACTTATCCTAAGCGCTCCTTTCCTTGGCTCAAGGGCCTCATTGCGCAATCAAAAATATATACAAAACTTATCCTAGGCGCTCCTTTCCTTGGCTCAAGGGCCTCATTGCGCAAACAAAAATATATACAAAACTTATCCTAAGCGCTCCTTTCCTTGGCTCAAGGGCCTCATTGCGCAATCAAAAATATATACAAAACTTATCCTAAGCGCTCCTTTCCTTGGCTCAAGGGCCTCATTGCGCAAACAAAAATATATACAAAACTTATCCTAAGCGCTCCTTTCCTTGGCTCAAGGGCCTCATTGCGCAATCAAAAATATATACAAAACTTATCCTAAGCGCTCCTTTCCTTGGCTCAAGGGCCTCATTGCGCAAACAAAAATATATACAAAACTTATCCTAAGCGCTCCTTTCCTTGGCTCAAGGGCCTCATTGCGCAAACAAAAATATATACAAAACTTATCCTAAGCGCTCCTTTCCTTGGCTCAAGGGCCTCATTGCGCAATCAAAAATATATACAAAACTTATCCTAAGCGCTCCTTTCCTTGGCTCAAGGGCCTCATTGCGCAAACAAAAATATATACAAAACTTATCCTAAGCGCTCCTTTCCTTGGCTCAAGGGCCTCATTGCGCAGTCCAAAATACATTCCATTAAAATATCTACCACACTCCCAAATTGTCTTACGACTCCAATGCGTGATGATATTTTACCTATTTTGTAATCATTAAAACATATCAATCGCATTAATAAAAATCGTAAATGTACATCATTAATTTTATAAACCAAATCAATTCAAAAGTTAATTTGAATTGTAAATTCACCTGTTGACCAAATAAATTCAAATCATATTTTGTCACTTCCTTCATCAACATCCTCTGACCCATCAAAGTTCACTTTATCCGAATCAATTAAACATCCGAGTAAATGTTAACCACGGATGTATTCTTATCTATAGAAATCACACCCTCGTATTTCCGATTTGATTTGTGCGTCAATGGGGCATCCTCTACCACGTACCGATCTTTATCTAATACCTTTTTAACTTCTACAGGGACCTTGCAACTTAGGGATAACCTTCTTTTTTCACTATTGTTTATATCTCTCATCTATTCTCACTAAATCATCAACATTATTATATACTTATTATTATCATATACTTATTAGCTACCTCCCTATTTTTAGCAACCTTCCTTTTTTTACCTTTGCTGTTCTAAATTCATTCTCCTTTTCATCACCCTACTCCCACTTCCAATCTTATTTCAAGAGTATCTTATTAGTAAGAGGATTACCTAAAATCACGATATATTTTTTTTTAAACCGTCTAAAAACACTAGCCAATCCTAGTAGGGCACATAAACTTTTCTACTACCTCCGTTTTCTTCTACACTAATATAATAGCTCTAGCGTAAGATGTATTTGACTATACTAATATACTAAAGTCTTAACATTTCTTGTATCATCCCATTAATTTTATCCCTTCTTGGTATAGGCTAATCTATATGGTCGGTATACAACAGGTATAGCATCCTTGAGTGTAATAGTCATGTCAATTAAATGTGTATCTACTAAGTCAAAAAGTAAACAATTCTTGTATGTTAAGCAAGGCCACTAGCTGCGCTCTCTATTTTCTACGTTTAATTCATTTTCATATTTTTTTTTTCCTATATTTACTTCAAGATCAGATTATCTATTTTGTTTCTTTCTATATCCTCCTTTTCATTAAATAATTTGAGCTCTAGTAAATAGTTGACTTTTACCCAGCTTCGCCAACTCTTGACAAATTAGCTTCCCTAAATGTCTGACTCCCTAAATGTACATAAAATTGCATATAATAGGCGATCTTATATTGACGCAATCTTCTTATATAAAATAATAAATAATCACTTCGATTCTTCTTCACTTTTAGGATGTATTCACTTCAATGTACCAAAATCCAAAACAAGATCAAGTGATACATTTCATATTCCCTATTGTAGAACTAATCATTGCAAAAATTCCTTCTTTCATCGTTCCAAGTATCACTACAATAAGATTCTGAATGATATCGACATATTGTCTAACAATTTGAATTCTTATAAAAAGAAAATTGGCGAATTACTTTTGAAAAATTAATTTTATACTTATAGAATATTCTCTTCTTTTTCTTTTTCTTATTATTATTATTTATTTATTTTTTAATTAATAAATAAATGTAAAAATACAATTTTTATGATTCTTTAGGCCTATTTGTATATAATCTATAATATATATTTTTTTAAATTTATGGCTGTATGTAATCTAAATCTAAATAAATAAATAAATATAAATTTCACAAGTAGCATCGTCATCAACCTCAACTGGTACCGCATTTATTAAGCTAAATTCAGTATCCTCTCCTCACTGTTATTTTAATATACGTTCCATCTGTTTTAAATTAGGCTGCTTTTGTAACAAAAAAAATGTTTATCAGTATTAATGATAACCATACCATCCCATTCAGTAAATGTAGTGTCCAGTAACACCGCGAGTTTAAGTAAGTGGTCTAGTACTGTCAGAAATTCTATTGTTACTATAATAGTTTTCACTTGTAACTCCACAGTCGACCTCTCCCTAGCGGTTTTATAACTAAGTCTATCTAGAAAATCTTTCAACTTGGGTAATTTATCGGTGCGGTGTCTGAATCCTAGCTCATTGAAATCGCTTACAATTTATACTAATATGCTCTAGTCGCTTTCGAACTTGGCAAGTCAACA
Source organism: Synanthedon myopaeformis (assembly GCA_944738685.1). Taxonomy (NCBI): domain Eukaryota; kingdom Metazoa; phylum Arthropoda; class Insecta; order Lepidoptera; family Sesiidae; genus Synanthedon; species Synanthedon myopaeformis. Next base: position 1,791,789 of record OX122936.1, on the reverse strand, counting down.
ACGGTTTAATTTAGTGCATTAAAAACATAGGTTAAGCATAGGTTTAGGGTAGCCAATTTCATTACAATTGATTTGTTAATACCATTGCAAGTTTGTCCGGACTACTCCTAACAAAATGTGTACGCTAATTCCTTACACCCCCTTCCTTAATTGATTTGAAATTAGTTACCAAATCTTCAAATTGAGAATAAGCTTGGGCTCCCAACCCACCTTTATTCTCCCATAATTACATAATGCATTCGACTGCACTTTTTATGATTTTATGATACGCTAATACGCTCTAATATAATATAATTAGACATACTTTACTTTTCCAACATTTCATGTAAGAGCTGTGTTTGCTAGATATGGTCCGCTAGAATGTCAGGTTAAAATTAACGTTAAACACAGCTAGAATACTAAACACTAGATAATCTCTACATAGATTTCATTATAAATGTTCTTAATTTCCTTATCATCACGTTACCACGTACCAATGTGAACTTTATTATAATAACATTTTCCCATTATTCAGCGAATCATCCATACGCACCCATACTCCTTTGATCACCGTCTTAAATCCGCTAGAAAATCTAAATTTCTAAACATACTTTTTGTTCAGGCTTTTCTCTATTAATATAATGTACGAAAGATCGTACACAACTTTTCTTTCCATTCTCAAGTCAAGTCCTGATACCATATTTTTTTACTACGCCTGATAATTTAAGCAAAGCATAATGAATTTATTATGTTTCAGTCCATATGTAAAGAGAAAAACATTATTTTAATTTCGTAATCCAAGAGTAAATGGTTTGTTTTTTATTAGCAAGATCGAACTCTGGCACAACGTTTGTGTTTGTTGCAAAATGATTTTGGGTATGGGGTGTTGATGAAGGTAGTGTTTTTGTTAATTCCATTACGTCTTTTATTGTCAACCTACTATTACCTTTTAAATTATCGTTATCAATAAGAGAACTATTGGATGAAGATCTACTGTCAGTTGTGCGGTGCCGTCACTCGACCCTTCGTTCGAGTGACCTACTTCGATCTACTACGTCATGTTTGATCAACATCGTAACGTTTCAAATAATTACTATTTAAATGACGCAAGTGACTGCGCCGAATACCTGGATGTTTTACGTCGAACCTCCGTCAAGCATTCGCACGAGTGGCCGTCCACGCATTTGCCGTGGCTGCACGGCCACGACACGCACTCATCCACGTTCACCTCGCAGCGCGTGCCAGTCGTGCCCGGCACACACACGCACTTGAACCCGGCCACGTGCTCCACCGAGAATTGACGCCGGAACGCCGCCGGCAGCCCATTGCACCGCACCAGTGAAAGCGAGAGCCCGAGTCTCCCTTCAGCAGCACTCCCACTAAGCCCACAGCCACACCATTCAGCAAGCACCACCGGGGTGCCACAGTCAGGATCAACAGGCGTGACACACAACAGGCGCGTGCAGACACGCGCTCCTCTCGGCAAACTCGGCGACAAATAATCGGGAAAAATAAATTTTTGGACATCAATTTCTACAGTAGAGATTTTTAGTGTTTTCTAATAGTTTTGTATTTCGTTTATTGGAATAGAATAATTTATTTGTTGATCATATGTACATATAAGTATTTCATAACATAAGTATTAACATTTGATCTATAAGATCTACCTTTAATATTGTATAAATATACTAAAAAAAATCACTTTTTTTTTTCTTTTTGGCCCTTTTTGTCACATTCTTTAAGAATAAATCATTTCTAATATTTATTAAGATATGTCCCTCAATAAAAAAAAAAGTCACCCGAGTAGTATTTAATCTCATTTTAAATTTAAAATTCAGACGACATTAGAAAAAAAATATATTGAAACGTAATTTTGGCAAAATTAAATACCAATCCATTCACATGCTAACATTTAATTAAACAACAAAATATTGTATAAAAACCAATGTAAGCCTTTCATACAAACTTTCCTTCCTTGTCCGGACTAACATCTATGCCCAGACTAGAATGCGTGGCTCAGCAGACGTATGCCTACGGCGCTACTCTGTTGGCATATCCAACCTGCACTCACAACTTTTGGCCGACGTAGTTGACCTGTAAAATATCAACCCGCAGTAGCGTAGTCATGACGACGTGATTCATGTTTAAAGTGTATCCTTTTTACTTGAATCCGCACTCAATGCATATAAAACTTGAGTCGATTTAGTGGACGTTTAGAACATTAAGAAATATTCTTGGTACAATCCCACTTCTGAACTATAAGAGTTCAGAAGGGTCGTTGCCTTGAATAAAACTCAATATTAGATGGACACATTTCAATTATATTATTTGTTTACACGTTCGCATTATAATATTCACATAATATTTACATTACCAATAATAACCCTAATTATACATTTACATCACACTACACACTCAGTGACTCTTATTATCATAAGCTACTTCTAATCGCGACTACACTCGTCGCTGATTTCATAAAGACTGTCGGCTCGAAATAGACAACCAGCCAACACACATTGGCCTCTCTTTCCGTATCTACCCTCAGCATGTGGGTAGATCCAGAAAAAGCTCACATATGGAAAACATATTTGTGCTGACAGTTAATTTATTCAGATTCTTACAAACCAGTGTTGTTCAGGCACATTCTGATAATGCAAAACGTTAGAACCCAAGTCGGACTCTGTTGGATATGAAATTATAATAGGAATAGTTTTCAACTTAGATCCGAAAGACACGTTCTGATAACATTAACCAGGGTCATTGACGGCTGTTGGAACCAAATTATATAGAAGTTTTTATACAACTGTTTTAAGGTGTAATTAAACTAATTGTTCGTCAGTCTGTCACGGCGTCAAGAGGGCGTTACTCTCTGAACGACGTTACAGATGTTTGTTGACCTTTGAATGCAACGTGGGAAATTTGTGTCACGTTTAGGTATTCATGGTGTCTAGGAACTCTACATTACATAGGAGTCCTAGTTGCAAATTTGTATGGTTTTAGTTATAAAGATTCATGAATAAATCCTTTTGCGAATACTGGAACTCTTTAGTCTTTAGCTACGAAAAAGGTTGACTGTATTATTATTAATTCATAATGGCGGGTATCCCATGACGTCATCGGTTACGCTCCGCTACCAAAAACAATGGGGCCATAAAGTATGCAACCTGTTACTAAGACAGGTTCTGCGCGAGTCGATTTAAACAATAAACTATCGAATAAAGGTGAACTGTTACGATTCAAATTTAATTTATTCTATATTTATAGGATAGCTTAACGCCTTAATGCGAAGTTTATTGTAGATGGCGCCAACAGATTATAGAGTACCTATGTGTTCTATGTATTCTTCAAAAAAAAAAGACAAATATTACAGTTCTTTCTTTGGACGAGCTGATCTCGTCCAAAGATTGGATGTCACAACTCTTGATATGGATAATAATTGTATTTTCTTTAAGTCATTAATTGTCATAAAACGCAGTATACCCTACACACTTGCAATTAACACCTTGAATTAACAGCAAGTGTGCTGTTGTGTTTCGGCGAGTATAGGGGATTGGGAGGAGGGGTCTAATCCCTTATTTTTTACTCTTAGTAAGGTCTACTGGCGACGGTAGCCATCGACCACACATAAAACTTTAAGGCTTTAACTTTACATAAAGGCTGTAGACAAAAGTACATATTATGTTTTTATTAATAAAGAATAAATAAGTTGTGCTGTTGACTATTCAAAATACGTAACTCGAATGGGTAGTGCTTCACATTTGGTTCAAACTTTATATTTTAGCTACATATACACGTTTTTAAGTAGTATAAATAATATCAGAGTAAGTAATATGCCGTAAATAATGACTGCAACCTCGACAAGAAGTAGTTATGTCGTGATTTTTACACAAGATAACAGACAATGCGAACTCCGTTTCGAGTTGTTTCAGACGTTGCTAAATAAAAATGCATCAAAAATCTTTTAAGCGATGCAAAAACTAATTTGACCTCGGATTCTGTATTTTAAAATCTTTACATTATAACAGTTATCTCGTTTTATTTATATTCGATCTTAATGCGAAAGTAACTCTGTCTGTTTGTTACGCTGTCACACCTAATTCGCATAACAAAGTTCGATCAATTTTCTAGGATCTTACAGAAGGACATGGGCTCCTTTTTGAAGGGGGTAAAATAGAGGATAACAATTTGGATGGGAAACCAATCATTTATTAAACATTTAATTAATTACATATTTCATTAGTATAAAGAATGATATAAGCTTGTAGAAAATAATAGGCTACTGGAAGTATGCAGTCTAAATTGTAGGGCACAATGACACATTTATGATTTTCGTTGATTGAGTTTTTCATACATATAAATAAAGGAAATGCTATTGTTATTCGCAGACGTCGACACCCATGAGCCCGATGAGAAATCCCTCATCACGTACATCTCGTCTCTGTACGAAACATTCCCGGAGCCACCGGCAGTGCACCCGTTGTTCGATGCGGAGTCCCAGAGGCGTGCCGCGGCGTACACCGAGCTTGCGGCCATGCACCGCGCTTGGCTGCACGAGAAATGCGCGCTCATGCAGGTTAGTTTCTCCGGCTCGAAGGACCAAGTATCTACAGTCGTTCTATTAAGTTGATGTATTCTAAAGTGAAAGAGAAGTTTTTATTATTTATTTGAGACTGACAAGTTTCAAGGCTATTTCTTTGTCCCGTCTGACCTCGATGTCATTGGAAGTATCTTAGTTGGGCATTATTTGTTGCAGTGTTTCTCAGGTTGCAAAGAAATTTGAAAATAATTACGGAAACCTTGTATATTCCAGTGCAGAAAATTACCATATTATGAACTTATGCGTGTCTTATACTTATACAGTTGTTTACCTAACTGTTCCACAGTAATAGAACAGTGATTAAAACGTGTGAAATATTTCAGGACCGTGCTTTCCCGTCAACTTTGATAGAAATGAAGAAGCTGCTCAGCGAGAGCACGCGGTTCCGCAACGAAGAAGTGCCGCTAAGACAGAGAGAGAAGCAGAAACTCTTCCATCAATATAGAGAGCTTGAGGTAGGTCTTTTTAGAAATTACTAATTTATGATCGGTATTATCCAGATCACTTTCTTCATTACTTGTGTTATTTCAAATTATCAAAACAATTACACGATAATGTTCCAGAAATACTTTGAATCAGTGGGTGAATGTGATATCGAGCCAACTCTTCGGCCGGAGGCACTGGAACAGGCTTGGTCCAGACTGATGATGGCTCATCAAGAGAGGGAACGTGACCTTACCGACGAAATTAGACGTCTTGAACGTCTCCAACGACTGGCCGAAAAATTGCACAGGTGAGTTGATATTTTGTTACGAGATAATTAATGTGTGGGGTGAAAAAGTTCCAGTAGACTTGTTTGAACAGTCAACATGGTATTTAATCCACTGGATTAATCGATTAAATCTTCACGACACGATCTATACGCTTCTACAGGCTGTCTTTTTAAGGTCGGCAGATAGGCTGACGGACCACTTGATTGTAGGTGGCTACCGTCGCTCAGGATTAAGGAATTGGGAAGGAATAAGGAACTGGGCACTGGCATCCCTTGCTCACTCACCGAACACAATTCACGGTGGACTTCTGTAAGCTGTGGTTACTGCCGCCAGACGGGCCACTACTGTAAGAGTCTAAACGTTGAATTTTTGTCGCAGGGATATAAAACAGACCGAAAGCGGCCTAGACAACGTGGAGCGTCACATAGAGAGCGAGATAAGACGCGTGGAGCGCGGCGTTCATCCGGCCGAAGCCAAGATGGCGGCCGAACAGATCGAGCAAGAGTTGAGAGGCATGGAGCACACGATCCAAGAGATGTTCCAAGACTCGCACGCACTGCGCGAGGGCAGATATCCGCAGGCGGGCGAGTTGCACAAGCGAGTGCAGCAATTGCACGACCGCTGGTTGAACGCGAGACAGGCGTTCACGGGCCGGCTCGTGTCGCGCCTGTCGTCGGTTCGACTCCCGGTCCAGCAGACCACAGTCCGCCGAGAGACCCGCACTGTACTAGAGACGAGGGTGCACGACGCAGATCCCAAGTTCCAACAGCTCCACGAGGCGATCAGATGGTGCAAGGAAAGGCTGGTGAGTTCTCACAAACTTGTTGTTAGAATGCACTCCTGACGTTATTATTAGAATAAAGGGTTAAGTTGAGACCAATAAAAGGTATGAGAGGCTAATTTACAGTTTTTTCATATATCCATTGGCTTGGCAAGCAAACCGAGCAAATATTACTATCTGTCTTGATATATAGGATTTGTATGAATTTTTGATCTGAACTTTTCAAATCCACAAATTTCCAAGTCACGACCAAGCCAACTTTGGAAACTTTAAAAACGTTGAGCCTGCCGGAAATCGAACCCGAGCCTCTTGAGACCCCGCTCGCAAGCACCCTAACCACTCAACCAATGGATCTTCCAATGCTTTTGTATCCACCTCGACAGTCAAGCGCAAAAAACATTTGTACTGAGTTTATTTTTATTCCTTATTGATTTTTCAACATTTTGACAAAAAATCTGGTCGACATGACTGGCGATCATAGAGCTGCTTGTCATGTAACCTCGTTTAGAAAATTAGAAAATAAGATGAATCAGTCATCACGCTTGAAACCCTAAGGGACCCCAAGATATAATACATATGACATATTTTTTGTAAATAAGTTACATACATTGATATCGTGTAAATAAATGTGAAATATCGAACTTGTTATATATTGGTGTTTTTTTTTTTTTTTTTTTTTTTCAGAAAAAATTGCATGAAGCCGAGTACGGCTCCGACTTGCCGTCGGTTCAACACGAGCTCGACAAACACCAACGCGAACACAAACAAATCGATCAGTTCCATTCAAAGGTCTGTTTTTAAACTTTTTTCAATCTTTTTTATTATTTTTTTTAACTAGCGAGTCGCTTCCGGCTTTGCCCGCGTTGAAATTTGTATATGTATATAAAAATCTTCCCCGTTTATCCCACTTTTCATTTGTGAAAACCGAATTAAAATCGGTCAAGTTTTTGTATTATAATTTAATAATGGTAAACTCAAAATAAAAGAATAAAGTCTCTTTTTTTTTTTCTCAGGTGGAACAATGCGTGCACAACCGATCCAACTTCAGCGGTGAAGAGTTGAACCTTTACAATCAGCATTTGAGCCAACTGCAAAAGTTATACGCTGAACTGTTGTCTACTAGCACTAAACGGTATTTTGATTTATTTAATACCTATTTAAAAAAAAAAAAAAAAAACTTCTTACAAATATATAATAATAATCTAATTAACTAAATATTCCTATCAACTGAAATTTTAAAAAACAATATCTTAAAAAAAATAAAATCATTTTCTATACACAAAGTGATGTTTATATCAATGTTTTCTCTGTTTGTTATGCATTATTTTGGTGTTTAATGTTTTTATGTTTTTGTTTGTTTATACGTACGTTTCTTACGTAAGTGAATTTGTATATTAATTCTTTGTGAGTTCTTTCTAAACTAACTTGTTATTCTGAACAATAATCTTAAATAACATATTTTGAGCGAGAAAACAGAATAGAGTACACTCAACCGAGAGATGGTGAAGCGAGTGAAGGAAGGGACGGGTCATCTAGTCTTTCTAATCGTTGTGAATTTTAATATAGGAAAGTGTACATTGATGGAATAGGAAATAGGCCTTAGCAACGACATCTGAGATGTACCTTAAGTCTTTTTTTAAAAAAATAAAAGGCAATGTCTTGTCCACAGTATATCAGACTTGGACGCGCTACAAGATTTCCTACAATCGGCGACCGCCGAGCTCAACTGGCTCAATGAGAAGGAGCAAGTCGAATTGTCCAGAGACTGGGCCGATCCACACATCAACCTGCCAGCGGTTCAACATTACTACGAGGTAACGTTACTTCGGTTTCAATGTGGCCACATTAACTCATTTCATACCGCAAATGGCTGGAGATAAATATACTGTTACGACTACACGTGGAACATACTTGAAAGCCCGAGCGTAATGGAAAGTTGCACACGCGTTCCCCACGCCACACGATAGATAGATGTTGATCACGCCCCATTTTTGTAAAAGTCAAAGCAAATTGTTCCTTACGGTTACGACATAAGGTTCACATTCGACTAACAGCAATAGCATACGGGTGCGATCGCACGAAAGTGACAGCCCTGCGACAACTAGCGATACGATAACAACACTCGGAAGCTTTCGCGAAGATATCTGTGACAGTGCATTAGTGATGACTTTTAGCAAGTTTTACTGTTTAATTGGAAAAGCTCTGTAATATTTGAAGTCATCTTGGTTGTGCGAAAATAAATCGTGTTCTTATACTCTTAAACGGCATTTTAACTCACACCGCGCGTAACAGTACGATACGACACGATGACGAACTTCATCGAGTACATACGATCGCCAACCTATGCATTTGCCATAGGTAAACGCTATGTAAACTGGTGGACATATAAAAGCTATAACTATGATTATAAGGCTAAACAATGTGTTTTATTAATTGTTTTAATAATTTTAATAAATGTCCAGACTATAACTAATATATTTTTCGTAAATTCCACTAAAACGCGACATATTGACAAATCCACAGATTTTTTTTAACTCAATGCGAATACTATGTATATACATTTTGTTTAGTGCCATCTATTTTTTCAAAGCACATACTTTTGCAAATAGCTTAGTGATTTTTAAAATAGTAGTGGCAGAAAAAATTGAGCAACTCTTCTTCTGGCGGCAGTAGCCACCCGTTACAGAAAACCGCCTAGGATGAGAGATTGGGAAGGGGGGGAAAGTAAATTTTGTAATTATAGATGGTTTTAAACTATAATATACCAATAGGTTTTAAAACTCAATATATTTAAACTACTTATTAGAAATATATAACAAGCATGCTCCATTAAACACACTCATTTCAAATAAAACATTTTAGGTCATGGTGTAATGCTATAAATACTAGTAATTATAAAATAAAAAATACTAGTATTTATTGCTTAAATTAATATAAAAATTAAAATTTGAATGATTTGAAGTTAAAAAGCAACATTTTATCATCAAAACATTGTCAAAGTTACTCTCATCGGTGCAATGATAATGATTCCACAATCAGCCTGTGCATAAGATGTCGTTGTATTGTTTTGTTAATAAATTTTTGTTGTTTCTGTGCAAGCATTCATTTGGGAACGATAGTGAGGTTTGTTCTTTTCAAACATGATTTTAATTTAATTTAATATTTTATTTGCCATTTTTTTTTTATTCATGTGCTTTTTTTACATACTTCTTGTGTATTTTTAAGGATATCTTTTAATATTATCCACGATTGCTGCCCTAAATTTCTTATTTAATAAAATGTATCAGATTTATCAGAATGCATGAATATGCATTATAATTTAAAATATAAAAAAAAATATTTTTAAAGGAAACACTCACAATTATACCAATTTCAAACGCACGGAAATTGTAGATATTCGAGAGACATTATTGTTTTGCTAACGTATTTATGCCCCGTCATATTTATTCGGAATAAAAAATAATTTTCATTAATACCAATTTTATTTTATTAAATTGTGGATGATATTTTCAGAACAGAAATTATGTAGTGTGTACATGTACATAGATCATTGTGCCTGCTTACCCTTTATCATAACAAATAGATTTAGTTGTAATGTTCAAACAATAGTTTCCATATACTATTATACTATTTAATATAAATGTGAAAGTAACTCTGTCTGTCTGTTACCTTTTCACGCCTTAAAAACTCAACCGATCATCATGAAATTTTGCGTACACGTTGTCAGGGAAACAGGAGAGGACATAGGGTACCTTTCATAAAAAAAAATACTGTTCCCAAGGGAACATTTAAAAAACAATAAGAAAAACGTCTGGCCAAAGTATTATGGCAACAAGGGGTCAAGCGTTTTATTGCTTTTATATTTTTTTATTTTAAAACGCGGATGAAGTTTCGGGCATCAGCTAGTATCTATACTATCTATATACTAATATTATAAAGCTGAAGAGTTTGTTTGTACTGGTTCGAATTGAATTTTTTTTTTGTGTGTTTAATAATCCATTTATTGAGAAAGGCTATGTAACATTTTGAACGCGAACGAAGTCGCGTGCACCAGCTAGTAATAATATATGCGACAGAATGGACAACGGAGATAACGCCATCTGTTGATTGCAAATTTCGTTGAGTTTTCAATTTACCCGGGTTTTTACCCGGATTATTAAAATTCATATACTTAAAAAAAAAATACAACTACACTTTAATATTAAGTACACGTATACAGCAGCGAAATTACTGGTGATTACTGGACACACCATCTTATGGACTAATACATTAAAAAAAGTGCGATTTCAACTAACATTTCCAATTTCCACAGCAACTAATGTCATCACTGGAGAAGAGAGAACTTCAATTCACGAATGTGATCGATCGCGGAGAAGCGTTGATTGCACAACATCATCCGGCCACCAAGACTATCGAGGCCCATTTACAGGTTAAATAAACTCTATTTATATGCCGAAAAGGTTCAATTTTAGCGGAATCTTCACTGATAAATTGTTGTGTGCAGGTTATGCAGTCCCAATGGGCGTGGGTGTTACAATTGACACTTTGCTTGGAGACCCATTTGAAACATACCACGCAATATCACAACTTCTTTGAAGAAGTGAAGGAAGCAGAGAAATGGATACAGAAGTAAGTTTTGGTGGATCTCAATCTTCAAATAAAGCTCAATACCATTTTATGGTTACTACAAGGAGCAAGTAGAATTTAAGTAAATCATTTAATTAGTAATTTGCTTATTTTTAAAGGCCTCTTAAAGCCATTGATGTAAGTATTACCTGAATTATTCCGGGCTAGCCAGGCACTAGTTAATCGGGTATAATATTGCTGAATAAATTTAAAAATTAATAGATGTATATGGGCTTTCTGTACTTGTATCACAATAATGGCAATTTTTTTTAGATTCTACACATTGATTTATTAGTTTTTGACATCATTCAAAATGTCTGTGAGAATTGAGGTCAAGTTTCCCTAGTTATCTTAGTCAGTTACGAGAATCAACAAGTTTTTTTTTGTTGTTGTTGATTTGTGATCAGTCGCTAGACTATAATGAAATTAGTTGAAGGGAAATTGGTGTTTGCATAGAATAAGGGCAGTGCCCTATTTTATATAAAGTTAAGGCAATACAGATGTATTCAGTATTCAGCCCTTTTCAGTCTCCTGACTTTTCCAGTCTGCAACAGCTCCTTGGCTAGTGGATTCGGGTGGGAGTAAAGGCGATCCTTTTAACTTTTTCTATAGCGTTCTATTCCTTCTGCAATGGTATCTTAGTCAGTTACGAGTGGATCAACAAGTGGATGAGAAATTATGTTAATTTTTAGACGAGAGGAAGCCCTGAACACCACTTTCTCCCAATCCGAATTCACCCTGGACCAGGGTGAGCGTCTCCTCCAAGGCATGCAAGAGTTGAGGGAAGAGCTGAACTCGCACGGCTCAGTCGTCTCTCGCCTCGTCGAGGAAGCGCAAGAGATCAGACCTGTCAAGCAGAGAAGGTCACCTGTCACTAGGCCTCTGAGGGCCGAAACCGTCTGCGCCTACAAGCATGCCAATGTAAGTGACATCACCTCTATTCGATCAAAGTTTTATGTTAGTAGCTGTTCCACGCAGCTTCGTCCGCGTAACTTTATAAAATGTAGCTTTCTATAGGTGAATTTTTAAAATCAGTCCATTAGTTTTCGAGTTTATTCATTAGAAACATACAAATACCTTTATAATATTCGTTTAGATAAATGGCGCAGTAATATTAAGTCGCACTATTTGTATTGTGTTTAAATTGGTATATCAGTCTGTGATTTAAATCCTTATAAAGGAAGGTGTTTGTCCAACCAATATTGGATAACGTGTAACGTATTCAATTCGCATCATTTCCACCGTTTAAGATTGGCTTAAACAAACAATTTCGTTTAGGAAGATATAGAAATTTCATTAGGCCCTAAAGCTTTGGTCCAGGTGTACCACGAGTTTTCGTCGTTATTCCAGTATGAAGGCAATGTTTCAACTCCACATCTGACCTTGTTTTTCTAAAAGGTGGGCATTTTCGTTGGGCCTTAAAGCTTTTGTCTAGGTGTACCATGTAGCCTTGTTTAGCCACAAGTATGAACTCGTTTCCCTCGCAGGTGGCTATCGAGAAAGGATCGGCGGTGACCGTAGTGGACAATTCCGGCCGCAGCAGATGGCGAGTGAGACTGGGCGGTGCTGGCACTGAGGTGCAATTGCCAGGGGCCGTAGTGGCCCTACCGCCTCCCTCTCAGGAAGCCATCGACGCCGCATCCAGGCTTAGAAACGCCTACGACAGGGTACGTATCCGATTCATACATTTCTCATACACATATACAACCAATTTATGTACTCACTAGCTGGTGCTCGCCACTTCGTCAGCGTTGAAAATTAAAAAAAAAACAAACAGTATAACGCTTGACCTCGTGTTGCTATAACACTTTGGCCAGGCGTTAGTTTTTTATTTTTTTATTTATCCCTCGGGAATAGTCCTTTTTTCTGGATGAAAGGTACCCTATGTCCTTTCTGGTGTCCCAGACAACGTGTATGCAAAATTTCATTGTGATCGATTCAGTAGTTTTTGCGTGAAAGAGTTACAAACATCCATACATCCAAACATACTTTCGCATTTATAATATTAGTATAGATAAACTCACACCCTAGTTCGGGAGTTAGGGAAGTAGTTTTTCCTATTTTAAAATTTGCATTTTGTATTCAATGTGCGTATTCAGGATCATGTAGACTTGTGTTTTGTATAAATAAAGATTATTATTATCTATATTTTTATTTAACGATACCAACTTAACAATTATGAATATGAGATATCATATTATGAAGGTTTGGATGGAAACGAAAAACTGAAATTAATTTTATATCCAGTATTAATTAATTTCTAAAATGTGTAGAATTTTTACAGGTTATTCTTGTAATTACTCACAAAAAGGCAATAATGTTTTTGGATGAAAACATCCTAGCTGTAACGTGTATAAATTGTGTAACATGTCTCTTAAATCCGACCCAATACTGCGAGGGTACTTAAGTAAATTAAAAATCACAAATTGTATGAGATATTTGTTCGTACTGCAACTAATTAACTGACGATAATGATATTTGCCCTATGAGTAAATACTCAGTCATTTTGAACCACTGCAGTTATGCGCTTGTGTCCTAAAAATGTGTTTATTTATTTTAATCAAACCGTTTAAGTCATTGTACGTCTGTTTGTTGAAGGTGATCCAATTATGGCAGAGGAAACAATTGAGAATGAGGCAGAACATGATTTTTGCTACCATCAAGGTGGTCAAAGGATGGGACTTCCCTCAGGTGAATTTTATATAAAACAACGTGTAGTTCTAAATTCCTTAGTTGATTATTACACGTGGCTAGTAGCTTCAAATTTTCAAATTAAAATAACCACACAAAACTTTATCAAAGTATTTTAAAATTTGTTTATAAACAACTAAATTGTTACATCATCCTAACACAAATCCTTGCTTTGTTAAATGATTCCTATTTTTTAATATAAGACATTAAATGTTCTAATTTTGATTGATTTCCGTTCAACGATACACTTGTGGTTTAGTAATTTATTGTAAAGACCAAAATGTAGAACTAATTAATAGAAATGTTTATGTAATGCCAATTAAAGGATACAATAAACTGTCACGAATTGCCGTAATATATATTTACCTGAATTACGACATAATTGTGCAAATAAGGATTTATTTATTTATTTATTGAGTTCTAAATACTAAGATTATTTGAAGTTGGATAGGCATAAATTTTTAAGTGAAAACTTCTTTATCCGCGTTGGGCACTTTTAGTACCGAAAAAAAAAAGGAACTCGCGCCGTCACGCTCTGTGAGCGACACCCCTCAGTGCCGTTTAATTGTATGAAATAAGCGCCATCTACCAGAATTAGTACGTACTTCTTGTTTCATAATAAGTTTAACCCTTTAACCGCTTGGTTTTGTCGTGCCCCTAGCGCTTGACTCGTAATTTTTTTTTTTCATTCTAATAAACATTATACAAGTACAGGAATTTTTCGTATATATACGACACGGCTTTGGCGGCTAAAGGATTAATTCGTCAATAGTTTGTTAAGGTGTTAACAGATGGCTTAGTTTTCACTTCTGACTTGCAGTCCTATGACTGACGGTTTTTTTATTATTATTTTGACATAGGAATCCCACACAGCGATTATACACGTAGTCTCGCCTTTAAGTCTACAGACGACTGGGTTTGAAAATTGTATAATTTTTTGGTAATTTTGCTGTCGCGTATAGTTTGTGGCCATGGGTGCGGAACAACGCCAGGCTATTCGTCGCGCGTTGAACGAGGACGCGGAGAAGCTTCTGGCCGAAGGAGACCCGGCTGACCCTCAGCTGCGACGCCTTCGCAGGGAAATCGATGATGTCAACAGACTCTTCGACGAGTTCGAGAGAAGAGCCAGAGCCGAAGGTAAGACTCAGTAAAAAAAAAGGATTTTCATTCAAAGACCCGTTTTTTATAGAGCTCTGACTCGAGAGTCCCATGTTCGTTTTTTTTTTTTTTTTTTTTCTATTTTTTCTATCAAGGCCGAGGGCTTAGCAGAAAAGCGTTATTTTCGTCGCCTAATTTGACTTCTTAGAGTAAAATTAAAACTGAAATAAAAATACAGGGCATAATATACCAGTTGCGGATAAAGAAAGTTAATTCTTTTATCGCTCCTGGTTACGGAATTCAGTTGCGATGGCAACAGGAGGGGAATATCTTTAAAAAAGACCATATAAAAAAAACCTTTAGTGTCACAGTAATAAAAAGTTTCAGCGACAACTATATTTATTCATAGTCTAAACGTTGAAACGATTGAAGTTATAAATAAAATTAATTGATTTAGGTGAAAATAAAGCTACTCATCACCGGCCTTATTACTCGCTCGCGTTACCTACCTCTCAATGATGTTCAGAATTAAAATGCTTATTATCCTACTGAGTGACACATTACCGAGGCCAAAATAAAAAGTGTCTATTCGGTAATCGAGATCATAATCGAGACTTAATACCAAAGGAGCTTCTCTCAAATATTGAAAAATGTTTTGGTCTCAGAATGCGAAACGACCTAGTCTATTATCCTGCGTCTCAGCTGCTGCCATTTGTTTAACCCTGATAGTTTGTTACAAAAAAAAAAAAAAACACCTACTTAAATATTAACTACAGAATTGTCATAGACCCATTAAAACAAACGTTACACTTTACATGGACATTGTTATTTTCCAATTAACCGAATAAAGAGTGAAGAGTGCTTTGGTAAACCTTAATTATTTAATTACAAACAATTTGCCCACATTCTCGAATTCGAGGAATGAACTCCAAACTGGGGACGTTTTACAGAATATTATTTCGTTTCAAACGCTTATTTTTGTAAAAAAAATACTTATACTCCAGTTTATGACTAAGAAAAACATTGTGCTCTGCCAGTAATATTCATTTATTACTCAAATGTCACAACCAATTGTATTTTCTGACATAACTGATACAGTAATTGACACGTGTGGGTTGTACTTGCACCTTAAAAATAATTTAGTGCGACTCAACAGTTTCGATATTTGATTTCATTTTAAAATAACGAATTGTGAAGTAAATAAATAAAGTTCACAAAGAAATACGTAATACTTTACTGATTTTTTTTTAGTTCAATGTAATATTCAATGCTTTCATTTAAATCACAAAATTCAGTATGTTAATCATATGTACTGCGTGTACTGGTAGTACCTACATATTGCGTTCCGCAGTAATAATGCTTACTTTTTGTTTTGGGTGAGTAAATGATGCACAGTCCTTTCCACTGTGTCTTATTCCTTATCCTGTGAACTACATCCATGGTGTCGGTAGCACACTTACATCCATGGTGTTACTTATTCGTATTATGAAACAATGTTACCTAGCATCAAGTAAACGTAAACCGTATGATTTTATATAAAAAAATATATATATATAAAATCATAAAAACTTAGTATGTGACAATAGATAAAATGGAAAAAATATTTTTTTTTCTGAATTTTTCTGAAGTTGCGTGAATTTATCTAACTAATATTATTATACAGAGAGAAGATTTAAATGTTTGTATTGAATAAACTCTAAAACTGTTAAACCGATTTTGAAAATTCTTTCACCTAAAGCATCTAGCTTACAGAATCAGCGAGTAACATAGGCTATATTTTATAAAGTTACGTGGACGAAGTCGCGTGCAACAGCTAGTACTGTACAAATAAGAAGTTAATAAGAAGTTTTCAGATTTTTTAAAAATATGAGTAAACTTCATACTAACATAAATATAAGTTCACAAGTATCAAAGCGTGCAGTCCTACTATAGTACTACACGTTACGGCGTCTCAACAGTACGTTTATTGACATCCTACGGGATCGGCGCCATTCGCGTAATTACTAAAGTGTCGTATTTGTGCGTAGAGAATTTAAAATCGAAAATAAAAACCATAATATTTTTCGACTTTTTACGATCGAATATCGAGTAATTATTTTATATTGTTATGTTATTGTGGTTTTATCATAATCTTGTCATAACAAAAGTTAGGGCTACACTATTTCCGTTTTCTATATTGTATGAGTATTTTTATTGGAATGATTTTCTTTGTAAAATATTCACATAAACGCTTCGTTCGTCGTATAAAAAATATTTTATTTTATTTTATGAGATAATTTATTTTATTGCTGGAAAGGATTGTGTTACAGAGCGTAGTTATTCGTGTTTTGTATTTGTAAAATTTGTATAGTTATTAGGATTTTTTTAACAATTTTTCGTCTAGAAAATTTATATCTTTATCTGGACATTTAACGCTTTTAATATTTAATCGAGAAAATGAGCTTTTATAGTGGTTTTTTTTATCGAAATGAGGAAAAAATTATTATTTCTTTAATTTGAATACTTTATTAGGGTTTGTCTGTTTATTTACTTTTTGAATGAACTATGTCTACTTTAATCAACATACATTACCTATTATATGTATGTCTAAAGCTATTGTAATTGACTCTTATAAAATGACAACTACATATTTATGTGATACATATATCATTCAAGGCAAAGACTTTATGATTATAAATTACATTTAATTGCTATGTTTTCATTGTATTAAAATAGAATTTCTATAATAATATCGTCAGCTGGACATACTCAGAATATTTCAAAGCGATTATTAATTAAATATAAACTATAAAGTTATATCCTATTTTTATGTTGTTGTTATTTTTGCTAACTGTTCAGATTTGTACGCTACAAATAATTTATAAGAGAAAATGGTGATATTATAGAAAACTATTATATCTAAAACTGTTTCATTGCTTATATGTAAAGTATAGACTGTGTGAAATGGAGTTTTGAACAAAATTGTCTGTGATTTTAAAAGTGGCCACGGTTTTTAAATAAACTTGAAAGTTATACTGAAAATCATGAAGAAACTTAAACGAATTTTCTCTATCGGAAAAGGAGGTAATATTTTTAATTTTTATTTAAACATATATAAAAAGTAATTGTAAATTACAAGTAACTAGCTTTTGCCCGCGTCTTCGTTCGCACTTCTTTTTCTTAGGTGTTACAATATTTATTTAATCTTGCCCATATATTTTTGTCAGACGCTAAATTTTTTGTTTTTATTTTTTGACAATCCCTCGGAAACTGTACCTTTTTTTTTCGATTATAGGCGTAAGAAAAATTTTACGATAATCGGTACTACCTGTATCTACCTATTATCAATATCTCAGCTTTTAGTCTTAATATTAAAATATTTCAGCATTTTGAAGGCCAGCTGACGAGGAAAGAGCTTGTCTTGGCATCCGCCTATGTTTGGATTTGATTAATTAAAGTCTGCGCTTTTTCATTTAATGTAGATATATAACGATTTATTGTTCCAATGGTTTTATCGCGAGGTTATTTTTGTGGTCTTCGAAGGACATTGAAGTCTGCTAATAAGCAGTGAGCTTGCTAGCTAGATAGACTCTAAATTTTGTCTATTTATTGAAAGTATACTTCGGTTATCTAAACATATAATAAAATCGTAAACGAGCCGTGTCTGTATTTACTTTAAATATTTTTTCAAAATAACAATTTGTACACGTTGTACTTATGTTATCGAAATAAAAAAAAAATGTTTTTAGGATTTTTGTTCGTTTTGTTAGAAGCGGGAAGCAGCTACTTGATAATAACTAACTAAACTCGCAACAGGTGCCAGAAGGCATTATGATTACAACGTGCTCTGATAACACATACAATGTGCTGTGATAATTTCTAAAGTATTTTAATTAAAACGCATATGAAATAATTGTAAAACCATTAATGATATTGCTATCTTCGCTGATAAGTGGCTAAATGCACGCAATTTTTAGAACACATCATGGGACCTGTTATCTGGCATCGGAGTTTAGAAAACAGCGCCTACGCTACCGATTAGGGTGATGTCACACAACTGTCATCATTCAATTTGACATTACAGCGAGGGCATTATTGTTAACCTTGCGAATAATCATTTCAAATATTTAATGCTAGCTACAAAGATTTCTATGTATATAGTTCAATGGCTAGCTACTATTTTTTAAGCACTTGATATAGATTCGTATGCGCGTGGAAAGTAACTTGGATGAAAGTATGTAGTTTAGCGATGTTTAGTAGTGACACCGCCGGTTAGTAGGTGACATAATCAGCAACTACAATTGCGTTTATCCTACAGTATTTAAATACATAAATAATATTAAGATCACCTGTGTCCTGCGGTTTCAAATTGATTCTAAAATGTTATAATATAAAAGGCGAATGCTCGTTAGTCTTTGTAACGTAATGCTCAAAATTCAATCTGAAATGTTACATTACATTACAGGTGATTGCTGCCGGTGAGGGAGCACCTTTAGAGTTCATTCTGACTTTTCTTTTTTGTTTCGGTTGTAAATTAAGGCGTAACTTCGTTTGTATAAAAATGGAGGGCATTTTTATGCGTGTCTAAAAGTAAACGTATTCGCTAGTATTTAGTACCACGTAAATATTATAATATGTATAGACCTAACCGGAATCCAATGAGCTAGTTTGACGATTTATATAAATAAATCACATTTTTAATTGACTATAAAAAAAACAGATGCAATCACCAATACAAATGACCTTGGCTATTGTAATAGCAGCTAGCAATTTCTTACTTAGCAATCCAGACTTGATGTTCTCAGTTGCATATTCCATTCGGGCACGAGTAGTTTGTGTTGTATTTTTTTTCTTAAATAAAGTAATTCTAAGTTATAACTTTGTTCTGTTAAAGTGATTTAATGCTACTAAAGTTTACAACTTTATATGTGGAAAAGACAGTGGAGAAAACCCGGTTCGATTACGAAATGTCAGGTGTAAATAATAAACTGTTATTATTTTATTATTATTTATATACAAATATTAAAGTAAGAACACTGTCCGCCCCAGTCTGTTTCTCCGCTAACTTCTTTTAAATCACCTAATGGATTTGGATTCGGTTTTCACTAATGGAAGGAGTGATAATTTAACGCGAAATTGGGAACGGGTTGCTAGTTATGTATTATAAATATTAAAACAAAATGTAATTAATGTGTTTGTTTTTGAATATATTTATTTAGGATTATGTAAATTATTCAAGCTGGCCTTTTCGTTCGTAGCGTTTCCCATAAGAGTACTTTTCTCAGTTGACTTTTCATTCATTAAGGGTGCGTTGCCCGTTGACCTATGTTGATGACCTATGTCTTGTAATCCTTAATAGTAAATGAAATGAAATTAATCGTAACTGTGTTTTGAAACACCAGAGGAGTCCAAAAACGCGGCGCGCATCTTCACAGAGCAGTCTTCGCACCTTCTGGAGAGGTTGGAAGTTTTGGAGAGACAGCTGCACGAGAGGATAGCGAGCCACATCCCTCGCGACCTCGACACCTTGGAGCATTTGGTGTTGCAGCACAAGGATTGGGAGAGCAGCTTGCATGCTCTTAGTGGCGATGTGGAAGAAGTCCAGACCACTTTTAGAGGTGAGTGCTGATATATTAAGTTACCCATTTTAATGGGAAGTTGTGTCCACTAAAAACTGTGTCTTGTTTAATTATACGCATAAATATATATCTCATTTTATCCCAAAGCAAACTACTATTTAAAAAAAAATATTCCTCCATTACTGAAAGTCGGCAGTCAATTTCTTAAATATCTCCTTGTCTTTCGCGAGAGGAAACAATTGTTCCACGCTTTTATTATCGGTCACTCTCGGATGTTACATCTTCTTCGTCCAACTTTACGCTTTTCTAACTTATCTTTCCTTTTATCTTTTAATTATATAATTACATAGCATTTAAAAATTGTTTGTGTTTCATTTAAATAGAAAATAAATAAAATTGAAAATTACTTCTCTAATAAAGCGGAATTTCCAATATGATTAATATTTATTAATTACAGTAATTTAATTTACTGAACTACCAGTAATTTATTTTAGTTTGAAATGGATAGAAACTTTATAGAATCTCTGGTCTGTTAAAATATTCAAGCTTTCATATATAAGATTAATAATAAATGTCTATATTCCATTATTTTATTTCATGTTGTGTACATGAATCTCTAGAATCCTTTAAATTATAATATCTATTCATGATTTTATAATGAACACATGTACGAGTATGTCTTAAAATTTTCATAATTCATTTTCAAGATTACTATTTATTCATTTTCCTATTAAATTTGATTGAAGGTATCGCACTAAAGACACCAGCCATGAAGAAGAATTTGGACAAAGTCATGGGCAAATGGAATGATATGCAATCCAAGAGTCAGCTGTTTGTTGAAAGGTAAGTAAAATACAAACAGAATAACTTGAATATTTACATTCTATGTTACATTGTTCGTTACTTAACTAGCCTTTTTGTAAAGGTAGCAAACAGGGAGGTGGTTACCATCGCCTATTCAATACAAACAGCGACACATGAGCTGCATTTGCGCTGCCCACCTTGATAAAGGATAAGAGATTATGTTAGGGGATAGGGAAATTTAAAATGAATAAAATAAATTAATAATAATTTAATAAACTCATTCCGGCATATATTTTTTTGTTAAACTAGTTTTTTGTGAAAAACATTTTGAGACAGTAGACATTTTGATACACTGAACTGAACATTCTGAACCCGAGTCATTCAGGAGTGTCTGCATTGTTATCAGCACAGTAACGGCGATAAAAAAAAATCTACTATTTTCTACAGTAATTAACTATACTCTATTTTACTCGCAGATATCACTCGATTAAAGTTTTTTTTTTTAAATAGGTTAAGTAGTTTCAAATATACACAAAAGCCAATTTTTATTTGCTAACCTTATAATCACTATCTGAGCTTACAATGCTACTAGCTGGTGCCCGCGACTTCGTCCGCGTTGAAAAATAAAAAAATACATAAGAAAGGTATCCTATTTCCTTTTTTTGTATCCCTGACAACGTGTATACAAAATTTCATGATGATTGGTTAAATAGTTACAGCGTGAAATGGTAACAGACAGACAGAGTTACTTTCACATTTATAACATTAGTATGGATAGCTAATGTGGACAAAGTTGATAAATTTTTCGTAAATTCGTCTTATACAGGTTAAAGTATGTGGAGATAGTTGTGAACAGCATGGAAGAGAACAACCAGACTATATCCGAATTCGAAATTAAACTTGCCCAGTTCAACGATCTGCCCAACGATGTTGAACTACTTAAGGACGTAAGTTGATTTTTTTATTAAATTTGTAACCGTCAAGTTATATCCGTCAAGTCAAGTCTAGGATTTAAGACATTACTTACCGCTGTAATAAATAAACGCTTTTTTTATAAATAAATAAACAAAATAAGTGCCTATTATTTCAACTCGAGCAAAATCAATAGAAATGTTTTTTTGCTCGAGTAATACATTGCTCGTGTAATATTTTTTATTCATAAAAATTTGAGAACTTCTTTTGTGTACCTACCTATACGTGAAAGTTTAATTTAAATGTTAGGCGATTAAGTCTTCTATAGTTAAAATAATTCGTATTTTTCAATCTATATAATTTTAAAAGCTTAAATGTTCGATTTGATTTGCAAGGGCGCTGTGCAAATCGAAGGGTGATTCATCTCGCCTTGGGCCTCTTAATTAAGCTAAACATCCCGTTTTTGCGTCGGTGAAGTGACATTAATGATCGAAATTTTTAACAGATGCACGAAGACCTCCTCCGAATGCAAGTGGCTGTTTCCAAGCAGCAAATACAAATGGACCAGATGAACGACGACGCAGAGAATTGCAGGCGTCTGGTGGAGACTTCCAGATCAGCTCTGCCTCACACCTCTTTGCCGAGAGCTGGAAAACACATAGACCTGGAAAGGCTGGACAAGGAGGTGTCGCAGCTGAATGCCAGATGGAACAACGTGTGCCAACAGCTGGCTGAAAGGTAACATTATTTTGCTTACCACGTTTTTCTGTATCGTCTACAATTGGAAATAAAATTCGAAATAAAAAATCTAAACAAATATTAGAGGCGACATTTCCTTAAATATTCTAATTATTGAACGAACTCCCATCTTAAGTTAATGAAAATAAAAGATTTCATTATTTACAAACAAATTTATATTATATATTATAAATGACTTTAATTTTTACACTTATGAAGTTTAAGTTTAAAAAAAAAATGAATTTGAAATGGGAATTTCTACAAAAATTGTGAACTGTTTCCTGAGATTGAGTATTGATTTAAACAACTGTCTTTATAATGTATGCGTATATAATGAGAAAATGGACAAACTGAACAAAATGAGTTTTTTTTTTCATCAGATTACGAAGCTGCGAGGCGGCCTATCAACTCCTGCGCAACTACAACGCGGGTCTCGAGAAGGAAGCGGAATGGATCGACGATTCCTTCGGCAAACTTCAAGCGCAGCCTCCGATAGAAATCAGGCCCAAGGAACAGTTTGAACCTACCAGGGTGAGATTATTGTTCAGACATTGTTTCAGAGAAACTCCTTGTTATACAATTCAGTACAGGAAATCTCGATGGAATTCAATCGGCACATTCTGCTCGATTAACTTAACCACAAACAGTCAAACTAGTAATGACTATAAGTACTTTGAGTGTAAGTGAACAAAAGCGAATATTTAATGGAATATTATGACTGTAATAGAAAAACCTGTCGGTAATATTGAGGCACTTGGAAAAAAATTATTTTAAATTTGCTTTCTATGTAAGTGTATGACATGGCACATATTAAATAAAAAAACACACGTGTTTTTTATAATACTAGCTGTTGCACGAGACTTAGTCCGCGTTAAAAAATAAAAAATAAATATGCAATATATTATAACGCGTGACATTTTTATTGCTATTACACTTTTGCCAGGCGTTAGATTTTCTTAATTTTAAATGATCCCTCGGAAACAATACTTTTTTCTGGATGTCCTTACTGTTATCAATGACAACGTGTATGCAAAATTTCACGATGATCGGTTGAGTTGGTAAAGCGTGAAAAGATAACAGACAGACAGAGTTACTTTCACATTTATAATATTAGAAGAATGGACTAGTATGTATATGGATTAGTATGGATAAAAAAAGTTTTTTGTGCTTTTTTGTTTTCTTTGCCGACCGTAGCGAGCGGTGCTACATTCTTTCGAGGTGCCAGGAAATTTCCGACGGGCTATATTTATTTGCTGACCGTAACTGAAAATGCTGTAACGGTTTTTTTTTTCAGCTAGCCTTTAGCTCTTAGATTTTATTCACATTACTATCAATGGTATCAATACACTCGAGCACTATGAAAAAAAAAAAAAATACTGCATTTTCCTTTACGGCTCGGCATATTTTAAAGGTTTCGCAATGATGTCGGCTTTATTCATATTTTGTTGGTTAGCATTTCATTACAGACGACACCTTTATAGCGCTCCACCAGATGAAATATTGTGTGAATCTGCTCCTGTGTTTTCTTTAAAAATGTTGTTTTGAATTTTTCTTTTAAAAGTTTGGTTGCGCCAGGTCTTAAGTTGTATTCGGTCTGCAGATAGTTCTTCGATTTCGCTGAAACGTCTTGGATTCGTTTTGCATGTAAAACTTATTGTAATAATTTTGAAAAATTAATTATAAAGTGTCAATTTGCATGTGTGTTAACAATTTTTCAGTACACACTTAATCCAATAAATCCTAACTTATTGGGACACACAAATTTGAATGTAACCTTAATGTTACCAAAAAATAAAAAATAAATGTTTTACATTTAACAGTGAATGTGTGGTCATAGACAATGACAGCATGATATGAAAATATTGAAAAATCAACTTAAACCCATAACAGTAAGCTCCAAATTTTAACGTAATTACTCTCCAAGCATGTGAAAATATAAGTTAATGATTCCCCAGTTAATTCGAATCGCAGATGGCGCCTCTTGAGCATAAAATTTAATTTAAATATTAATGCACCTGTAATTACAATATTAGTATCAAAAATATTAGTTTTTATCATAATCTATGGAATGTATAGATTAAAAAACTAGCAAAATTTTAAATTGTTAGTTCTGGATGGTATACTTCTTAATTATTTAAAATTAACAATGACGATAATGATACCAAAAATATTGTGTATAATCTCCTAATAAAACCCCTTTTTTTAACTCTTTTAAGAGGTAATTTTACAGCTTGAATTACCTTACCTGACAATATTTCAATGAAGAAAATTGTCTGTATCATCTATGAATACGTTTTTAATTCCAAAAATAAACTCAAAAATAATTGTTTGTCTCTTAAAATCCCCTTGAATGTATTTCTTGTAAAGTGAAATAGGTGTTTATAATAGCTTTCACCAAACACACAAACTTTCAGTGTTCGTTATGCTTACGTTATACGTTACGTGGCGCCTCTGGCGATTCTAGTTGAAAGCAAGGCTCCATCGTTACCTATGACTAATATAATAATAATAATAATAATTTGTTAATATTTTTGGGGTGTCTTGTGGTGTATTGCAGAACCTACTCACCAGTGTCGTGGAGAGAACACCAAAAATTGAAAAAGTTAACGTAGACGGTGGACGGTTCATACGAGAGGCGAAGGTAAATATTTTATAAGCACAACTAAACGTAACATATGTTTTGTTCACAATTTTTAACTTTACTGTGGCCATTTTGACAGATATTCATGCGAAATTGAATCTTAAACTGCTCGAGATTTACGTTCGTTTTCAAACAACAGAGCAATAGGTAAATTTAATAAATATTTAAAAAAATTTGTAATTTATTTGAATAATCGAAGAAGGATTATCTTAAAAAACGCATTGTTTTTCTTCCCTTAAAGTCTGTTTTGATGGTAATCTTTACTATAAGATTATATTTTTAATTATTTCAATATTATGTGAAGTTTATTATCGATGGTAAGAAACAGCTATGAAAATAGGCCAATGTTTTTTCTCGGATTTTTCTTTGAATATTTTTCAAAATGCCACAACAAACAGTTTTAAGTAGGATTATAATTTATTTATTTTTGTTCTGTCAAAGGAGGTTATGAAAGGTTTTTGTTTTGTAGAGAAGAAAGTCCAGCGGTTCGTTCCGTCCTCTCTCTTCACAGCTTTTAGTCGTGTTCTGTTTCTGGTTTTGTCGTTGTTTCTTCATTTTATGTTTTCCTTGTCCTTGGTACTTTTTTCTAGCATGTCCGTGTGCTTTGAACAGGCTGTGCATGTTTCAAACAAACCGTTAATGCTTATATGCTCGCTTAGTACTAACTAATACTTTTAAAATCGCTGCTTTCTTTAAAATACCACTGCATAGGCTACTATCAAATATTTTTAGTTGAATTGGCGTTGCAGCCTTATGAAATGACGGAGCTTCCGTTCATATTTTTTTCTAGCTTTATCTCTTTCACACTAATTTCTAATATGTAATTAACCGACTTTAGTCAAATTATAGTACAAGAAATATAGAAATGTATAATAGGTATGTATAGTATCATCAACTAATGATATACAGAAAATGGTATAAAAATTGAGTCGTATGTGTAAAATTTTAAGGTTAGTAAGTGTTCGGCATCTAAAAAAAATCCTTTATACTTACGATTCACTAAGTCTAAAGGATAACTTTATAACAGCAATGCAAATTGCATCAATCACGATATGGTTTACAACTACAAGCAAGTAGAAAGAGATAGAAATAGAAATAAATTATGTCAAAGTAGTTCCAAAATTTAACTTTAACTTTAGTTCAATAATTCAATTCATAACCAAAATAATTATCAGTTGGAATTATTTTACTGAATTTTTTTTATCACACAGCATATATGTAGTGGTAGCGATTAACTATATATGTTGCTTTTAAATGCATGAATTTTTACTTAAAACCATACTAAATGTGGAGATTTTTTGATTGCGGGACGAATGCGTGATTGAAATTTGCGTTACAAACAAAAACAAACAGCAATGTATGACTGCTATGTTTTGCACTATGTTGTGACTAAAGCAAAAAGCGTAATATATTAAGATTAAGCAAACAGTCATGCCAATACAACACTTCAGTCGCACTGCGCATTTGAAATTCAAATTTAGTTATCATAATTCAGCGACAAGTTGGTGAAGAACTTTAACTCCATGCGTTTTGAGTTTAAAATCGTTTTGAATTTTATTAACACTTAATTGTGTGGAGTTCATTGTTCTTTCAAAATAGATAGCTTTGCATGTTTTGGTGTTAATAGTGTTGTATGACATCATTATGGTGTAAGAAATGAATATTTTTTGCTATTTCATGATGCACAGTATAAATTAAAATATTTTGATTGAATGTGGGTATATTGCACGCAATAAGAAACCTGTAGTACTGTACAGGCTTTGGACTACTATCAGCATGTACCTTCTTGGATACCTCTGGACTTGATTGATATAAAGTAAAGATTTAAGTTAATGTTTGTTCTAGACGTAAAAGAATAATTATGAATAGTATCGTATGTGTGAGAGGATCTGTAAATCTCTTAACTGGAGCTAGTTGATGGCGTAATTGCGGTATGAGTCTAACATAACCTAAAAATTCTAACACGCTTCGACCCTAACCCTCGAATAGATTCACACGTCGAGGTGTCAACGGTACGCCGAATGGCTGTGCGATGAAGTCCACCCGTCGCTGGATATGAAGCAGTTGAAAAGGCAGGCCGAGGTGGAACACGCGGAGCGCCTGCGCAACAGAAACCGGAACGTCGATCCGGAACAGGTTCCGACCGGAGCGGAATCTGTGGCGAGGGAACTGGACGAATTGAACGCGAAACATCAAAGATTGCTGGACATGTTATACGAGAGATTGAGGAGGATCGCGGCAGCTAATCCGGGAGACATTGTCACATTGGTGAGTTTTCATTTGTTTACATTTAAATAATAAATTTATGAAATGACTACATGTATCTAGGTATACTGTATGTTTCGACGAGTGAGCAAAGGATGTGAGAGCCCATTTCTTATACTAAATAAACCTTTATACTTTATCATATACTAAGGTCGGCAGCCACCTACTATGAAGTGAACCTTCAGCCTGCCTGCTAACCTTTAAATAAATTGAATGTTGGTAGATTTCTGAAATTTCGCAACTAAGACGTTATTTTTTATTTATTTCGTGATTAATATCTCGTAAACGTTTAATCTAGCTAGAGAGCTGAAAAAATGCATCGTCATATGGAAATCACAATGAGAAAATTGAAGAAGAAAGCAAATGTTTAGTGCCGAAATACAATTTAGAATATGCCATCTTTCGAAATCTACTATCTTTCGAAATCCTGTGTTTTGAAACCCAAGCAAAACAGTAAATCCTCTTTCAGTCAACCCTCTCGGATACCAGGATCATTTGTGCGAAGTGTGTACTAATGGTGAATGTGAACGGTAGAATAATCGTTCAACAAAGCTATATATTATTATTTTTGTTCAATATATTATTCTAGGTCCTTGTATTATTGCTCCATAGACGTGAACTAGATCTGAGGTTGAACATGACTTTAAAAATATGTATTGATGTTTAAATTTTCATTAAAATTTCAAATATCTACTTTTTCATCCATTAGATTAATAAGCTCAAAATAATTAGGTACTTTCAAATCATTGCCTTGACCGATTCAAATATTTCTTGTGTGGGAACCATTTTTAAATTTTTACTATGGCGCATTGTTTTCGTAAGCGGCCAGAACTTTTTATTAGAGCGATTGATAGGCAAAGACAATGTTTACGTATTCAGCTTATTTCATTTATGATGTCACTTATGTGATGTCATGCACGCCGGACCTTGTGGAAGGATAAATGTTGCTGTTTTTTTTTTTATTTGCTCAAGGAAAATGTTTTTTTAACTAAATACAGTCTAAGGTTTTAATAGCCTCTTTGATGTGTAATAAATTAAAAGTTTCGTTTGATGTTGTTTATTAAAAACATAGATAAATATCCGCAAAGATCTAATATAATACTTACACAAATACAAAGATCCGAAATGATACCTTTGTATAGTTGGTTAAAAGTAATCCGTTAGTTTCCGTAACAGTTTTGCTAACTCCAGAGATTAGTTTTACACTCTAAATACATTTCATAATAAGTGGTGAAGTTGAATTTTGAGAAATTAACCATCATTATGGAAAATGATCTAATAGCTATATGCTTACCACGGCGAATTAAGTATTGTTCGACCCGCCATCGCCACTTGGCTTCGCACGAATGCAATTTTATTCTTTAAATTAGAAGTAGTAAGCGGAGAAACAGACAGAAGCGGACATCTATACTTATAGATGTAGAATAGAAGATATAGATATTGTCTACAAATGTTATATTGGTACTTGGCCTCAAACTGAAGCAACAAAAATGTTATTTTTATATTAAGTCAGCAAGTTCGATGTCTACCTTGATGGGATAAAAGATACGGATATAGGACTGGGTGATTGTGGACTTCTGGCATTCCCTAATCACGCAACGAAACACAACAGCACGTGTGCTGTTAAAATGTCTCATGATAAATATTAGTTTATGACTGCGGAAAGCAAATTGCTCTGCCACTACTATGGCATATTATTTATTTACGACTAGCTGTTGCACGCGGCTTCGCCAGCGTAACTTTATAAAATATAGCCTATGTTACTCGCGCTGATAATATAGCTTCCCAACAGTGAAAGAATTTTTCAAATCGGTCCAGTAGTTTCGGAGCATATTCAATGCAAACAACAAACAAACAATCAAATATTTCCTCTTTATAATATTAGTATAGATAATATGACTTGAGAACTTTGGTACCTTTAATCAAAGTGCAATATTTAAAAAAAAAATAGATACGCAATAGCTTAACATAATATATTATCGGCCCACGTTAGCGCAAATTACTAGTTGTGTAGGCAGTGAGGTTTCTCTCTATAAGGATTTATATAGTTGGATAATTGACATCAACGTTTGATGATGACATGATTTTATCCTTTCTTGTACGATCGTGGCCATTTTATCTATAATCGTTTTTTAGTAAGTGTGTATAATTATTCAATGTATACATTTTTCTGCTGAGCACATTAGAATTATAGAATTCAATTCCCTAGAGCTGTAGTAATTCACTGCGAGTCAACAAAATATTAAAATACATAGTTTTAAAACTATTTATCTGAAACTACTCGTGGCTAATTATGATAATTGTAATCTTCACACAAAATTGTATAGCAAACCTCTTTTTTTATAAGAAAAGTAAAAAATATATTACATTACACAGTTGAAAATTTTCATTACCTTACAAAATGTTAGACATCTAGACTGGTAATAATTTTTCACCTAATAAAAATAGGATATTGAGAATTCAGAAGAGGTGAACAATACCTACACTCATTGCATTTGAGGTTTTTTGTTAGTCCGCCATAAAAACTTGAAAGTCAACGACACCGGACAGTGGCTGCTATTAGTTTTTTTATACACTTCTAAAACTTTATTGGCCTCGCGATTTTACGTGTATTAGGTATTATTTAGTTTTTCTTTTTTAAAAGTCTTGTTTCAGAGTTATTTTGTAGATGGCGCTAAAATTAAAACTAATGCGTAACGCATAACGTGTGACAATTTTGATTTTACTCCCATAAATTTTCATATCCCGGGATTATACACATATGAAAATCGATTTTTAAGGAGTAAACTCCAAAAATTAATTTTAATACTAATAATTAGAGGTGCAGGACTACTTGAATTTAGGTCTGCCGTTTTCGTTGCCGATTAGCAATATCTCAATAAAGCATTTGTAATTTTAGTATAGCACTGTATTAAATATTACGTTTTATAACGCTATATTTACTGGAAAGTAGCTTCAGAAATTTGTATAAGAGCTCTGCTAATATTGCCCCTTGATAATATGCCCTAGATGACCTAATATGACCTAATTAATTCACCACTATACATCGTTAAGTAGCCGATAAGGTAAACAACATTTATTTTTAGTTATTACTAATGCACTATGACAACTCGGTCCATACGTGACGTATATTTGCTTAGTTATCACAGAAGGTATTATTTCTCTTGCATTTGTCCTGCACAGCGTTCGATTATATATCATAACGTCAGCTGCAGAGGGTCTATTTTGAATGATTCTTGTGTACTTACTACTCTTCTGTTTCAAGGGCGCTTTCAAGTGGTCAAGCCTATCTATTTTAATAATATATAAAGAGAGCGGTATTTGTAAGGTCGTTTATATGTGGAGGATAATCTCTGGAACCACTGCAGCAGCTATTTGAAATATTATTACACTAGGCTACACGCTCCCGGCTTCGCCCGAGTTCAAAATAAAAACTATCCTATCTTTTAAGTTGGCTTAAATTACACATAGTTACGAAGTTTTATCAAAATCGGTTCAGTAGTTTAGGAGTTCATCGAGGACACACAACGTGACACGTAATTTATATATATGTAGAGATTATTTCAAAGGTAATTAAATCCCTCAATTCCATCTGTGCGAAGGTTGTCACTGTTTATACCCTAATTTTCTAGAATAATATACTTCTACCCAACAATAGTATATTAAATGTTTCGCATATCAAATACATTTATATATTTTTTCTAATATATTTATATTAATAGTTTACCAGAATGGTTTAATTAGACAAAAACAAACCACAAAATATAAGTACCTACTTACTCTTGCTTGTGTTTCTTAACGAAACTATTTCTGAGGAACCCGTAACTCACGATTGGGTACATGAATTACGTCATTGTATGGTTAGTCTGAAAAAGAAATTCAAGGCTACTTCTTAGAACTTATCAACATAATCGGTTTAGTTTTCGAACGAACAGTGATTGCATGGCTGATTGTGGACGGTTTATGGTTAAGCCATAAATTCTTGTCAGAACATTATCCATAAACTTACCTTTTATAGAGTAACTTAATAATTTCATATAGCCACAATGATTTTTGTTTTAATCTTCTATATATACATATATAAAATAAAATTCTCGTGTCACAGTGTTTGTAATAAAACTCCTCAGAAACGGCTTGACCGATTTTTATGAAATTTTTTGTGTATATTCGGTAGGTCCAAGAATAGGTCGTAAACTATTTTCATACCCCTAAGTGCCCCAAATTTTTTTTTTTGCCAAACAACGTTTGCCGGGTCAGCTAGTTTCTTATATAAAAATTTAGATTTCTTTATCGAAAATATATTTTAACAGCAATAATTGTCTTAAATAATAGACAACTGTAAAGTAGTGAAAATTTTTCTCTTAGTCTAAACCTTTTTTTTATGTAAAGGCAGGCTGACGGCACACTTGATGGCAAGTGGCTACCGTCGCCTATTAACACAAAGCACCGTCATAATTGTTGCGCAAATAGTAGGATAAATGATAAGGGATGAGGAGTGGACCAGGGAAATGGGTTCTGGCATACTTACTCACTCAATAAAACACAATAGCACACGTAAAGTGACGCACAGTTAAGCGTACCTACTCGTATTGAGCTTGCTCACAACAAATTATCTAATTCCATATATAATATACTCAACTTCCCACATTTGCAAATATATTAGCTTATTTTAATTGCCTACACAACATTACATCATCGTCTAAACTCGTAACGGTTACCTTAAAACAAACAACTTCGGTTGCTTTTCAACCAAATTTGTCATCTATTTGATATACATAGATTTTTTAACACAACTTCAGTCCTAAGCGAGATACTTTTGTTTGGTGTCTTTTTAAAAACTTAACATTGCACTATAGATTAATGGAATCAATGGGATTTCCTATAAGTTTTTTATTACACTTTTTTTTATGAGAATGTGTGACGGATCGGAAGACATTCTATTTAATATGATATCCTTTATAAATGTGTGCAGAACTAAAATTGTTGCAATAGCGTTATCTATCACGCTATAAAGGAGTTACACATTGGTCAAGCACGAAAATATAACAGCACTATAAAATTGTAATAAAAATAAAGCTGTTAGGCGTTTGTATTGCTTATATTGTTTTTATTTTTCAACGCGAACGAAGTCGCGGACACAAGCTAGTTTATAAATAAATCATTACTTCAATTTTATAAGTCATTTTCATGAGTTATACTATTTTTTATAGCATAGCAATATAGCATTTTCATAGCAATCTCGAGACGCAAGACGCGTGAGTAACATTTTTACGCAATACGGTCCGCGGCGGCGGTTAGAAATCCATTCGTTATTTTGCGTTTGTATTTAAATTTCTGCTCGTGTGGACGTAGGAAATTATGTGTAGTGTTCATTATTACCTAGTCGGTGACGTAATGCTAACGATCTTTAGCGACACATGGTCATGGTGTCAAGGTCTAGCAGATTACTCGAGTTCTTTCAATTGACCGCTTCCATCAATGGGCAAATGACGATTCGAAATCAGAATAATCTCGCGATCTTTTTATTTTGAATTTTAATGCGTTTCAACGTTTCAATATAATTAAGTACCTATATATTTCTAGTCTTTAAATAGTATTTAAAAACAGTCGTTTCCCGCCGTCTGTCTCTCTGTATGTATGCTTAGATCTTTTAAACTAAGCAACGGATTTTAAAGGAAAAGAGCGTTAAATGAGGAAGGTTTTTATATACTCGTAATATACAATTTGCAGAGAAAAGTCCGTGGAAAACCGGGGGCGACCCGCTAGTGTTTTCTTTTAAAACGAGACTTCACTTATTCTTTTTAAAACAAATATCAAAATTATTCTTGTTTATGTGTTTTTGTCCTCATCTATGGTGTCTATGACTTATGACTTACCTATGAAGTCCCTTGCAGGTTTCTATAACTAAAACAATTCGTACTACTGAAGGTCTACAATTTTTTGAGCTCTTTTGCGCTTCAGAAGTTCAGAAGTAATGTTTTTAGTAACTGGCCATTAAACATAAATATGTTTATTTTATCTTTTGGTTAAAATATACATACTAGGTATGTATCTATTATGTGTACGTACACAAAGGCTATCTACTTACTCCATTCCCTTGCGACTTCGTCCGCGTCTCTTTTTCTAAGGCATTGAAACATTTTGTTCATACTTTATTGCGGGAACAGTAAGATATTTTTAATGGAAAGTATTTGTCCTTTTCTATATTCCCAAAAACCTTCAGAACTTTTTCAGTGACCAACAAACGACCAAATTCTCTAACTTTTACTATATTAGTATAGATTCGATGAAAATAATTTTGATCTAACTAAAACTTATCAAAATGTAATTAAATGTAACCTTGCTGTAGGACAAAGTGGTGGTCTATTTTTAACAAATGTCAAGGTCGAATTACTAATATTAGTTAGGGTTGTCTGTCAAAGGCAAAATACCCAAATGAAGTAGGTATTAACTCTGTCTGTTACGTTTTACAGCTGAACCACTGAACCAGTTTAGTTGAAAATTGGAATACAGATAATTTTAAACCAAGTCTTCTTTGTTAAAATTAAAATGCGATATCGAGGCATTTTCTCTAGTTGAAATAAAAAAGGAAAATAAATATTCTAAAGAGTGATTAATCCTAATACTATTAACTAATATTATAAATGCGAAAATTTGTGAGGTCGGATGTATGGATGTTTGTTACTCATTCACGCAAAAACGGCTCAACGGATTTGGATGAAATTTGGCACACAGATAGTTTATTACCTAGATTAACATAGAGGATAATTTTTACCCTGAAAAAATATTAGGTTCCCGAGGTAAAGTCTAAAAATATAAAGAAATGGGTGCCACTGTCGTCACAATCATAGATAACGAAAACCACTATTACTCGTATATTTTTTCAGGTGATATATTTTTCATTTTCCAACTCAGACGAAGACGTGGGCACCAGCTAGTTTGTTGCTCAATCACGCGATAACGGCTGAACGGATTTGGATGAAATTTGGCACACAGATAGTTTATTACTTAGATTAACACCTCAAAAAAACTTAAGTTCCTGTAGAATTTTCAAAAAACGAACTACAGTGCTTACTAATTATTTAATAATACTTCACTCGTTCCTTTGCATTATAGTATCTTTTGTTAAAACTAGATATAAAATTTATACGATGACGCCGGCGTCCATTTTTTTTTTTTAGTAACGCGCGAACGTCGACCGGCGATCGACGTACCACGCGCCAAATTACCGCGACAATCGAACGACTGTTCGAAATACGAATTTCGAATCGCAAAGAATTGTTTGAGTGCCAGTGTTGTTTTGTGTTAAAAGAAGGTTGTTTATGTGATTTGAAATGCGCTACTTATCTTAAGCAGTTATTAAATTCTTGCGGTTTAAAGTGAATTTTTTTTTGTCTTATTATTTTTTTTTACTATCTTTACACAACTTGTTTATCAAAACAGTATTGCACATAGATAATAGCACATTATCGGTTGTTATAAAATATGTGAAGTATTTTTCGCGAGATAGCAACAAGTGAATTTTTAAATGCCAGTTGATTAATCATAATAAGGACACGGCTGACCTTAACCGAGATTTTGCAATACAGACAGAATATGAATAACGACAAAAAAATTATACATTAAATTTACTAAAACCTGTCTACGTGATAATTTCATTCAGTGTCTGGTTTTTTTTAAATAGGTACTTAAAAAAAGTTCATAGAATCAAAAATCTAAAGGGAATTATTAGGTAAATCTACATACATACTTATGTACGTAGAAGAACCTAGCTATTGTACGGTACTACAAAAAGTTAACAAATTAGAACAATTTCAAATATATTTATCCTATCAAAAGTGTGTACCTACTTGTGTATCGTGTCGTGTGTATTGGAACTCCCAGCCGGCGTTATGTGTTTCCAAGCTCATAAACCCAAATCTTTTTAAAGTTCCAATGAATAGGCATCTTTTGGGTGAGCACGCTCCATAGTCGGCATAATCTCAAATAAGCAAACCCATCTTTTAAAAAAATATACTTAAAAGGCGAAACTTACGAGTAGCGTCGAAAATTATCTTGTTGACAAAATTTTTAGTAATGAAGCATTTAAATATATGAAAAAGGAAAACTACCAAGGTTTCCTGTCGGTTTGTTTCCGAACAAATGGTAAATTAATTTACTATAACTGTGTTTGACGATCCATAAATACTTGTAAAAGTTAATATAGATTAATAAATAATTAAATATTAGTCTGGATAAATACAAAAGCCCTAATCGTATGACCTTAACCGAAGCACTTAACGAAACTAGGGATTAGTATAGCATTTTCTACAATTAATTTACAAGTTCTAGATCTAATCTAAATATTTAGATGCAATCATATTTTCAATGCTTAAAATGGATTATTATTCTATGAGTAAATAGAGATATTCACGATTGTTTGAATAGCTGTAGGCTAATACCTACATAGCGTAGAATCTTGCTTGTTTCCTGAATGTGATAGGCGTCTAGTCTATATAGAGATAATCCAGTCGAGAGTTAAGAGATCCGCTTCTTTTGAAATCTCTTGTCGAATTAGTTTTTGGTTTTTAGTATCATTTACTTACCCAAGTCCATCTTTCTAAATGAGGCTACATCACTTGGCCATTCCTAATACTTTTCTTACTAGTTTTTAATCACCATATTTTTTTTACTATGATATATTAGACCACGAGAGACACATAGTTTTTGTATTCCGTTAGTCTCGCTCTACTATTGTTCTATGAATTAAGACTCTATTTGCCAATAATTTCTAAAAAATTTTCAAAATACTTGCAACATGTAAACTAGTTTTGGAAACGTTTTTTTATTTAATGTGGCATCAGATATATATTCAAATAATATTGATATAAGCATTGTAGATAAAAACATTATTATCTTGTAGATGTAAATACGATATCACGGTTTAATATGTAATAAATTATCTAACATGCAGTCATTTGGATTATTGGATTATTTATTTTGGATAAAATATTATTACGTGACTACTGCAAACTCAGTGTCATTTAACTAAAATATACTTAATTAATTACTTGCGTCTTAAATTTGTTATTAATAAATATTCATTTATTACTCATCTTATGTTTTGTTCATCGCTGTTATTTTTTATAAAAAAACACTCAGAATCGTCAATACATTTGCGATAATATAATGGTTCTAGTATTTTCTTAACGCGACCTCATCTTAATCTATAATATAAATCGCACAGGTATTATAATCATCAACGTAAATAAATCCTCTTGGCGACCTTGTACATTTTTGTGCAAATCAGTCATACAATACATCCCCCCCGATGACATCACTTAAATTTGTCTTGCTGCTGTTTTTCTTAACCAAAAATATAACAGGAAATGTTTCTTTGCCATTGTTCCAAATTCGTTGGCTGAATCTTGAATTACTCTATTATTATCGCAAACACAAAAGACCTTAGTAACTTCTATTAAGTTCTCAATGTTTTTCAAGTTAAGTACTAACAATCTGATGTTGAAATTATTTTGATGCTTAATTTCAAGGATATAACATAAGAAAGAAATGAATGATATAGTTTCGTCAATTTGCATGAAACATATTCATATCATAGTAAGTAACTTCGATTAGTCACAGTAAGTCAACACCTTTCAAATGAAAGATTTTTTAAAATAGGTGCAGAGTTTCCGGAGATTACTTGGTTACGATAATCTCCGGTATTACGGTAAATAATAAACTTACAAAATCCGCTCTTTCTCTCTTTCTTTTTAAAATTATTAGTGATTTGTCATCAATAAAATCTGTTCATAGCCTAGTCACGTGACGACATGACGGTTTACGGTTTATAGTTTATACACAGACTCCTGTAATATTTACCTACTGAATGTTCATTCTTTTAACTGATTCTAGATAGTTACCGTGTTTTACCAATATATTTTTTTCTATTCAATAATACACCAATTACGTCAATAAGCTGTTATAACGTGCTTTCGCCAGGATAACTAAACTCTAAATATTACTTAACACCTGCTGCAGACTGTGTCCTATATAACTCGCGTCCCCTACTCAATATGAAGTTACCTTGATTAACTCAACGACCCTACGCTTGCAAACGAATGAATAGGCACACACGCATACAAAATTGTGTAAACATAGACTTTGTTATGGAGAACATTTCTTCAATTATATTAATAACTAGCCGTTGCAATTGTATTCTTATGTCTAAATTTTTGCGATGGGCAAATTTAAAGGCTGTACATGCACTTGATTTATTTATAGAGCCAACATTTACCTATTCAGTTCTGTAAATGATAGTGAAAATTGCATTAAAATTCGTTGCATAGTCTAATATAATAGACAGACAAATATATGGACGCAAAAGTGATATAATTTTAAAGATCATATACCATTACACACAAAATCGCCCCATAAAAATTGACCATCAAAGCATTAACTATAGCAATTTAGCTCTCTAAAATTGTTTTGGATAACTAATCTAATGCTGTCTGTTTGGAAGACACAATACTCCCTTCTGTTTGTTGGTTATATGCAACGCATGTTCGTAATGACATTTGGCACCGATCACACCATTGAATGGGTCCACGGCTTCACACTCGATTGCCAGAATTCCTATTTTTAACTACCACATCACCAAGTTTAAAGATACATTTCAAAATGGACCTTATCTTCTCCCCCATTGGAATCATCGTTGTCTTAAATTACAGAAAACCTAATTTTGTTTTCATTAGACACTTTCACACGTGCCTTTTGTATTTACGATTTACTGATGTTTCGATAGTTATCGACATGGACCGGATTTTGGATTTCTTCTGTTTAAGATTTCGCACCGTGAGTTACTTTGTGTTTGACATTGACTTCGTTGACATCGAACTTGTCATCTTTTTCGATTCAGAAAACTTTAAAATTTGCTTCTTCATATTATCGTTTTGTAAACATTGTTACATCATCTACGTAACAGTCGTTCTCTATTGCGAAATTGGCATTTACATTACAACCAGCTTTTGTTTTCATAACATGAATGAACGGTTCATGCCTTTCAGTATTTATTACCTGTATAAACATATTGTAATCCTATATGGGTATAAAGTCACGAAGTGATAAATTAGTACGTATATGTTACATAGTAGCCAAGTCTTTGTACGCATAAAGTGTTACTAGTTCATGCGTCCTTCCACAGTAATTAAATTTTCAACTAACAAACAAAGTTGTATTGTAGATATTTTATATTGGTTTCAATATTAAAATTTTCTTCATTACGCCGAATATATTTTTTGATTATATGTATATTATACATTTACAAAGCAGTAGGTAGGTATAGCGTTTGTTTAAAAAGACAACTTACTGGCCAGTATTTGAGAATATTTTTTTATGGCTTTATCTTCAATTCGACTGACTGATTTGACTACAAACCTTTACGATAATAGAAAATTAAAAAAAAAATTCCGAATGACGCTAGTCGCCATACATATTAACAATAATAAATTCCTATATGTAACTCAGTCTAACTTGTTGATAACAGCTAAAGTTGATAACTTTACCAAATTATTCACGCTCAGAAATACAAAAGACATTTTATGATAAATATAGCTATAGCTATAGGCAAGTCTGAAATTACAAATTGGAACTTTAAAAATTAGAATTAATTTTGCAATTTTCACACCGTTCTATTCTTTAAAAACTTTACTTCAAATCTCTACCTGTTTTGTTCACTAATTAACTAGTTTGTAAATACATTTTATGTCTTTTCTTCATGTATGATGTAGTTATCATTAATCCAGTAATACATTGGATAAGTTTATTGCGTGTTATTGTTTCAATTAGAAGCCATTTAAGCGAGGTCGACGACATTAGGTACGTTGAAAGCGTTCATACATCTATTGCATTGAGTTTTATTGCCAAAAATGAACGTGCAATTTTCAATTCAAGGTTCAAACGTTTTTATACTGTCATATGTGGGTTTTTAAATTTGTTTACCTGTCATTGCATCAAGGTCGTCTGTTTGGTGAATTACACGTGGATACATTGTTTAGTATTATGTTAAACATATATTAACATATACAGTGTTTTTGTTGTGAATAAAAATTGTGTTACGATCAGTTATATACATATTTTTCTTTCACTAAGAGTCACAAACAATTATTCGTGACGGTTGCAATTACTTGTATTTTTGAAAAACTTATATAAATAAGAGTACTTGTGAAAAATCACGCTATAAAATCCAACGCGTTTTTATAGTAAAAACACAAGCAAAATACTACTCGGCTTCTATATATAATTTCATATCATGATTATAATCTTTCCATTATACATTTCTGTATTTCTGCCAAATTTCTTAGATGATTTCAAGTCATTGACCCAATAAAAGGGCTGAGACAGATTTATTATTCTTATAGATCGAAAGAGCCATGAACGAGCGTAAAAACAAACACCCATTTTGTTATAATAATATATTAGTTATTATTTTAAGGAACTTATAAATGAGATTTGAAAAGAAATCACTCTTTTTTTTATTATATTTATCAAATCCAGACTGACCTGTCAATCATTTGCAAATTGCTTTATTAGATAGGTACCTACAGTCTCTGCTGAAATAAACAAATACTATTTCGGACAAACCTATATCCGTACTAATCTGTACTTCCGTACTAATATTATAAATGCGAAAGTATATTTGGATGTATGTATGTATGAATGTATGGATGTTTGTAACTCTTTCACACAAAACTACTGAACCGATCACCATGAAATTTTACATACACGTTGTCTGGGACACCAGATAGGACATAGGGTACCTTTCATCGTTCAACGCGAACGAAGTCGCGGGCACCAGCTACTTATGTATATGTTATTAGACTGTCCGCCTACACACAATCTAATTAATGAATTAGCTTCTTTAAGTCACCCAATCTCTCGACATTCAACGCTCTGAATCACTAATTCGTCGTTTTCTTTCAAAACATTTCCAAAACTAACAAAATACTATTTTGTTATATCGACAAAAATAAACAGTGTTTACGATTATGGAATATCCACTTCCTGAACTTCGTGTCAATTCACAGATGTTGTCAGAAACATTTAAGTTTTAAAGATTAAGACAGGACAAAGTAGATGATTTCCATTTTACTACTTAAATATTTTTCTATCGACGTTCAAACTACTGTGAAGAAAAGTCTACATAATAATATGATACTAAGTAATTAAATGTGTATCGACAGACATTTTTTAAACACGTATGTCCACGGAGTTACATATCTAAGATTTATTATCTATTAATCTCTCTAGAATCTATCATGGAAAATATCATCAAAATCGGTTTAATGGTAAAGCTGTAGCAATTAGAATGAATTCGATGTCTTTAGTTAGAGAATTGTAATCAATTAAGTAGGTATTTTAAAAATAATTATATAACAAGTTATTTTTAAAAATAAATCGTTGAAACTGTTAAACTTTTTACCGGTTTAATACGCTACATTATTTGCTGATTTTTTAAAGTCGAACCGAAAGTAGGCACATAATTGATTTTATGCGGAAAACATCATTTCCCCACACTTACTCTGTCGGCTGTGGTATATCTGCGTGAAAACTCACGAATATATTCCATAAAGTTTTAGCTTTTTTACTAAACATTGTGTTACTTTTAAATTAAACTCTAAAGCCTCTATAGTACATTATGTATATACATAGATAAAATATGTAGGTATTCGTGTTTGAGCAGCTTTCGACCGCACCGGCACCGCGCCGCCGTAAGATGCGCGCGCATCCTTCTCATAACCCAGTTTTTCCTCTATTGAATAAGCAAAGTCACATAACCTCAAAAACTAGCCTCAAACAGCTGTTTCCTTCGCCGTCTTTTGAAACTATCTAGCTTTTCAATAGATGAAATAATAGCTAAAAACAATCGCGTTAGTCGGCGTCGTCCTCTCGCCCGACGCCATTACGAAATGGCTTAAATATAGACATTATTTTTTTCGATTTACGGCTTTCATTCAGTTTTTCGACTGTACGCCAGTCAGCTGTGTTCTTCTTTCGAACTCTTTCTTTTATCAAAATTTGTTTTATAAAGTGTTATTATTGTAGCAATACGGTTTTTTTTAATTAATGTTTTACCGCTTTTCAAATAAGGTTGCATTTTAAACGTTAATTTTTTTTTTAATATTTTTTTTTACTATGCGTAAAAGATTAAGTGTTTTGTGAACTATGAACGTGATTATGTTTT
Source organism: Synanthedon myopaeformis (assembly GCA_944738685.1). Taxonomy (NCBI): domain Eukaryota; kingdom Metazoa; phylum Arthropoda; class Insecta; order Lepidoptera; family Sesiidae; genus Synanthedon; species Synanthedon myopaeformis. The sequence goes on along the minus strand of OX122936.1, from coordinate 1,750,165 downwards.
AAGTTGAATTTGTGAAATATTGTGATAAAAAAATGGAGGAGTACGAGTATGACTTCGCGTACGAGTGTCGGGTTCGTAATGTTATTATTTATGACCTTATATTATTTTTGTATTAAGTATTTTATGTATTATTTAGAAGAAACAGAGCACACTGCGTTCTGCATTTATAAACTAGAGTATTTCAAACTTATCTCTTGCCTATAACAGCACTTATGCTGTCCTGTTTCATTGATGCTAAATTCCATTCACCTATCCGAAACTTAACCCTTTATAGTATCAAATTCGGCAGTGCACTTGCATCCTTCCTTGCGTTGGTTGGGTTTATAGGCGACGGTAGCCATCTACCATCAAGTGGACCGCCTGTCTGTAATATTAAACTTGTAGAAACCCGCCTTTGCGCGGATGCAATTTTTTTTGTATATTATATTTACAAAACTTCCTCGTTCATCGTTATTTCCATTAATGAAAACCGTATCAAAATCGATTGCGTGGCTTAAAAAAAGTTAGCGGAGAAACTGTTAATTAATAGAAGAATACAACGCAATACTCACATATACTGTAGGTTGTATTCTTCGTATTTTATTAAAATACTAGCGACCTGCTCCCGGCTTCGCCCGGGGTGTAATTTTTATATATTAAACTCTCCGTTATACATCCCCGTTTATCCCTCTTTCCATAAGTGAAATCCAAATTAAAATCGATCCACCCGTTCTCGAGTTTTTGAAGCAATATACAAACCAACTTAACATTTTTATGTATAAAGATTGGATTCAACGAAATATCGAGTCTCCGATGGATTGAACTGAAAAGTTCAAGAAAACTTAATAATTTATACTGAACCAAAGATAAGTTTAATAATAAAAAGGTCGCATTTATTGAGTTTTCATTAAAAACAATAATTTTCTCTTTCAGCGTCTCGTGGAAGCGATGGCGCCGCGGTCCGCTCGGTCGTTCCGTCAGGAGTTCAACATGCAGGACTTGGCAACTACGACAGAGCACACTTATACTACGCATTACACCTCGGAACAGTAAGTCACTTCCTATTTTTAATAGTAATATGTTAGATGGAGATTAATTGATACACTTTTCGGCTCTTCTCGGCAATGCTCGGTTCTCATCAGGCTCAGCTACACTCGGTCCTGTCGTGACCAACACGTCGTATCGCCTATTACTTTTTTTTTCATAGCCTTTTTTTGACTCAATTTTTCTTTTTGCCCTTCTTCCAGGGGGTCATAATTTGTGTTAAATAGCATAAAGAATTGTGCTATGAAAGCATTGCAATGATTTGTTAAATATTTTTCAGATACGTTAGAACTTCGCATACAACAGAGCTAGAAGGTCACACGCCAATCAGATCAATGGCCAATGGCAAACTAGGCTCGCCTAACTATGTAACAAAAACAATAATCACAGACGATGACCGACCTGACATAAGGAATCTCAAACGGGTCCACAAAATGTATGAGGGACCTAATATAATTGAATCCAAGGGTATAGTACATCCAGAAACAAGAGAGATTTTGACTGTAGGTCAAGCTATAAGTATGAGAATACTCGATGTCAGAACGGGTAGATTACTCTCCTCTCCCGACACAAGACAGACTATGACGATAGACCAAGCGGCTAAAGAAGGTCTTATAGATCCAAAATTAGCTGCAAGGTTGACAGGACCCTGTGGAATGACGGAAGATGGAAACGAAGTCACATTACTGGAAGCAATACAACGTGAACTCTACGACGCGGAACAGGGATTCACAGATCCAGCTGAGAAGAGAATCAAGGTAACTGTAGAGGGTGATGCGCCAAGCGCACAAGGAATGAGTATCTCTGACGCACTGAATAGGGGACAAGTTGATTTACAAAGAGGTCTCTATGTGATGCCAAATGGGACATTTATCTCAATAGCTGAAGCGTATCAAAGAGGTTTCCTAATATACAATGAGATTATCAAAATAAAATCGAGCGCCTTGTCTTTATCCGACGCGATCAGTCACGATTTAGTAGATAATAACGGTTGGATTTTGGATAGAAACTCGGGCGACAGGTTCCAATTAGATGTTGCCATAAATAATGATCTTATTAACCCAGACGTTAGGGAAATTGTTGATCCGAAAGGTGATACGAAGGTAACGCTTGCTGAAGCAATAAACAAAAATATTATAAACACTAAACACTCTAAATATGTACACAATATTACAAAAGAAAAAATGTCCTTCAAAGATGCGGCAAACAAACGTTACATCTGTAAGCCTATGACGCTTAAAGATGTGTGTGACAATAATTTGATGACAAATGATGGTAAGATATTATCTCCAACAAATAAAACTCAACTTAACATTTTACAATCAATTTCGGTCGGTGTTCTTGATAGTGATAGCGTGAAATGTGTAACCGATACAACTACAGGTCAACTTCTCACGCTTTCTGAGGCGTTGGCCGCTCGAATTATTCTCCCAGACAGTAAATTTCGCGATAATCTGACAGGAGAAATCTGCAGTATACCAGAGGCTGTAGACCGTGGTCTTATTACATCTGTTTCACAGCGATCTATATTTGACATCGACGGTTTTAGGGATCCGAAAACCGGTGAATTCGTGTCCTTTAATGTTGCCTTAAGTAAAAGTTATTTAGTTTACAGAAATGGCGAAACTTTTCTTCGATCAGAGAGCGGTGATTTAGTATTTTTAGATGATTGCACAAAAGTGTCAATCATCCGGCCCGAGGTTTTAGAAATGTTTAATCGTAAAATAGGCATTTACGAAAATGGAAAAGAAATTAACGTATTAGACGCAGTATTCAAAAATATTCTTGACCCCAAATCAGGTTACTTATTAGACGCAGCTACTAAAAAACCTATTCCTTTTAATAAAGCTGTAGAAATTAACATGATTACACCGGAAGGTGCCGCGTTATTAAATTCTCTTCTAAACATTACTCTTACATTGCAAACTGTAACTAAGACAGTTAAACGTTACGTTACAGTATCAAACACAAGCAATGTTCAAAGGTCTGAAGCGGTTATTACATTTGCAGAAGCAGTAAGACGCGGTCTTATTGATGAAAACACTCAGACCTTCACTGATCCCAATACTGGAACTGTGTTTCCAATACAACAAGCTCTCGACGAAGGATTAATAGCCGTAGAAAAAGATGAATCGCGCGTCGTACGCGTTGCTGATCGTATTGATAATAAAGATTTGATACCCGGTCAAGTTGTCGAACTTAAAATCACCAAAAAGTCATTTTTCAAAGACTTACCAGGCAGTCCAGAAAGTAAAGTGCAATTTGATAGTAGGCCAGAAACAGTCAAGAGCCCTGAATATACTACACGAGAAACATTATCCCCGCGTGAAGGGTTAATGAAAGAAATTAGAACTATTTCTTCTAAATCAGTAGTTTCTGAGCCGTCAATTACATCATTGACAATTAAGAAAAATACTATTGAATTGCCACGAGGTGGATGGACACTAAATGAAGCTATACAACAGAATCTCTTTGATCCTGTCAAAGGCGTATTCTCTATACCCGGTACTGATAGAGTCCTCGATCTCGATGAAGCGGTCAAAATGAATATTATCAATCCAAATTCTGCGAAAGTAGTTGATCCTAAATCTAAAAAAGAGATCTCTTTAGATTATGCTTTAAAGTCGCGTATATTAGATAACACCGGACATTATAAAAAAACCACTGGAACTCTCACTATGAGGGAAGCTATAGAGCGAAAATTTGTAATTTTTGTTCACTTATCTACCTCCACATCCTCACAAAAGATAATAACCATAACGTCGGTAGCGGGCATGCCTGATAAAATGGAAATATCTGAAATTCATGATACTCCACAAGAATTGTCATCAGAAGAACAGACCGCTTTAGAACCACTGCAAGTTGCACCAGGGATAATTTACGATCCTGCTACAGCATTAGTATTGACAACAACATCCGGTGAATCCAAAAATATTTTAGAAGCAGTCGAACGTGGTATAGTTCCCTCTGATACAGTTCACGTTCTTGACCCTAAAACTAATAAACAGATCACGCTTAAACAGGCTTTAGATCAGGGTATCATTAATAAAACGGGAGATTACAAAGATAAATCTGGTAGAAAAATAAGCTTGGCAGACGCTGCCAAAGTTGGTCTTGTAACAGTTGTAGGAGCACCGTTAGTAGCAGCATCTAAAATTATACAGGTAGTTAAAAGTACTATGGTAGTAGATCCACACACAGGTGAGAAATTACCAATGGAAGTAGCATACGAAAGAGGATTAGTTGACCCTGTTACATACAGTCAGTATGAGGAATCTGTTAGGGACAAAACGCCAGACGGGGATAAAATTCCAGTTTCAAGTAAAGTCACCGTTTCTCAAACTACAACTAAGCCAGTTTCCGTAGGTGCAGCAGTGTCTGAAGGCTTTATAACTGTAGAATCGATACAAAATAGCTTATCTGTCGATAATAGAAAAGTGATTGAAACTGTTCCTAAAGATAAATCGGTACACCCAATTGATTTTATACAAGTTACTAAGAAACATACACTTACACAACCTAAATATAAAATTAACATACCTAAAGAATCGAGAGTGGATACCAAAATACTTGACACAAAGCCGTTAGTCTTACAAAAACTACGTAAACGGATAGTCACACCACTCGAAGCTCTTGAAAAAGGATTAATTGATAAACAAACGGCTGAAGTATTGGAAAGCGTTAAAGTTCATAAGAATAATGATGGTACTCCGCTGACATTAGAAAATGCTATTGAACGTGGTTTAATTGACGATAATAAGGGTAAAATAGTAGATCCAGTTCGCAGAGATACCATTACTATTAAGGAAGCCTTGGTAAGAGGTATATTAGATCCCGAAGGTCAAGATGAGGTATTAATTCCTCTAGCTAAGAGCCTTTCTATACCGCAAGTTTTAGAACGAGCTTTGTTAGATCCAGTTACTGGAAAAATAATTCATCCTGAAACTGGCAGTAAGTTGACTTTGAGGGAAGCTATAATTTGTGATATCGTTGATCCTTTGTCGAGTGTAAACATAGCTCCTTCTAAAACCATAACTTTGGCTGAAGCTATACAGAGAGACGTAGTTGACAATGAGAAGAATATAGTAAAAACAAATGATGGACCACTTGATTTGGTATCTGCTGTAAATATGCAGGTATTCCCCGAAACAGAAGACGTGAAGCCAATAGAAAACATTCCTCCGGCTGCAATGACATTAACTGTTGCTCTGAAATATAACGTCATCAACCCTAACACTGGAGACATGGTTCATCCTCTCACTGGCGATATAATCTCAGTAGAAGAAGCCATTAAAAACGATATGATAATGTCCATTCCGTACCCACAAACACCTGAGACTATAACTTTAGAAGACGCTCTTGATAAGGGTGTGATAAATTTAAAAGAAGCAACTTTTACTGATCCTAATACAAAAGAAACTTTACCTATAGAAAAAGCTATGGAACAAGGCCTGTTAGCAGTTAAACCTAACATAGAAGCTATGGAAACGAGTGGTGTAGTAACAACTATTACAGAAACCTTTACTTCACAGCACACAATTACTACTAAAATGATTGAACTTCTAGCTGATTATGTCCTAGTGAGTGCTAATGAAGTAAGGAATTCAAAAACTGGTGAAATTATTTCCATGGATGAAGCTCGTCGTCAGGGTATAGTTAGAGATGAACAAACTAGCAAAGAGCAATTTCTTACAAATGACACTAATATTAGTTTTGAGGATGCACTTCACTTGGGATATATTAATATTCAAGAAGGTACCTTTACCCATCCTAAAACCGGCGAGACGGTGTCCATTTCTGATGCAGTTAGTAGTGGGTTGTTAAATACGGAGGTTCGTCCAGAATCTGATCAATTAAGCAAAGAAAAGAAAGAATTAGAAATGCTTGACCTTAATGAAGCTTTTGATCTTTTATTTGATGAAAAAACACAGAAATTCAGAGATCCCAAGTCACCTAACAAAGTTCTAACTTTGAAAGAAGCTCTCAATAAGAAGATTATCAATCCCGAGTCTGTCATATTCAACGTAGAAACCGCAAAACCGGTCACACTGCAAGAAGCGGTAGATACGGGATTAGTTGACAAGAAGACTGGAAAACTTAAAGAACCTAAAACCGGCAAATCGATTGATGTTAAAAATGCCGCAAAAATGGGCTTAATTGCTGTAGTCGCTGCTCCCGCATTAGCCGGTCTTGCCGTCGTACAAGGTGCGAAGGCATTAACCAGTAAAATTATCAAGTCTAAACAAGAAAACACTAATGTAACGGAAATTCTTAGCCCCGTTACTCAAGAAAAAAGCACAAGAGAAATTATTGCAAAACCAATTAAGGACGAAGAATCGAAACACAAAAGTGACAATATAGTAAAAACATTGAAAAAATTGGAGCCTGTTAATAAACATGATCAAATTGTAGGATCTGATCTTAAACCTGCAGAGGAAGCTATCACGAAAATTTCTACAAAAACAGTTGTCACAGAAGACATCAGTCATATATCTTCTGAACAGCTAAAAGTTCCACCTCGTAAAGAATTATTAAAACCAAATGACACATCATCTACAGTTGTTGAGAAGTCTATAACCTATAACACAGAACCGGCATTAATTGACAAATCAGTTACAAAGGAAACATCGGAAACTCATTATATAGTTGAAGAGCCTTCACAAGTAAAAGAAAGTAAAACCATTGTTATTGAAAAGAAATCAGTCGTTTTCGACAAAGAGGACATATCTTCACATAATTTGACTAAGGATGATGAGGTTCCTGAACAATTAGCCGAAAATAGAGAGTTCGTGAGCGCACCGGTAAGACAAGAATTCCGCCAGATTACACCAGAAGGTGATGAAATTATAACTATAGTTAAAACAGTTGTTTCTGAACCGACTGAGCATGTTACTGAACATACCAGCACTGTTGTAACCACTAAATCATCTAAATTAACAACTATTGAAGTAAGTAAGAATGAATCTACTTCGTACCATGTCGTGACTGAAGAAATCAGTGGTCCACAAAATGCCAGCGAGACCACTGTGGAAAATTATCAGATACATTTTACAGAATCGCCTGAAAAGATTACTGAAAAGCCGTCTAATACTACACCAGACGTTAAAGATCTTAAAGAACAAACACCGACTGTATCTACACAAATGATAGAAATACCTCCCGAAAAGAACCTTTTAAATAAGAAATTTGTCCAGGAAGGCACTGTAGAAAGAGTGGACGGTGAAATAGCTCCGCAATGCGTATCACCACCGCAGGACAGTTCTTTGAAAGTAATCAAAGAGTCCGTTAAACCTGTTGAAGTATCACCTGGAGTAATATATGATCCAAACACTGCAATTATAATTTCGACCACATCGGGAATAACAGATGATATTCTCGAAGCCGTTGATAAGGGTATCGTACCCTCTGAATCAGTCCAAATACTGGACCCAAAAACAGATAAACAGATAATTTTGAGCGAAGCTGTAAACACAGGGTTGGTGGATATGAAAACAGGTAAAATCAAAGACAAATCAGGAAAAACCTTTAGTTTTTCAGATGCAGCTAAAATGGGTCTTGTAGCTATTGTAGGAGCTCCTATTTTGGCGGCAACTAAAGTCGTTGAAGTGGTGAAAAATGCTGTTGTCGATCCTAAAAGTGGTAAAATTGTTCCATTAGAAAAGGCTCCAGAACGAGCTGTGATTGATGCCAATTTGACCGTTGAAAAGATTACAAAACTGGCGTCTAAAGAGTTCGACCCTGTCACGGGTAACATATCAATTTCTGAATCACAGACTCTTCCTGTCGATAACGTGCCTTCTAAAGATGCGGATACTACTAAACACGAAGTCGTACATCATGAATCCACCACAACTACGAATCTTCCCGTTCATACGATAACTAAAACTACACAAATCAAACCCGTCACTTCGGAGAGCACTACTACCACAGTCGAACATAAAGTATTAGGCGTTCAAGTAACTACTCATACAACAACGACAACTGATGTTAAAAGCATTTCAGCGTCACTTTTAGATGCCGAAAGGCAACCTTTAAGAAGCATTGAGGAAATTACAGAAATGAATGTTACCAAAATGAAATCAGAACCCGTAAAAGTTCTATATGAAAATATTCCTTTATTAGATGCAATCGAACAAGGCAAAATTGAACCGAAAGTATGTAGGATTATTATTAATGGAGTCGAATCTCCTTTAACAGTACAAGATTCACTAGAGCAAGAACAAATAAGCCGATTCACACATGTTAATGTTATTTCCAAGAACTGTGTGGTAGTAATAGAGATGAAGCCCAAATATAGAATTGCCATTTCGCAACGAATTTCTCCTGAAGAACTTTCAGAAATGGGTGTATATGATATCGAAAAACAGATATTTATAAATCCAGAGACTGGTGTTAAAATATCTTTTGAAGAACTTGTATATGGCCTTCAAATATTTGATCCAGAATCGATATTAGTAAAGGACTTAAGTTCCAATTTAGATAATTACATTCCATTTGAAGAGGCAATTGCAAGACCTATTATTGACAAAACTACCGGACATATGGTCAATCCTAAATCCGGAAAACAAGTGCCATTTTTAGAATGCCTCCAAATAGGCTGGATAGTCGAAAGACCAGAAGATGTTGCTGTTCCTGAACAAGTAACGATTGAGACCGCTCTGGAAAAAGGTCTATATAATCCTAAAACGGGGGAAATTCATGATATCAATACGGGTGCACTTGTATCCATTTCAGATGCTGTTGAAACAGGCCTCGTCGATCATGAGTCTCTTTTAATTAACGTTCCAGGTCTAAAGGAAAGTATTCCTTTGTCTGATGCAATTGAACATGGTTTGATTGAAATTCGCGATGGTGTCATAATTATAATAGAGACACAGGAAATAATTGAAATATCGGTAGCATTCCAACATGGCATAATAAAAGTAATACGAAGGCCTGTTTCAATTGAATCTGTAATTAAAAATGATTTGTATGAACCAAAAACTGGAAAAATTAAAGATACAGTTACAAATCAGTTAGTTACAGTCAAAGATGCTGTCGATAGGCAAATTGTACATCCAACTATTTCTGAAATCAAAGACACGTCTTTAGAGAAATTTGTGCCTCTCTCAGAAGCCCTCACTACTAATCTGGTAAACCCTCAAACTGGTAAAATTATAGATAAAAAGACTGGTAAAAACATTCCATTAGATGATGCATTAAAGAAGGGTCTAGTTGCTACAAAGTCGGTTACGTACTCTTTATTCGATATTATTGAATTAGGTTATTACTCGTCAGAAAGTTGTAAAGTTTTGGATCCAAAAACTGGAAATACTATCACTTTAAGTAGAGCTATTGAAGAGAAGCTTGTTGATCCATCTAATGTAAAGATTAAAGATGACAAAGCTGAAGCCGTGGTGCCTTTCGAACAGGCTGTCAAATCTGGCCTAATAGATATAGAAAAAGGTGTAATAACAACTCCACTTTTGAACCTTAAAGACGCTAGCGAAAAAGGTTATTTGCTCAGAGACATGAAACCATGGACTTTACAAGAAGGTTTAGTTCAAGGGTTCTATAATCCAGACACAGGTCTCCTAACTATTAAGGACGTTACTATGACATTAGAAGACTCAATAAATATCGGTAACATAAATCCCGAAGCGCTTACTGTCAGAAACTCTGTTACGGGTGAAATCATTTCGCTAGCGGATGCGATAAAAGTAGGTATTATTGATTCAAAGGAAGGTATAGTTAGGGATCCAATACACGGTGACAAGATATCTCTTACAGATGCTTCTGAACGAGGTCTCATTGTACCTGCTAAACGTAAACTCAGCTTACCTGAAGCTGTATTCAAAGGTTTTTACGATCCAAAAACTGGCAAATTTTCTCATCCACAATGTAAAGAAAAAATACCAACTGATAGAGCGATTAAAAAGCGCATGATAGATCCTCAGTCTACCTTAGTACACATTGCTGGGAAAGTTATACCTTTCGAATTCGCTGTTGACAAAGGCATTGTCGATGGCAGGACAGGTACAATATTGCTAGGCGAAGATAGAATTGATTTCCGTGAAGCATTCGAAAGAGGTATATTAGTCGAAGTTCGAAAACCTCTTTCTCTTGTAGAAGCTATTGAAAAGGGTATTTACAACGAAATTTCTGGTCTATTTTTGGACCCACAAAGTGGCAAGAGATACACACTAGCTGAAGCTATAAAAAAGAATCTGATCGACCCTCATTCCGTACATGTTCAAGATAACAGATTAGGCAAGTGGGATAAGATTACTATTCCGGAGTCCTTAGAAACAGGCGTTATCGACAATAAAACAGGCAAAATTAGGAACATAAATAATGATAATGAAGAGATTAACCTTCGCGAAGCTTTCGAAATAGGTCTTCTTGTTGATAGTAAGGCGCCCATTAGTTTGCAAAGAGCCTTACATCAGGGCTTATATGATGATGCTACTGGAAAAATAATCGATCCTACAACTAGTCGCAAAATAACACTACATGAAGCAATTAGAAAGTCAATCATTACGCCTAAATATCTTTGCTATTTCGATAAAAAGTCAGAGAAACCTTTGACTTTGGCTGAATGTTTCCGAAGTGAAATTATTGATAGATGTAGTGGTAAATTCCACGAACCTTGTTCAGATGTGCAAATACCACTTTCTGAAGCAATGAGTTTAGGCCTCATAGTAGATATAGAGAGTGCTGGATTTACACTATACGAGACCTTAGCTATGAATATGTATGATATTACTGAACTGGCATTTGTACACCCACTTAGTGAAAGAAAAATCTCTCTAAAAACTGCCATTAACGAAGAATTAATTAATCCCGAGAGTTCTCTCGTCAAAAGCATGCCCAGTAATAAATATATAAAGTTAGAAGAAGCAATAAAGAGTGGTATTATCGATGATAACAACAGCGTATACATTTTACCGAATGGAAATCAAATTAATTTACTAGATGCGAAACACCGCGGTCTTATCGTAACAACCAAGAGGAACTTAAGTTTAGAGGAAATAATTCGTAACGGTCTATTTAAAGCCGATAATGGTAAAATTGTAGATCCAAGCTTAAATGAGTTTATGGATATAAATAAGGCTATAGAAACCAGTCTTTTGAATCCTGACCTTACAGTAGTTAAAGATAGTTTTGCAAACAGGTTTAATCCACTTCGTTTTGCAATCAAACAGGGTGACGTAGATGTTGCAAAAGGTAGAGTCCTCGACACTAAAGCAAAAAGGACTTACAGCTTAGATATTGGATTTGATAAAGGTCTCCTAATAACAGTAATTCAACCCATTACGTCCCACACTATAGCTAAACGGTATATGGCAGATTCTACTTCATCACCAGAACCAGTCTTAAGACAGTTTACATTAGACGAAGCTATAAAATACGAATTCATCGATCCCGACACCGCCGTAGTTAAAGATCCTCACAAAAACAAGTACATTCCATTAAAATTAGCTCTAGTCGAGGGTATTGTTGATAAAAATGTTAAAGGATCGTTTGATTCACAAAACAGATCGCGCGCTCTTTGCTTCCTCTTTGAAAATGGTCTTATTGTGTACGTCCGCGAGCCTCTAACGTTTGAGCAAGCGATAGAGCTCGGTCATTTAAACCTTGCCACCGCTCGATTTTCTGATCCACATTCCAATGAATCGTTAACAATAAGAGACGCGACCACATCGGGCCACATAGATCCGGACACGGCGCTTATAAAAGATAATCTCAAGAAAAGGCTTGTTAAGCTACCCGAGGCATTCCGCAAAGGCCTCATGGATCCCGAGAAAGGAAATATTTTAGATACGGAGACCTCTAAATTGAATACCTTACCTCTCGCGATAGACAGCGGTCTTCTAATGACACCCAAGAAGAGCTTCAGCTTGATAGAGACTTTAGATTTCGGCATATACAATCCTACAACAGGAGCATTGAATGATCCCTTCATAACAACAAGCGTCATAGATAGAAAGAGACTGAATTTAGGCGAAGCCATCAAACAGGGAATCGTTGATCCGTCAAGCACTGTTGTCAAAGAACCTGAAACTGGAAAGATATGGCCATTGGTTCAGGCGATAGATGAGAAATTGATCGATCCAGTTGAAGGCAGACTGATTGTGGATCCTAAAAAATCCATCAGTCTTGACTTGGTTAAAGCTCTAAAGAAGGGTTACTTGCTGCCAGCAGAAACGAGGGTAAGTTTGAAATGTTTTTACTTAGATTTTTTGCTTTCATCAACAAAAGGTGTTGCTTTACATTTTCCTGTTTCTACTCAAGGTGAATTTCTATCATCTCTAAAGCGTTTGGCTTGTGACATTGGCATGGCGCGACACATTCATGACCTTTCAGTGTCGATTGGGCTACAAATTTTTTACTGTCACAGTTTTAATGGTGTACACTAAACATTATAATCTTTGAAAATACAGAATTAGGGAGATTAATTTTAGACTTATTCACAGTAACGCTTCACACAGTATTTAAATAAAATGTAGCCATTAGGTTTAATTACGCTTATAGTATAGAGATCACACTATAAAAAACATGTTATGTTCTTAGAAAATATATATATAGCTATATTTCAGTGTTGTCCTTAGATGCTTAAGTTAGTTTAAAGCGCTCTATACAATTGTCAGCTTTTCATTTTCATTAAAAAAAAAAAAAAAAACGCACAAAAATAAGAAGTAATTAGTGAATATTTGAGAAAATATCACCAATTATTTCTTTTACGAGTCTTTTATGATTTCTTTTTGCTTTTAATTTAAAAAAAAAAAAAAACAAAAAAACCAATAGAAGAAAACTTTTCCGACATTTATTTAAACAGATAAAAGAATACTTATCATTATTAATTTTATCATTCAATTCTAGTGGTAGAGAGATGTCAAAATGGGAAAGCGATGAATTGTGTAGCCGAACGACTTTATGCTTTTATCCACAATGTATTAAGGCTCGATATATGTTGTTTTTTATTTCCAGCCGTTGCCTGCGATGCTAAGAACCCCTTTTGAGCTAAATCGTGAATGCTTGCCTGTGAGGGATCATATTAACGACGATAAAAAAAAAAAAAAGAACCATCACCGTTTCGCCAATACCCATAACATCCCATTCACGTGTGCTAAGAATATGCAAAGGTTCGCGCGGTTGACTCCCGCGGACCTTACCCCGATCAGCTTATCTTTGCTTCCTCATTAGAAGCCAGTTTATACGACCTCTGGCCTCTGTTTTACCCTAAAAATGTTTTTAAAAAAAAAAATGTTTGACGTTTCCTTAAGTATACTCATTCCTTGGCTGCATGAGCGCTAAACTATTGTGATGTTAAAATGGCGGACACATTCGCGATGCAAACATTCACAATATCATGATTACGGTAAAACATAATCTTCAAAAAACACAAACACGGAAGGTAGTATTTACAATTAATTTACGCCCTACTTTGTAATTATTTGTTCATCTTGGAAGTTTATTTCATTGTAAATATATGAATTTATATTTATAATTCATGGAATTTCATTTTTTTTTTTTTCTTATCGCATTATTTTCCTTAAATGTAACATTATGCTGTAATGAAATAAGTTTCCAATTTTTAAATAATTATATTTTATTTCGTCCAATGAAACTTGTATGCGTTCTTTTTTTAAAATATTATTAAGTATCTTTATTTATTACTTTACAACAAAAAATTTCTTTCAAAGTTTCAGATCTCTCTTCAGGTATATTTTTGATGTAATACAAAAAAAAATAATAATAATCATTAACGCTAATAATTTTAATTTTAAGACTAAGGTCTCGAGTTAAGGCTCTATTTACGCAAACGTCAAAATTGTTTTGACGTTGGCAACAGACTAATTCACTGCTTGCATGACACGCTTTTTTATGCATGTGTTTTTTTTTTTTTTTTTTTTTTTCTGTGTTTGTCTACGCAACATTTGGACTTGTTGTGGGTCATCCCAGCGCTGTTGTATTTTGGCTGTGTATTGTGTTGCCTCGGTCTTTGTTTTCGTTGGGGAATTAGTTCTTCGCTTTTGTCTATGCTAGTGTTCTAGTTGCTTCCGTTCTAGGTTTCTCCAGATAACTGCATGTGCCAAGTTATCTATCGTCGTCCTTGTAAATTATTGTGAATGTGTATTGTAAATTTATATGAGAAGACGTCTTAACTTCTATTTAAGCTCACAGTAGAACAACTTAGCGGTCGAAGAAAGTGACTCACTGCACTTAAAAGAAATGTAGATAGATGCATTGTAAAATATGCTCAGTAGTTGTAGAAGATTCGCATATCGAGGCGGGCTTTGTGTATATGCGGCCCCTGTCTATCTCATATCACTGTTCGTAGACTAATAGATATTTTTTTTTAATATGTTTAGCAAGCAGTAGAAGAGAAGTACAGATTGTGCGATGAAACACTATCAAAGTTGTTGGAGTGGATCGCGGTTGTAGAAGAGCGACTCGCCAACCAAGAGGCCGTTAAGGAGGATCTGGACGAATTGAGAAATCAGATCAATATACTTAAGGTGATTAATTAATTATTGATTTTATAACTTAATGCCATTTAAAACACAGCTAATCACTATTTCGTCCAATCTCGTGCGCTAATATAAAGCTATTTAAGGCGAAACACTCATGTCTTTTAAAAGGACTTTATAAGGACTACTTACTAGCTGGTACCTGCGACTTCGTCCGCATTGAATTATATAGAGAAATATTCCTCGTTTAACTCTCTATCCATTAGTGAATTCCGCTACTTGTATAATGTTTTATTTTTTAAATAATTGCGTTGCTTTTTAAAAAGCGTTTGTTGCGTATTAAAAAAAAAAATCGGTGTACGAGTCAAGGCATTTTAGGATTGTGTCAATTTGGGATTGCGTTAAAATGGTACTAAACCATGACAACTCATATAAAACTAAGCGGTTTAAGGGTTAGAAATTGTTTTGTTTAAAGAAATTACATTTTGAAAAAAAAAAAAGCTAGTATTTTATACTTGAACTAAAATGATCATATTAATTTTCTTAATTAGGATAATTTTGTTCTAAAGTGTAAATTTGTAAACGTATTCTGTTATAAATTTCCAGCTCATCAAGGATGACCTGGAAAGTCACCAACGTCAGGTGTCCGCTTGCGCAGACCAAGCCAAACAGCTGCTCGTGTCTGGCGGAGACGTACTGGCACCTCATGAGGTATTCATTGTCTACAATCACTTTTAATTTAAAAAAAAAAATCATTTTTTTTAAACACGACAAAATATTCTCTCGCACTTAATTAAAAGTGTGTAATTTTCTTTTTAATTTTTTTTTAATAACAGTATAACATTAATATTAAGTCGTTGTCATACCAAAATCTGTTATTTGCAAAAAGTATAATTTTGTGATATTGATAAAAAAGGTTTTCCTCGAAAATTTTTACATGATGATTTATTAAAAAAAAAAAAAAAAAAATATTTGAATCTTAGTCTTGTTATACGTAAACTTATTTTGATAATAGAGTAAATTTTGCACTTAACAGATTAGCATATAGCACATAGCATATTTGATTAAGAGGTCGTAATTCGACAAGTATAGTGCTCATAAGTACACAACAAATAAAGCACTAATTATTTCAAAAAGTGTACATAGGAGTTTTTTTTTAACCAACTATAAAATGGACTTAAATGTGGTACCTTTTTCATAATAACTGTTCTTTTTTAATAATAATAATAATAAATTTAATAATGGTTTCCAGACATTGTTATCATCTTTTTTTGCTTAGGTGGCAGCCCTGGAGCGCGGCGTTCGCCAACTGAAGCAGAGATGCGACAAATGCAGCGACAAATGCGACAAAATGTTGCGACGTCTGCTCGCGGCCAGAGACGAACTTGGAAAGTTCACGTGAGTCTTTCTCATTTTATATTATACAAAAAACTTCAATCTATTTTCTATTTTCTCAATTTACAAGGGTGGCATGGAACCAAGTTTATAGAATCAAACAATTGAAATGGAAATGGTCTCGAAATCTAAATAAGAAGATTGATTGATGTACGCCGTCACATAAATCACATACATTTGATTAAATTAAATCAGTACGACAGTGCAACAGAGGAGTGGCTCATTGCCATGTTGCAGAAAAGAAAAAAAAAAAAAAAAAAAAAAAATGATTATTTTCGAACTTTCGTTATAGTTTTTTGAAAAATGATAAAGGTTTTCAATAATGACACGGTAATAAATATTAAATAAATAATAATAAATATCTTCACACATTCCACACAGCACCATCTAGTTCCACACTAAGCAACTAATGCTTGTATTATGGATACCAGACAGTTGATATAATACATAGATTACTTTTTTTTTTTTTGTAAATACATACATATTATAAATACAAAACGCCCATGACTCAGGTACAAAAGTAAAATGTTAACACATAAACATTTGCCCCTAGCGGGATTCGAACCCGCGACCGTTTGGTTAACAGCTAGGGTCACTAGCCACTAGACCAAACGAGTCGTCAAATCAACATTAACGGTAATGTTAATGTTGAATATGAAATAGTGGATGGTTGTTTCGTTCAACAGCAATGAACTGAACACGTTCAACGCGTGGATGGAAGGCGCGTATCGCACGCTCGAGGACAAGGAGGCTGCGTTGTCGAAGCTGAAGAACCTTCCCGGACAGAGCGAGGACGTGAGGGAGTTCGTTTCGGACGTGATCGCCCATCAGGCCGACCTCAGGTTCATCACTATGGCGGCCCAGAAGTTCGTCGACGAGAGCAAGGTAAGGTATCGAATAACTTTGCCCAATTTAACACATTTATTGTCATATACATACATTACAAGTCAGTCAAGTCAAACAATTATTAAAAAAAGTCACTGAAAAGAATAAAAATCTAATAAAACATAATTATCAACAAAAACACACTGTCGACACAAAATTAAAGTTAAATAAAAAAATTTAGAACATTATTTTAGAACTTGTCAATTAAAAAGTCATCCGGAGCATAATAAGTATCTACCTGAAATGCAATTTTATTGTGAAAATATGTCTTAATAGGTTATTTTTAATGCATAGGAAAAAGGCTAGTTGGTATATCTATTATGGAAAAAAGTAGTTTCCATAATAGATATACCTAAAAAACACAATATTGTTCTTTATTTTTATGGAATTTCATTTTTATTTAATAAATCAAAATGTAATTAAATCACTCTCAAGTCACGTGACAACGAACACCAATCAAAATGCAATGACGTCACATGTTCGCAAACATTACCTACCGATCTCAAAGACTACATGACTTGACAAGTGTTGGAAATTTGAAACGTAATTTAAATACACGATTTGTATAGTATTCATTGTTTTAAAGAAACAATATTAAATATTAAAGATAAATTGACGTGTTGTCAAATTGAAGGAGTTCCTGTCGATCTTGAACGAGTACCGCACGTCGCTGCCGTCGCGGCTGTCGCACGTGCCGGCCAGCGGAGAGGGAGCCGTGCGCGAGGCCAGCTCCCTTGCGCGCAGGCGTCACGCTGACCTGGTGGCGCGTGCGCAGCGACTGCACGACCGCCTTCGCGGCGCCGCCGACGTCACCAAGCACTATCACGACGCTCTCGACCGCGCCACCGGCTGGATCAAGGAGGTATTTTTTTTATAATATTACCACTCTCTACTTCGGGTACATTAATTAAAACCACTTTATGTAATGTCCGACCGATATATTATATCAGAAATACAATTCCAACTAATAAGATGCGGCGGACATACGACAACGATCTCTCTCCGCGGACGCGTTCGTTCTACTGTCAGTGTCGGATTACACTTTCAATCCAATATCAAGCCACAGAGTAATCTATATTGTAACGTCACAGAGCACTATCTGCCTTACGACTGGGGCGGTTCGTGACATACGCTTAATGTGTTGGCTGCGTGAAAATTTGACTTCTTGTAACTTCATCAATATTAGGTATTTTGTTATAATTCAAAATGTGCTATGCTCAACACGTTAACAGCACTTCCTCATTATGTCTTCAAAACTAAGCCGTCGTCCAATATCTACTGAATGGAATCACATCCGCATTCAAACAACAATAAAACACCAAACTAGTGGTAGAGTAATGTCGATAAATTATTTACTATCGCGTTAATACATAGATAACCGAAATCCGGAACACACGTAACAGGAATTAATAGCTTTTTCTTTTTTGTGTAGATTGAGCCTCAAGTCAGATCAGTGCTGTCGGAGCAAGTGGGCGGAGAGCCTCGCGCCGTAGAAGCTCAGCTTTCTAAGGCCAAGAGCTTACACAACGAGATTCTTTCCCAAGGGCGGCTCATCGACAACGCCAGGGATGTAAGTATCCTCTCTCTCTCTATCTCTCTCTCTCTCTCTCTCTCTCTCGCTCTCACTCTATCTCCCACTCCCGGCTTTTATCTTTACACGAGTGTAAGAAATGTTTGATCGTTTCAGGCGTGCGAACAGCTAGTGAAGTCGCTGGAAGGTAACCTCACACCGGGCGAGATCCGTCAGCTGGAAGTGCCGGTGATGGATCTCACGGAGAGATACAGGGAGATGAGTGGAGCGGTGGGCTCGCGTTGCTCCGAACTGGAAGCTGCTCTGCTCCAGTGCCAGGGCTTGCAGGACGCCGCCGAGACGCAAGCCAACTGGCTAGCGCAAGCGGAGAACGCGTTCAAGTGAGATTCATCATCTTTTTTTTAATCAATCTCTGTTAAATAATAATAATAATAATAATAATTTATTTCCAAACAATTAAAATACACTGGACACAAGTTATCGTTGACCCCCACACTAAGCTATGCTTGTATCGTGGGAGTCTACTGCAAATACATAAGCATATACATATTAATTAATCTACATATATCTGATATACCATAATTTATGTGGTAGATTTTGTTATTCTTAAATAAAGCGAATTCGAATTTAAATTGTTTTGTTGGAGCTTATGTACTAGTGAATTATGTGTTCAGCTCCAATTGGCTTGACACATTGGACCTAGATGTTGAGCGGTAGGGTTAGAATGATAAGGCTCGAGTTCACCAACAGACGGTTATTTTTAAACAGATGTTTAAAATTTAAACAGCAGTTTAATATTATTTTGTTGTTCAAAATCGCTAAAATGCGGGTTAAACCCCTAAACATCTGATTAACTTAATGATTAATCTGACGTTTAAGGCGTTTAACCCGCATTTTAGCGATGGTGATCAACAAAATATTATTAAACGGCTGTTTAAATTTTAAACAGCTGTTTAAAAATAACCGTCTGTTGGTGAACTCGAGCCTAAGTGTGCTAAGCTGTTGCTATTTTGAATAAATAAATAAATAAAATAAATAAATAAACAGTTTACTTTTGATCTATAATGGCGGGTCAACTTTTGGAAGTATATATTCATTAAGTATTTGAAACCTTTCCTATGTTATTTTAGATGAAAACTAACCTTAACTTTTCATATGAATATTTTGCATAGTAAGGAATTACTAGAATTAGATCGTGATCATTTTTAGGGTCAATGATATTTAAAAACAATTGTTTTTAAAAGCATTGTTATGTTATGTTTAAAAGCATGTTTGTTTATGTTTGTTTTTAAATATCATTGTTTGGGATGGATTGAAGAGTGATTGAAGGGCTTGTTTGTGGAAAATATTTGAATAGTTATTTATTTATAAACCCACAACTATCATGAAAGGCATTCCTAATGCGACGACAGCATAACATTATCGATCTTATGCAATATTCATCCAATAATAATGTAATATAATAATTATATATAATCTTATACATCTACTTATAGCAAAAAATGCTTAAAGATACAAATACAAAATAATTTATTTTCTTTTATCTTAAGCCTAAATACAAATTCGTATTTGTATAAAGATATTCATGTGAATTCACTCATACGAGTAAAACACCCAAATATTTCAAAAGTTCTCGTGAATAGGCATCTTCTGATTGAGCTCGCACCATCATAGGTCTCATTTTCGCTACACAGCTGGATGTTTAAAAAAAGAACCTGCTATATTCTATTGATTTGATATATATATGAGTGACAAGTGTCGTAACGTGTTAGGAGCCAACAAAAGCCGGCGTCACTGATCCGCGAGCGGCTCGACGAGCAGATCCGCGAACATCGCATCGCACTCGCTGAGACTGAGGCGCGCAGAGTAACCCTCACCAAGTTGCTGGCCAGCGCCAGGGACGCCGCCACCACTCCCTCGAACGCTCGTATCGCCAAGAAACTCGAGCAGCGCGCCGAGGACATCTATGCCAGGTTACTTCATCATATCACTGACTAGCCGAAGCCTAACATTATTTTATTATAAAATATAGCCCACTAGCTGTACCCCATTCCCGGCTTCTCCCGGTGTGCAATTGTTATAATAAACGTTTACTTAATCCAGCCGATAGGGGTTACCTTACATCCGCCATCTGTGATAATCACATTGGAACTCACAGCTGTTTTAAAAAGTATTTTAAAAGTTATCTGTGAGTTTTATAAAATTCTCACAGATAGCGGTGTAGGGTGATTTATAACTCTTTCTCATATAATGAACAAATAATTTGCAAAAAAAAAAATACTTCGGTAGATGTATTTACAGCCTTTTCTGGAAGGTTGGATCTTAAGGCACGCACAGAAGGCGAGCTTTGAGCTTTACGAGAAGGTATATAACCTCATTCTACAAATGGGGCCATGATTGACTTGGAACAATATCCACTTGATCCAAGTCAATCGTGTACAAATTTATAAAATAACATTTCTATTTAGTATTCTTGTCTCCATCCGGAGAACATATTTCACTGTGTTAATAACGCCCAACCGTTTTCCAGGTTCGAGAAGCTCCTTGAGAGGTCTGTGAAACGCAGCCAGTTCCTGGACGAAGTGTCGACAGAGCTGGCTCAGTTCGCGGCGCAAGCGCAACGTTTGGAGAGTGCGCACGCGCAGCTACTGGAGCAAGCCGACGCCAGGGACCTCGCCAGGATGCCGGCCGAAGAGCTCGCGGCCAGACTCTCCGATTTGGCACACTTCAGGTCTTTACATTTGCTTTAGTAGTCGGAGGGAAAGGATTTTCAACGAAATAGATTTCTATAACAATTTGTTTTCACAGAGACAACCAAATGCCTCTGCTCGAAGAGTGTCTACGCAATGGCAAGCAGCTAATCTCGAAGAAGGACGTCACCGATACTCACGTTGTACGCGATAGGATGAAGGTTTGCATTTCAATTTAAACTTTATTATAGGGGACGATGGCCCACTTTTGTTCCCCTCATGTTAAACAAGATTCGACCAAAAAACGCTATATCAGATTATCAATTAATTAACTATTTACTTTGTACGTAATTTTATGGTTACATTGTACATTTTGATTTTTTTTTGAGTATACTCTAAGGAGAATCGATTTTCATTTTTCATATTTATATAAATTGAGACACACACACACTTTTTATTTTTATTTTACACCATAATAAAAGGTATAACAATCTGTTTATAATAAATAAGCATGTTTTTTTTTTGTGTTAGGCTCTCGAAAACCAGTGGCGAGACTTCAACACTTCGCTGGAGGAGAAACAGAAGTTGTCGCGTCAACGCGCCGACAAACTCAACCAATATGAGACACTCAGGGCTCAGGTAAACATCTATTTCTACTTTTATTCTATTATTCTTCTATTTCTTTCATATAAACCTTCCACATATTCCGTCTGTCCACTGTCAAAAATTACCAAAACTTTTGTCTAAACCTTGTCTCCCAATCCCCATAAATCATATGTTAGACTTTTGCTATTCTAATATTTAGTTCAGATTGTTGAATGTTATTTTCTTCATGTTAAGGTAGACAGACAGTCTGACTGTCCTCTTGATGTTATAACATAAGCAACATAAGCACAGGTGCTGCAAGTGCGCTGCCAATCATAGTGGGATTGAGCATAACAGAGAAATGGGCACTGGCACTCTTTACTCACTCACAGAAACAACAGCACACGTGGTGTTATTTCACTGTGATCTTCTGTAAAGGGGTGGTTACTGCCGCCAGACGGGGCTCACTAATTACCAAATCCAAATCATAGTCAACTATGAAAAGTTCATTTCCAAAGTTGACTGCCTGTAATCGAACCAGGTACTCCCGGAACAGAGCGTTGAGGCAAGCACACTTACCAAACGACGCATCCAACTTGCTCGTCACATATTCCCATATTCCGTCTGTCCACTGTCAAAAATTGCCAAATCCCCATAAATCCCGTGTTAGACTTCCGCTATTAGTATTTCATTTGGCTTCAT
Source organism: Synanthedon myopaeformis (assembly GCA_944738685.1). NCBI lineage: Eukaryota > Metazoa > Arthropoda > Insecta > Lepidoptera > Sesiidae > Synanthedon > Synanthedon myopaeformis. The sequence continues at coordinate 1,727,900 of OX122936.1, read as the reverse complement.
TTAGGTCCTGGACTGGCTCCAATCGATGGAGAACCGCGTCACCCGCTTGCAACCTGTGGCCGTAGACCTGGAAGTGATGAAGCAGCAGCAAGACGAGTTGCGACCACTCTCCAAGGAGTACAGGGACTTCTCCATCACTATCGATAAGGTACTGTTAAGGCTCGCTTGATTTTTTGACATCACCTGGAGTAGTACTTCATCTTCTTATAGTGCTACTTCTCTACACAGATTAGAGATGTTAACCTTGGAAGCTTCTGCACGAAAGAGGGAACACATCAAACCATTTTCTTAAATTCTTTAACCAGTATGTTTTTCTCTTGCCTCTAGGTTAAAGTATCTTACGCCCTTCATTACGTCCCCTAAAATATTTTAGCATGCTTTCACCTCCATTCTATTTTTTCTTACAAATCTTTTTCATACATGCAAAATATCCGTTCAGAAAGTGAAATGTAATGTGTTTCTTCTCTGAGTTGATATAAAAATATATTGAACCCAGGTTAACGAAGCGGGAGCTATATACGAGGCTCTGACGCGCGGCGACCGAGCCGACAGCCCGCACAGGAAACGCCAGCTCTACAGCCCCACCAAGAGGCAAACTCCAGGTCAGTTTCAACTTACTTTATTCACATGTAATCAATTGTAAAGTATAAATAAATGTCACACACTATAACACTAAACATTCCTTTGGTAAAAGACAGGCTGTAGTATTTTCAGTATCACCTTAATGCGCTTAAAGTAGTCTATAGTATTGATGTGTAGTATATCGATATTTTGAATTGCATACCGAAATTAGTATATATCGATATTTTGAATTATAAAATGTTGATTGATTCACACATTTGCTATATTGTGTCTAAAGTACAACAAGATTCTTTATTTTTTAGCGTGTATTTATTTCCAATCGCCATACCCGCTTAGGAGCAATAGGAAATTCTAGCCAAACAAGAAACTGGTTAATTTTTCTAAATTATATGATATGAAAATAAAATGTACCAAATGTTTTCTAAACTTTGATAATTCATATATATTTTTTCAAGTTTTAAATGCCTTAAGAAGGCTTAACAAGTTTTTTTTTTTTTTTTTTTTTAAATCTACAAATGAAATCGAAAAGACTGTCTCGACTACAGTAGAGCCTCGTCAGTTAAACTACCGGACATATTATATGCACATATCCTCAATTTAGATTGTAGAAACCTTTAACACAAGAATGTTGATTGCGCATTGTCAGATTGTCTTTCGCAATGTGCTTGAGTGAAAATGAACTCTTTTTACCCAGTGCGTACGGTGGACGGTCGATCGCCATCACCCACCAAAGGCCACGGTCTGGTCAGTCCAGGATCCACTCATTCCACCTCGAGCGGTTTCTCCTCACGGCGCTCCAGCCAGGACGGTTTCCATCTCGAAGGTAATTCATAATTCAACCACTTTACATTGTTTTTAATTGTCCCTAATATTTACTGACATACCAGGTGATTCATTAAGACTCGTAAGAAAGCTCAATATTGCTCAGCGAGGTATGGAAAGGGCAATGCTCGGAGTTACACCAAGAGAACGAATCAGGAATGAGGAGATCCGTAGACGAACGAAAGTTACCGACATCTACCCGCAAGGTGTACAGACGACCTGATAAGGGCCAAGAGTCGACCTGACTATATATATTCGAAAATAAAATAACATTTATAAAAGTTTTGAAGTCCTATTAATATTTAAATCTAATGCTGGTTTCGCTATGAACTATGAAAATTGTCTGAATGAGCCAGTTGGCCGCATAATTAGGCTGCATAAACAACTCTTCATAGGCTTAAATACTTATTACTAAATACGTATAAGAACGACTATACTCAATAGTACATTTATGTCCAGTTAGAGATGTGGCCTATGTCATAGATAGTCCAAAAACCAGGAAATCAACTTGATAATTTCAACGTGCTCTTCACCCTCCAGAACTGTCTCCAGTACAGCAGCAGCTGTCCGAAATGAACAACCGGTATTCCCTGCTGGGCACCAAGCTGGCAGACCGTCAATCTGAGCTGGACGCCATCAAGGAAGAAGTCAAGAGACACCTAGACAGTTTCCGATCTCTCAACACATTCCTCGATAAGGTATTTATATTATGTACATTTATATGTACATTTATATTTTATGATCCAGGTCCGCAGGCAGAATTTTCCTACTAATTTAGTCGACTTACTTTCATTTGACTTAAAAATCATAATATAAAAGAATAAAATGACATGAAAATCAAAACTGAAATCCCATCCACATAGATGTATTACACTATAGCTGGCTAAAAACATAACGTTATTATACCATAGATGACTCTAAACAACGTATTATACTATAGCTAACTCAAAACATAACGTATTATACTGTAGATGACTAAAAACATAACGTATTATACTGTAGATGACTCAAAACATAACATATTATACTGTAGATGACTAAAAACATAACGAATTGTACTATAGATGACTAAAAACATAACGTATTATACTATAGATGACTAAAAACATAACGAATTGTACTATAGATGACTAAAAACATAACGAATTGTACTATAGATGACTAAAAACATAACGTATTATACTATAGATGACTAAAAACATAACGAATTGTAATATAGATGACTAAAAACATAACGAATTGTACTATAGATGACTAAAAACATAACGTATTATACTATAGATGACTAAAAACATAACGAATTGTACTATAGATGACTAAAAACATAACGTATTATACTATAGATGACTAAAAACATAACGAATTGTAATATAGATGACTAAAAACATAACGAATTGTACTATAGATGACTAAAAACATAACGTATTATACTATAGATGACTAAAAACATAACGAATTGTACTATAGATGACTAAAAACATAACGAATTGTACTATAGATGACTAAAAACATAACGTATTGTACTATAGATGACTAAAAACATAACGAATTTTACTATAGATGACTCGAAAGATAACCCAGTTGTATGAAATTGTCAGGTGCAAAGGCAACTGCCGAAAGACTCTGTGCCAAACACAAAAGAAGAAGCAGACAAGACAATAAAGCAGGCGCGCGCCGTTCTTGAAGAGATGTACGAGAAGCAAAGCGTCCTCGACTCCACCAAGACTCAGGTAGCATTTTGTTTGGTTTTGTTTTGTATGTAAAAACTGTGATTTTGTTACGATTTTTTTTTCTTGCATTAACTCTTTCACGCAAAAACTACTGAACCGATCACCATGAAATTTTGCATACACGCTGTCTCTGGGACACCAGAAAGGACATAGGGTACCTTTCATCGTTCAACGCGGACGAAGTCGCAGTCACCAGCTAGTATTTCATAAAATCAATTTAAAAAAACACGATATATCCCAAAAATTTCTAGGCTACTATGAAAAAATAACATCAATCTAGGCCTTATAACATTTAGGAATTTCATCTCATTTAAGAGATAAACTGAATTATATACGCCTTAATAAAAATAAAAATAAAAATGGTCGAATTTTAGTCAATATTATTAATATAATATTGTGTCAGGTTCGCGAATTGCTTCGTCGTAAACAAGGCGTGCAAGGCGCCGATCGTCTTCACGATGAGATGGAAGACGTCGCTTCCAGGTGGAAAGCTCTTCACGACGCCTGCAAGGACAAGTATGTATTTCAAAATATAAGTATTCACATATTGGTGAATTATCATACCTCCTGTCTCACTTTTACAAGTATCTTTCTCCTTCACACATATATAAACATTAAGTTTATTTACAATAGCTCTTTGTTTCATACAAATGACTTATACCTTTGACACTGTGATTTAGAGTTAGTTCTGTTTTGTCTTAGCCCCTTAGTAGAGAATACGAACCTATCTGCTAAATCAAATAGTGACTTATTAAGTAATATATATCTTTTTCTACAGATTAAATATTTCATTGCTTAATAATAACATGAGTTAACCTGTCCACCTATCGTCCTTTCCAATGAAATAATGGGGTTTTTTTTTTCTTACAGGATCCGCCTCATGGAGGAAATCAAAGATTTCCACGACACCCACAGCAACCTGAGTCAGTGGCTCGGCTCGAAGGACCGAATGATGGCCGCTCTCGGACCAATATCTTCGGATTCGCGCATGGTGCAAACCCAAGTGGCCCAGGTGCAGGTTCTCCGGGAGGAGTTCAGGACCCAGCAGCCACAGCTGACGCATTTGGAGGAGGTGGCTGCAGCTGTGCTGGACCGACTGGACCCCAGGTCTCAGGACGCCACCAAGCTCAAGCAGAAGGTCAAGGATCTTCAGGACAGGTGGAACGACCTATTGAACAAGTGAGTAGTTTTCTCATTCTCAGATAAAATAAGAACTGAATGTAGGATTTTGCGAACAACATAGTGTTGCCATAATAATAAAATTCATAGTAATTCAATATTCGTAGTAAAAAGTAGTCTGCAATTCAAGTTTACGGTTTAGTAAGTAAATAGGTACCTAAATAGGTTTCCCAAGTCGCGACTTGCACTTGTCCGGTGTTTGTAACTAAAACAAATTGTCATTATCATATAAGTAAAAAAAGAGGGTAATTATAACGTTTAATATCGGCAACTTTTGAGTTTTGTGTTCCAAGTTGTTCTACGAAATAGTTAAATTCACTATAATTTGCAAATTTGGTTTGTGGCTGTCTTTATTATTTTATTTTATTTATATTAGGGAAACATACAATATCTCGCTACACATTATACATATACATACATAAATCAGCAAAGTTTCCACTAAATTACTATGACATATTATAAATTACAAGTCACTACAGAATATTGGAGCTGGGTGAAAACATACAAAAAGGTATTATGTATGTTTTTATATGTACTTTTCTTCAAATAAATTTATTTTGTATTTGGTATACTGATTGAGAGGTTTTTGTGTTGTATCAGATTGGAGCAACGAGCGGAAAGCCTCGGCGCCGCCGCGGACACTTCGCGCGAGTTCGACGCCGGTTTGGCGCGACTTCGCGACGCACTTCTCACCATCGGAGACAATCTCGACCGTCTCGACGCCGACCGCGACGCTGACGACGAGAAACTCAGGAAACTCGAGGTAACCAATCACCATCACCATCACCATCATCACGAATTTTATCAGAGATGGGTTCGCTCTTGGCCTACATCCAACCGTGTAACGAAGATGAGGCCTGAGGATGGAGCGAGTTCATCCAGAAGATGCCCATTCAAGAAAACTTTGAAAAGATTTTTATTTTATTTATTTATTTAATAAGGCAAAAACAGTCACATATAACTTATTATACAAAAAAAAAAAGAAACAAAAAGACCTATATTACCATAAATTAATACAAACATTTACATGTGGTGGTACAAATGGACACATGGAAAAGAAAACAACAAAATAGTGCTAGTAGTGTTATGACATACAAATTAAATACGCAATAGTAAATTTTCCAAGCTCTTCCTGTACTTCGCTATTTCACTTTTTTTATTTTTTTTTTATTAATAAAGCCAACACAATGTACAATAATCCTTACACTTTTCACATTTAAACATTCCCTTATAATATTGTATACTACTCCAAATACGATTTGGGTTATATGAGCTCGGAAATACAGAAATACAGAAATACAAACCTTGGCAGTGAGCATGTTTTAAAGCGCTTGATATATATATAATAAAAAAAAACTTTCAGCATAAATGTTTGTATACTAATGTAATATCGTGATGCCTCAACAGAATTTAGAACGTCAGCTAGAAGGTCAACGTCCACTGTTGGCTGATCTTGAAGCAGCAGGTGCAGCTCTTGCAGGCGTATTGGCAGATCCAGCCGCTCGTCAAGACATCCAAGGGAAGCTGGCGGCTGTCGCCAGACAGTATGACGCGTTGCAAAGGAAACTGGACCATAAGAAAGCGGAACTCGAAGCCGCGCTTAAGTAAGTGCAGCTTCTTATCCTATTATTATCCTTCAATAATAATAATAATAATAATAATATATTATTATTATTATTGAAGATAAAGGTGATATGTCGCATTTTTGGGTTTTTTTCATTTTTTTGCGTTGATGAAGGTAATATGTCCATATAAATGATTACAGACCTTAAGATCGTCGGTTTAAGACATATTTTGGAAAATAGAGTTGAAAAAGGTAATTTGTACATTTAATTTTAAAAAGCAAAACGTGCAGAAAAGTTTAAATTGAATAATAAAAAAACAATACAAGTGTTTAATTGCTATCATACAATTAATATTTTACACAACTTTGTATCATAATTTAGTACAAAAATCAGTTCCGTGGCGAATTATCTCAAAAATTAAAAGTAAAACTTTAACCTCGATTTACTCAAAATTGGAATTAAGCGACTTATCACCATCATCCACTCACGTCTTCTATTATAAATGAAAAAGCTTGTGAGGATGTATGTTTGTTATGCTTTCACGCCAAAACGGCTTTACGGATTTGGATGTAACTTGGTACACAGATAGTTTATCCTGGAAAATTGCTATTTTCTCTAGGATACTTCTAAAAATATTCAAAATAGTGCTACCGTCTCCGCGGTGGCGTATATTAGTCATATATTTTCTTTTTACATAAGAAAGTATCTTCATCTTCAACGCCGACGAAGTCACTGGCATCGACTAGTCTATAAGAGACGATTGTTATAACTGGGAAAGACTGGTTTTTGTAAAAATAGAATCAGCTATTCATTAAAAAAAATAATAGCTCATTAATGCAGTGTTCAAAATCCCCAAAAATAATGTTTAATATTTTTTTGTATTTACCTGAAATTCTTGAATAGTTTCTTTAAAATTTTGGGAGAAAAAATATTTTTGAAACAAACGGAAAACATCTTTATTCATATATATATGCTATATATACTTCATTGTCGAGGGCTATTGTTATTCCAAAATGGGAACAATTTTGTATTTCATAAAATGAAATGAAAGAAATTGTGTATACATATATACACACACACAAACATTACAAATGCCGACGTATTTTTCGTAAGGTCGCCTTAATTTTTATCTTCCCCACAGGGAAGGTAGAAATCTGGAGGAAACCGTGGCTCGCACCCTCGGATGGCTGCAGTCGGAGTTGGGCGCTCTGCCTGGCAAGCTGCAAGTCTCTGCCGACAAAAACAAGCTACAACAGCAGCTTCAAAAGCACGAACCACTCTACAGAGACCTCACGCAGCGTGAGCACGAGATCATTATGCTTCTAGATAGAGGTAAGAACCCTTACGTCACTTATAAGTTATTGTGTACAGGCGACGGTGGCCACCTATTGTCATGAAGTGAGCTGCAAACCTTTCTGACACTCTTTTGATTTAAAAAAATCTATAATTCCTAATGCGAATATTTTAATTTCTGGGACAATATTTCTTTGAACACTACTAGAACTTTAATTTATAAAAAATATAAAATTAAAATTAAAGTAATATTTTTTTTAAATTGTTATTAACAGTATATGTATATAGTCAGATTTTATTAATAATAATTACAAATGATAACACAAGATTAAACCTCAGTGGTTTTTAGTGTTATCATTTTACATGTATTGTAATAATTATTGTTAGTCTTAAAATTGTTAAAATTATATATAAAACTAGGTGACCCGGCAAACGTTGTTTTGCCAAAAAAAAATAAAAAAATTTTTTTTGGGGTGGACACCCCTTATCACTTAGAGGTTTGAAAAATCGATAGTAGCCGATTCTCAGACTTACTGAATATGCATAAAAAATTTCATAAGAATCGATCAAGCCGTTTCGGAGGAGTATGGGAACGAACATCGTGACACGACAATTTTATATATTAGATAAATATAAATGTGAATGTTATAATGAAGATAATGAAACAATTTTCAACGTGTGAAGGTCGTGAAATGGAGAAAAAGCCAACTCATCAAGGAATTCGCAAGGAGTTGGACAGGATACAAACGCAATGGGACAAACTCAAACGAGAGATCGTCGACAGACACACCAGACTGCAAACGGCCATGGTAAAGCACATATGCCATTGTTTCTTATATAATATATACTAGCTGTTGCACGCGGCTTAGCTCGAGTAACTTTATAAAATATAACCCATGTTACTCGCTGATAATATAGCTTCCCAAAAGTGAAAGAATTTTTCAAATCTATCCAGTAGTTTAGGAGCCTATTCAATGCAAACAAACAATCAAATCTTTCCTCTTTATAATATTAGTATAGACTAATTGAACCCGGCCACGCTTCGCTCTGTGGCTTAGTTGGCAACGTTCCATGGTTGCCATAACAACGGTCAACGTATGAAAATTATGTTTTTTTTTTATAAAAAAAAATCAGTATCCGTTGGAATTTTGGGGAAAAAAAGTATATTAAGATCATTTTTCTGTTTGAATGCAATGTTGTTGTAAAAAAATTCAAATCAATCTGTAGGCTAGTTTTCGAGTTTTTGAGTAATACACAAACCAACACAACATTTTTAGATTAATTTCTAACATGAGAAACTATTTTATTTTTACAAACGTTATAATTAATCAAATAAATTGTTAATTGGTACCGAATTCTTACAACTAAACTAGGCAGAGCCTATATTTCATAATTAATCCCCTCACTCCCAATGGCTAGTTATATGGTAAACTAGCTGTTGCACGCGGCTTCGTTCGCGCAACTTTATAAAATATAGCCTATGTTACTCGCTGATAATGTAGCTTTCTATAGGTGAAAGAATTTTCAAAATCGGTCCAGTAGTTTTTGATTCATTACAAACATACAAAAACATAAATCTTCTCTTTTTACAATATTAGTATAGATACGTACCAGTAATGTTTGGGTTTTTTTTTTTGTCGGCTTTAGGCTAGCCAAGATTGTGCATTATAAATAAGTATGCTCATGTTAGAAAGTAAGTAATATAATATAATATGGTGGTATTACAGGAACATTGTCGCAAATACAGCAAGGCCCAAGAGTCTTTCCTCCCATGGCTGTCTGAAGCGGAGCAGAGGCTTGCCAAGTTGCCCGCCACAGCCTTCAACAAGAAAGAGGTGGAAAGGCAACTCCGAGACCTACAACATATCAGAAATGACATATGGAAGAGGTGAGACCATATATAAGCAGAGTTTCTGTACTCTGTATTCTGTATTTCGAGTACAGAAATTTGATAATAGCTATATTTTGTTAGATAAGTCGCCGGTTCATATCCGGCTCGGATTAATTTTTGAATAGATTAAAGAGTTATTTTTGTCGCCTAATTTGACTACTTAGAGTTAAATTAAAACTTACATAAAAATACAATGCATAAGAGATTACATTTTAAAAAAAATTTGAATCTGATAGATTTATACATAAAAATTAGAAAAAAAAAACCTTTTTCTTCACAGTAATAAAAAACATTCAGCGACAATTAAATTTTTTATCAGGTACTTATTAATATATATTTTAAGTTAATTTATAAACTAGCGTTTGCCGACTGATCGAAATTCGACCTTAAGCAAGGTCTAAAAGAAACGGTTTTCATAAAATTTCATAAAAAATATAATATTAAAAGATAAAAAATGTGATTAACGTTAAGAATGCTGCATTATGAAACGTTCGTTCTGAATCAGGTCTGGTGAGTATGAGAACAACAAGACCCTCGGCGAAACCTTCATCTCTTCCTGTGACGTCGACCAGGACATTGTGAGGAGTCAGCTCGATGACATGAAGCAAAGATGGGACAGGATCAATAACGGTAAGTGGATCTGAATAATAATATATTCCATAATTTCTATATACAAGGTTCAATTGTACATTTTATAACTATTTTAATTCATGTCTTCTATGTCTGAAGTTGATTTATTAAGTCGAAAAGTATAGTAAAAAATGCTCTGTGACGTTGCAAAAAGAGGTTGCTCATTCATTCAGATCCATTCGGTGACATGATATCAAAAATATATCAAACAGTTAACGTATATGTATATAAAAATTACGTGTCACATGTTTGTTCGCGATGAACTCCCTAAACTACTGAACCGATTTGGATAAAATTTCGTAACTATGTGTAATTTGGTCCAACTTAAAAGGTAGTATAGCTTTTATCTCAATTTATAGCATTTTGTTATTGCAAATTATTTGTTTATTATATGAGAGTTATAAATTACCTTACACCGCCATCTGTGAGAATTTTATGGAACTCACAGTTGTTTTAAAAATTATTTTAAAAGTTATCTGTGAGTTAGATAAAATAATTTATCGGCCGGATTAAGTAAATATTTATTATAAAATATGCACCACGGGCGAAGCCGGGAACGGGTCAGCTAGTTGCTATATATTTTATTGTTTTTGCAAGAATCATTGGATTCTACATATATAAAAAAATAAATAAAAAAATATTCACACATTCCACACAGCGCCATCTAGTTCCACAGTAAGCAACCAATGCTCGTATTATGGATACCAGACAGTTGATATAATACATAGATTACTTTTTTTTTTGTAAATACATACATATTAAAAATACAAAACATCCATGACTCAGGTACAAAGGTAAAATGTTAACACATAAACATTTGCCCCTAGCGGGATTTGAACCCGCGACCGTTTGGTTAACAGCTAGGGTCACTAGCCACTAGACCAAACGTGTCGTCATCGTCATATATGTCTCGGGATATGTTATAACCAATGAATGATCGGGTGAAACAGAGGTGTTCCAACACGTGGAATTCCTCGAGTCCACTGGACGCAAGTTGGGCGAGTTCGCGGAAAAGGTTCGCGCCGTGGAGACGCCGCTTCAGCGCTGCGAGGAGAGACTCGAAGACGCCCTCTCGGCGCCTCCGGCCGCTGCGGCCGAAGCTGTGGCGCGGCTCACAGATCAAATACACGCTCTCAGGGTGCCACTACAGGTAAAAGTCTACATATTAATAGGTACGTGAAGCCATCGAAGTACTACAAGTATAGAAATTGCGTCACAATGCCAAAAGCGGCACATGAAAAGTACGCCTAAAATGGAATCATGGCGGAGTCAATGGTGAAAGATAGTAACGACCAACTTCCACTATTCATTTTAAACTCCAATGTGTTGACTTTGGTTGGTTTTAAATGTAAGATAACAGAGAGTTCATGCTCTACGCATATGTCATTTTTAAATGTTTCATAAAGTTCACGGTGTTTTTGTATGGCGTGCGAAATCCATAGTTGTAGTACATTGATGCTTATAGTGGTAGGCGAAATTACATTTTTTTTTTCCAAAAGTAGCCTTTCTGTGGAGAGATATATCTCGAAGCGCGTGGGAAGCCTATCACTATGAAACGGTTTATTTTGTGTTCAGAGTATAAACTCGGCCGTGGACGACATAGTGACCCTCGCGGACGAGTGCGTGGGTCCTGAGGCTGCGTCGCGAGCACGCTCAGTGCTGGAGGAGCAGGCTGGTGCTTTGGCTGATCGCCTGGATGACCTGCAGGCCAGGGCTGACGAGGCCAAGGACCGTCTGGCTGGAGCCGCTTCAGCCATATCTCACTTCCAGGTCAGCACAAGTTCACATTTTTAACTACACGTCACCCTTCATTTATATATATTCATATCACAAGTTTTTTTAATGCATTCACGATAATATCATCAAACCATCAATACTAATATTATAAAGAGACAAGATTTGTATGTTTGTAAAGAATCAAGTCAAAAACTACTGGATCGATTTTAAAAATTCTTTCACCTATAGAAAGCTACGTTATCAGCGAAGTAACATAGGCTATATTTTATAAAGTTACGCGGGCAGAGTCGCGTACAACAGCTAGTGTAGTATAAATTTATCCTGAGCGATTCATCAACGCACAGGGTTAAACATTTTAAATTTTGGCAGTTGATTCATTGTTTGATGTAAACTTCCACTAAGGAAGGGTTTTTGAAAATTCCACCCTTAAAGAGGTTAATAATACAAGAGTTGAGCGGGGTTGTATGGAAACCGGTCATTTTCAAAGTTAAAAGCGTGAAATTTCATATGCTGCAAGCTTTTCGTTAGAAAATTTGTGATAAATAAGTAATTAGTGATAATAAGTAATAATTATTTTTGAAAATCTGTCTCATAATATCTTGAAATAGGTGTTTAAATTTTATATTATAAGAAGAGTCCATAATTTTTGAAATAAATCTTATACAGGACAAAGTTAAGAATCTTTCGCACGATCTGTCCGACCTGGAGAAGGAATTGGACGGCATGAAGCCTCCAGGCAGAGAGATCAAGACTGTCAAACAGCAACTGGACGATATTGGACGCTTCTACAAGAAGGTTGAGAAATCTGACGACCTCATAGCGGACATAGAGAGGGCTGCGGAGACTCTGCTCGATTCAGGATATTCCGACTCCAGCAAAACTAGAGAACAGGTAATTTTCCACTTTAAAGCTAATTCCTGAAGCTTTTTTTATTGTTAATTTAAAATCTGAAGTTACTTTTAAAATTAGTAATATATTCATCACCTAACGATATTCTTATTTGGTGTCCTTTTAACATAAATGAAGAAGATGAATATTGCGCAAATTTTCGGATGAAAGAAATGTTTAATAATTATTTTTTCTTTATTAATATGGATTTAATATGAAAAGTATTGTTTTTATTTTAACCATATTCTTGATTAATTTTCTCACCATTATAATTTGTTAATATTTTTGTTTATTTTTAGATATTTAAATTTATTTATAAGACCTCCAATTTAGAATAAGTAATGACGTTTAAAGTTGAGCTTAAACAAAGCAATAAGAAAGTTGTGGGATTTGTGGAGGTTTCTATTATTTAAAACACTGCTGGATGTTTATTAATGTCTTTTTTTTTTTTCATCACAAGGTTGAAGGTCTCAGGAAGCAGCTGGGAAAATTGGACGAGCGTGCTCGAGCCAAAGAACAAGATTTGGACGATACTCTATCCAAATTGGAGGCCTTCTACAAGGCTTACGACTCGGTCATGGATGACGTCCAAGAGGTAACTTTTTTTCCTTGTAAAACTGCTATATTTTTAATTATATTAAGGTCGACAGACATGCTGACATAATAGATGGCTACCGTCGCCTATAACATAAGAAACGCCACAGGTGCTGCAAGTGCACTGCCGACCATAGAAGGATTTAAGCCTGAGGAATAAGGAGGGACATCACTTCCTGAAAAGTATTACGTAACTTAATATAGGCGTGCAAATGTCAAAATAAATGATTGGTAGAACCTCTACTAACGCTGTTATTGGTCGATTGTCAATTTTTTTTAAATTTCAAGTCTGTAAGGCAGATTATAGAGCGACATCATCAATTCACTATAACTATGGATTTCGCACGCCATACAAAACACTACGAATTTTATGAAACATTTAAAAGTGACATATGCGTAGAGCATCAACTGTCATTTAAAACATCTGTCTTTTAAAGAAAATTTGACTTTACGTCAACACTTAGGGAGTTAAAATGAATAGTAGAACTTGATCGTTACTGCCTTTCACGATTGACGTGCAAAGGCAAGATTCCGCCATGATTGCGTTTTAGGCGTACTTTTTATGTGCCGCTTTGGCATTTGTGACGCAAATTCCATAATTGTGGTACTTTGATGAGCGACATACACAAATGTTTACTTACCCTCAACAGGCTGCCGAACAAATCCGTGGTCTGAAACCTGTATCCTCAGAGGTGGAACAGATCAGGTCTCAACAGAAAGACTTCGCTGAGGTGAAGAGACGCACACTCGAACCTCTGGGACTGAACGTGTCCCACTGCAACAAGATCGGACAGGGTCTCGTCAGATCAGCACTGCAAGGTGTCTCCACTAATCAACTCGAGAAAGATCTGGAGAAAATGAACGACAAATGGAACACACTCAAGGAGAAGGTCAGCTATTATTTAAGTATTTTTCTTAAGTAAACGGTCCAATTGTTGGCAACGTGGTCACAGTCCCCTATAACATAAGCAATCTCTCATTATTATAAATCGTGTATAGAAAGCGGTCTTTTCACACAGATGACATTTTTTTCACATCTATAAATATTAGTGTTTCTTAGAAAAACATGATGTTGTATTACGAATGGATGGATGTTGTATGGAGGGAGTCGCCTTAACGTGTATCATAACTGTTGAACAGATGAACGAGCGCGAGCGTCGTCTCGACGTCGGTCTACTGCAGTCTGGCAAGTTCGCCGAAGCCCTCGCCGGTCTTGAGAAGTGGCTGGCTGACACCGAGGACATGGTCAACAACCAGAAACCACCTTCCGCCGACTACAAGGTGGTCAAAGCACAGCTACAAGAGCAGAAGGTAATTATTTTCAACTAAATTACAGTGATAGTCCAAAAACCTTCGCGCATTACGATACTCAAAGACGACTTCCGCGAATTTCCGCAGACACGACCTCCTATTTGTCTTGCGTATTGCAATAATACGCGTAGTCTCTAACTATTTATAGGTCTTGTAAGAAAGCTAAACGTCGCTCAACGAGCTATGAAGAAGGGCTACTCTCAGGGTTACATCAAGAGATCCAATCAGAAATGAGAAGATCAGTAGACGAACAAAAGTTACCGACATAAGCCTGGGGATGAATATGTTGAAGTGTTTGTGAGCATAGTATTGAGGTTCTCAAGTGGACTTCCACCCACAAGGTGATAAAGGCTAAGGGTCGACTGGTCCTATTGGGAAATTTATGGAGGAGGCCTATGTCCAGCTGTAGACGTCCTACGGCTTAGACAAATCCTCTAATATTAAAAATAACATCAGAAAGTGGACCGGAATAGTTAACGCAGTTATGCTGTTCCGAAAAACAAGAGACAGAGATGACTCTTCCAAGTTGATCGCCAACCTCCACTAATAATTTTCTCGTCTGCCACTAGTTCCTGAAGAAGATGCTGATGGACCGTCAGAACTCGATGTCCTCTCTGTTCGCGATGGGCAACGAGGTGGCGGCCGGCTGCGAGCCTGGCGAGCGCAAGGCCATAGAGAAGCAGCTCAAGGGGCTGATGCAGAGATTCGACGCCCTCACCAACGGAGCGCAGCAGAGGATGCTGGACCTGGAGCAGGCCATGAAGGTCGCCAAGCAGTTCCAGGAGGAGCTGCAGCCGCTGGTCGAGTGGCTCGGCGTCACCGAGAGGAAGGTGAAAGCGTTGGAACTGGTGCCCACCGACGAGGAGAAAATACAGCAGAAGATCAGAGAGCACAAGGTATTTCATTTCGTTGTATTGTCTTTGTTGTTACAAGAATTGGGGTTGGCAAGAAAGCTTTTTCGATTTGCACCAGTATGTTTGCGTCGTTATTCTTTTGTGTTTTTTTTTTTTCTTTTGAGATTTGATAGCTAGGTTGCTATAGAAATGAGTTATCGGACAGTTTATCATGGAATACAAAATAAGCATTATCGACATATATATTTTTTTTAACCGAAACTACTTTCTTGCCAACCCCATTAATATGACGATTTTCATTGATATTTATTTGATGCATCAAATTAATAACTAAAAATATAGTGTAAATGTCAAATTTTGTTCTGAGAAATTGGTGTTTTGAATTGTAATTTTTTTTTCAAGTGTTTTTGGGTGGTGTCATGTTTTACTTTTTTTTTTTTTTTTTCATAGAACCTCCACGACGATATCCTGTCGAAGCAGCCGCCCTTCAAGAAATTGACGGAGACAGCGTCCACCCTCATGGGACTGGTTGGAGATGATGAAGCGGCAGCTTTAGCTGACCGGCTTCAAGCCGCTACTGACAGGTATCCAAGCGATACGCTTTTTGTGTTAAAGGTCCCTTATATGTGTTTCAACTCCTTTATATTTCAACCTTACTCGAAATGTAATTTATAGAAAAATTTCTAAAATGTCCATCTCTGTTTTGAACACTCTTATGGCAGTATTTTATGGCCTAGGCACTTTAGTTTGCCCTGTTAATTAATTGGTTGAATTTCAGACGTCCGTCACAAAACACACCCTTTAGCTTTAGAACATTGAAAATATTTCGCATTTATATCGGTACTAATATTATAAATGCGAAATTATGTTTGAATGTATGGATGTTTGTAATTTTTTCACGCAAAAATTACTGAACCGATCACCATGAAATTTTGCATACACGTTGTCTGGGACACGAGAAAGGACATAGGGTACCTTTCATCGTTCAACGCGGACGAAGTCGCGGGCACCAGCTAGTATTTTATAATTACTTCTTATAATAAAATTTTGAAAAAAAAAAAAAAGAAATTATGGCTGTAGTGTTTCATAGACAAAACTGTATTATCTCTATTAATTTAAATATTTAAAACCAAAAAAATATTTAAATTTATAATAAGTATTTACAATTTTAAACAAGAACAAAAGTGTAGGCCCCTAACAATGACCCTTCTCACTCTGTCAGTATGGGAATTATGCGAGAGACATACTCCACTCAGTACTTGTTTATTAAAAAAAATAATAAAAAAAATAACTATAGCCCACACCAGATTGGTAGGTTTTCAATGTCTTCCAAGATTACAAATCTTCTAGAAGTAACTGTGTCTATCGTGCTTTAAGCCGAGTGTTCGAACTACTACTAGGTTATAAAAAAGTCCCATTGTCGTCAGCCTAGCTGAGCTCGAATATTAAGTTATTAAGTTATGAACGAATACAATTGTAATGTTTCCAACAGATACCAAGCCCTGGTAGACCACAGTCTGAACATAGGCGATCTGCTGGACAACTCGCGCAAGGGTCTGCGACACTTGGTCCTCACTTACCAGGACCTGTCGGGTTGGATGGACAGCATGGAGCAATACCTCGCCAAGAGGAAGATACTTCCCGTCCATATGGAGAAACTTCTGAGGCAAATGGACGAATTGGCCGTAAGTAACTTTTTTCTTTTTTTCATGTTAAGGTCGACAGACAAGCTGACGGTCTACTTGGTAGACGTACTATGATTTTTTTTTTATATATTTCTTTTACTATTCTAAACTAGTTCATGGTACTACTATTTTTTTTTTAATTTCAGTAATTAAAAAGTGTTATTTTTTTTATTTACAATTTTATTTAAAATTTTTACAAGAAAAAAAATTGTATTTTTTTTCTTTATTCATCTATAAAAATATTATAAAGAGAGAAGATGTTGTTTGTTTGTAATGAATAAACTCAAAAACTACTGGACCATTTTAAAAATTCTTTCACCTATAGAAAAAGCTACACTATCAGCTAGTAAGTAACATAGGCTATATTTTATAAAGTTACGCAGGCGAAGTCGCGCACAACAGCTAATAATTAATTATTTATAAAGTGTATAATGAAACTGCAGGTTTTTTAAAAATTAATTCATCGCCTTATAGAAGTTATGATATTATTAAATACGTAAAATGTTGTATCCATTTTACTGTAAAGCGCAAGTTGATGTCGCTATACAAAATATTGTGTTATTTTGAAGCTCATTAAGTTTTTTTTTTTTATTTATCAAAAACAAAAGAAACATTCATTTGAGACAAAAGTTACTTTTATTTTTATTATAACGAACACATGCAGAGATTTTTAAAAATTTCTGTATGGATCAAATTCGTGGTAAATGTTAAGATAATTGTTTGTTTTCATTAATAAAATAAAATTAAAAAAAAAAAACCAGGAGAAGACCGAAGAGATAGCGTCCAAACAGGAGGCGGTGGACAGCACGGTTGAGTCAGGGTTGGAGCTGATGAAGCACATCTCGGGAGACGAGGCTTTGCAGTTGAAGGACAAACTGGACGCACTGCAAAGGCGCTACAACGAGCTCACAAGTCGCGGCGCCGAACTACTGCGCGTCGCCTCCGAAACTCTGCCTCTGGTGCAGCAGTTCTTCAATGCTCACAACAAGTTAGTATACTTTAAATATTTACTTCATCTCCATCGTCAACATGGTAAAAACACTACCAACTTTATGGAACATTTAAAAGTTATTCATTTAAAACCAACCGAACGTCTGTCATTTCAATACATTGAATTTTAAAATCAATAGAATAACTCGATCATTATTACGTTTTAACATTGACGCGCCATGATTCCGTTTTAGGCGTACTTTTTATGTAATTCCATAGTTGTAGTGGCACAAAATGGTATCGCGAGTTTGTTTCAGGGTTTCTATTCAGAATCGTCATTATCTTGGCTTTATTTTCAAATGTAAATTTATAATGACGATCATAAGAGTTTGTTGGAGAAACGTAATTGATAAATAATTTATAATTCTCTACATTTTTGTTCAGGTTAACGGAATGGATGCAAGGCGCAGAGGCCTGCCTGCAATCAGTGGAGCCTCGCGAGGAAGACATCCTGCGTCTCGAAGCGGATTTGCAAGAATTCCGACCCGTCTTGGACACGATCAACCTGATCGGGCCCCAGTTGTGTCAGATTTCACCCGGAGAGGGAGCCACTCACGTCGAAGGTATCGTCACCAGAGACAACAGGCGATTCGACGCCATCGCCGAACAAGTGCAGAGGAAGGCGGAAAGATTGTTGCTCAGCAAGAAGGTTAGTGTTTTATCAATTGCGAAAACACATACAACTTACTGATTTAAAAAAAAAAAAAATTTTTTTTTAAATACATTGAATACACAAATATTTAAATGCAAGTTCCTTGTTTATATAATACCAGCTGTCCCGCTCCCGGCTTCGCCCGGGGTGCATTTTTTTTTTTCGTAAAAAAAAATCTTCCCCGATTATCCCTCTATCCATTGGTGAAAACCGCATGAAAATCGGTGCAGTAGTTTATCGCGAACAGACAGACAGACAGACGTGGCGGAGGACTTTGTTTTATAATATGTAAAGATTTATATTTATCTAGTGACGCGCTCCCGGCCTTGCTCGGGTTGCAATTTTTATATGTACAAACCTTTCCCTGTTTATCCCTCTTTTCATAATTAAAAACCGAATAATAGCTACAAATAAAATATCGCATAGAACTGTTCTCGATGCGGTTCGATAGACTTAATAGTAACACTTATTATCGTTCAAAAGAGAAATAAGTTTACGTATAATATAATAAGCCTTAATGAAATTTTTTTTTATTAAATCTTTTTATGTTAATGTCTCAAAACTATATTTTTTGCGCATAGCAAAAATTTAAGTTTTACAACGACGATATCTTGTAAAATTCGGTTGCATGGAATCCTAAGGGCATTTGGTAAATGAAGTTTTGCCCTCTAGCGGTCGCTCGAAGTGGTTGGAGACATGGAAGAGGTGATCGAGTGGCTGCGCGCGATAGAGTCGCAACTGCGCAACGCGGAGCCGCCCGCGTGCGAGCCTGCGCTGGTTCGCGCTCAGTTGAGGGAACAACGCCCTCTGAACGACGACGTCGCTGCGCAGCGAGTTCGCGTCCGCGATTTGCTCAGCCAAGCCAAGAAGGTATTGTATCTGTATATTATCCACTGCTGGCTAGGCTCTAAGTCTCTGCTCTGCACGAGGACATCTGACTTTTAAAATCCATATGTGTTCCTCCCACTGTAGATTAATGATCCCTGTACGAAGACATACGTAATTAGGAATTCCAATGTAAATTAACATTATAGCTAGGATGTTTTCATGCAAAGTACCAGCGAATATATAACAAATATTACACATTTTTAGAATTGTAACATATGAAATTAATTTCCATTTTTTTATTTTGATTTCAAACCTTTTATATTTCGGAAATGTGTCATGTTTTAAATGTATTGCTACGACCAATAACTAAGAAATAATTATGGAAGTGTAGTTGTTATTGAATGTGACCAATATAAAAATGGTCAGGTGGTTCGCGAGTGCCAATCATCGGAGGAGACGGGCGTGATTCGCGACCGCAGCGAAGAGTTGAAGGAGCTGATGGAAGACGTCGGTCAGCTGAGTGCTGAACGACTTGCGGCCTTGGAGCAGGCGCTTCCTTTGGCCGAACACTTTGCCGACACGCACAACGGGTGAGTCCACCGACTTTCTTATTCACTACCTAAATATTTTAATGCTCCCATAAAATATTATTGTCAGTCCAGTCAAAATTCTAGTTGTAATGGCAGGGAACATTTGTTCTGTAGTCGCAACATGGGCAACCCCACTCTTATATTATAGAAGACATCACTGTTACATGAAAGAAAATGTGCTCTTGTGATTTTTTTTTTTTTGCCAAGGTCAGCAACGCACTTGCATCTATTCTAATGTTCCCTCTCTATTCCTAAGTGAAAATGACAGTGAACATTCTTCCTAACCTATAATAAAGGGACGTAGAAATTGGCTGTAATAACTGTTATGAATCCAAGTTTTAATATGTCTTCACCGAAAAAGTCTTTTTTTTTTTTTGTAGTACTTTTATCGGTAATTATATTTAGTCGAAGACAAATATCTGTTATAATATAAATGCTTGATTACAGTTTGTCATCGTGGATGGATGATATGGAGAAACAGATCCAAATGTTGGCAATGCCAGCTCTGAGGCCAGAACAGATCGCCCACCAACAGGATAAAAACGAGGTAAATTCATTTTTACTTTAACCAGTACTCAATTCTAATATACGATTTAATTTGTTTCGAGTAATTTGTAATAGAAATCACTATTATAAACAGTTTACCTCCAGAATGAAATATTATAAATGTAAATAATAGCTTTCGCTTTTTTTGGAAAATATACTCGTTTTTATTTTTTGACGAAACTTAACACAGAAACTATTTAATTAAATTACTTGTTTCCAGTTTTTTTTTTTTTTATTCTAAAAGTTAGTCTTAAAATTTTGTATTTTTTTGAAAATAAAAAAATTGCCGTCGCGGCACACCTGGCAAATGTAAAACATCGAAAAAAAAAAACACATTATTTCCGCCAAAGTGTTTTGGTCAACTTTGTGCCAAAGTCCGCAAACATTCGGTCTTCTCACTCGCTGCAAAAGATGTTTCACATAAAAAAAACATTGGTATAATATGTTCACTTGAAATTGGAAATATATATGAAAATACTGTTGCAGATGTTGCAACAGTCGATCGCCGGCCACAAGCCTTTGGTGGACAAGCTGGTGAAGACTGGAGAGGCGCTGAGCCGACTGTGCGGCGAGGAAGACGCCGCCAAAGTCCAGGACATCGTCGACGCCGACTGCGAGCGATACAACGCGCTTAGAGCCGAGCTCAGACAGAGACAGCAACAGCTCGAAAAGGTTTGTGGGAGAGAGATAGCATATAAGCAATAACCAATCTTGTCGTTTCAGACTTGTGTGCTGACTGTAAACCGGAATTATTTTAACAGATCCATACAAAAAACAATGAAAAGAGCTGATTTAAAAGTTTGTTTATATGTGGGATCGTAACTTTAGAACTACAGCACTTAATAGAAAAAAATCTTTAATTATATGATTGTTTCTTTGAAACTTCTCGTCCGATTTAAAAAATTCTCTCACCGTAAGATAAAATAGAATTTCCTAATATTCCAAGCGGGCGAAGCCGCGGGCAACAAACTATCTAGATGCAATAAATAAAGATGCAACGCTTAACAAAAGTATAAAATTACAGTTATTTTTTAAACGCTAACGAAATCGCGCAGGCACCAGCTGTTATTAATGTATATGGGGGACGGCTCTTTGGGCGACATTACACCTTAACTATAAAAGACTAAAGTCGACAATCGCGTTTACAGGCACTGCAAGAGTCGTCTCAGTTCTCAGACAAGTTGGAAGGAATGCTTCGAGCTCTCGCCGGAACCGCTGACCAACTGAACCGCGCCGAACCTGTTTCCGCACATCCACCCAAGATTGAGTGCGTATATTGATTACTTATATTTATGGTGATCATGTTTCTTCTAATAATTGATTTTTATAAATACAATCCAGAGATCAAATCGAGGAGAACAACGCCCTGGTGGAAGATTTGGAGAAGCGCGAGGAAGCGTACAACGCGGTGCAAAAGGCTGCCTCGGAGGTCATCAGCAAAGCCAACAGAAGCGATCCGGCCGTACGAGACATCAAGAACAAACTCGAAAAACTTAACAAGTGAGTGATTCAGGTTATATAAAAAATACTAGTAAAAACTGTTCTATCTTTTAAATTGTACTAAATTACACATAATTACGAAATTTTATCAACTCTGCCATTCTCTGACGTCGAAAAGTGATTTTGTAAATCTTATTTTGAATAAAAATGTTTTGAATTTTGAATTTTGAATCGGTTCAGTAGTTTAGGAGTTCATCGGCGACAAACGTGTGACACGATTTTTTTTTTCTATATGTATAGAGATTATATTTATTTACGCGAACACATGTATACAAAGTATGTTCTAACCGACAAAGGCATGCAAATAATTCTATTTAATTGTTTTTGTTGTAACTTTTCAATATTTTTAATAACTAATTTAAACTTGTTGTTGTTGCCAAAGATATTTGAGTTAAATTATATTCGTAGTACTTGCTTCTTGCTCCATCATATTGGGCATTAGCACATTGCAAATTGGCTGCAGGTGTTCGAAGACCTGTATCGTTAGAGCGACTTTAATCCGCTCATGAAATCTATAGAAATTACAAAAGCAGGAATGATAGAGAATCGAACGTAGTTCGAAGTCGTAGCTCGACAAATAGTGCTCATGAGAGCTTTGCACTTTTTTCTACTATAGATTACCCAGTGAATACTATTCACTATGGTCATCAATCTAATACAACTATAGATTTCGCATGCCATAACAAAACACTACGAACTTTATGGAACATTTAAAAATGACATACAAAATGTATTACGTTAACACGTAGAACTTGGTCGTTACTATACATTTTACCATCGAGGCGCGAAATGCAAGAATCCGCCATGATTCCGTTTTAGGCGTATTGGAATTTGTTACATAGACACATAGACATATGGTGTATTTTTGTGTAGACTATGGGACGAGGTTCAGAAGGGGAGCGCGGACCGCGGGCAGTCGCTAGAGAGCGCTCTCGAGGCAGCGAAACGCTTCTGGGAGCAGCTGGACGCGGTGATGGCGGTGCTGCAAGACCTGCAAGACACGCTGGCCGCCCAACCGCCGCCAGCTGCTCAGCCGAGAGCCATCCAGGCGCAGCAGGTCGCCTTGCAAGAGATCCGCCAGGAGATCGACCACACCAAGCCGGAGGTTATTATAACTAAACATTTTTAATTTTAAATATCCTTTTATCATATTTCGAAAACTTGAAAAAGTTTATGTTGCACCTGAACTGTGTCTGTGTAAATAATTTATTTTTTTCACATTTTTCTTTTTATGGGTTTTAATTAATGAACCCATAAATATGTAGTACACTTAAAAAGCTATCTTTTACTTAAAGTCTAAAAAATGTGGTCAATGACGACAAGTATTGACCACATTTTTTATTAACCCCGTGTAAAACGCAGTTAATAAATTTTCTTATCATTCCTATAAATTAACCCCAAATGTTTGCCCCTTATATGAATGTATAGGGAGTAAACTTCTAGAAAGCCCCTTTTGGGAAAGCGGCAGGTTTCAAGTGTGATGATAACTTACAATGAGTAAGTTAAATAAAGTATGATTATTGGTGCTCTTTGGGTGCTCTTTGGGTGCCTTTTGGGTGGTCTTTAGGCACTCTATGGGTGCTACGGGTGGTCTTCTTTTACTCGATGTCACATATGAATTGACAATACCCGAATGTTGTGGCAAGGTGGAGAAAGTGCGCAAGACTGGCTCGACGCTGATGTCTTTGTGCGGTGAGCCGGACAAGCCCGAAGTGAAGAAGCACATGGAGGACTTGGACAGCGCCTGGGACAACGTCACAGCCCTCTACGCCAGGAGGGAGGAGAATCTCATCGACGCCATGGAAAAGGCCATGGAGTTCCACGACACGCTACAGGTTACATTATTTACTTATAATATATTTATAATCGTTTGTGCTTAGTGATTCATTAAAAGCAGAGCTTAAACCACAGCTATGATGCTATTATATAAACATCCACCGAGGAAGGAGTTTTGGAAATTTCACACCTAAAGGTTGTATGTCATTTACAAAATTAGAAGCTTCTATATGAAATTTCATATAAAAGCTTCTGGTTAGAATTAAATAAACACGTATTTAAAGTGTTTTTAAGGATGTAATAGGGATTGAAAGTTTATATGGTGAGCTAGTCATTTTTGAAGTAAGAATAATGTGAAATTTAATATTTTAGCTTCTCAGCAAAAATAATTACATACGTATTTCGTCGTTTTTGAAAATTTATCATTTTTTCGTTATTTTAGAATATGTATACATATGACACAAAAATACAAAAAAAATTTTTTATCCTATCCCTATTAAACTCACAGAATAACTAGCTGGGCTAATATGAAGATTGTCCGAAAATATTCATTAAAATCGATTGAGCGGTTTTGAAGTCCATAAGAAGATTTACAACGACGTTTTTTTTTCCACAATTTATTTGCAGAACTTACAAGAATTCCTGGACAAGGCCGAAGACAAGTTCTCTCGCATGGGCGCACTCGGTTCCGACATTGATGCCGTTAAGCGTCAGATCGCACAACTTGCGGCTTTCAAACAGGAAGTGGACCCTCACATGGTCAAAGTCGAGGCCTTGAACAGGTATGTCTACTTTAGCCAAACGCTATCGAACCCCTATGCTCAATCGGTTGATGGTTTCAATTGAAATATTTTACCTCTGCTGTTTGTCGCAGTGAAATATTAGGTACACACTTGTGTTTTTTTTTCCAACAATTTTGTGTCTTACATATTACATACACTATATACTTAACACGTTCCCTGTCCAATGGATCGCATATGATCTATAGTGCGTGTTTGAGCCAATTACTTGTAAGCTCAGATTCTTATAATTTCATTGAATGTAGTATAAAAAGATATATTATAAGGACATGTAGTTAGATTCTGTTTTATCTATAAGTAAGTTAAAAAATTAAACAAAAATGATTATAAATAATTAAAATATAAACCATAAATAATTAGCCATTATTATATTAAGAAAATCTCAAATCGTGGGGAGTATCAAATATAAATTTATATGGGGACAGGGAACGTTTTAAGGCACAGATTGAAGTGTTTCCCGCATTGTTCTGTTTATAATTGTGTATTTTTTTTTTGTGTTCCCAATCCATGGATCCATTCGTCATGAAGGAGTTTAATGAGGCAAGCACATTAACGACCCATTTTTGTGTGTGTGTGTGTGTGTGTGTGTGTGTGATTCTTGTGGATTTTTGAATGTTGTGTTATATGCGCTTTTAGAATAGATTAAAAAATAACATTTAGAATTTCTAAGATAAACTTTAAAAAATAGAGTTTAAAGCTATCGCAATTTATTAGGGAAAGATTAAATTATAATATTTTAAAGAACTCATAATTTCGTTTGCACTTTGTGGTCGCCTGTAAAAAATTAGCTTCTAACAATTACTTGCCGCACCGAGCATTTATCCACTGAAGATTTATTCCATCACACCCTTTAAAAGTCCGAAATCACATTTTATTAGGGAAAAGACGCCAATGCTAAAACAAGACACCGTCTTACAAGTACCAATTCACTTATTTCCTATGATACTATATTTGTATTTTTTTGAGTAAATTCTCGGTGTGCATAAATCATAAATGTTTTTGATACTTTCACCCTTTAATATAATAAGACCCTTTAAAATCACATTTTATTAGAGAACAGAAGCCATATTTGCACTCTTCTGAGTAAATGCTCGGTGTGTAAATATTAATCGAAGTTTTTTTTTTTAATGAGCTTTGTATGTAGAATGTAGTTACTGCTTCTGTAAGTTTAAGATAAAAGAAATCTATGTTCATCTTTACGCCCCCTGCTTCGCACATGAAATGTCATCTAATTATGGTTTTTTTTTAAGTAATTTTTATTTGTAATTCGACACGCCTTTTGTTAGATTTGACTTAATATATTTTTAGACGAGTCTATTATCTGTTTGTTTATTAACATGGTTTAATGCTTTAAGGCTGAAAATTGCCGTTTTTGTACAAATACAATTAGACCAAAATCCAGATATTTGCATTGTTAACATCGACTTCCTATCGGCGTCACTTTCGCTAACATTTTCTCCGCCTAAATATGGCTAACGAGATGATTACTCCCCCATTATCAAATAATATATTTTATGAAAATTTGAAACATTTAATTTAAGATTATCTAGAGATTCCGAAAATCAAAAGCATTTTACTAGAAACATCCAACAAAGTATTTATATTGTTTATACAAAACACATTCTAAAATTAAATAATAAATTAATTTTATTCTTTTGTTTGATTTTTTTTTCTTAGCTTTAGTTTGTACAGAGAATACCGTCTTTTGTATTCGTTTTTAATGCATGCTAAGTTAGCCTATAAGTGGAGTATACAGTATAAAATTTTTAAATGTGAATATTTGTAAGGACGGTTGTATACTGTCATACTGTGTTGGCTTCCTGATAAATAAATAAATAATCAATTTTATAGCATACATCTCGCCAATTTTCTAATAATTGTCAATAATAACTTGGGTATTTTATTGACTAACATGAGGTTTATGATTTGACAGACAAGCCCAAGAGCTGACAGAGAGGACGTCGTCAGAACAAGCGGCGGCCATAAAACAACCGCTGACGGAAGTGAACGCTCGCTGGTCGACACTACTCAGGGGTATGGTGGACAGACAGCAGCAATTGGAAAGGGCCCTCTTAAGGCTCGGACAGTTGCAGCACGCGCTCAGAGACCTGCTCAACTGGATACAAAACACCTCCGACACTTTGGACACCCTCAAACCGGTAAAGTACTCTTTATTCCTGATCATTAGTTCTTCATTTAGTTTCATTTTTATAATTATCTAGCTAACCGTTGCACGTGACTTTATAAAATATAAGAATAATGTGTTCCTCGTTGATAATGTAACTTCCAATAGGTGAAAGAATGTTTAAAATCGGTACAGTAGTTTTTGAGTTTATTCATTTTAAACAAAAATATAAATCTTTTTTACTTTATAACATCACTAGTCGTTACACGCGACTTCGCCCGCGTAACTTTATAAAATATAGCATATTATATTACTCGCTGATAATGTAGCTTCCTATAGGTGAAAGAATTTTTTTAAAACGGGCCAGTAGTTTTTCAGTTTATTCATAACAAACATAGAAATCTTCTCTCTTTATAATATTAATATAGATTATAATGAACAAAAATTAGGCTATGGCCACACTACAAAAAGCCTCGTTTAGTGCTAAGAGCCAATCTACTCGCTTAGTGACTGACTGACCTTAGTGAGCAGTGATTTTTTTTAAAAGAGTGACATTCGTTCTTTTCCAAATTAAAGTGTGACCCTTGTATGTTGTACACAAAGTGTGGCTCCTAGCTTAGCTCTAAGCTTGGCACGAATGTAATTTTCCCTTAAGCGATTCATAAACTAATCCACGTGCCTGATCAGGTGGCCGGAGATCCTCAGATCCTAGAGGTGGAACTGGCCAAGTTGAAAGTGCTGGTGAACGATATAGCTGCACACCAGTCCTCGGTGGACACCCTCAACGAAGCCGGCGCTCAGATCGTCCAGCAGGGTACGGGTATGTTGCGACGCGCTTTTGTGCTTTATTTTCATTATTACATAGACATACATAGACAACGTCGTTGTCAAATCAAAATCTGATACTTTTGAGATATTGACAAAAAAGTTTTCCTGGAAATTTTTACAATTTATTATTTACATATTTATTGAAAAGGCTTACCGTACTTAAACCATCATAACTTAATCACAATTTACAACCTTCACAAAAAGAAACATTACAAGTATGAATGTTAAGTATATTTTATTAGAAACTTAAACTTACTTGTCTCAATAATTGAGTGAATTTCGCACTTAACAGAATCTAACTGCTGCACATTTTATTAAGAGGTCGTAGTTCGACAAATAGTGCTCATAAGCATTGGGCAGTTTTCTTACACGATAGATAAGACAGGCAGGCAATAGATAGACAAGACGATAGATATCTATTCACCAAGATCAAAATGTTGGAATCTCAAATAGGTATAGCAAATTGCGCATACCAAATATTGGTTTGACAACGACATCTTCGTTAATATCATTTGAAGCTTTTTTTTTATGTCACACATACGTTCATATACACGTGCTCTTACAGGTTTCAATACTCAGTCATAGTTAGTCAACAAAAGAACATTTCATTTCAGTCACACATTGTTCGTTCACAGTCACAATTCAATCGTGCAATCGTGCACTAATGCTTTACGCTTTAAGTGTTGTGTGTAATCGTGTGATCGTTTTATTCATGTTAATTATCTATATTACATAGTATAAAACAAAGTATGTCTGTCTGTCCCTCCGCGTGTACGCTTAGATCTTTTAAACTACGCAAAGGATTTTAATGTGGTTTTTATTAATGGAAAGATGAAGCTATACAGCTATAAGCTGTAGCTGTGCTCGCGACTTAGTCCGCGTTGAAAAATATAAATATAATACTTGACAGCGCCATCTTGACATACTTGACAACAGGTCGCTAAAGCAAGTTTTTTGTTGTGTAGACTCGGTCACAATATCTGTATGAGATTTCTAGGAACTTTTTACAAATGGTTCATTAAAATTAGTTGCTATACCCAAAATCGGCGTTACATCCAAAGACGTTATTAGCCAAATTATTTTCCACTAAAAGTATACTTTAAATTTAATGGACATAAGTGTTACGTCGCTGTAACCAAAGAGTTTCAACCGAGGTCGTTATAAATGAAATTCACTTTATTTGCATTAAAGATCTGAAATAAATTGTCCATTTGAGAATTCGGTAGCTATCTTTTTACGGTGTAGTACTCCAAGTCTTATGACCAAGTCTTTTGTAATAGTAAGCATTATATTTTGATATGTATGCCCTATTTGATATTTTATCATTCTTTTTTTCTATTTTATTAAGGGCTGCAAAGCATTTTCGTCCATGTGTTTTTGCTTATAGGCCACCGGTAGGCGATTGTTCCCTAATAAATTGTATTTTAATCATTTAGGCACAGACGAAGCAGGGGAAACTGCCGAAAAGCTCTCCACATTGAACCGCAAATGGCGAGAACTGCAGCAGAAGGCAAGAGATCGACAGACAGAACTCGAAGACGCGCTAAGAGAAGCTCAGAGGTATGTGTGGTATACATATATGTGCTTGATTCTTATGTATATGTCGTTATCATAGTGATAAAAATGTTGCTTAATGGTTTTGTGAATACTTTTAACTTTAATTTTGTTTATTAATATCTTTGCACCTAAAGTTTTGTCTATAGGGTTAATCCTTTAACCGCTAGAGTCGGATTTATCCGATAATTATTTTCGTGTCTACGACAAATTCCTCTACTTGTATAATATTTCTTTTCAAATCATTGCGATGCTTTCTTTTAAAAAAGAAAATTACGAGTAAAGCGTTAGGGGCACGACAACTCCTACAAAACCAAGCGGATAAAGGGTTAAATAGTAAAGTCAATTTCAATTGCTGTTTCGATATCGACTTGATACCTCCTGGCAACTATGTATGCTTTTTTTTACCGCCTTCGAGCTTTCCTATAAAGTATAAAAAATTTGTAGCTTCAACGCGGAGATTGGTGACCTCCTTTCGTGGTTGTCCGAAGTTGACAGCGTCATTGCAGCTTCCAAACCAGTCGGTGGACTGCCGGAGACTGCGTCGGAGCAACTTGAAAGATTTATGGTGAGTAAAATGCGGAAAATTTAATATTTTATGAGACTTGACCTGACTGCTTTGGACTTGACGGACCCCGTTTTGGAAAAACCAAAGAAAAATTGTGGACTTGACTTGACTGACTAGTATCGGGATCTGCTACTTTTGATTTTAATTTTAAAAAAAAGGCTATTTTAAATTGACTCGCAAAATCATCGCAAAACAAGAAGAAGAAGAATATTTTATTTTAGTCATTAGTCACTAATTACCATAACAAATTTTGGCTCGAGCTTCTTTCAATATGTGAGTAATATAATATGTTCCAACCCCTATCTAAAATGCTTTTACAGATAATTAAAAAAAAAAAATTGTTTGAAAACACTTTTGGATATCGTTGAAATTTAAATAGTGATTATATTATAGCCACTGCTTGATTGTGTGCTTGATTTGTGTTAAAAACAATGTAAAACAATGCGTGTTTCTTGTGATTAGGTCTAATGACTTTTACATTAGAAAATAGTTTTAAAGTTTACTCTTAAATATCCATTCAACAGGAGGTGTATAATGAAATCGAAGCCAATCGTCCAAAAGTGGAAGCCGTTCTGCAACAAGGCCAAGAGTATCTCAAGAGACAGGAGAAACCAAACCCCACTTCGCAGCTTCACCACAACCTCAAGAATTTGAAGAGCCGATGGGACAGCGTCACTGCTAGGTATACTTTCATTTTTTAACCCTCAACGCCCGACACTAAAACGGGGTGTATGTGTGTACTGTGTATACCACCATAGCTGTGTCACAGATGGGTCGATTTTTTTGTTTGTAAGAAAGCTGACTCGATCGAGATGGTTCTTAGCTGTATTAATTTATAAAGATTATGTTCAGGCGTTTGAAGATCATCAGCCCACCAACTTTCATAGGTTCGATTTATGTGAAATTTGGTATACTATTACCTACTTCACTGGTATTTCCATGACATGGTAACCTTGATCTGATTTTGCAGCATCAAGTAGTCTGCGCGATAACTATACTAAAGCGAGTATAGAATTTCATACATGACAATTGAGAAATGTCTGTTTAATATCTAAATGTGAAGAAATGATTATCCTTTGAACTTTGAACCGCCTAAAACGGAGTTTTGCCTTCACACGTCAATGGTGAAAGGTAGTAACGACCAAATTCTACTATTCATTTTAAACTCCAATGTGTTGACGTAAAGTCACATTTTCTTTAAATGACAGATGTTTGTATGGTTTTAAATGACAGATGACAGAGTTTATTCTTTACGTATATATGTCATTTTTAAATGTTCCATAAAGTTCGTAGTGTTTTGTATGGCATGCGAAATTCACAGTTGTAGTAGATTGATGCTTTGAACGGATTTAGATGAAACCCTTCACACATATCCGGGGTTTTTTTTTTTTTTGTAGAAAAAACAACATTTTTAGTAAGTTCAATTCAACCAGCGGTTATAAAAATTGCATTTTATGTGTATAGAGCGTCAGATAAGAAGATCAAATTGGAGATAGCTCTGAAGGAAGCGACGGAGTTCCATGACGCACTTCAAGCCTTCGTCGACTGGCTGACGAGCGCCGAGAAAACCCTCACATCAGCCAAACCAGTTTCCAGGGTCATGGAGACTTTGCTCAGTGAGTCTTTTTTTATTTTATTTTTTTCATTGCGTTCTAAACTGAACATAATAAATGTGAATAGTTTGAATGGCACAAATATATTGAACTAATATATTTTTTTTTTAAATAATAAACGAACTAATACTTTAATGCATCTGTACTATTTACAAAAAAAAAAAAGTTCGCCATCTGTTAAATATGTGTAAATTACGTCGATGAATAAGTAAATTATTACATAAAAATTTCAGATCCATATGTTTTAATATAACAATGATATTCAAAAGAAATAACTTCGTAGTCTACTACTATTATAAAGAAAAAAGATTTGTATTTTTGTTTGTAATGGATAAATTCAAAAAACTACTGGACCGATTTTAAAAATTCTTTTACCTATAGTAAAAGCTGCATTATCAGCGAGTAACATAGACTGTATTTTATAAAATTACGAATATTGAATATACATGAACATTCGATTTCCAGGTCAAATCGAAGAACACAAGTCGTTCCAGAAGGAGGTGGCGACCCACCGGGAGACGATGCTCCATCTGGACAAGAAGGGCACCCACCTCAAGTACTTCAGCCAGAAGCAGGACGTGATCCTGATCAAGAACCTGCTGGTGTCGGTCCAGCACCGCTGGGAGAGGGTCGTCTCCAAAGCCGCCGAGAGGACCAGGGCCCTCGACCATGGCTTCAAGGAGGCCAAGGAGTTCAGCGATATGTGGTCAGTATCACTCTCTATAACTTTTTCTCCCACTTGCTAGTATTGTATGTTCATCTGTTGTATGTTCTGTTCACATGTAGTAGGTTACATTCCGAATTAATTGCTGTATTTGTATGTTCTTGTTTTTTTTATTTTTTTTTTTATTTGATTGTACATAAATAAATAAATAATAAATATCTTCACACATTCCACACAGCACCATCTAGTTCCACATTAAGCAACTAATGCTTGTATTATGGATACTAGACAGTTGATATACTACATAGATTACTTTATTTTTTTGTAAATACATACATATTATAAATAAATAAAAAAAATGCATGACTCAGGTACAAAGGTAAAATGTTAACACATAAACATTTGCCCCTAGCGGGATTCGAACCCGCGACCGTTTGGTTAACAGCTAGGGTTACTAGCCACTAGACCAAACGTGACGTCAAATTATATATACATGGTATACATGGAATTGTATACCAGTTTTGTGAACCTTAATAAAAAAAAATTAAAAAAAAAAAACTATACTACGAGTAATATTATCTACTTAGAGAGAAGATTTGTAGGTATGTTTATTTATTATAATGAATAAACTCGAAAAACTATTGGACCGATTTATGGAAATTGTTTCACCCACAGAAAGCTACATTATCAGCGAGTAATATGGGCTATATTTTATAAATTTACGCGGGCGAAGTCGCGCGCAACAACCACTTATTGTATAAAAAGAATATTCCAATCGATTCTTTTAATTTCGCATGCCGGCAATGTCCAAGAGGACAGTACTATTACTTTTCTGGACAGTTTTAATTAAAGCGCGTATCAAAAGAAGACGACCGCCATTTTTTTTTTATTCATACTGTCAATTCTATTCTGAATTAACAAATATTTTGAACATTTTTACATTTAGAAGTTGTTACTTTAAAAAAAAAATGAGTATTTCATCGAAAGAAATGGATTTTCTTGCATGTTTCTTTCTTTCAAGTTTGCAACTTAGAGAAAAGTACTATACAAGTCTCGGCCGAAGTAGCAATTGGTTTAAAAAGGCTTTGGCTTACGCCTCGGCCTTTTTAGTTCACTTTTAACGATAATTTTTCTCTATTTTCCCTTTGTGTTTAGGAACAACATGATGAACTGGTTATCGGACACCGAAAAGCAGCTGGACGAACTCAACTCGGAAACGACCGTCAACGATCCAGACAAAATCAAGCAGAGGTATTATTAAAAATATATCTAAAGTTGTTAAAAAATGTTTTCTTTTTTTTTTATATATATATAATTTAGAAAAACCTCCGGCATATGCCACAGCCTGTATTTGCCACAGCCATTCATACTAATTTTCTCCTTTAGATTGAACAAGCACCGAGAATTCCAAAAATCTCTCGCCGCAAAACAGCCTGTATACGATCAGACAATGAAGACTGGCAAACAGCTGAAAGACAAAGCGCCCAAGACTGACGAGCCCACTTTGAGAACAATGCTGACAGACCTCAAGAGCAAATGGACCACTGTCTGCTCGAAGGCTGTTGACAGGTACGAAAATAAACATAAATAACGCTGTGCTTCTCTTTGCCATCACAAATGGCTAACTTCCAATTATAAGATCAATCCTTTTGAGTAATACACAAACCAACACAACATTATGAGATTATATAGAGTCAAAAGTGTGTCTCGACCACAATATTTCAAAAAGTTGACACGCTTGTGGAGTACGTGTTAATTTATTTGTCTTTTTTTAGTCATTTTTGTCAGCGTGTATAAAAAAAAAACCACCTCTAAGGGCCTGTCGGAATTCCGTTTCGATATTTCGATTCGGGATTCGAAACGCAGTAAATCCATACAAATCTATGTATCTACCACATACAAATACAAATACAAATAAATACAAATACATACATACAGTAGTTTTCCGTTCGAATTCCGACTGTATGTGGCGGTCCTCATTTGGAATTACTTAACATTTCCATTTGTTTGCCTCTTCCTATTCGAGTGCTTATTATTTTATCAAACTAACCTAGTTTGTGTTGAGCTATCGATTCACCTATAGCAAAAGATAAAGTTAGACTTAGAGGTTTTATTGTGAATCAGACAACGCAAGCTGGAGGAGGCTCTGCTGTACTCCGGCCAGTTCAAGGACGCGATGTCGGCGCTTCTCGAATGGCTCAAGAAGCGTGAAAGGGAACTCGCCACCGATTCTCCCGTC
Source organism: Synanthedon myopaeformis (assembly GCA_944738685.1). NCBI lineage: Eukaryota > Metazoa > Arthropoda > Insecta > Lepidoptera > Sesiidae > Synanthedon > Synanthedon myopaeformis. Next base: position 1,693,866 of record OX122936.1, on the reverse strand, counting down.
CACGGAGACCTCGACACTGTCATGGCTCTCATTGAGCAACACAAGGTGACCATACATTTGAAATTTTTGTGGAAAAATTTACCCCTCGTTTTATTATAATCAAATTTGCAAGTTTGCGATATTAAACATTATTTACACTAAAAGATTTTTCCCAATTTTTTTTTTACCTTTTCTTCTTATTTTTTTTTAAAGCTTTTAACTACTATACTTATTACTCTTATCAGAAGGAATAAAATAGTGATGTCACTTATGATTGGAAAATCCCACAAAGAGCTAGAGGCTCTCCAAAATTATCTATTTATTTTATTTTATACTAATATAAATGTGATTTTGTACAGCAATTCGAGGAAGACTTGCATTCGCGTGAGCAGCAAATGCAATCAGTTCTGAAGACCGGCAAAGACCTTGAGGCGACTGTAAGTTTTAAAGACTAAAATAATTCGCTTCGATCACTAAATGTGAAACATTTAATATAATTTAAACCACAGTGTATCTTTACTAGTGTTGACAATGGTTTTGTCTAAAAAAAAAAAAAAAACAGGTTCCTCGCGAGGATGCGACCACCATCAGAACTCAGTGCAGCGAGCTTAAACAGGCTTGGGAGACAGTTCAAAGCCTCACCGAGAAGAAAGCTCACAAACTCGAAAGCGCCCTCAAGGAGGTACAAATCACAATCTATATCTATAATAATAATATTATAAATGCGAAAGTATGTTTGGATGTATGGATGTTTGTAACTCTTTCACGCAAAAACTACTGAACCGATCACCATTAAATTTTGTATACACGTTGTCTGGGACACCAGAAAGGACATACGGTACCTTTCATCCAGAAAAAAAGGTTATTCCCGTGGCATAAATAAAAAATAAAAAAAAACTAACGCCTGGCCAAAGTGTTATAGCAACACGATGTCAAGCGTTATATTGTTTTTTTTTTTTAATTTTCAACGCGGACGAAGTCGCGAGCACCAGCTAGTATACATATATATTGTTATATATGTAGAGAGCGTTACTCTTATAGGCCTTATGTGAACGTTTAGTGATTTACAGAGAGTTCGTGTCGATAATGTTATCGATAACATAATCGATTTATGTATTTACAAATTATAAATTAAAAGTCGTCATCGGAATCGGAATCATCGGCGTCAGAATCATTATTTACATTTATTATAATAAATGATTCCTCTATAAATAAATTAATAAATAAATAAATATATTCACACATTCCACACAGCACCATCTAGTTCCACAGTAAGCAACTAATGCTTGTATTATGGATACCAGACAGTTGATATAATAAATAGATTACTTTTTTTTAGATTTTTTTTTTTTGTAAATACATACATATTATAAATACAGAACATCCATGACTCAGGTACAAAGGTAAAATGTTAACACATAAACATTTGCCCCTAGCGGGATTCGAACCCGCGACCGTTTGGTTAACAGCTAGGGTTACTAGACACTAGACCAAACGTGTCGTCAACTATGTGTGACTACTTCGGTTTAGTAATGTTAGAGCATCTTGTTAACTACTGTTATCGATAACTTTTGTCTGAACTTTGCACATTACTATGCAAAAAATAATTTTAATCCCCTCAACGTTACTGTACTTAACAATTTTTTTGTTTTGCAGGCGGAACGACTTCACAAATCTGTGAACATGCTGCTAGAGTGGCTGTCCGACGCGGAAACGCGGCTTCGATTCTCCGGTCAGTTGCCCGAAGGCGAGCTCGAGGCTCAGCAGCAGCTGCTGGATCACGAGAGGTTCATCCGTGAGCTGAAGGAGAAGCAACGGGATAAGGATGACACGGTCGCCCTCGCCAAGTCCATCCTGGGAAGGGCCCATCCCGATGCGGTGCCTGTCATCAAACACTGGATCACCATCATACAGAGCAGATGGGATGAGGTTAGTTCTTTTTCTATTTTGTATCCCACTCATATTAGGATTTCAAAATTGAAAAAAAAAAAACTATTTTTTTGTAAATAAAGTTTAACATTATTATTTTATTTAGATAGTAGTTATTGGGTGAAAATGAATGTAATATGAATTAAGTATGTTAATGAAATAGATAAAGAAACATTAATACTAAGTATATGATTATCTTCTTATTATGCGAATATTACTTAATAGAAATGTTTAATTATTGTTATATAACTATAACAATAATTAAACATTTATTTTTCTTTACGAATAAATAAAGCCGCAGTTTTGATTTAATAATCAACTTTTTTTTTAAACTTTTTTAATATTATATTTTAATTAAAATTAAAACTACTTCTCTAATTAAAGTTATAAAAAAAAATTAGAAATAATAATATAAATTTGCATAATGTTTTAATATAAGTGCCCTAATCAAAACACAATAGACAGTAAAATAAATGTATATATAATCTGTGCATCTTGCCACCGATTAAAAAAATTGGAATTTGGAAATAATCTTTTTGATTTTTCAATGGCAAATTAATCTTTTCGATAACGTTTGAAATCAATCAACCGAAATCTACACTTTATCAATGAACAAGAAAACTAATTAAATGAAATATTGGAGGACATTTTGTTGTTCATTACACACGATGCGTAGTTGTTAACAAATTTTGTTTAAAAAAAAACGAAAGATTGTTGATTGTTTATTTGTTTTTTTATTGGGAAATAAGTTTGTTAAAATGAATGTTTTGGTTAAACAAGAAAACAGTAGAAAAAACGTACTGTCTGTGGCTCCGTTCATTCGAGTTTTAAGCAGAGTCTCTCCTACTCAGGTACATACACAAGTTCAACTTTAACTTTAACTTTAAAACATTACTTTGAGTTTATTTTCTCATAGTATATTTGAAGATTATTGCTCTATATCTATGCTAATATTATAAAGAACGTAGCTTTCTATAGGTGAAAGAATTTTCACCTATAGAAAGCTACGTTATCAGCGAGTAACATAGGCATATTTTATAAAGTTACGCGGGCGAAGTCGCGTGCAACAGGCCAGTTTCTTATAAAGTCTCGTCTGCGTACCTACTGCGTCTAACTTTTAGAATACATCTTCCTCGAATTGTTAAGCAATGTTTAGTTATGATTGTTTGTTTATAGGTGTGGCAATGGGCAATGCAACGAGGTGGCAAGCTGGAGACTCACATGCAGAGCTTGAAGGACCTCGACCTCGTGCTGGAAGAGCTGTTGCAATGGCTCATTGGCTTGGAAAATACGCTCTTGTGTAAGTTGGTTTATAACAATTTGTATACTGAACTGTAGTTAAACGAAATAGTATAGAAGAGAGACACATTTATCTAAAATGTCGATTGTTTGCAGCGCTTGAAGCAGAGCCACTGCCAGAGTCGATCGAACTACTCGAAGGTCTGATAGAAGACCACAAAGAACTGATGGAGCATACGCAGAAGAGGCAAGGGGAAGTGGACCGCGTCTGCAAGGCTTACCAGGTGATTAATAAGTTTCCTAGAACAGCATATGTGCTGTTATGTTTCGGTTATGGAGGGTAGAGGTAGGGAGTACCGATTCTACATATGTATTAAAAAGTGGTCCCAGAATACCAGTAAATTAAGATGACGTATAGAAATAGACAAAGATAGACAGATAGAAGATATGCTACACTAGCGCCATTCTGTCCACTTTTAGAACCCTTTATTTTATTGTTTGAGAGGACCATTTTTTAAATGAGTCGGTACTCCTGTGTCGTAGACGACGGTAGCCACTTACCATCAAGTGGACCGACAGCCAGTATGTGTCGACCTTAAGATAAAAATATATTTATTGTTAGCATATAGAGTACTTTATATTGAATTAATTAAAGTCAAATTATTATTCTATTAATCTTCTAACAAAAGATGATAAAAGCTCTTCTGCTTAACAGACAATTAATTCTTTTCTTTGATGAATCTCATTAAGCTTAAAAGAAGATAAAAAGATAAGATACCGATTATATTTTTTTATTATGTTTTATTTAAAAATAAAAAGTATACATTATAGGTTCATAGAGTACTTTATATTACAATATAAAGTACTCTATGGCATGATATTAAAAGGTAATCTGACAGTTGAACGAACGTGTCCGCGAAGGGAGGTCGTTGTCGTTGTCGTTGTCGTATGTCCGCACATCTTATAGTTGGAATTGTAGTTCGAAAATATATCGGTCGGACTTTAAAAATGTTGGGACTAAACAAACACAAAGTGGTTTTAATCAATGTACCGAGAGTGATAATAATATAAATTATTATTATTTTGTATCCGTTGATATAACTTCTTTTGACCTAATCAGGTGAAGAGCCAAAGTCAAGGAAGAGAGACCACGCCGCGAAAGGTTTCAGTCAAATCGGCAACCAAAGGAGCTGCTGGGTACGTATACAAAGTGTTTACTCGTACAATACTCCCTAAACAAGATATTTATATCATTCATCCTTTTTTTTTATGATAATATATCGAACGAAATTGTGAAAAATTTAAAATAAATATGTTAAAATTTGTATATTTCATACACCTATTGGATAACAACCATAATTATATGAGATTATTATTCATTATAATATTTTACTACCCATTATTTAAACTTTAATAATATACCAACAAAAAAAAAAACTTTATTCTAGCTAGCCTCATGAATTAGCCTTATTTTGAAAATAGGTTTAGCACGATAAACACAGAATTTTTTCGACAATTCATAATATTTAAATAAAATTTATAATTTATCATATAAAAGTTGGTTGTAATATTATTATTATATATTCAGTGCCATATAATACATCAAGCAACTTAAAGCAATGCATATCGCTTAAAATTTGATCTTATAGATTTCCGATAAAAAATTATATCTTTTATAAGATATAATTGTTATCCGAAATCTATTGAGTAAAATAAATTAATGTCAAATTATTATTCCATTAATCTTCTAACAAAAGATGATAAAAGTGATTCTGCTTAACAGACACTTAAGTCTTTTCTTTGATGAATCTCATCAAGCTTAAAAGAAGATAATATACTGATTATAATTTTGTATTATGTTTTATTTATAAAAAAATATGTATACATTTAAGGTTTCATCATTTTTATGTTATATCATTATGTTTCATTGTTTCGTTCTTTTCGTTATATATTTGTTCTGTGGCCCGTGGCGGCCATGTTGTGACGTCACTGCATGTTGCTTGGAATGTTGTCGCTCGCAGTCGCGGCTCGCAGCACGACCTCAACAGGGACCGATCCGTTTCGCCCGATTATTACGGAACGAGACGCTATAGGTGCGTTTTCGTTTTACGTTCGCCACTTGTACTATTTTTCGGTTTCGATACTGTTCATTTTTCATTCCTTAACCAAACATTCGACGTGTCACGCGAACTAGAGTCTGTCTCAAGAGTCAACCGAGGCGACATAAGTGTGAATCGTCGTCTTTTTCAAGCTGTCGTGTCATAGTCAATTATATCATTAAATGAAGTTGTTAAGCATGACAATGAAAAGAAATGATGCAACTAGAAAATTTATATTTAATGTGATACCGTTTCGTTTTACATGAAAAGCAACTACAGTCGGTTGACTTTTGCGACAGACTCTAATCCAATCTGGCTTTGTAACTTTAAAAAAAATTATTAGATAAATAATAAAAAAAAAAACTACGCTCAGACATTTCAAAGGAAGTCATTTTGACGGGTCAACATTTTTGACTATAAAAATGGCTTAGAGGTTTTTGGTCTACCCATTTAAACATTTATTTATTTATTCAAAATATAATAACGTCAACCCATTAAACCAGTTTTATTCTTACACAATATATCTATAATTGTATAGTACAAAATGTTCTAAAATTACAAACTATCAAAGTTGTACTGGAGGCGATGCAGTCATTTTTTTTATTGTTTATCTGAAGGTGATCTCTTTAAATGTTTTTACATGTTTAATGTTTGTATGTGTACACAAATGGAGTATGACATTAGTGTAATTGTTTTGTAAAAATGTCATAGTCCGTTTTGCGCATAATATTGTGCTTTGTCCCGCTCTAACCTATGTAAATGTGGCGCTTTCTGTCTCTCTCTCGTGTATGTGGCTCGCTTCGACGTGGGAAGGTCCAGAATACACTCGCGAGTTAGGAGAGGAAGGTTTGATCACTAAAAATATATTCTATATATTATAGTGTATTTGTAGTGTTGTGTGTTCTGTTGTTTTGTTTGCATTTGCATTCAATATTTAGCTTAATTTGCGTATTAGAACTTGCATGTTAGTTTTTTAAATTTTTTTTTATTTATTATGTATTGTGTATTTATCAATACCTATTTATTTATAATTCAAAAATAATTTTCTAAATTATTACTATTATTATTATTATTATTATTATTACGGTATGTTTTAAATAGGTATCGGAATTTTTCTAAGGTGTTTTTTGCATTGAAACTGTTACCTTATTATTATATCTTAATATTACACTGAAATAAGTAAATATATAAGTATACTTTTTTTATGATTATTGTTCATTAGCTAATTATATATTTTTATTTCTTGTTTTCTTTTTGTTAACGCAGTCATTTTGGATTCGTATACAATAGGTAAAAAGATTTTTATGCTTTTAAAAAAAGATTTTATTGAATTATAGCTACATTATATACATTAGTATAGAGTTAAACGCACGCGAAGCATGTTATACCTACACACATAACAATGGGCTGTCAACCACAAACTAAATACTTAATAACAAATTTAACACGGACAATACAATTTTTCATATTAAAATACAATAAAATACCATCGAGTTTACATGGTAATGACAAAATCGTAAAAATAATGAAAGTTAGATTAACAGTGATTGTATAATTTGAAGTAAATTTCACATACATAAAAATATAAAAAGTATCATTATAAATAATTTATTTTTTATAAAAATTTACAAAAAAAAAAAAAAATCGAAATTTTTCACACATTTTTTACTTAATGTTATTTTCAACACTTCGCTTAACTAAGTGAAGTGCATGTATTTCTTATTTTCATTAATGGCAACCGTCGTACCGACTCAAGAATGTTTGCCAATTTTAAAAATCATAAAAAATATTTTATTTCGACCTGTCTAGTCAGCTATTATTATTCGTATGTGTAATTAAAATAAAATAAATATGAAAATGTGTACTTATTACACAAAGGCCAGTAACTGCTGTTTTGTTTAACCCTTTAACCGCTTGGTTTTGTAGGAGTTGTCGCTTGACTCGTAATTTTTTTAAGCGAAAGCAACGCAATGATTTAAAAATAAACATTACACAAGTAGAGAAATTTATCATATATATACGGCTCTGGTGAAATGGACTATGGTTAAAGGATTAGATGAAATGACTGTGTATTGTCCGGTTATATCTGTACGTGCAACTTCGTATTGAAACAACAAGTATCACTTAAAAAAAATCACATCTATCGCACCACAAACTAATCTAAACTACTTACTAACCCTGTCTACTACGTTTTTATGATTAAAAAAAAAAACACAGCTTTTTGACTCACTAACTCAGGGCTGCCAAATGGTGTTGGGACACGTTGTCCGTGAGTTGTGTGTGACTAAATGTGTGTGTCCGTTCCGTTTAGTCGAGTGAGTCCCGGTCGCGAGACGCCCGATCGCAACCTGCCGCATTACGGCCCCAGGTTCCCGCCAAAGGGAAGGTAAGGGATAACCCTTCTTTGCTTTGTGTGTCAAAAACTACCTGTCAAAAATGTGTTCTGTGTTTTTGAATTCATGGCGGATAAAATGTTACAACGGCCCCTATATTTAAATTCACCTTTTTTTTGCATAATAATTACATATATTATAAGTAAAATATTATGCAACAAATATTTGAATAATTCAAGTGAATATTTTTATGGTTTTCACACACGTCAATAAATAAATTATTCTATATTATATTTATCTCGACTATGCAGCTTTGCTTAAACTTAGATACTCGTAGGTAACTTAGTATAGATGAATAGTTGATAGGTATTACTGTATCTGGGACTAAATGAATGGAAATTATACTTATTTTTTGACTTTTTGAACTTTTTCATTTGCGGTTGAATAAAATAAAAATATACATTTACACCATTTTTGTGTGTGACAGCTCAATTTTGCCTTTTAATTGTAATTTTATTTGTTTATTTTTAATATTTTATAGACTTTAAAATATATAGTTTGCATATAATATAATACTTTTAGTTTTTTTATGCATAATTTTATTTAATACATATATTGACTTAATCTAAATAAAGCCATTTATTTTAAATACGCAATGAAAATATTACATTTAGACAAAATAAAATATATAAGTATACCGTTTTTTGCTACTTATTAGATTTATATTTTAAACATCTGTTAAATTAACCAACTTAACTTGAAATATTGCAATTCTAAATAATATTTTACATTTTTGTCATTTTAATAATTTTAATCTGTCTGTTTTTAATACAGATAATTTTAACTGTTTGGACTATTTTAAATATATATTGTATACTTGATGTAATTTCAATATGCAATATAAAAACAGAGCCCCTAAATATTAATTTTATTAAATTTTCTGCTCATTGAGTATTTTAATTAAAAATTAAATCATAAATTTCTATATGCAAACGACTGCAAGTGTGTGGCTCCTCTGTAACGTTAAGAGTCGATTCATATCTTCCGTCAGATGTGCATCGACCCTAAAATCTTTGGGTGGGGAACTCACTTGAGTTGTTCAGTTGTAGTCATTAATTCTATGGTTGTATGTAGTGAGTTGACGTTGAGTGTTTGCTACGAAACAGCAAAGGCGCCGAGCCGGAGTTCAGGTCTCCACGCGTGAAGCAGTTGTGGGACAAATGGCGCAACGTGTGGTTACTCGCGTGGGAAAGACAGAGACGGCTGCACGAGCGTCTCGCTCATCTCAAGGAGCTGCAACGCGTCTCCAACTTCAGCTGGGACGACTGGAGAAAGCGGGTAAGTACAGCCATAAGTAGTAGTCTATGACTACTACATAAATAGTACCCGCCGTAAGTACAGTTCACTGTGACGCTTCAGTGTAACGATCACGTGAGGCTTCTTGTAACGTTTGTTGTAACGTTTCTACAAAAGCAAATACGATAGCAGCCATCGTTTTGTAAATTTTTTTGCAAAATACTTCAAAAAAAATTTTTTTTTGTCGAATTTTATGAGACGCCTCAGTGTAACGAACACATGAGGCTTGCTGTATCGATTGTTGTAACTTTTCTGCAAAAGTAAATATTAACATAATTTAAAATATTCATTTTTAAGAAATGTTAATAATTAATTGTTACGTAATGGATTGTTCTCTTCCCCGACAGTTCCTCAAGTTCATGAACCACAAGAAGTCTCGTCTGACGGATCTGTTCCGCAAAATGGACAAGGACAACAACGGCCTTATACCGAGAAACGAATTCATCGACGGAATCATCAACACCAGTCAGTATTCAAATAATATATTTTTTTGGATTACTTTAACTTTGTGGAAAACAACTTGTCCCTTTCTCTAACTTGTACTTGAAGCTACACTAAGCGTCACAGCTATCGAGCTTTCGATAGCTGTTTGATATAATAAAAAAAGAATTTAGATGCGACGCGCACTTGATTACCTATTTTTTTTTTTTTCGATAAAAAATTAAAAATATTATAATTATATTTTCAGCCAAATGCTAACAAGTCGACAATGTAATGTGCATATAAAATATGCAAAATCTCTTTCATCATCTCGGCCGTAGAACGCCCACCTCTGGACATAGGCCTCCCGCATAATTTTCCATTCAGAAACAGCCTAGATCCAAAATAAATGTTCATTGCAGTTAATAAATTCTAAAATACGGCTGTCATTTATATCTATTGACGATTTACTGATCGTAAAAAGTTTATAGCGTTTGTTTCTGTAAAATTTAACAATAATTCATGCTGGTGGCCACAAAATTTAATTCCAATTAATTTTTAGCTTATTTTTAAAACAATCAAAGATTTATAATAATATAAATTTGGATCGATACAGAGTTCGACACCTCTCGGCTGGAGATGGGCGCAGTGGCAGATCTGTTTGACAGGAATGGCGGCGGACTCATTGATTGGGAAGAGTTCATTGCGGCTCTCAGGCCTGACTGGGTACGAATGCACTTTATTTTACACTAAAAGATATCTCCTTTTCTCTCCTCCAACAAGCCCGTGGCAGCACCTATGGCGTTGCTTGTGTTATCTACCATCAAGTGGACCGTCGGCCTGTCTGTTGACCTTGAAATTAAACAAAATGTACTTACTTAGGTGGAGCGGCGCGGTCCCCCAACGGACGCCGACAAAATCCACGACGAAGTGAAGCGACTCGTGATGCTCTGCACCTGCAGACAGAAGTTCAGGGTGTTCCAGGTTGGAGAAGGGAAATATAGGGTAAGTTCTTTTACATAATAGAGAACGGTATCGATATATATATATATATTTATATAAATGATGGAATAGAAGATAAATTTATAAGTAATTTATATTCTAGCTAAGTTGAAATTGTTAAAAATCCTATCTTAGTGAATTCTTATTTGATTAAGTTATAAAATAAAACTATGTTTCAAATTTCAGCTCTATAGTTTTGGTAGTCAGTCAGAACGTATAAATGTGTCTTGATTATCTTGAAAAAAAAGGTGCATTTTTAACCCCCAAAGCAAAAACTTGTTGTTATAAGTTTGACGTGTGTGTGTGTCTCTCTGTGTGGAATCGTAGCTCCCAAACGGATAGACCGATTTTGATTTGGTTTTTTTTCGTTTGAAATCTGACGGGATCGTTCATTGCTATAATTTATGAAGATCAGTTCAGGCGTTTGAAAACCATCAGCATCTCGATCCACTGTATACCTACTGTTACTTCGATGGTATTTCTATTACATGGTAACCTTGACTTGATGCTGCAGCATCAAGTAGTCTGGGCGATACCCAACTCTTAAGCTAATTACAGAAGATATAGCGCGTTTAGCCTCAATCAACACTTTGTTGGCTCAATAGAAAGTTGGGGGTTAGTTTATTATTTTTTAATTTTAGCTTGTTATTAGTGTTTATGTTATCTTTTTCAACAACACACATGAGTACATCATAACGAGAGCAACCCCAATTCGATGTATCATGAAATTTTATGGAGTTCGCTATGAATTTATGTCAAATTAGTTGAATAACTAACTAATGAGTAGTGGCAGGGCACACTCCGTTTCGCAATCATTTGGGCAGCCCGTCTGGCGACAGTAACCACCCCCTTACATAAGACCACCGTGAAATAACAGCACGTGTGATGTTGTGTTTCGGTAAGCGAGGAAGTGATGCCAGAGCCCATTTCCCTATCCCTAACCTTAAGTAATCATTTTTTTGTTGGAAAAAAATTTAATGTATTTTATTATATATGTATCGATATCGATTGAAAATATAATAAAATTGAAAAACAGTTCGGCGATTCGCAAAAACTTCGACTCGTCCGTATTCTGCGCTCCACCGTGATGGTGAGGGTCGGCGGCGGATGGGTCGCCTTAGACGAATTCCTCGTCAAGAACGACCCTTGCAGAGGTACGTTATACCAACACACTGCACTCAAACGCACCGATACATATACACTATACAACACACGCCCCCCTATCATCGATTAGCAATATTAAAAACAAGGCATTGTCATTTGCAGTCCTTCTAAGGCAGCTAGCTGCATTACCATTTTGAAGTGAAAAGTTCTTTAGGCGCGTTGGGCACTTTTTTATGGGAAAAATGCGCTGAAATAGCGTGAACGTCCCGGTTTGATATAATTATATAGATAAAATTTATAAATATAAAATTCATTTCACTGGGTTAAGAAATAATACATTTGAAAATGGTGAAAAACGACATATTTGGGTATTGTGATCACAAATTTTCCAATTTTGCAGTTATTTTTCTTAATAACAGGGACATTGTCATAATTGAACATTAAATAATAAAGTTACATAAAAAACAGAAATATTCAAAGTAAGCCTTCCACATACAAGTATAAAAGTGGAATAACATGCTGTACTTACAGTAAAAAGTGTCAGGCATAAAGTGGGCAGCCCGTCTGGCTACAGTAACCACCGGAATATAACAGCAAATATCCTAATTTTTTCTGTCTGAGTAAGTAAAGCCTCTGTCTCATGTAAGATTTGGTTTGCAAAGCGGGACACGATCAAACATATTACATGATAAAATTAAATAGCTATAAATTAAGTATGAAATGAAAATTAGTCATGTAAATGTAACTTAACTTTAACTTGCATTTAATATCGCTAATCCGATGATATGATTTTATCACTGAGACAGGCCACCGTCGATTGAGGCGGTTTTGCCATCTTTTGTTTCAAATTAACTCTTTTGCATAGCTTTAATCTTGGTGTTCTTTAAAAGTTAAATTATGTGATAAGTTTTTACCATTTCATTTAATACTAGCTTGTTGCACGCGACTTCGTCCACGTAACTTTATAAAATATAGCTTGTTACTCGCTGATTATATAGATTTTGTTGTTATTCAAAAATTTAAGTATATTCATTACAAACATACAAATATTTTCCCTTCATAATATTAGTAAAGATTTTTGTATATTTATGAAACTATACATACAAAAGATACACCAAGGTTGAAATCTACTGAATTTGAATATTTTAAACTTTGTTTGTTCCATTGATCTCATTGGTTTAAGCGTTATTCTAGTCCATATATTTATTTATTTATTTAAAGTGGAAATTTTTAGTCAAGTTTTTAAAAATAACGCATGTACCTCTTGAGATTAAGTCGGATCATGTTTGACTGAGTTGTCAGGAGGACACGAAATGTACCTAATTCATATGTGTCTAAATAAAATAATTTATGATATTAAAATAGAAGTTTTTCTATGTTAAATCTTAAATTTATATTTTCAATTGTTCTACGAAAAGCAAGTTTTCTCCTGACAATCTCAAAAGTACAACAGGTTTTATTATTAAAGAGAATATTGAGCAATTTTTCCATTTCTTTTATTTTAAGGAAACGTAAAAATTGCATTAATTTTAATTAGATATTTAAGTACATATATGTAAGGTATTTTATAGTGTCAATCTAAAAATATATTCGGGATAAACATTCTATGTGTTAACCTTTAACTGGGGAGATAACTAATTTATTAATTTGTGACGTCGTATTTTTAACTACTTAGGGATTATAATATAGGTGAAAAAAAAACTGTGTGTACTAAAAATTATATAGTCCAAAATTGAATGAAAGAAAAATACTATTAATTTTTTTATAAATTTATTATCCAATAATATCCACTAACCGCGTACAATTACTAAATATGGTTTAAAATACAGAATAATTGGTAAAAAAAACTACATAATACTCTGTAAACCAAGTTATCAAGTTGTGCTGGCAATTAAAAGCCGAAATATTAAAAGCTAATAATACTAGAAATTCACAATAAATGCAAAAGTTAATTAAGTAATTAATTATCCAAAGTTATCACAGAACTTTAAAAAATAAATTGGCGAGAATGAAACGACTTTTTGGAAGCACAATATCAAGTCAAGGACAGACGTTTTGGTGTGAGTCATATGTATACACAAAAATAGATTTCACATTAGTCACCTTTTGAAGACTTAATATTACAACTTAAATCAAAAGCAATAATTTAACTTACGCTATTATTAATTAAATACTAAAATCCATTAATATATTTGAGATTACAATGTTAAAAATGACAAAAAGTCCACTTATCCTAATACTATGGCGAACATGTCTACTTATATAGCATTTTTACTTTCCATATTGGGTTCAAGCAAAGTTAAACATGTTAGGTAAATGGGTAAATACTAAATATGGGTTTACTAATATTTGAATATGACACGGATATGGCTATTAGAGAAAAACACAATTGTTCAGCAACACCTACAAATGGCCTAAGCTCTAAATAAAATTAAGATTCAAATTCAATTCATAATGCAGATCTTTTAAATCTCAGATCTCTGAGACGATTGATAGAATTAGACAAGTAGTGAATGAATCTTTAGTCAACTGTAGATTTTCTTATGAAGGATGTGAGCGAAGAAATCTCACTGCTCTGCCCTTCGCCCGGGTTCCTATTGAACTCAATTTCTTCGCTCAAATTCTGAGTGTCAGCAGTGTTCTCAGCGACCGGCCAGCGTTTGTGACTCGGTGCATAAAGCACGAGCAATGCAATAATGTAAATGTTCCACATTCCGTAAACACCTGTGAAGAATGCCGAGGTGTATTCTAGTTCAATATTCTCATCCCATTTCCATTGCCCTTCGGCCACTTGTCCCAGAATGAAGCCAATTACAGTGAGCGCGGCGCAGAGTAGAGTTGCCAGCATCAAAAATTGAAAACGATAAATGATCCCTTCATAGTGCAAGCGTCTGACGGAACACATTGTTGGCAATTTTTGTCGTTTGTGAGATATATTCACAAACACCTGCCACACCATGTAGCAAAGGAAAAGGAAGTACACCCCAGTGGAAATACCGGCCAGTATGATGAAGGTTAAAGCCAAGTTCGTGCCTAATTCTGTGACCCAGATTGAGTAGAATGGGTTCCTCAGTTGTACACCTCTCTCGCACATGTCAAATATGAAAAGAGAGGCGCAGCCCATTATCACTGCGCTTAAATGACGCCAGTACTGCTTGAGGGAGCTCTGTGCAGACGAATCTTGAATCAGCATGTGTTCTCCAGCAAAAACCAGCCAGAAGGAGAATAGCATAGCATAAAAGATGCCTTGTCTTATATCGGCCATTAGAAGCATGAACGGCAAATCGAATTGCAAAGTCAAGTATTCAATGGGCAAGTTTAGGAGACACAGAGATAGACCCAAGCTTAGCAGCATCTTTTCTAGTAGTACGGGTTTCCTTTGCAAGATGTGAACTCTGCGCCAGAACCAAACTAGAATTGCCACTATGCACGGAAAGAATGCAGTTTTCAATGACAGCCAAACTTTAGTGAATCCACCATTTTGGTTGATGACGGTCAGCCATATGTCTTGTATGTGGCCAATGTGTGCATTCATGTCTGGAGTATCAACGGGCAGTCTTATATTCAACAAATAATAATCGTGGAACAAGGAGCCGAGTTCAAACAATGGAATCGCTGAACAGTTGTACAAATATTCCTCTGTTTGCTGTATATCAGTGTCGCAGTCTAAGTGTCTCTTTTCAACGGACTGCGTATATAACTTCCATTCGTCCTCAGGGTCACCCTTGTTTCTATACGCAAGACGCGCGTCTATGGTGATTACGCTGCGGGGTTTAATTTCCATTTGAGAATGATACCGTATATCGGTCTGCAGAACGCCAATGAGATTTTGTTGCCATCGAGAGTAATCTAAGATCTTACTCTCGCGCGGGACCGGCATTTGAAACGCGAATACGATGTCCGTTTCGGAGAAGTCTTGGTGCAACTTTCCAAGGTCGACCGATTGACAGGCGCCTTTGCCGCGAATGTAAAACCATTTAGTCGTGTCGTTTTTCATTATAGAAGTGTCCTTGCACACTGTGCCGAGGATGTTTTGAGCGTTGGCAGGCATGGGCGCGACCAATCCGCCGATTAGAAAACACGTTACTTGACATAGTAACAGAAAAGCAATTAACACTGCCAGTTTACGGCCACTGAGATTCTCGATTATAGTCCCAGTCATTTCGATGCCGGGATCCTTTTGCTTTTGCAAGGATGAATTCACTTAAAACAAAATCGACCGACACCGACACATACTTTCATTGTTCTATTCTTGTTTTCGTTATGTATGGGACGCGGGGGGACGCGTCGTAACATTTGACAGCAATTGACATGCGCCGAAGGCCGAAACGAAATAAACTAGATAGTGTTGCGCGTACAGATATTGTTAACCACAGAGCACTATATACTCATATGATGTTAACGTTATATATCATTCGTTAGTCAAACGTTACGAATAACTGCTACTTTTGTTAATTTTTTTTCTTACTTTTGTAAATAGTGAATACAACACACAACGACTTTTAAAATAATCCAGCCAGCACAACTTATAGTAACTTGTTAATTATACAAAAAAAATTTCGCGCGTACCATTTCACCCATCATCGTCGTGAGCGTGTCTAGAAGCAATAAAAAGCTAGTCCCTAGCAAAACCGTATTGCTAAAGTGAGCACATTTATATCCACGATAAATTGTGTTGATGTTGCTACTAATTTACTAATTCGTATCGCTTTGCCCAATCCACTATTCCCGTGGTCCCGTAAATTTATAATTTTTATTTCTTTTATACTGCGTTACATCCTTGAAACCTCCTTTACATAAGTAGTATCATTAGTGCTACCGCTGCCTGATCCCAACAAGCCGGAGCAGCATGAAGCTTGTTGTCCGCTCGGTAAGGTATACTCGTCCAAATTTCGGAACCACCTAAATATCAACAATTTAATTTATGCTTCTCAATTAATTACTTCTTTTTACACGAAGTGGTTCCGATGTAGGACGCTGTTTAGAGTGGCTTTAAATATTTTATTTTGTGGTCTTGGCGTAGATTAATGCTGCTATATTTTAATATTTTTTACACTTTTAATGCTTTTGTCGTATTATTGTTATTATATAATTGTAGCTTATAGTTATTATTTATAGGTTCCATTAATTAGTCGGACGCACGATTTAAAAAATATATTAATATAGCATTGAAAGTGTATTGTGTTGCTTACATTTTTTCGCATGTTGTAGTTTTTATTTTGCGTAAGTTAGCACAATATTTATTTATTTAACTTTTATCAGTAGTAATTTTGACTAATTTGTATGAAACAAGTGCAAAGTAATTATACAAACACGTTGTAAATACAATGTTTCATTTATTTTACAATTCTGTTAAAAATTACCACTCTTTAAAATAATTTAAATGATGATATTTTTTGTCTGTTGTTTTATTTTAAATCTGTTTATTAATAAGTATCTAGAATTCAAGAGTCATTATGAAATGTTTGTTACATATAAATGTTGCGCTTGATTTATACTAATCGCATTAAATATGGTGAAAGATAAACTAATCGTATTTTACAATTCCTACTCCTAATTGCACTCAATGAAACCCCTTAATTTTATGTTGTTGTTTCTTTATTATTTTGTGTTTTTTTTCTTTTGTTTGATGTGTTCTGATTTTGTTTGTTATTTTTCTTTTCCTCACTACCAATGCACGCTGTCCCAATTTTAACACATTGATGTTATTTTCCACCCTCTCTGTTACCGAATGGTTTTCTTTGAACCCATCCTCTTCCTTATCCCTTTGCCCCGCGCACCGGACGCCGCCCGCATGCAGCCAAGGGACGCACCAACATCGAACTACGGGAGCAATTCATTCTGGCTGATGGAGTATCACAGAGTATGGCCGCGTTCCGACCGCGTACACCTCGCTCTAGCACAAACACACCACCGTCCACTGGACCGATCACCAAGGTAAGTTAACTGATGCAGCTATATATTTTTTTTTTCTTGAACAGGATATTAGACTTAGTTTTAGTTCGCACAATTATAATGTAATATGGCACACAGTAGTTTTTGGGAGGGAGCAAATCGGTTTGGGAACATTGTTTTTCGCTTCCGTTGCAACTTGTACATGGATAGTTTCAATATCCATTTGCAAGATGTATACAATCGTGAGAACAGCATGCGTTGAGCTCATAGCGTTTGGTCGTATTGCATTTAGTGTGTTCAGGCTATGCATTTAAGCACAAGGCTCGTGTAGTGTTTTGGTGTTGTTTGTTAGAGTTTCATTGGATCCACTGCATTGGAGAGGTGGCACGTCAGCGCATATATGGATTTTATGGTAACGTATTTATTCATCCTTCCCGCTCGTTCCCATCATACCTGCATCTCACAATATTACTCGCGTGAGTCAACTAAACGTGTGGACTAATCGTAAATCTAGGAAGTAAACGCGGTTCTGCAAAACGATTGGCACTATGAAGATCAGACAAAAAGTTTTTGTTACCGGCGGTCCTTTGTTCGCCCTCCATAATTTGTTGTCCCAATTTTGTATTGATGGCTTTAGCTGAGGAGTTTATGGAGCAGTTGAGGCCTATATTTGAAGCTTTAAGACAACGGGAGGAGCTTCCGTGTTCGTATCCTCTTCACGTCGGTTCTACACATGGCACAAAGCAGGCGTTCATATATGGCCACTCCAGATCTCAAGGGTCAACAACGCCCGGTGCTCACCATTATACCCAACACCATGGGTATCAACCTTCTCCGGGATACCACTGGGTAATGCTAACTAGGCTATGTGAATTAGTTGCGGTAAAAGTCACATTTTCGATTATTTTTTCCTTTGACTGCAGATTTTATATTTTGTTTTGTCTATTGTCTATATTTACCGTCGGTGTTTTAGCAACAAATTATTTTAGTACTGCTAAATCCTTTTGCATGCACATATTATATTGAAAATTGTTTTAGTACAATGTTACGTGGATAGGTTTGAAATTTGTTTTAATTTAATAGTATATTATACGTGGAAGCCGTATAGTGATTTAAACTTATAAAATTTGCTATTGTGTGCTGGTTCATTTAGTAAGATTTCACAATCGTCCACCCTAGTCTGTTCAGCCATTATTTAAACTTAGCGTTAATTTGGCTTTATTATGCACAGGTAAGAGAAAGAACAGCCAGATCTGTGCCAATGTCGGGAACCGGTGTCGCCGGTCGCGCATCAAGGTCTTCTCTTAGCGCTGGAACACCAGATTCTCTAAGTGACAACGAAGCTGTTAGTGGACTTGGCACTAAATATAGAAAGCCTAGCGTACCAAGGTAATTTTAAATTTTCTTATGAAATATATATTTTCCTCTTTTTATTTACTTTTTCTAACTTTAAAATTTTGTATTTTAGATCAACATTAACCCCCGGTGGATCACGACCAGGCTCCAGGCCCGGTTCAAGAACGGGGTCTAAACCACCATCTAGACATGGGTCTAATCTATCTTTGGATAGCACGGGTAAGATTTTTGTTTGAAAAACGATAATCGCAATCGTACGTTAGTAGTTAATGTACGTAAACATTTTTGTTGTTTTGCAGACGACTTTGGAACTCCTTCTCGCATTCCAATGCGTAAAGTAACTAACACCAAAGCATCCATTGCTCGCGCGGCAGCCACTGCCAATAAATTTGGACTATCAACACAGAACGGTGGATCACGACCTCGAACGCCAACAGGACAAACTACTCCTGCCAGCGGAAGGTTTGTGTACAATTAGTCTTTTATTTCATTTAGGCTGATGGAAGTCAATGTTTGTCTGAAATCCTATTTAATTATAAAAAATGAGACAGAAATTACTTGTAAGAAAATATTTTATTGAAGCATTGTAATAATTTAAATTGGTCCACCCGTGTCACACGGACAGGTATCCTAACGGAGCGATGTACCGAACGTCCAGTATACCGACACTGTCAGCGGTGCCGGCGTTAGTGAGGTATCAAAAATGATTGAGAGTTTGCTCGTGCGTTGTTTGTTAAGGAACATGTTACAGTCGATCACGACCATAAATAACCAGTATACAATAAAAAAATCACAATGAAAGTAGTTTAGAATTTCTTTTACGACAAAATATAATGGTTCGGCTTAGGTCTTGACTGTTATTTTTGGGTCTACTCGGCTGTAACTTTCTTGAAACACTGTGTTGAAAATGCACGTCGCTTCAACAATGGTTAAAGTGAGGTAGTGACGTCAGAATAAGTAGATACTTGGGAGCACTGCCTATACATTCACACCATGGGTAGTTAATGTCAGTGACATTGTTGGAGGGTCTTAGTGTGGTGAAGGATTTATTGTAAACTGTAGGTCTAGGAAGTCAATAAAATAATACGTTTGCAGCATGGAAAATAGTAGGAAATCAATACTAACATTTTTTTGGAAAATGATTTAGGCAGCGTTTATTAAATTGTTATATTTTCTTTTGTTTCGCATGCATCGATTACGAATATGGATAAAAAAAATATATAAAGCTCGACACATTCCCAGCCATCATCAACGGCTTCCGAACATCCTAAATCCCTATCACACACTCATCCAGCATTCCAAACACAGGGATCCACAAAGATTCCTGTTTATGTCGGTTCACGTTCGCGTCGAACGCCATCCATTGAAAGACGAAAGAAAACTTCGAAAAAGTCGTCCTCTAGAGAGGCTTCTCAAGAACCTAGTCCTACTTCCCAAGATCCTTCAAGAAAGTCCGAGCAAAGAAGTCCAGAAGATGACTCCTCGCTATTCAGCATATCTGGAATGACTAGCGACAATGAGTATGAGAGTAACTTAAGCGAGTCAAGCGGCGAAGCGTCAAAGCCGACTCAGCGTGATGCAAAAGGGTACAAGCTTGTAGAATGCCAGTTCCGTCACTTTGCCCGATCATTTAATTGATGCTCGTTGAGTTTTGTATTTAGCCGTCTTCTAATTTATATCAGGGCGCCTACATGTTAAAACATTCATTTGTCATACGAATCATCCGCGCTTGCCATTTTCCTCACCAGTTTTTCATACCATAAAGTATTTCATCATTATTTGTATCTGATACTCATTATCAGGAATAATAGAATGTATTGTTTTGTTCTTACATATTTTATGAATGCTATTAAATTTGCTTTTGGTCACTGGGTATAGCTTGCCACTGAACATCACATCTATCAACCACGCACTGGTCATTCACGCTTCACGTATTTTTTTCTGTTTTACTTTTTTATGTTTTGTTTTGTGACTGCACATGATATATTTAAAACATTTTGTTACAATTATTGTTATAAAAATTTGTATTTATTTATCTATCGTATTTCATACTAGTAATAATATTTATAAACTGCTACAGTTATTCATTAATAATTTAATTATTAATAGCGGCAAAAAATTTGTGTATCAATTATAAATAATTAAACCAATATACATACAAAACTTATAACTACGATTAAAGTCATTTCGAAACTATTATTAATTAATATCATATATTTTTTATTTAGTTTAACACTTGAGAATAATTATTATTTTTTTATGTGCTGTTAATCTTCTGTTTTCTTTCTATCTGTGACTAATCTTTTTTCTGTCTTTTCGCTAACTTCACCTCAGGAGTGGGTCATTTGCCTCAACTGAGGGACAAACGCCCGGCAAGAGTCGCATTCCGGTACTTAAGGATCAACATACTAACAGTAGCTTACCTAGGTAATAACCAAACTTCGTAGTTTTGTTTTTAATTTGGTCTTTGCGACGCCTTTTGTAAGCGAAATTTTGTTTTGGTCGTTTTCATTTTATCGGGTTGTGTGATTTATTTGGTTTGAAACTGCTTCTTGCATGGTTTCGTTGTTGATTGTGCGGTTTTTTTTAAAATGTTTATATTGGAACAGGCAAAGGACACCGTCCGGTAGTACGACACCAGTGCGTCCAGGGCAACAGACGGCCGTTTCTCGACTTTTGCGAAAGCCCTCAGACGCGTCAGACAGCGGCGCTGCACCCGCGACGCCTGGCACCCGACGCGCCACTCCATCTCGAACGACGGAGAAACGTGAACCATTCCGACTCTAAGCGACGAATAACCTTTGTTACCTGTAATGTGCCAGCCGCTTTCATATTCTTCGCGTAAAACCAGTATATTATACAATTATTAATTGCTTTTAATGTTTAGGCCAAAATTATATTGAAATTGTACTATCTTTTTAAACTACTGCGAAATCAAAGTGGCTGGCATACGTAGCGGCCGATGCCAATAAAATATTATACTGTAATAATACTAACGTTGATTAACCAATTCGCAAATTAAGCCAAGCTTAATAAAAAAAAAACGAATTTGCGAATATGGCTTTTTATTAAGATAAGTTATAAAAAAAAATTAATAGACAGTAGTAGTAAAACGTAAAGTCTGCACTCGTTGCCTTGTCTACTTTTTTTTCTACGAGCAGTGCAATTTTGTGCACAATGAAACTATTATTAATTTATTTTTGTGCTGTATTTCCCGTTACTTTAAGTTGTAGGTGGATTATCGAACCATTTTTCTACATGTTGATGATGTGTATCTGTATACATCCCTTATATTTATTGTAAACGTTGCCATATGTTAGTGTATTGTTTGTATGTTTAATACGTATTACATAGACTTTGATTTTCTTTTGTAATTTTTTTTCCTTTAGGGGACCATTATGTAAAATAAAATGAGTGAGGGTCGATCGTCGATTTCCACTTAGGTTGGTGTTTATTTCTCGTTTGCGGTAACGCCAGACCGCTTGCGTTGATAGCCAACTTTAAGTTGTTGTCGGCGATCTATCAGTGATATAAATTTTTTAGTGATTTTAATGTAAAGCACAATAAATATTTTTTTCTCAGTTTGTGTTCAGTTACAATTTGTTAGGTTATTCCTTTATTGCATTACATTTCCCATTATGTACAATCATGTATATGTCTATACTTAATATTATGCAAAATCTTTCGTTGTGATGGGGATATAAAACAGCTGACCAAAAATGTCTCACGCCTTACGCCAGAGTCGTTCGACACGATTTGGTCTTGATAAAATTTGCTCATGTTCAAATTCCATAGCGGACTTTATTTTAAGTGATTTAACAAGTACACTTTTGTCAAAAAGACATTTACTTACCTACTTAAATCTAAGAATACTTTCGATATATTCAATAAAATGCTTTAAAAATGTAACCTATCTTCGTTAAAAAAATGTTAACCAGCACTCACATTTCTTTGTTAATTTTTATTATGTAATACATTTGACCTTATAATTAAGTTCTTATTAGAGTAATAAAACTATTAATCTGGTCATTTTTATTTAAATCATTGTTATATTTGTTGACAGATTGAAGCAAATTTACTAAAAGCTTGAAATATTTTTTGTAAAAAATTATGATCCTCAAGAACTACAGTTTCTAAAATCTCATTATTGATTTATAAATATAAAATAAAGAATAACAATTATACCTTACGCAGTTTAATTTAATTCCTGACTTTTTTAAAAAGCTGTAGTTACTTCAACTGGTTTGACACGAAACAAATTTCCTTCGGTGTTCGCTAAGTATTATGTATCAGTATTATGAATCTCAATAGTTGAACCTATCAATTGAGATGGTTTATCAAGCACAACCATTCTGACTGTACTTTGTACTCCACGGCCATCCTGGGTTGTCAAGTTATTAAACCTCTGTGAAGTTATGAGGATATTATATAAAGGATTAAGTATATAGGGATGACACTATGAATCGGATTATTAGTGGAGACTTGGGATTTTAAAGTGTTTCCAATCTGCAGGCGACTTGATGACAACCGTTTTTATGGACACACCTACAAGTAATCCTGCTCGATAACCGGAAACATGGTTTTCTAAAACAGTGGTACGATAACTTAGGGTAATCAATGGGCTTTCCCCTTCCTGCATATCTGGATAAATTTCCATTTAGCCGTATGAGCAAGAGGAATGATTTATGTTGAATTATTATAATTACATTATCATAATTATATACTACTATCATCGAGTCACTTATTCAGGCAATAATGCTGCCGTATGAGATTAAGGTGGATAAGTAGCAATACAAGAGATCTAAATGTTTATTATAGGATATGTTAAATGTTTTCAATTAGTTAATTATAAATTGTGTCTACTTAGATTGCGTCATACCTACCTGTTTAGTAAGCTTTCGATATATATAACGTTCGTTTCGATATCAAATAACGAATATTTTAAGTAATATAACGTTCGTTATGCTCTTGTAGCCAAACTGGAAATATTGTCGTTATTTTAGTAACGTTAATTTCATCGATACATCCTTATCTGTTGTCAAAGTTGTCAATGTCAAAAACTTTGCCTAGTCATCCATTCCCCATTTTTTTTCAAGCTTCAACTTCATTATTCAAAATTCAAATACAAAATACAAATAAATAATAACTTTCTTATTTATGTACGGACAGCGGACAGTAATCTCTATAATATAGTTGTAGTACAATACAAGGATGGTGGGATATAACGCAGACGGTCCCAAAAGGGATCGTGTATTAAAATTAATGGAAGATAGAGATAGAATAGAAAATGAAATTAGACAACAAACTGCTATACTGGATACAAATAACATAGGTATGCACGATCCCCTGATTGATGATCAAGGATATCCACGCAACGACATCGATGTGTATCAAGTTAGAAATGCTAGACATCGCATAATATGTAAGTATTTTTACCCATTGATTAATGTAATAATTTATTGAATAGTATCAAGAAAAGAATTCTAGTTAAGAAGTTACAAATAATTCAATTATTGCACTATCTGAGAGACCCAAATTTACAGTCTTGCAATAGTTATTTATTAAGAAATCTCTTAATAAATTAATGGCATCAACATATTTATAATAACACCCATAGTTCAATACTTCAACATGTTAAATAAATAAGCTAAAAAATTTAAGAGGACTCTAAACGCATTTAACATAATATTACAAGATATAAACTACAATGTGAGATTATGTTGATTAAAAAGAGTTTAAATTGCAAATTAAAATTTATCTGAAAAAATATTTAAAAAAGTTAGAAATGTAAAATAAAGTTGTGGTTATCTAACGTTGATTTATCAATAAATCAATGAATATTACTTTACAATAAAATATTTCTTTTCGCAATATTCAGGTCTTCAAAATGACCACAAAGAAATAATGAAAAAGATCGAGAGAGGTCTGAACGAAGTTCACTCGGACCTGTTGGGAGCAGATACACCTAACTCAAATGTTCCTTGTACATCAAGTAATGGTCACATGACCAATAGTGTACATAGTTCCGGTGATAGTGAGACTGACAATGATGAACCATTTGCTGTAATCAGATTTGTGGATATCGGATCTCCCGCTGATGTTGCTGTAAGTGTAATTTATTCATGTCACCTTGCCATTATAAATACAGTATAAGGACATCTTAACTAACTAATATTATAAATCGCACGCTTAGTATTAAAGTGACTGAATTAAAAAAATCACTTTTTTGATAAATGTTTTGTAATTAGGAGTTGGGTTGTTTATTTGGACATTAATAACACAAGATGTTAGTTTTACAGTTAGTTTTTTTTCCATAAATATAGAATATGAAACACAGATTTGAGTGAAACTTTAATTTGAATTGAAAACTATTTAAGTTGTTTATCTAACTCGTTTAAGACTTATTCTGAATTAGGTCACTTTAATACTAAGCATGCAAAATGATAAAGTGAGTATTACGCTTTCAAACTACTTGATTAACCGTCATAAAATTTTCCACACACATTGTCAGGGATACAGAAAAGGACATAGTGTACCATCCAGAAAAAAGTACTGTTACTGAGGGAACATGTAAAAATATAAGAGTGGTGGCTGCGTCAATTTTGTCAACAGTCAGTCAGCGCTGAAAAAAGCGTTGCCTAGCAATGGATAAAAAAATTACAAAATGTCATTTTATAAGTATCTCAAATGTATATTATAAGTGCACTAAATTTCCAATAAAATGAGATAAATTATTTGGTCTATATAAACCAAATAGTTCCTGAGATACAGTTACAGATAACTTTTGACATATTTTTGTCTAAAAATGAGCAAAACCAAATCTGTATTCTAAATTACAAAGTATGAAATGATTTTTTTTGTTTCAGGGTTTGTGTAAAGATGATGAGATTGTACAATTTGGTTCGATAAATTCAAGAAATTTCACAGACATGCTACAAATTTACAACTTGGTGACTCACTCGGTCGGCCAAAGGATCCAACTGAAATTGAAACGCAGTCAGAATGTAATAAATCTGACAATCAGTCCAAGGCCTTGGGAGCAGCCTGGATTGCTTGGTTGTCAAATTGTTGCAATACCGAGGACATGAACAGTTTAATAAAGAAGTGTATAATAATATTATATTTAATAAAGTACTTACCTATATAACAAAATAATGTTTTTTTATTATTCAAGTGTTCCTTTAATATATTTCAATAAAATATTCCTTAAATATACAATGGTTTTTCATTAGAATTAAAACTCTAAGCAGAAATATATTCCACCGATTTCATTCCTATTGAGGCCCTATTCCATTCTTAACTTATTTTTCAAATCATAATAATGCATAAAAAATGACCGTACATTTATAATAAAATGTGAATAAAACTATTATAGAATTTAACAACATTTTGTTTATTTGATAGGTATATGAATTGATTATTTATAGTTAAAAATGTTACG
This sequence comes from Synanthedon myopaeformis, assembly GCA_944738685.1. Classification (NCBI taxonomy): domain Eukaryota; kingdom Metazoa; phylum Arthropoda; class Insecta; order Lepidoptera; family Sesiidae; genus Synanthedon; species Synanthedon myopaeformis. The sequence goes on along the minus strand of OX122936.1, from coordinate 1,667,713 downwards.
CATCAATTTAATTTATATACAAAATATAAATATGGGATATAATATATTATCGTCATATCGTTGGTTTTATATAACCGTTTACACGTATTTTTAAAGAACGAAAAAGAAGATACTTTTTGATTTTGGAACCATTTTTGTCAATTTACCTACTCATAAGATTCCAAAATGTGACTGTTAGACCAAAATAGACCCTTTCAAAACATTATATGGTCTTTGTTGAAATTTGAATGTGACGTTATGGGAATAAACCAATATAGGTAGGTACGTACTTATTACATTCACTTGGATTCATTTTGTAACACCAAATTAAAATTCATTAATTTAATTTAGAAATTAAAAGTTCTCTATTACCTATACATTTTTAAAACCATTCATTACATGCGCTGTGGCAATGTGAAAAAAAAAAAGAATATCAGATCATAACTAACATAGTGCGTAAAAATTTAACAAAATTACCTATTACTCTTTTGAATAATATATTTTATAGAATTGCCAAATAAGCTTAAAAATAAATTTTATGATTAATAACCATGGCTTTTGATTTATTCTCGAGTGCTAGTGTAACTTTTTTCTTAATTTTTTGTTGCCGCTCTTTATCGTCCGCTTTGTTTTCAATTTCGCCGCCATCTTTGCTGTCATCTTTTTTTTCAGACTTTGCCGCATCATCTTCGTACATATACTTCATAGAGTAGTCGAAATATAGTTTGTCCTCAACCAAACGGTAGTCTGGTTTCTCTATGGTACCCCGTAAACAGTCGTGGTAATGGCACACGGCCTTTTCCTGTTCATACGTTTCACACGAGCCTGAAACATGTAACTTGTACTAAAATTAAAACAATTCTCTGTTTTACAGAATAGTTAGGTGCCTTAGTTATAGGTCACATTTAACTTTTAAATAAATTTAATTCTCAAAAAGGCAATCAAATCAAAATATTTATTTATCTGGCGTGCAGTCCTACGACTGACAATTTTCTTTTCTTCACTATTTGATAGCTAAGCTAATATAAGCTTATAAACTATTTTATTTATATATAGCTGGACATAAGCTATATATTATTTAAATATATAAATGCTTTGGTATATTTAGTTAATTTAAAGCACAGCCAATTTGCGAATAGGAATCAAATGAACTTAATACCTGGACGTTGAACCCTCACTGTGAGAACAGCTCTTTCCGGAGCCATGTTTTGAAAATGCACGAGATAACATGCAAGCAGTGTACCGGTGCGACCTCGACCTTGACGACAATGGACACCCAATATCTAAAAAAAAAAAAAACGATTTTAGGATACCATCCTAAAATCTACAGCTTACAGCTTACAGCTTTTTATCCTTACAGCGAAATGCAACACTATACTTTTGCAAGTATAGCAACTAAGGGGGATGATAACAACTGCTAGAAGGGCTGACTACAGAAGAAATCAACTACTGATAACCTTCAAAAGTAATAAAATCTGAACTTGTATGGGACATTAGTTTTCTACACCTATTGTTATAGTTGGAAGTGCTGTCCATTTTATAACTGACACTTTTTAGTGGACAGCATGTTCTGCCACGTCATACTTGTTTGTGGAAGGCTTTAGTTTAAGAAAATGTTAATGTTAATGATTTATTGCTGTCTTACCTCTCCTCTCATTTCTGCCCTCTCACATGTCTCAATAAACTTAATTATTTGCTTTAATGTTGGCGCTCCAAACTCCTTTATCCTTATTTCTGACCATTTCAATTTCTTCTTACATTCTAATATCGGAGGCAGTTTCTCTGGTGACAGTGTAATCAAATGGTTTACGCCTACATCTGCTAGATAGTTCAAATTAGCAACGGTCTGAGGCCAACCCATCGCGGCTATTTTATTCTCTATAAACCAAGAGAAATTGTATGGAGGATACGATTCAAAATCTTCAACTGTTACAACTGATTTTATATTTTCTTCTTCTCCTTCTTTTTGGGATTCATGTTCTTTTTTTTCTTCGGCATATTTGTAGATCAATTTCGCTAGTTTCACATTCGGTTTTATATGTACCGTAGTCATTTTTTGAAATCAATGGGTAAGAATGGTTTTCTGAAAAAAGAAGTCATAAATGTTTTTATTGTGCCTGTTTGAAAATGTATTAGACTAGATAATATCTTTTAAAAAAGCCATGCAATTTTTGTACCTGCGTTTATCCACGCGTTTTGAAGTACTAAGGTCCCCAGACGTTAAAGCAGTTGGGGCAGCTATCTGGTAGAGCAGGGAAAACGGGGCACCGAAGCGTATCTAATCTAAGAAATAGGGAGACGGGGCAACGGACCAGTAGCTCGGGAAGGAATTGAAGTAGATGAAACGCGGGCTGAGAGAGAGGATAAGCAACGGGATACGGGAAGCACGGGGCGTCGAGGAATCGAATTCGCAGAACGTCGAAGGGATTTATTTACTGACGACCTGAGCGCTTGTGCCTCGATAAATGTAGACGACAATTCGTTCGAACGACGCGAAATAGAATCCGAGAACGACTGAGTAGTCGCACGCGGTATAATAGATGTATTAGAACTGCTGTAAGACTTTAAAGTGCTTACGCGGCTAGATGAAGGTAAGATGGAAGCAGTGTTTGGCAAATCCAGTGAAAGACGTCTTGGAGGGCGAACAGATGGTTGAACTCGATGTTGCGAAGCAATTAGATAACGGTACCGCAAATTGACTGAAGACGAAGCGGAAGCTAGTTGGACGTGCTGGGAAATTGGCGTCATGTAAGTGGGGCGGCGAGGAGATATAGAACTGTCGGTGGATGGTAAAATAGATGTAGTAGCTGGACGATATAACGGTCGTGTGGTAGGTCCGAGAGAGTGCAAATTGAAGGAGTCTTCGGTATCCCCAAAGAAACGCCGACGGGAAATCGGTTGAGCTAGATCGAGAGCTACGGTTGATGCAGGACGACAAATCGCTTTAGAAGTTGGGCGGAACTTTAGAGAAGGGACAGGAATCCGAATGAGGGCAGTAGCCGGGTTTATTGGCGGTGCAGGACGTAGGGAACCAGTGGTGTAACGCTGAACTAGATGAGAGACGGGGCAAATGCGCTTCGTAGGTAACTCGAACCGTGGGGAGAAAGTAGGTCGAGTAGAAGTAGCAGCTCTTCTTGTAATGATAGGCTTAGGGGGTTTTGGTGACAGAGGCACGCGTAGTACGGGGGCAACTATATTGCTAACAGGATATTTAGCGCGACGCTGTAATGATCTGAAGTATGGATGAAGTTGTGAAGGAGGTACCGGCACTCGTAAGGTTGATACAACGAAAGCGTCGGTGTGGAAGGGAACTGAGGGAGGACGGGGTGACTAGGTCATTGGGAAGAGAATAAAATCTTTTCATGTATATATAATACATAATATAATACATATTTACATATCACTACAATATTATTTACTGATTAAATTATATTCTTTATTTACAATTTACAAAAAAAGAACACCTTTTAATTTTATTAGGGCCTCTTTCACTAACTACAAGTGTTGGTTAGTTACTTTTAGAAATAATTTTATGTTTTATTAAATTATGCACTCGGTTTACTGCATACGGTTTATGCATACTTCGATACGCGATTTCTTTTTATTACTTATTTTCTTTTTAATGTTTGGGACTTTTACCGTACAAAACAGTTCCATCATTGCTGGTGACCGGTGACTTTAAATGGCGTTAAGCCTACTTAACACTTTACTCAAGAGATGGTAAAAGAGGGTCTTGTGAATTAATTTTGGTATTTACAGGTACATAAGTATTAAAGCTGTGGGATTGTAAAGGAACTCCACATTAATTATTTACATATTTACACACATTTATTATATACATTTATACATTTGGAGAAACGCACGAATGGGCGTTTTTACATTACGCACGATGGGCGTTTGTGGTGATGAGTGGCGAAAAAGCGCGTGCTTTCTGTAGCAGAGTTGAAGGCCGACTGTCTCTCGTTTCCGTGCTTCTTCATTTGAAAGAATGACACGGAAACTAAAACGTAAGTTCCAAATAGGTAACTTAAAGGAGGTCGCCACATCAGCCCCCCCGGAGACCGTAGGTCGTAACGAAGAGTAGACTGGAAGGAGTGGACAGCACTTGGTGGCACGTTGCTGGGTGATGGCACTAGCAGTGTCCATTATCTGGATCGATGAACCGGCTGCTGGAACGTATCCATGTGCGCTAGCCTGGATAACACTAGGAGCGCGCGGTCGCGTCGACTTTCTCAGGCCAGCTAGCTTCTGTCCGAAATCTTCGATGATGTCGTAGTTCGTTTTCGTTTGACGACGTAGTCTTCGACGTAAAATGCAATTTCGTAGAAAAATTTTTCGTTTGTTTCGAATGTCACTTTGTCAACAACACGGTAACTATGGAAAACTGTCCGAATTTTTCTTAAAATGTTCATTTATAGTCGCGGGTCACCAATTTAAATGTGGGATTGTAAAGGAACTCCACATTAATTATTTACATATTTACACACATTTATTATATACATTTATACATTTGGAGAAACGCACGAATGGGCGTTTTTACATTACGCACGATGGGCGTTTGTGGTGATGAGTGGCGAAAAAGCGCGTGCTTTCTGTAGCAGAGTTGAAGGCCGACTGTCTCTCGTTTCCGTGCTTCTTCATTTGAAAGAATGACACGGAAACTAAAACGTAAGTTCCAAATAGGTAACTTAAAGGAGGTCGCCACAAAGCGATTAACTACTTTATTCTGTTTTAAAATCAAATCAATAAATAAAATGACTTACTTTTTTCTGTTTAATTTCTTCCATTCATAAACTTTATTCACCCCGGTGGATAATTTAATTAATTATAAGAAATTTAATCAACAGTTGCATACTGTCCTCATGTTAGACAACACGACACAATTTCCCAAACAAAATGTAAACAGAAATTCGTGTTCTACTAATTAAACCGTTTATTTTTGCCAGCTAATAGCGACGGAGTAGACGGTGATCTTGGCATCGCGCTTGGTCCAGTGCCAATTTGAATTTGTTGGCATCAGATAGATTTGTGACATTTCAACTAGATACCCCGATATGTGTCAATGGAAAGTGCCAATTTTTTATAGATCTATGGCCTACACCCATTATTTATGTTAGCAATAAATTTAATTAATGTTTGTAAACTGTACATACGACATACGTCTAAGACGAGGAATAAATATGTTCACTTCGTTAGTAAGAAATTGAAAGAAAAAACCTATTTTAATATGAAAATACACTTTCTGCCAAATGGGCAATACGTCTGCGGAATTCGGTCGGAACTGAACCTCCCTCTTTTCGTTCCCTGAGACCACGTGGTCCGACTGCTTCGTCCGATTGATTGGACGACGCGTACTTTTTTCCCTGTTGCTCCGATTAAAGAATCAGAGTATAATGATCGGACGACGCGGACTTCTCTTCTATAGAATGTGGATTAGAATTATAGTTGGCTACGGCTAGCGACCCCCTCGGCTTCGCACGGATGTATTTTTTATAGCTCTTTTCATAAGTGAAAACCGTATCAAAAATCGTTGATTGTTTTAGTGAAAACCAATTGTTAGTACATTAATACATGGTGGGCTACATACATCCTAACAATGAGGAAAAAGCCTATCCCTACAAGTGGTATGTATAATCATAAATATATTACGTGTGAACTTTATTGTTTAATGCAAACTATTATATCATAATTTTCATTATAAGAAAAAAAAATTTGTTCCACCTATCATCAGGTTATCAGTGCACACTGCGTTCCGTAGTCATAAAGTTAGGCGTCAGTAACCATACGGACCTTACTCACTCGTAATGAAACGTAAAAGTACCTAATGTGGTTTTTTGTAAGTTCTTGTGACTTAAGAGAATAATACAATAGCCGATGACCCCTTGGTCGAGTAGTTCAGATGCTTTCTTTAACGCTCTGTTTCAGGGATCCCGGTTCGATCCTCGGCAGGACCAACATTGAAAATTAATTTTTCATTTTTGGCTAAGGATTTAACAAGTAGTGGCAGGGCACACTGCGTTTCGCAGTCATTTGGGCCGCTCGTATGGCGGCAGTAGCCACCTCCTTACAGAAGTCTACCGTGAGTGAAATAACAGCATGTGTGCTGTTGTGTTTCGATGAGTGAGTTCATTTCCACTCATCGAAATTCCATCATACATTTCATTTCATTTCCATCATCCAAGTTTCAGAGCCCATTTCCCTATAACTTTCTAATCCAAAAACACTTAATCCTACCATGATGCGCACTTGCAGCACCTATGGCGTTGCTTGTGTTATAGACAACGGTAAGTAGCCATCTACTATAAAAAAAATTGCCGTCAGCCTATTTTACGACTTTAACATAAAAAAACGGCCTAATATCAGTAGTCCGAAAAACAATTATGTAACTCCAAAGCTATTTATCTGTTAAACAATCATTATAATTTAAGAAAATGCAAGTTACAGATATAACTGTTTCTGATACTTAGTATTCCCCATCTGGGCTTGAGTTCGGGATTTAATAAAAAATGAAATAAAAAATAAACATCATTTAATCAGGTACCAAGCATTCATTCTCACATATAATTAAATATAGATAATAATAATAATAATACGTAATATTAGATCACAGATCACGTTTCAACCGCTTTAGTAGCTTCTCTCGCTGCTTCTATGAACTGTTCCATGACGTCACCGCTGACGCCGAACTTGAGCGGGTTGTCCTCAGTCAGATGCATGTAGTATTGGCCCACAATATCATCGTGTTCTGGAAAGTCGCATGAACCTGTAATATAAACAAATATTATAATGAGTATAGACAAACTCGCGAAGTATAAGCATCATGAGGTTTAACGGCTTTTTTAAAATAAAGACTGTATCTCACTCGGTATAAGCATCATGAGGCTTAACGGCTAAGAAAAAATTAGAAAGACTTATAGTTCGAAGATGATCTGCAGTTCACTAGCTTAATGGACACTTGTAGGCTAATCTAAGTTAGGGGGGAAATTTCAATTTAATATTAAAATTAAGACAAAGTTTAATGTGCACTCCTAAACTTTAGATTCCTCAACTTCAAAACGCGTGAGGCATTTTTATGGTGCACTCTGATAACTTCATTGTATTTTGTAACAAATTTCATGAACTTCTTTGTTGCACGTGAATCTGATCCTGGAAAAGTTTATTTATCGGTCTATACTATTTACTATCAACCAATGTACGTACTATCAATGTAATATACCAATGTAGGCCTAGGCCAAATGAACCTATCTACGTACCCCTGTTTTATGACGTCTTATATGTAGATAAGTAGTGATAGAGGACACTGCGTTTCGCAGTCATTTGGGCAGTCCGTCTTGCAGCAGTAACCACCACCTTACAGAATACCACTGTGAAATAACATAATATACTTACGTGCTTTTGTGTTTCGGTGAGTGAGTAAGGTCCCTGTCTCTCTTATAAATCTCTTATATTTAATCCTACTATGATAGGCAGCGCACTTGTAGCGTTGCTTGTGTTATAGGCGACGGTAGTCACCTACCAGCAACTGGGCCGTCAGCCTGTCTGTCGACCTTGTTTTATTTTATTATATTTTATTCTTGTTATTTAGATATAGTTATAACAGTTTATATGCCCTTGATTTTGACCTTTGTTGCTTGCTTTCAGTTATTTATTGTTTAGTATAGTTTAGTTTAGTTGCCATGCGTGTGTTATCGATCGTCTCAATTTCTAGTTTGTAGTTAATCTGTGTATGCCTTAAATTTGCCTTTTGTTACTTATACCTATTGTAAGTTTTTTGTTTGTGCTGTTGGTGTACCTTTTGGAAAATAAATAAATAAATAAATAAACATAAAAAAAGAAGATATTGTATAGGAATTTCTATAAAACTACTTACTTTTAATTTTACCGATAAAAATCACACTCACTTACTTCAGGGGAAACGTACAGACATATTGGATTTGTATCTTAGATGCAGATATCCACTACTGAACATAACTTGAGGAGTTCAACGCCCTAGCACACTGAGGATGGGCAAAAGTACACATTGCCCTTGAAGATTTCTAGTCTTCGAGGCTGGGAAACTTAGAGATCATTCGCGATTGTTTTAATATGACTCTTACCTGGCCTCATCATCCTTATGACGTTGACAGCTTGGTCAGGTTCGAACCTATGGAAGTGCACTAAATAGCAAGCCAGCATCACACCGGAACGACTGCGACCCTGACGGCAGTGGATGCCAATTACCTGATAAAAAGAATTCATTGCTTTAAAAATATTAATTTAATTTCTGTAGGTACATACATCCCTTATTATCTCTTTCCTTTTAAACAATTTATTTACTTGCACTGAGTGAAATTATCATACCTAAAAATCGCAGGCGTAGCTTATAACTAATTTAGCTCTATTTGTTAGGAGTCATTTATAAGAGGGAATAATTATAATATTACAATGTTCTAAAGAGATATGCTTCTCTTTAGCATATCTCGGCTAGAGAAAATTCTCGGAGTTTTGTGTTGGGTTAGTTACTACTAAAAATTGATAAGTATAGAATTTTATAAGTTCAACACTGGATGAAACTAATAACACACGCGGTCACCCGACGAAATAGATCAAAACAGGACATATTGCCGACTTATATCTTATTTTTAAGGTAATTGGTGCTTTAAGGGCATTTAAGGGAGACTACCGCCCGTCGTGAGGTCATTTATACGTCATTTATATCCGGGCATCCATAAGGATTTCCCAATGTTAAAAAAGGCACACTGCGAAACAGGCACTGTTAAAAAAGAATAGCCCGTTTGATTCCAGTAATCACTCCCTTACTGCATGCAGACCACAACGAAGTAACAATATGTAATTTGTTGTGTTTCGGTGATTCAGTAAGGGATGCCAGACTCTATTTAGTGGAAGTAATTTGGAGCCCTCCAAATCCCTTCTCCTTACTTGCAACACCTGTAGTTTATAATTGCAATTGCAACGCCCATTAACCTGGTGTTAATAGGCGATGGCAGTCATCTACCATTTAAGTGGGCTCTCAGCTTTTTGAATGACAAAAAAATCGCCAAGACTACACACCAATAGTAAAGCACTATTTGACATAAATATACAATGGATCGAAAGCGAAACACTGCACACTTAGGCACCAACTATGAAGAGATCTATAGCAATTTTGGTCCAAGGATCGAACCCGAGTTCCCCTGAGCGCTAAAATACGCCACTCGACTCTCGTCACTATCACTCAAGTCCATTAGTCAAATGAATCTAGTAAACACCTTTATAAGATTGAAGCTATTATCTTATTTGATTCAAAAGTTAAAGCCAACATACCTCGCCATTTTTATCAGCTTTCTTACAAACATCAATAAACTTCTGTATTTGTTCGATAGTTGGCAATTCGAACTCCTCAATCGGTATATCGGTGCTCCTAATCCTGGCGCAAGCCTCTGTTGGAGGTTTCTTATCCGCTGTCAACGTTACCAGATGTGTGATGCCTTGGTTTGCTAGAAATTTAACATTCTCCTTGTTACGCGGGAACGCCATTGCTGCTAGTTTTTTGGGGATCACCCATGAGAATTTCAACGGAGGGTAGGCGTCGACTTCGATTTCTGGAAAAGGATTTTCCGGTATGATTACAGTCAACTCGTTTCTGATCTCCTTCTTGGCTCCGGCTAAATTTTTGTCTTCTTGTTCTGTGATCTCCTCCATTCTGGCGACAACGTGGTATGTTTCGTCTGCCATGGTTTCAGCTTCGTTGCACTGTTCGGTCACTGTTTTAAGAGTTAAAAAAATTAGAAATTTTCTTTTTCGTTTACAATACACTTTTATTTTAATACTAGCGACAAGCTCCCGTCTTCGCAAGCCTTTCTTAGCGGATGTTTACGTTAGAAAATAAAGCTATGTTCCAAATTTCAGCTTTCTAGACTTAGCGTTGATAGTCATTCAGAACAAACAATTTTATAAGTATAGGTAAAGAAGATTACGAACGTTTGCACTTTTCGCATTGACAGTGACCGTCACGTTTGACCATCTAGCAAGACTTGTACCAGAGAACTGACAATGTTATAGGACGCCACAAAGTTGGCACAAACTCTTCTCTGGAGGATGTAAAGTTTATTTCTGGAGAGCGAAGCTTTCGCCACGTTAGCTTTTTCCTTTGCCAAACAACGAGGCCGTACGATTGAGAATCTTATTTGTAGGCCAGTAAGGCGATTGATACACATTTGTTTTTCTTTTTTATGTTTTACACATTGTCTTTGGAAGTGTGACGCGACAAGGTTTGTTTTTGGAACATTAAAAAACTTTTAATGCGTATTTCTTTATTAAAATAAGTGTTACAATTGGATGCTGACGTCAGTTCCGCTTTAGATTTTATTTGCGTAATAAATGTGATTTCTTTTGTTTTCAATCAAACAACAACATATAATTTAGTAATTTCAACATTTAGGTATCTACATTTTATGTACAAGAGCTTACACCTATATAGGTGTTTGTACATAAAAAGCCGTGTCTGTATATTAGATATTTAAAAAAAAATGTATTTATGTATACGTTGTAACCTACTTATGTTACCCAGGTCAAAACAATAGTTTTTAGATTTTTTGTCTATTTGTCTGTGCGTTTGTGCACAGGCCTGCCAACTATAAGGATTAAGAAGGAATAGGGAAAACATCTCTGACATCCCTTACTCGCACACCGAAACAGAACATCACACATGCTGTTATTTTTATTATTTATTTATAATTTTAATAATTTTAAAGCTAATAATACATGTAAAATGATAACACTAAAAACCACTGACATTTAAATATCGTGTTATCATTTGTAATAATTAATAAAATCTATCTATATAAGTACTATTAATTACAATTTAAAAAATATTGCTTTAAATTAAATTTAATATTTTTAATCGTTATATTGTTACATAGATCTGAAGGTAGGCTGTTGATAAGGTTTAGGACAATGTAAGTGGTTGTTCTTTCGCCGTACGTATTATTGGCGCGCTGTGTGTGTGTACGCAACCGCTTCTTTGAAATTGCTTTTTAATTTTTTTAAGGATTCGTAAAAAAAAATCACGGTGCTCTTCTGTAAAGAGGTGATTACGGCCGCCAGACGGGCTACCAGTGACTGTGAAATTCAGTGTGCCCTACCACTACTATATCACAATATTGTACAAAATATATGTAATGCCTAAATGAAATAATTAAAATCTTTAGTACTAAGACCGAGGCAAAAAGTGAAATGCCACAATTGACTTAGCCGGGAATCGTGAACACTTGACAATAAAAAAAGAGTCATTCATTTTGACTTATTTGCGGACTACATCTATGACGTAAAAGCAGTACAATTAAAACTTTATTGCAGATTTTAATAGACATTACAGAAGATATAAGTCGTTAAACATGACGAAGAACAACACGGTACCTACCTAATATATTATGCCAAGTTTAAAAATAATTTTGATAGATTTGTTAATTAAGTATTTAACATTTAAACTAGGGTTAGGTACATTAAATGTTGATATTACGCTGCTATTGCACAAGGAAGAAAAATATAATTTAAAAAATAGTTTAGTAATGATTTTTCTTTAATTAAAAATAATTATTTTATTAATATTATCATGGCATTTTAAAGTAACAAGGCACACTGCGTTCCGCAGTCTGATTTACATTGATCCATGTTACCTACTTGTAAATAAATGATTTGAATTTGAAAATTTGACAATCTGGCTGGCTGGCGGCAAAAACTACCAAGTCACAGAGCACATTAAAATAGAAGCCTCATCTCTCCGTACCTTAATTATGTTTCTAAACCTTTTTTTTCCACTAACCCGGGCCTCTGTAAACCCTCCTGCGGTAGTACAAGTCCATGCCGGACATCCCAAACACATCACATTTTCACAAAAAAATTGCAATTTTTTTAAACCACTGTTCATAAAATTCTAGAAAACTTAAATTGCTATTTATATTTTAAGTAAATTAAGAATGGATACTCACTGATTCAAGTACTTATTAAGACGAAAGCGTGAGTGATACTAATAATTGGGTGACTCGTCCACGTAAGGGTCAACTCGGCTACAAATAGGCATCTAGACCACTACTAGCCTGCAAAATACGTTTGACACGCATTGTTACAATGCAGGTGTGTGATTTCTCGCTTGAAATTTGGACTCGGGGTTACATATCAATAATCTGTATCAGCACATGTTTTTTAACGCGAATGAGTCTTTAAATTTTCTCTCATAGTGGGTTTATTAATATATTTTTTTTAAAATCAAACAAACTTTTTTATATTAGTAATTAGCGGCCCGCCGCCGCCGGCTTCGCTAGTGACTAAAAAGGTCCCAATAGTTCAATCAATTGAACTAGTGCGAACAGACCGTTTTTTGGTGTGCAAATTATATACAAAAACCTTCTTCTTTGATTGCCCTTTCCATTAGTGAAAATCGCATCAAAATCTTTTGCGTAGTTATCGAATATATCTACATACAGACAGACGCGAACAGCGACTTTAATATACTACTCGTATGTAAGACTTAAAAAGCTCATAAGTCTATATATCAAACTAAACAAATAGATATATAATCTTTCTTTGTTAAATTTTTATATCATCAGTGTTTAACTCGGTCGTATATTAAGGCAATTAAGGTAAGAGGGCAAATAAATAAACATTAGCATCCGAAGAGAGTCATCAAAACGTATTCTCTAACTGACAATCCTGAATAAGCCCGAATAAGTTTGTATGACAAACAGTCCTACAACAAAATTGTAAACAAGGATTGGCTCTAAGTATTTTCATGATAATGTTGCAAAACACAGATAAATTACATATTCATGGTAATAAATGTGTTTTCTGTTCGTGTTCACGTTATTTTGAAGATTAACAGTTTGTGACGTCACAAATTAGTTCTCCGCTCGCCTAAAACTAAAAATAGAAGTCTGGTCTTTACAGCTCCACTCTGTGACGTATTTTAAAATTTATTGGACAGCTGACGGGCAATGTATCTAAAGTTGACCTAAATTGTTAACAATTATATTACTTTTATTTATTTATTTATTTACTAGCGACCCGCTCCCGGCTTCGCTCTGGATGCAATTTTTTTATAGACGGCTTCCTCGTTGATTACTCTTTTCACTAGTGAAAACTCTATCAAAATCCGGTTTAGGTTCAAAATTCAAATCAAAAACTAATAAAACACAAATAAAAATAAGGATAATATTTTATTACATACAACGCAAGTGTAATACCAACTTACCAGTGTAAATAATTATATCATGTTTACTTCTAAAGGGATGTGAATATGCAGAAATTAACCAACACGTGTTTAAATAAAAAAAAAAACTTGATAAACAGTAAAAAAAAAATGGTGTCCAAGTCTGCCTATAGAATAAAAGCGTTGCGAAATATTTCACCTATAAATACATAAACTTATAGAAATGTGGATTGCTCATTTCTGCATAACTACATCCAAATTATAATCACCATAACATCTTGACCACCTGCTTTGAGCCAATCAACAAATAAAATGTGGAGTATTTTTCAAAAAAAAAAAAAAAAATCAAAAGCAATTAAATTCATTGTAACTTTAAACAAATTAAGTACATCGATACAAAGGTAAATAAAAACGATACTTAATAAAAAAAAAAATGTAAACAAGCAAAATACGATTTAAAAAAAAAAGAAATCGTTGAAAAACATTTAAACAAATAAGTACAAGTTTTTAATACATTTTTTAAATACTGTCAATAGTTACACACACTGTATATTATTATAGTGGTTTCATAATAGTTCATTTACTTCATTAAAAAAAAAATCAACGTAAAAACGTGAAACTCAAAAAATTCATTTACTTTAAAAAAAAAAAAAACACAATCGAGTCATGAATTTCAATTAGGTCATGAAATTACAGGAATTTCAAAAACAAATAAATAATGATTTAGTTAATGAGTTGTTTTTTGTTGAACACATTGTTTAAATTTTAGCCAAATCCCAATTGAAAAGACGATGACTATAATTGTTATATTTTTTATATTATATACAATATACAATAAGGAATGTATACAGAGTAGTATAATAGAAATAATTATAATTCTGAGATTATTAAAGTCCATTGAAAATTTAACTAATTTTCAAAAACTAATGTTGCTAAGTATACAATTTTTTTTAAGATTTTAGAAAAAACATCAACTCCTTGGTAAACGATTTAAAATACATTGTAATAAATAAATAGGTATATTAATCGATCAAAGTATATGATAAAAGTGAGTCTCAATAAAGACAAAAATAATTAATATTGTCCTTAGCTTACAAAATATCAGCGACTTGCTAAGAAATCATAATTTAAGCTCAAATTAACTAAAAATATAAATGTGACAAACTAGTCTTTAATTCAGATAGTCTAAATATAACTTTAAATACTTAGAGTTATTTTAACTATAAACGATATGATTATGATAAGTATAGTAATCGGATGTGTATCTAAGATCTCACACAATCTGTCCCTTAAATATTACTGCAAAAAACATTTCTTTTTCCAAAAATTAGAACCTTTGTTGGTTCATTCTTAACAGTCACGTTGTTTATTGCTTCCACACAGACATCGTTAATGCCTTTGATAATGTATACCACCGTGTTTATATCATAAACTCTTAAAATATTACTCAACATAACACCAATCTAAATTACGTTTATTATATTACAGCAATAGTATCCAATGAAATAAAAAATATTTAATTAAAAAAAATCATTAACATAGAAATTTGGATATGTTCATGATGGTGTACCGCAAGGCACGATATTAGGCCCTATTCCTCTAAATCTAAATTTTAAGTCTGAAAAAAGTTACATTTTGAGTTACAATTGTAGCGTTAGCGTATTACTTAAAAAGACGTAATAATAGACGAGATTCAAGGCACGAAATGTCAGTGGAATGTATATTAATGAGGGCACGAAACACTTTTACTCAATAAATCCAAAAAAAAAGCACTATAAAAATACTAAAAACTATAATTACATCGTTTTCTTTTATACTAAGCTCAACTATTCTATGTATACCTTAGAACATCAAACAATTTCGAAATACCTTCTTTATAAAATTATCTTGTTTTTCATACGGGAATAACAATAGCACCTTCCATAGGAAGTGATGAAATAAGTAGCGAAAATAATACTCTAAATAAAAAATATATATAATAATAACTTGAAACAATTTCAAATGTTTTTAAGTAGAAAAAAATATATATGAATTTTGTCAAAAATACTTTGACAACGAAAAATACCTTCGGCCTCTTTTTCGACAACTTTAGACTGAATATTGTTAACAAATGCATCAATCCGTACTTCTAATATTATAAGTATACTAAATTAATATGTGCAAATATATAATTATGTTTCAAATCTTTACAAGTACAAAACTAATGGAGACAATGAAGAACATGCTTATTATTATAATAATTATTATGCCTTCGTCATAGTTATTGTCTGTTTAGTAAAGTTTTTTTTTTTTCATTATATATACTGGCAACATTATCATTAAGTTTTATTGTAATATACAATCGAGTACATATTCAATAATTTGATCGATAAAATATATAAGTACTCTTATTGGTTATAGCTCATGATTATATGGAATGAAATTGTTATATAATCTTACACGATTAAAGTCTTGTGACATCTAAAACTATTTTGACACCTAATGCCATAAAAATAAGGCATGCTTTGGAATGTTGTTTTCGATGGAAATTGTTTTATTATACATCGTTTAATACTGATGCCTAAATTCGTAAGAATATATTAAAACCTTTTTTGATAAGTTTGTAAAACCCTCATATAGGGTTTGTATTCTGTTTTCTATTGTATCAGAATATGGTTTATGCAAAAAAGATTCGACACAGTGCAGGCGTTGCATAGAAGGAGAGAAATTTCATTTTATATCATCATACAAACAGCTTTAAAAAAAAAACGTACATAGAATATATACTAATATTATAACGAGAGAAGATTAATTGTATGTTTGTAATGAATAAACTTAAAAAGTACTGGACCGATTTTGAAAATTCTTTCACCTACTGAAAGCTACATAATCAGCGAGTAACACAAGGGCTATATTTTATAAAATTACGATGACGAAGTCGCGTGCAACAGCTAATTTGTCAATAAAGAGGGAACAAGTAAATAAGAATTAAAAACTTTAAACGTTGACAGTTAAAACATAAACAAATGATATGCATATATTTCACTATGTTTCATAGAAAATACAAAGACAATTATTAGCAGAGATAATGTTTAACATACCAATGATTGGCCTTTGAGTTTGAAATCTTGTCAAAATACATACGAAATCTTTTTTGATCAAAATACTGATAATGAGACTAACGACTAAATGTTTGTATAATTAATATTATTGATTTTATTTATTTATTTATAATATCATCGACGATCGCTCATATTTTATAATTTTTAATGTGACTATACGAGTAATGTAATACGTAAAAAAAAAAAATTTGTTACTCTATAGCACCACTCTTACACTGTATCGAAATCTTAAATTGATATTATATTAAAAAAAACATCATTAAAAAAGTCATGATTTTGAATGGTTCCAAATAATCAAAGTATTTAAAGAAAATAAAAAAATAAACATAATTTAGAAACATTGTTTCTATATATATGCAAAATCAAAACAATGATTTCTTTTTTAATTTCCACCCTCTTTTTTACAAATATTTGCAACAAAACCTACCTGCTCCCTGTAATAAATACTGACAAAATTGGACCCCTTGAACTTCATTCATAATTATTATACTCGATTTTACATAAAGAATAAAATAATGATTCATTTGTTTATGACTTTTTCCTGATTACCCAAACAAACTTAAAATCAAAATTTGGCGAGAATTTTTTTTAGTGTCTCGAAAGAATAGACCTTCATTCAAGGTTTTCATGAGGACGGCATTTTCAGTACATTACTATAGGTAAAAATTTTTACAACATCGCACTATCACCTTCCATTTGCATAAAATGGAAATAATTTCTTATATTCCATAACACAATACACAAAACGACCGTATTTGTGTTATGACAACATCAAGAACATAAATATTTCATTTAATCCAAAATATAATTGATAATCCATTGTTGTCACAAATCGACATTACATTATATATATTTTTAATACTTCAAATAACTTTTACCTAACAATTACATGAGCTTATTATCATAAACATTAGAATTTAAAACTAAAGCGGCTCTATAAATTTGTATGGATAAAAAAATATCACTCACAATAAATAGGTCTGTTTTGAGAGACATCTAAACAAAGGGTTAAGAATTAAATTGTCAATGAATTGAAGCATTGATAAACAAAACATATTATATTATGCTATTTTATTACTTTATTCTCGACACTTTTTCAGTTTTTTATCAATGATATAATAGCTTGATATAGTCATAACCACGGAACAGTTAAATAAAGATGTAATACATTATACAACACTCGTATTTTGTCATAGGACAAGTGTCGCCGCTAGACTTCGGCTAGACCTACCCCAAACAAACAAACAAACCACACGCGGACACATAAAGTTGGAGTTCTCAATTCGTTCCCAAACTAGTGCAAACGTTTGTAAAGTATATGCCCATTCCGCCCACCACGCGAATATATAGTGAATTTTTTTTTGGAATTTAATGGCCTGGTAACTAGACTTTTAAGCCAACATATGAGATTTTTTTTTTTCAATTTTATGGCCTAGTAACTAGACCTTTAAGCGAATATATAGTGATTTTTTTTGGAATTTCATGGCCTGGTAACTAGACTATTAAGCCAACATACGAGACATTTTTTTTTCAATTTTATGGCCTGGTAACTAGACCTTTAAGCCAATATATAGTAATTTTTTTTTTTTAATTTTGTGGTCTGGTAATATAGAGTGAGAGTCAGCAACCATACGGCTACGGACGCAATACATTGCAAGCGAGCATACAACAGATGGAAATGAGTATGCGCGTACATATAAAAAGCACAGTATGTTTTTTTTTTTTTGTAACAAACTGAAATAACTCCATAATTATTAGCAAATTTTTTATTATAACTTTTGACTTACCAATGAAAATACCTCCTCGTATTTTCATTGGTTTCACATTTTGCTCTACAAATAATAATCTCAGAATTGGGAGTTACGAGTGATTTTAGCGGAACTGTAAGCAGGGTCTCGACTGAAGTATCACCGAGTCATACTTGCCGTAGGTACGACGTACGACAAGTATGACCAAGTAAGCCACAAGTATTAACAGTCTGTACGTACTTGTGGCAAGGGCGACCCGGCTACGTTACCCATTCCCTCCTCATTTATCTATTCCGTGGTCATAATAACCTATGTTCAGAAAATAAATAAATTATTATTATTATTATTATTATAGCAACTTCCTCGTTAAAAATTCTAGTTTTAAGAAGCCAATTTTCAATTCATTTCACATTAAGTACCCTTCGAGCAGTAATAAAAGTTACCCGATAAAATGATTTGGTGATTTGATTTTTAGACTTAAACTAATTCGAATTTTAAGGCTTATATTTTTTTTTTCACTTGAGTTCACATTAGTGAGCGTGCTCAAAATGCTCATTGCTCACTGCGGCCTGGCACGACGGTATCTTTCCAGTATGTACTAGAGATGTAATACCTGACCGTCGTCCTTCGAGGGGATGGCGTGTGGGAAGGTTTCGGCGGGAGGCTGTTCTTCCAGGGTGACAGCTGTCAAATCGACTATCTCATCTTGCTCGTCCTGGTCGAACCTGATTTCAACACAAAATTATTTATCAATGTGGCGTGGGCATTTTCATTAATGCTTTTTTTAACCACCGACGCCTGACGCAAAAACGGGTTTTATAATTTTTTTTTTTTTATCTCCCCCAATGTTCGTCCGTATATTTGCAACATTGTTTAGATTTCTATATACATTTTTAGAGGAGACATTATCATTATCAAAAAAAAAATTAAAAATAAAAATATTTGGGGAGTTTTAATATAGCCACAAATATAAAGCTATTTTAGTTTTTTTCGTGGACCAAGCCGTGAGCGGGTCGCTAGTGAGATATGACTCACCTGTCCTCGTCCGGTTCACTGTTGGGCTGCGAGTGATGGGAGTGATGCGAGTGTTGGTCTAGGCTCGAATGCGCAGGCGCACGTTGGTTCGCCGGACGAACTGTTATTATCAGATTCGACGAGTTCGCCACCATCATGTCTGTCACCTGTCAAAATCGACATTCACAAATAGTAGAGCTAGGGTCCATGCAAAACCGCGGCACACAGCTAGTGTACTATGTACATACCTGATCCAATGTTTTGTTGGAGACATCGATTCCGTTCACCTCGAGTACTTCATCGTTGACACCAAGTAGGCCTGTCGACTCGGCCAGTCCACCGGGGACCAGTCGAGATATGAAGATGCCCGGGGAACGTTCCACTCCATTCGGAGTCACACGAACCGATGTGCCATCTCTGAACATTTTTTATAATAAAAAAACAATTCACAACCACAACTCCTCGAGGTAATAAATTTAAAGTGTATAGACAAAAAATTAAATGGCACCATTCGATAGTGATAACAAATTTCATTTCAATTTTTTTTTTTATTTTCAATACATTAAAAAATATACATATTATTAGGGATATTTTTAATTTTTCCAAATTTCAGGAATATATTAATTAGCATCAATGGCTAGCTTAAAATTCAAGCTGTAACTTTAAATTAACCGAGTAAAAAATCTATTTTATTTACTTAGACAGTGTTTTACTTCAGTGAGTGTAAACTTAGTCTACTAGCTAGTATTTATGCTAGTATCTACTAGTTTTAGGATTTAAATTGAATTTGAAAATGCAGTTTTAGTATTACGATGTGTTTTTTCTGTGCACCCTTCTGTGATGATTACCTTCAAAAATGGGTTAGGACTTAATCCGGTAGACCTCGCAACAATATATAAATTTTTAATAAAACAGTTTTGTAGGAATCTCACCTAATAAAAAATCCTAAAGGCCTATCAGAGCCGTGTTTCAATAATTTCACTCTCCTGCATGTCTCCGGTACTATATCTACATCTATGATTGCTGATACCTGAAATTAGAAAATAGTTTTCATTTTTTTTATATATGTGTAAGTGTTAGTATTGATCCATACTAATATTTTATAATATAAATGTGAAATTAACTCTGTCTGTATGTCTATCTGTTACCTTTTCACTTAACTACTCAACCGATCATCATGAAATTTTGCATATACGTTGTCAGGGATAAATGAAAGGACATAAGGTACTTTTCATACAGAAAAAAAGTATTGTTCCCGGGGAATCATCTAAAATAAAATTTATACTATGCAAAGAAGATATTTAATTATTAACGATATGAAGTAAATCATATTTTTTATGTTTATTTACTGTTACAACAAGGCGTTAACTCGTCGTCTTATATGTTTTTAAGTATGTTCAACAAAATTATAACTATTGTTAGCGTCTGCTATTTATGTCGACTGAAGTTGATTGAAAAGTGCTCTGTCACTGTGACGTTTTAAAAAGAGGTGTTCATTCGTTTAGATTCATTAAGTGGGTATCAGTCAGTAACACATCTTATAGTCAGTCCGCACATCTTACAGTTGGAATTGTAGTTCTAATATATCGATCGGACGATACAAGTATTTGGACTAAATATAAAGTTGTTTCATTGATGTACCCGAAGTGTAGTGGGTGCTATGCTAACACTATCTAATCTGACGTTAACACTATAACTGACGCTAATATGACTCAATGGCACAAACATGAACGATAGATCATAATATGTGATCCAAGTTAGTCAGGGAACGTTTAAAATTACGTTCATAACATACAACAAGGAACCGACCCCGGTCAAATATCTGTAAAAACACCTTACCATTCTAAAGTCATGCGGATTTGATATGGCTAGCCCCTTGTTCTTGGCCGGCGTGCCGCTCAGAATTGATGTGATTAAGCCGCGCGGACGCATCGTACCATAGCCGTTCAACTCTTCTAAGCTATCACCTAGAAACAATAATTAAAATGGTTAAAACACATGTTTTCAGTAATCGTGCACGCTTTTAATACAATTTTAGGGAAATGTAAAATTTTTATAAGATTCATCCAATATTTTATCGCATTTGGGATTTAATTAATTAAAAAAAAAAAAGTTAAAATAACCTGTTTATATCGATTGAAAATCCTAAAATGTTATCGACATTTCTGTCCTCGCATACTAACTTTTAAATTCTATTCATATAATCTACATATTTAACACTCGAGGGATTCCCTGTACAGCGTAAATGATAAGGGATGCTGATTTGGGAGATTTTAATTCCCTTGTTTTTTATTTAAATAAATAAATAAAAAAAAAAAAACAATATTACGTAACGCGTTGTTCGAACCCCCCGCCCGCTCCTTGTAACGCATCGTAACGTTTTACAAGACCCCCCTCTCCCCAAATTGCGTAATGTAATACTTGAATGTTCTCTAAGTTTGAGTTACATCCATACGAATATTCACGTGAGAGTATACATGAGTTTATTAGTCGACAGTAATCATTACCATCATTTTTTTAAAATATAAAATCTAAATCAACACTTATTATTTCTTAACGAATAAACAAATTAACTTTTTTTTTTTTATTTTGAACAAGGAAAACAATATGCATGGTATTTATTTTGTTTATATGGGGACCATTGAAGCATTTAAATTAAATAGTAACGAGAAATGAGTAATAAGACACCTGGGCACTAAGAAGTAGCCCGATTTGGTAACTTGTTGAAATTTATTACATTCCTTACATTTTTAACATAATATTGTACGCGCGCCATCTGAATGCAGTCGGGGTATGACGTTCTTTTAAACTTATACTTAAAAAAAGCTTGTCTACAACCACAGACTAACTCAAATATACTCAAATCAGTTGGCCAAGTTTTTGTATTGATTTGCAAGCTATACTTATTTTGTCGGAAAATAAATTTACAGTACAAATAATTACGAAACTAGCTGTTGCACGCGACTTCATCTGGGTAACTGTATAAAATATAGCCTATGTTAATAGCTGATAATGTAGCTTTCTATAGGTGAAATAAATTTTAAATCGGTCCAGTAGTTTTTTAGTTTATTCATTACAAACAAAAATATAAAAACACAAATATTCTCCCTTTACTTTTGTATAGTATAGACTATTGGAACATTTGTATTCAATTTATATAATATGTACATCGCATGTATATTAATTGCATAGAGAGTACATATTACGTTCGCGTGACGTCTTTATTAAGCCAGTGTGCATGTAAGAGATTAATTAAATGAAGTCATAAATAACTAACTATACACACGTAAGGGCTACTGGTAATTCGATCTTTTCCTTATACATTTTCCTAGTGATCATACTATTTAAATTGTATGAAATCACTCTCTATGTCTTATTTTATGTTAAGTTGGCAGACAGGCTGACGGTCCACTTGATGGTAGGTGGATACCGCCGCCTATAAAACAATAGCTGGAGACCATAGTAGGATTAAGGATAAAGTGATTAGGAAGGGATCCTTTGATCAACGAAACAGAACAACCCACATGCTGTTATTTCACGGTGGTTTATAAGGGGGGTGGTTACTGACCAGTTGGCCCAGCCGGGAATCGAACACGGGACACTGAGACACTAAAGCGTTAAAGCAATGATCTCAATACCCGCGTTTTCACTATGGGACATTTGTCCCGCGACCATGTCGCCCCACGTATATTTCGTGTATATTATAGCGACATTTACATACGTGTCGCGAGACATGTCGCTAGTCGACGCGCGTCGACACGCGCGACTTTGGTGTGCCTCAACAAGCTTTGAAAAGTGAGGACGCGTTTCTCCTCGGGCGAAATATTAATCACTGCCGAGTAGTTGGAACAAGTCATAGTTATGTCGACCAATTTTGTCCCGCAAAGTCGCAGAGACATATCACGTAAATGTCCGACGACATGTCTGCGACATGTCCCCTATTTAAAACACGGTCTAACCAATCGACCTAGGGTCTACTGAGGCCGGGGCACCGATGTCGGGTCATAACGTCCCCGCGATCCTGCCCATCAACGGCCGCACTAGAAAGTCGTTAGCATGGTTTTAGTCGGTACAAACCCGGCATAACCCTAAGTGTCTCCTACACTGCGGGGTATCCAAGAGAATTTCCCAACGTTAAAAAAAGGTCTACTGAGGCCCCAATCTCCTACAGTTATGGCTCTTTGGACATTTTATGATTCTTGCACTTATACATCACAAAACACTCTGTGTCTCTAAGTCCTCGAGAATTCCTCTATAGAGCGTTCATCATACGACAAACGACAAGATAAATGAATATGTTTTATTTATTTTAATACACCCTTCACCTCGAAATGCATGGGAAAGCAACGCCAAATGCTGCTTATAATAATTGGTTAAAATGCTGTTTCAATTTAAGCTTTATTATCATTAGATTAGGGTGCCCATGGGAGATGAACTGTCGGATGTAGTGCCAGCAGTAATTGCGTTCATGGCGCTCGAGTTCACGGTACAATGGGCAGTTAGCGTCATAATGGGCCGGCTGTGGGCACACATGATTATTGTGAGTTGTTACTAGCCTTTGTAACTTTAACGGAGTTTTTTTATATTTTTATTTTATTACTGGCGACCCGCCCCCGGCTTCAAAAATCCATTTCATAGCGGATGTCATAGAGCCCATTGTAATTTGGTCGGCAGCGCACTTGCAAGCTTGCAACACCTGTGACGGTCGCCTGTCTGTCGATCTTAATAAAGAAAAAAATACTTTCAAATTTGAAAGCGGTGGTTTGAACACTTTTTCAAATTTTCTCTCTTAATAGTATAATAGAATTTCTCTTTAACAGAAAAAAAAGAATAAAATCATTGCGATTCTAAGAAAATATATATATATTTCTATTTGCTAAAATGCTTAACTATGTCACTTGGGGTCGCTATGATAATTAAGTAATCTTGTTACATTGTAGTTATCACTTAATTATAATGATTTCAATCGAATATAGAAATAAACTCTATTCTTCACGAGTTAAGGCCCGCATTTGATTATCTATGTTCATGGAAGTATGACATGGATTGGCATTCTATGTTAATTAGTTTCCTTTTAGAATACAGGTACACAGCACAATTGAAATGCGTCTTTTATTGTTATAATATTTCAATTGTTTGCGCATCCCAAGTAATCCAATCGATTGGATGATGTTCAATTCAACCCTACAATGCATCCACACAAATATTTGTCCAAACATTTGCTACAAAAGAACTGGAAATTAATTGGACAAGTATTTTCTGAATACCTTATGCTGAAGTCATTCTGTTTTTGTATGTTATATACAAAATTCAAAATCATCTCTATATATATATAAAAATTTCGTGTCACGTTGTTTGTCGCCGATGAACTCCTAAACTACTGAACCGATTTTAATAAAACTAGCACACTGTGTGCAGTTTGATCCAACTTAAGAGATAGGATATATTTTTTAAAGTTACGCGGACGAAGTCGCGTGCAACAGCTAGTTACATATAAAATCCTTTTGTATACCATATACAAAAAGTCAATTTAACTATGGTAGGACTGACCGTTAGATTGAACCTCGAATGAATTGATTTCAAAGTACGAAAATCGGCCGATTGACATTCAGAGTAGTATGAAGCCTAAATACAGGCCGTCTATCTTTATATATATAAAAATTTAGTGTCACGTTGTTTGTCCGCGATGAACTCCTAAACTACTAAACCGATTTTGAAAATTCTTTCACCTATAGAAAGCTATATTATCAGCTAGCAACATAGGCTATATTTTATAAAGTTACGCGGCCGTAGTCTAGAAAAAAAGTAGGTACATTTCTCGAGAGATCATTTTAAAAAAATTGAATAAATTTGTGGCGACACCACTGTCTTTAATAGTAATCAGCCGAAAAAAGGGTTGCTTAGCAACGGATAAAAAATGTCATATAAAGTAAAATAATATTTTCTCTGTAAAATTTTATTTTAGTAAATTTTTTATAAATAAGAATTAATGTTTTAACATCTAAGAAAAAGGTGCACTCACAGAAGAAGTCGTGGGCAAGATGTAGTAGTATGTAGGTACTATCTTCATGGACAAGTTAATATTGTTGTTACTCTGTACGTCTGTGACGTCACTCATACGCATATTTCATCCGTGGGTTGGCAAACTATTGTTCAATAGTTTCCGATTAATTAATTGCGACACAATACCAACTTTATCGAAGCTAAACGTTGTTGTGTCAATTATGGCTTCATTTCAATACAAGGACATACGAAATATAGTACAAAGAATTAAAAAGGTGTTTTTTATGTAAGGTATTTTTTTACCTTATATAAAGTGGCGAGGCATACTGTGTTTTGCAGTCATTTGGGTGGTAGCCCTTCTGGCGTCAGTGACCACCCCCTTGCAGAAGACCACCGTGAAATAACTTGTAAATAACAGCATGTGTCTGTTATGTTTCAGCGAGTGAGTAAGGGATGCCAGACCCCATTTCCGTATCACTTCCTAATCGCTTATCTTTTGATCTTATGCACTTGCAGCATCTGTAGCGTTGCTTATGTTAATAGGCGACAGTAGCCATAGACAAAAGCCTGACCATCCACTTGACGGTAGGTGGCTACTGTCTACCTGTGTGTATGAGAATGATAACATGCTAAAACGTTGAAGAAAATAAAATCTATTCACAATATGTAGATGCATGAAATTTCTCAAGTACGCTCACACTAAAAACGAGGAAAATCGTTATCCTATTTTAAGTCAATATGTACAAACATTCATAATTTATTAAAAAATTATATATAATTGGCCAATATTGTCAACTGCAAAATAAGATGCATGGGTGGACATTTTATTTCCTGCAAGTTTTGTTGTTCAATCTGATGCAAAAAACATAATTTCAGTTGTAGTCTGTAGTAGCTCCTAAACGGATGGACCGATTTTGATCTGTTTTTTTTTTTGTTTGAAAGCTGACGTTATCTGAATCATTCTTAACTATAATTTATGAAGATATGTTCAGGCGTTTGAAGATCCTCAGCCCATTTACTAGTTAACGAAGGGATTTCACTAACTTTACTTTACTTAAACTGTTACTTCAATGGTATTTTCATGATATTTCAGATGCTGCAGCATCAAGTAGTCTGCGGGACACCCAATTCCTTAGCAACTTACTGCAGATATAGCTTGTTAGGGCTCAATAGACAGTCGGGGGTTAGTTTATAATTTTTAATTATAACTTGTATGCAATTATATACATGACATACCTTTTCTCTGTATGATGACCCTGAGCAATGGTCTCGCCGTGAGCAAAGCCCTCGCCAGGTTGTCATCATTGTTGATCGGTAACAAGTCGCCATCGCGAGGGTCTGTGTATGATATGAGGAAGGCAACGTCGTGAAGCCTATGAAGTTTCTCCACCAGGCCTTTGAAGTCTTCATATTTAAGTTTTTCTGTGCGATTGAGCGAGAATCGGCGGAATTCTGCATCGAACTGTAACAAAAGTGTTTACATTAAGTATATAAAAAATATATATATGTATACAAATTGGTTATGTTATGTAAGGCAATTACAGGTGTGACAGCATTTACTAACAATAAAGAAAATCTAGATTAAAAATAAAAATGGAAAATTAAAATAAACTGACATCTAGTTTCATAGTTAATATTTAATTTAATTTCAAAACAATATAATATAATAATGTATACAATATAATATATTGCATACTTACTTTAATTTGCATAAACAAATTAAATCTCTTGTAAAATTTAATTCAAATTGGCATCATAATTTTTACCAGGGCAGAGGAATAAAGCAAATGATTAAAGAATAAACAACTTTTTTTAGGACATAGTTTAGATTATAAGATATGGCGTGTTTACTTTACTACTAGATTATGAGCTATCTTTATGAAGTAGATAAGAAGTTTACATTTCACTTTATGTAACATAATTAATTAATACTATGAAAATTGGTTACAGGGACCTTCAAGGGACCACAAAAATTGGTCTTAATAAACTGGTAGTTGTTATAAATTCATTATATGGATTGGGTAGGGACCTTGCCATTTAGTTGATAGACATGATATATTACTTAAGTACCTAGATTGTTAGGAACACATGACAAAGAACATTAAGATACTTTGAAATTAATGTTCAAGACTGTAAAAATTATAGTCAAGTACATGATAATACATGCTATTTATTTAATATCCACATTGAACCATGGACAGAAAATATGTCCAATAAAGTGTGAACTTACAACAAACAACAGGAAACACCGCTGACTGAATTGGTCAACAAAGACAAACAAATACAAAACATTTTGTAAAAATAATCCAGTGGTTTTAATTAAAAGTAAATTAAAAAATATAACCCTTTTTTAAAAAAAAATAATATCTATCACAAAATTGTTTGATTCATAGAATAGTTAAGAATTTCTATGTCAATTTAGCATAGCTGGTAGGTAATTAATACAGATAGGTAGTGAGACATGCTTTCTGCTGTAATAAACTGAATGATCCATTGTAATAATGGTTAGGGTGCCTGTCTAAATGTCGCAGGGGTCATAGGTTTGATTTACGGCAGGATAAACTTTCAAATATGGCTCTTGTCTGGGTCTGACAACAAGTAGTGGCCAGTCTAGCGACATTTATCACCCTCATAGAGAAAACCAGTAAAATAACAGCATGTATGCTATTATGTTTCGGTCAGTGAGTAAGTGATGCCAGAGCCCATTGCCCTAACCCTTCCTAATACCACATACCTTCTTTCATTCCTAATTGCCCTATTCCTTCTTAATCCTTGTATTGTTGACATTGCACTAGCAGTATCTGTGGCGTTGCTTGTGTTATAGGTAGCCACTTACCATCAAATCACTTACCAGGCTCTCCTGGCCACATCAAGTAACATAAGGATATTGTTCTTATGTTAAGGTTGACAGACAGGCTGATGGTCCACTTTTTTAATTTTTTATACAATAATCTTAATAATATTTACATTGTCCCATAAAACTCCAAAGCAGTTTGTCTACGGGATCAAATTATTTTAATTCTAAATTACTTAAGTAATGACTTAATCTTGGTAAATTTAAAGTAATATTTTTTTTTTGTAATTAATATATTCAATAGTTAATTAAATTAATGAATTTAAATAAAATTTCATTAATTAATTTTTTAACTTATGTTCCTCTTTTGCAATGTCTTCGGGCAAACTATTAAGAATGTATGGCAGCCGTTTCTTCATAGTTCTGTCACCATAATAGTTATGTACCATAGGAACTATCGTCGCCTAAAACATAAGAAACACCACAGGTGCTGCAAGTGCACTGCCAACCATGTTACGATTATGGACAAGGGATTGGGATATTGAAAATAGGCTCTGGTATCCCTTACTCTCTCATCGAAACAGAAGAGCACACAGCTCTTCAAAAAAATTAATATGATTATCTTTCTCTATTAGTTAGGTATCAATATATTACTTAATAGCTGATCCCTAGACAGGCATCTGTAATTTAAATAGCAAAAATTAATTTAGAAACTAGAACATTTGACTGTAAAAAACGAGCATTGAATATATTATATCGCCTTGGAGGTCATAAATAAATTAAAGTTGTAGTTTATATACGAAAAATAAAATAAAATAAATATATAATTAAGACAATAGTTACAATAAAGAAGCTAAGTAATTAGTGCTATTTAAATCATAGGTACAATTATTGTTGTCGTAGCTTAGCAATGTGTGTTAGACGAATCCTTGCATTAATGACCTATTGAAATATGCTGTAATACAGGTTAATATTCCTAAAAATGAATTAGTGGCTACAGCTATCCGTGACTCAAGTAATTGGCAAGCGATATAGAAATTTCTTATTACCTTAGTCTTAACTTCTACGTTTTGACTGTCCACCCTAGCCGCTATCTTGTTCTTCGACATCTCGAAAGCATTTATTATTAATTACACACAAACTTTTACTTATTAACTTTTATAATATTTAGGCACTTATTAGTAACATATCATTGTAAAATATCCAAAAAATTTCGATTAAAATTATTGCTGTTAAAAACCCAGCACCACATACATAAACCTCGCGTCGTAATTTCAGCACGTTCTCATTTACACAATTAACTGTAAGATCTCCAACAGTTTTGTGGTAGTTTTGTGACGCATTGCCAACATTTGACCAATGATGACTAATGATTCGAAAATTTCTTCAGCACGAGTTAATTCTATTGGTTAAAAATTGATGATTTGACGTTACAAGAAATCAAATATACTCTTTCAATTTTGTTTCATTCCGTTTTACGCATATTACTTTTTTATATATGGCCTGTATCCTTAATTAAAGTTTCATAAAAGTTTCAAAGTTAATTTGAATTTTTACTACTACATTTAATTAACTCCGAAATTCAATGACTAAATTCAATTATGCGAAATTCTTTCATAACCGAATAGGAACCAACCGTATAAATATTATTTGACTTGACTTTGACGTGTTGTCATTCCATTGTGAGTTCCATTGCTAAATGCTGTCACTGTCAAATATCACATAACATAAGATACGAAAGAATATAAAAGAAAAATAACTAAACCAAAAGCATTACGATACCGTTAATACAGTCAGTAAAGTAATATTATTATAAATACAATAGGCTATTTATATAGGGTATGCTAGATTAGTTATTACAATGTCAGAGTTTAAGAATAAAGACGCTGAACGTCTCAATCCATGTTTGAAGGTGAGTTATAGAGCTCCATATATTTATTATTACTTGAAGACATATTTATATTGTTAAATAAGAAAATAATAATAATTTCTTGCAGGAACAACAACAATCATATCAATGCTTAAACAAAAATAACTTTGATCATGATAAATGTGAACCCTATTTTGATAATTATAACACTTGTAAAAAGTTCTGGGTAAGTTCATATTATTATCACTAAAAGCCGACATATGTCCCTGCTGGACAGTGGACTGCACTCGCTGAATTCATACTAGAGCCTATATCAACTTGTACTAGGTTTCAAGCACATGACTAGCTGCTGCCCATATCAACTCTAGCCTGAGAAACCATCCAATGCAGTCACCACTCGAAAACCTTTATTACTTATGGGCAACTTTAATACTACCTGATGCACGAACTTTGGGACAATATCCCTTCTGATTTGTTCCAACCTTGCTACAATAATGGGCTTCTTCAAGTGAGCTGTAAACAAAATCCTGCAACCATAACCCCATTCTGTTTTGTGTTCCGAGGCGAAGGTGTCACCTGCCATCAAGTGGACCATAAGCCTGTCTGCCATTCTTTATAATATACTAACTAGTACCCATGACTTTTTCCATATTGAAAAGTAGAAAATATAACACCTGACAAAATATATAAAGCAATAAAATGCTTGACATTATACTTTTGGATCAGTATAATGCATTGGGTCTTTATTTTTAGGTAGCTGCTGTCCTATTGCAATATTTAGCCTATGTCAATCCTCAAATTCCGAGTTGCGACTCATCCTAAACTAATAAACTTTACCTTTATATAATATTAGCTATTTCGTCCGTGTATCTTTATAAAATATGTTACTCGCTGAAAATGTAGTTTTCTATAGGTGAAAAATATTTTTAGAATTGGTCCAGTAGTTTTTGAGTTTATTCATTACAAACAAAAATGCTAATCTTTTCCCTTTATAATATTAGTTTAGATATAAACAATATGTAACCAAAAGTTGTATTGTTTTTCAGGGCAAAGTGTACAGGGACAGAAAAGCCAAAGGCATATATCCATACTTACCTAATGTGGAAGACAGAGATAAAATAAAAACAGATCACTTTAATTCGATTAGAAGTAAATGACATTACTATTTTTTCAGGTTGAATAAAGTGCATTTTTATCTAATAAATTAAGCACCTATCTATACTTATATTATTATAATGTAAATAAATATGTAGTTAGTAGTTAGGTACCAAACTTATTTTAAATGTAGCACTAGTTTGTTGTAAAATATATTAAAAATTTGTAATTGTTGTAAATAAAAAATGAACAAATTTATTTTGTTTATTATTCAATAAATAGCTGAACCCGGAGCTGGAACTATTGAGAATTTTTTTCCAATAGCTGTTGATGATTATTGACCTTTTTATAACTAATTCTTGACAGGTTTCTATATGTAAGAAATTCAAGAATGTTAGGTTAATAAATAATAATAATGAACGTAAGTACTATGAAATACATTATGTAGATAATCTCAGTGCGGTAACTCTTCATATCCTCCCTTAAAAACATAGTTTAAAAAAAACGCCAAAACAATGTCACATAATATTTTATTTTAATTTTGGTGAAAATCTCATCATGTTCTTATGAAAAGCAGTGAAATGTCAGTGTACAAAGCAATATTACATCTACTTTATAATTTGCAATACCTAGTGTATCCCGATTCCCATACAACCTTTATCTACTGAAGCAATCAGAAATTGTACAATTTATTTTCTTTGATGACTTACAATGTTTCACTGAATTGAATTGGTGCTACCAAACAAATCAACAAATTATTTAAATGACGGACTTTTTTATTTCGAACACATATGGATAAAAAGACTATCATTTTGAGATAAATAATTTTATTTATATGAAATTTTTTCATCGCTAGTGCTAATGAAAAAATTTCATAGATATAAGTCAAACATGTATGCTGTCTGTCTGTGGTCGCCTACAGAATCATAGATTTAAATATCATTTAAAAGAAATCCGGATGCATGATAACCCTAATCATTATTAAAACAACCAAGCGTCGTTGTCAAACCAAAATCTGTTAGCGAAAAGTATACTTTTTGAGATATTGACAAAAAAAGTTTTCCCAAAAATTATACATCAAGGATTATTTGAAAGGTTTATTTTGATAATAGAGTAAATTATGCACATGACACGTCACGCAGTTTTGTCGAACACGTAGTTCAACAAATAGTAGGTACTCGTAAGCACTGAAGTTTTTTTTTATACTATTGATAAGGCAGTGAACTATTTAAAGTCAAAATGTTGGAATCTCAAAAAAAGTGCGCCATTATATTTTCCATTCCATCCTGTCCTCAGGTGGAATGGAAACAGCTGGTGGTCGATGCCACCAGAGCGGGCACGACCTTCAGCAATTAAGAAGACAACTCTATGTATCTATCTAGAGCAAGATTTTTGTTTGACAACGACGCAATGTTTCAGATATTTATGTATTTCATACAATTTGTTCCAATTAAGTTTGTATGGAAACGGTGAAAAAATAAACTAGATAAAAGTGTGTAATTTACAACTGTTAACATCATTATCAAAGGATTTCGACATTAATTACCATATTGTGGCTAATAATCAACATTAAGTACCTAATTTTCGAACAATTTTATTTCTATAATATTGATGACAAACATTCCGATGTTCTTCAATTTTGACTCTCAAAAAGGGGAAAATATAAAAACTGCGTCAACTCAAAAATGGCTATCATATTTTTTTTCTTATACAGACTTTTGTTTTACACAGTTTATCCCTTTAATTTTTTTTTATATACTGATGTTATTATACAAATTCGATTAAGAAACCGAACAATTACACCCGGCCCTTAGCCAAAAATATTATAAAAAAAATTACAAAAAAAGCTAACAGCCATTTCCCCTCTTGTGGATACTCCCTCGATGTTCTTACTGATTCATTATTTTCTTTCAAATTATACACAATTTAATGATGCATGTAAACAGGATTTTAAAAATGTTTATGACAAAATACTCTTTCGTACTAGTAGAGGCACTTTTTTATTTATGACACTATATATGTAGATATTATTATTAAGTATACAAGGCGTCGCAAGACTATGCGACATGAAGGGAAAGTACCTTAAATATCGTGGATATTTTGCTAAAAATTAATATTAATATAGGATATTATGCTGAAAGAAGACTTTGTTATTTTTAAAAGTTAGTAATACTGCATTCAAAGATTTTCTAAAAATTACTTGCTTCGTCGTCAATAAATAATATTCTTGAATTTTGCATCAAATATTTTACGTTATTCCTTTCTTTTAAAATACTATGTTAGTTAAGAAGAATTATTTTTTTGTCCATTCTTTAGATTGGCATCATAAAAATGCAGGTGATTTTTTTTTTCACATTTAAGTCGGTTCGATTGCCAGAAGAATTTTTAGAAAATTCTTTGAATACAGTATTACTAACATTTAAAAATAACATAAAGTCATCTTTCAGCAAAATATCCTATCTACGATATTTAAGGTACTTTCCCTTTATGTCGCGAAGTCCTTGGGACGCCCTGTATATGATACATCGATTTATCTATATATTTAATATAAACACACAAAAATTAAAACTTAGCGATACAGAAACAATACTTTTTTTCTTCTATACAGTCAGTTTTCCTACTGACACATCTTTTCATCTTTCCTAATGACTCTTAGAGCCTGTTCACGATGGGCCAGTTTTGTAGGAATCTGCGTTTAAGTTAGTTTTTATGTGGGGTCGGAAATGAATTCTAACAATGTTTTGTTAGAAAACCGGCACAACGGACGCGGCTTAGAGGCTACAACACGGCGCTACAAATTGCAACGAAAAATTGGTTAAATGGTTTAGTTCATAAAAAAGGCCAAAACACGGCGTTGAAAATTGCATCCAATTTTTTAACGCTCGACGCGGATGCTAGCGTTAACCCCTGGGCCACGAAAACAAAGCTCGAAGAGAATTCGCTTTGTGTTGCAAGCGTCAGAGTTGAGCGTTAAAAACAAATGATTGTAGTTTTTGACGCTCGACGCTGACGCTTGCAGCGCTAGGGGAAATCGCTTTGAGTGTTGATTTTTGTGGCACAGACATAAACGAATTCGCTTCGAGCGTTGGTTTCGTGGCCCAGACATAAACGAATTCGCTTCGAGCGTTGGTTTCGTGGCCCAGACATAAACGAATTCGCTTCGAGCGTTGGTTTCGTGGCCCAGACATAAACGAATTCGCTTCGAGCGTTGGTTTCGTGGCCCAGACATAAACGAATTCGCTTCGAGCGTTGGTTTCGTGGCCCAGACATAAACGAATTCGCTTCGAGCGTTGATTTCCTTGCCCAGGCATACTTAAGTGTAGTTACTCTCTAAGTGTCAGTTGTTGAAGCATCAGTATTAAGATACCTACTTGAAATTTTTTTCATAATTTTCTACATTATAAGAAGCTTTAGAATAAGTTACGATATTGTTAATGTTACTTCAATAGAGATAATGTCTTGAGGATCGCTTGTATCTGTCATTATTACAAAGTGACAAGCGACTCGTCAAGATACGATTCATTAGGCGACGTTTACACGTACGGTTATTTACTGTAATATCCGTCAATAAATAATTATGTATAGTGGTCGGTATTTATTGAACGTCTAGTCTAGCGTATTTATGGATGTCAATATTTATTAATGTATTTCCAGATTTTTTTTTAAATCCAACAATAAACACTGAACTGATTGATCACATTAAATACCGTACGTGTAACCGTCGCCTTAGTGGTTAGTTTAAAACATTTACTCTACTTAGTTAGTTAACTGCTTATTATCACTACTATTGATAATTCTGTGTGTTAACGTCAACATCAATAGATTATTGCAAACAAAAAAGATTATACAATTGTTTCATTGACA
Source organism: Synanthedon myopaeformis (assembly GCA_944738685.1). Taxonomy (NCBI): domain Eukaryota; kingdom Metazoa; phylum Arthropoda; class Insecta; order Lepidoptera; family Sesiidae; genus Synanthedon; species Synanthedon myopaeformis. The sequence goes on along the minus strand of OX122936.1, from coordinate 1,633,059 downwards.
GATCTGTACTGAAAATGATTCTCAACTACCAATTACCAATCTCTAGCGTGAACTACAAATTTATTATCAATTTAAAAAAAAAAAAAAAAATAATAATACAAATATTTGGTATTCACAATTCACGCAGGAAAGGAGTGGTGGTCAGTAAAGGATAATAATTAACTGAAAAAAAAAAAAAAAAAAAAATTTTTTTTTAAATAATTAATTTTGTATTCAAGACTAAAATCTCCCTTTTACCGTACTTAGTTGAATTTATCTTTATTATTTTATTTAAATTTAAAAGTAAACCACGCCTCCACTGACCCCCCACTCTTTCATCCCAAATGTCGTTTTTTTTATAAAAAAAAAAACTAATTTTTAATTTAAATTCGATACATTCAAATTTTAATTCAAGTTATATTATTAATTAATTAATTATAGAAGATCTCTAACTTAAAATCTCATAATTATAGCCATATTAACATTAGAATACTATCGCGATTTAAAGTACTAACGCCGCACCTAATTCCCATACAAACTTTCAGAATTAAAAAAAAAAAATAGGTACCTTGAACTTGACCGGGATAAAGGATTAAAAAAAAAAAAAAACTAAACGGGCACACGAAATTTAGCTTCTGTCATTAATTAAGCACCGAAACACAACAGCACGAGTGCTCATATTTAACAGCAGTCAAGCTAGTAGTAATTTGAATTTAGGCATTATTTATGACTACAAAGTTTACCATGGGAATTAGTTGTTACGGATCAAATATAAATCTTAAGGTGGTTAATAATAAAGATTATTAATACTATTATTTAAATATAACTATGCATTTATTAAAAATACAATCAATTTAATTTGATCTTTTTTCACCATACGCGAAAAGAGAAAAAATTGTGTTTTAGATACACAAACGAAAAATATCTTTGCTAATTAAAACTAATTTGGAGGAACAATCATAATTTAAAAAAAAAAAGTCAAGCTTAATATTAGTGATAACATAATTATCTTAATACTAGCGCGAGTTAGAGATAACCATACAAGAAATGCATTAGTATTATAATTCGTAATATTTCGCAAATTTACATATATTTAGGCAAGTATACTCGTATGATAGTGATTAAGCAAACATTTACAAATTTGTAGTATTCTGTAAAACACGGCATTAATGGCATCAAAAATATACAAATTCAAATCTATTTTTTAATTGCATAAAAAAATAGTATAGGTACCTACACATTTAATAATTTAATACTAAGCGCAAAATAATAATAATAGTAATACTTATAAACAAATACATTGAAAATATTCAAAAACCTATTCCAACTTTCTCTTTTGTTCTAGAGCAAACGTTTAAGACTGTGATTACGAAACGAGCGGAAATTCTAAGCTTTAAGGTTTTAAAGAAACAAAGGCTAAATACTAAAAATATGCACTGGAAATAGACAACGAAATTGTTTTTGAGAAAACATTTATATTATACTGTTAGCGTTTGCTATTTATGTCGACTGATGAAGTTGATTTAAACGTTTCAAAAAGAGGTGTTCATTCGTTCAGATTCATTCGGTGGTATGATATTAAATAGGCAATGACTCAGTTGAACGAACGAGTTCGCGAAGAGAGGTTGTTATCGTATGTCCGCGCTCCTTAAGAGTTCTGATGTATCGGTCGGCCAATAAAAGTATTGAGGCTCAACATAAAGTGGTTTAATTAATGTACCTAACCCGAAGTAGAGAGCGATAACAATACTTAAACATGTGAAAGACAAATTGTATTGTTTAGAATTAGTGGAAACTCCACAAAAAAAAAAAAAAAAAAAATTAGAACACAAGAAGAATTTGACTTTAAATGAAAAACATTTCGAAAACGCCTTATTGAGCGCATATGAATTCTGCAACGAGTAATAAGTTAATTAATGTGTGTTTAAAAATTGTATCTTTTTTGTATATTGTTTTAATGGTTAAAACAAAAATTACCAGGCCTGTGAACGCTAGCGATCTGGTGCTTGTATTATATATTGGCGTTGAAGGTCGTTTACCAAAGTAAATCCTTTAAGTTTATATATATATTCATTTACCAAATCGTCAGTCATTTACCAAAGTAAATCACTCTAGTTTATATATATTCATTTACCAAATCGTCAATGTCATTTACCAAAGTAAATCACTCTAGTTTATATATATTCATTTACCAAATCGTCAATGTCATTTACCAAAGTAAATCCCTCTAGCTTATATATATACATTTACAAATCGCCAATGTCATTTACCAAAGTAAATCCCTTAAGTTTATATATTCACTTATCAAATCGTCAATGTCATTTACCAAAGTAAATTCCTTAAGTTTATACATATATTCATTTACCAAATCGTCAATGTCATTTACCAAAGTAAATCCCTTAAGTTTATATATTCATTTACCAAATCGTCAATGTCATTTACCAAAGTAAATCCCTTAAGTTTATATATTCATTTACCAAATCGTCAATGTCATTTACCAAAGTAAATCCCTTAAGTTTATATATTCATTTACCAAATCGTCAATGTCATTTACCAAAGTAAATCCCTTAAGTTTATATATTCGTGTTTCTTGCTGTTGCCCGTCCCGCTCGTTTCATAATCGCAGCTTTAATTTAAAAACTATTGTAATGTGTTCATGTCCGCAAGAATCTCTTCTATTTAAACATTTTTTTAAGTAAGACTATTGCGATATTCATAGACAAACAAAATTAATATAGTACACTTAAAAGTAATAAACAAAGTAATAACAAATAATATGATAGATTAACAAATAAATTATTGTGTGAGAATTATTAAAAAAATTCACAACATCAAGAGGTGAGCGAAGACTCCAATACTCGAACAATAATAAAAAAATAAAAATACGAAAACACTGTTCCTCTTTAAAGAAAATGTTAAAGATTCAAGATTTATTATTATGAGATAAAATAAACTTAAAACTAGATATTTATAATCGAGTTTTGTTAAAATTGTTGGTAAAAGTCACTGGTTTAAAAAGGCATAACAATGAATTTAGTTCTTTGGTTATAAGATTGGACTCGCTACATATTTTTAGCGATAAATTGTGTCAAGATTTATTATTTTAATATTCAAAAATTAAAAATCTTTTCATAAAGAAACACATCAACCAAATCAAATGGTGTCAAAAATTACAAATTTGATGACATATAAAGGTAGACATTTGTCGAGATATAGTGCTATATAACACGAACTAGTCAATGGTGTTAAAACTGAAATTTTTTGACCATTTTTACAAAAAAAAATTCATTTCAATTTTTGAAAAATAACATTAACCTCAATACTCTGTGGTATATCATTGACAAATACTCTTTGAAAGTTATTCATCGGGCTTTACAATTGCTATAAAAGCCTTTAAAAAAAAACCAAACTATAAACTTAATTTAATAGGCGATTTTTAAAATGTACTCCATTACATGATCAAATAATGTTAAAACTTACAAAAATAAAATAAAATTAAAAATAATAGACAATGCGCGCCATATTTTCTAAAATATTAAAGATTGTTACACCGCATATGAACATACAGTTTTTGAATTTAAATAGGCTTAACATCAAAAAACATGTAAAATTCAAAATACTAATTCATTTACTTGACAAAGTTTTCCTAAACTGTCATTAGTTTGACGAAATGAATGACATCTCAAAATGTCACCTCTGACAATATTGTCGAGATAAACCAAAATCGAGTTTATGTAATATTATATTTTAATATAATTTATTATTATATTATATACTGAAATGTGATATTTCAGTATGATATAATTATATGACTTTATTATTTTATGCTTGTAACTGTTGATCAAGATTTTTAATTGATCCATAACAGTCAACAATGTCAACATTTATAGTGACATTTCGTTCTGTCATCTCGCGTGTTTTTTTTTTTTTAATTCTTTAATTACTTTGTCTATCGAGACAAAAAAAAAATATAAATGAAGTTCTCAGTGTAAACAATCTCTAAAATAAAACACAACATAATACATAAACAATCATGCACTTTGGGTATTGGGTTATTGGGATTTCATTAGTTTAATTATTTGGATTTTCACTTCTATTTCTATTGTCCTATGAATGAAAATTTTCAAAATACGACTTGAAAATAATTATAGATATAACGTTCGCGTGATTTTAAATTAAATAAATAATTTTATTTCAATGTTAAATGTTTTTTTTTTTCAAGCCTTATTTTAATAACCAACTTTCTTTTATTCTTTTTATAACTCAATTGTTATAATTTTACTTTTTTTTTATTATTAAATAAGGTCATAATTAGAATTTTTAATGAGTATTAACAAACTTTGGCATGAAATATTATGATCACCATATTAAGTTTTTTTTTTATTAATTTTTGTTCTTATTACTGTGTAGTAATAAAAAAAAATTGCTCTTTTACTATCTCTTTTAAATAAAATTTTAATTTTAAATATTAATATTATTACCTACTCATAAAATCGATTGTTCCTTTCTGACTTTTTTTCGACATATAAAGCTGAAATTTGGAACATAGCTTTATTTTTATAAAGCAAAAAAAACATTAGCTTAGTAAAGATTTCTTATAAATTTCAACTACGCGCGAAGCCTGGGACGGGTCGCTAGTTAATAATAAAAAAATTAAACACATTAAACAATAGTTACGTATGGCACATCACTAAAATAAATAAATAAAAAAAAAAAAAAAACAATTTTGTATCAACATTAATCAAATTAAATTTTCTTGTATTTGCAACTTTCTCACGAATAACGTCACAACTGTATTTTGTTAATAAACTCTTTTGTATCGGCGTCTGGGGACATTTAGATCATTCTCAACCATTCAATTACAAGTAAGTATTATAACAATTGTGTTATAAATTGTATGTCAAATGGATATGTAAGTAATGTGAATCGCAGTACACAATGTGTATATAGGTTGTTTTATGTTATGTCTTAGCACGCATTGTCTTCTAAAAGTCAATCTGTCCGTTTCTTTATGTGGAAACAGCTTATCCGGAAGTGATCGCACATTTGACGCACCTGAAAAACAAATCCAAAGGAATTTATTATGCCTGTCTATTGAGGTGACTAAAAAAAAAAAACCGATTTTTTTTTCGTGTCTTGAATTTTTTTTTTTTATATTATAAAAGGTGGCAGACAGGCTGACGGCACCACTTGATGGTACCTTCGCCTTTGGACACAAGCAACACAGCCTAACCTAAAATATAATATACTTTAAAAATATGTTAGTTTATAGTGTTTTAAAAAGGCCCTCATGAAATTTTATTAAAAAAAAAAATTTAAGTTCAATCAAGTTTTTTATAAGATTTCCAAAATCGCTACAAATTCATTCATTTGTTATTCATCACTTTGAACAAATTTAAATTTGCAGGTGTATCATTCTTCGCACAATTTGCAATACCTGTGACTTCGCTTGCGTTATATGCTACGGTAGCCACCTACCATCAATTGGACAGTCAGCCTGTCTGTCGACCTTAATCTAACAAAAGAAAAAATTAACAAACTTAACTATAAGTTATCTGTCATAGAGTTTAACATGGAAAAAATGTATGGTTTTTATTAATAACAGCCGTGTCAAGGTATACTCACAACGCACGACCCATAATGCACATGTGCCAGTACGCAGAGCGCGGTCAGCGAATAAAGCGCCGTCGGTTCGTAATGTGGCGCTGACAGCGCTGTCGCCGCGGCGATACTGAGCGGCCAAAGCATCCAATTCAGCGCTTCGCAGCGCTGATTGCTCATCTGACTCACTATTAGTCGACACTGGAATTTTCATATATTTATATTTTTTTAATAATTTTAGATATTCGTTTGCTCTTCACTAGCATCGAGCCGTGTAGCGAAAACGAGGCCTTTGATGGAGCGAGCTCACTCAGAAGGTGCCCATTCACGAGAACTTTGAAAACGTTTGGGTCATTATGAGCTAATCTATAATTATCAGGTAGGAAGTTCTAATCCTTGGCAGTGCACATTTTTTTTTTTAATTTTTTTTTATTACAAATTACTTACAAATTACAGATAGGTTAGACTTTGACCCCTACACTAAGCTCAGCTTGTATCGCAGGGGTCAATTAGCGATTGACAAGTACAAAGCCCAAATTATAAAGGTTGTTTTAAAGCGCTCGCTTCGAAAAAGAGGTATTTCGACAATATGAAGATGGTAACCAGCCGTACGTCTGAATGTCCAATGCAAGATATTCAGGTACCAATGCATTACAATAAATAGTACTAGCTACACACCCCCGGCTTCGCACGGGTGCAAAAAAATAAACTATCCTATCTTTTAAGTTGGACCAAATTACACATATAGCTCAGTAGTTTAGGAGTTCATCGGCGACAAACGTGACACGAAATAATTATATATAAGTATATGTATAGAGATATGTATAAGTAAATATATGATATACAAAATTAATTTTGTGTTAGCGCAAATAAAATGAATGTGAAGACGGTAAAAAAAAAAAAAGGAATTTTAAAAATTTCATTATGTTTACACAAGATATTAATACTTGATACTTACTTAATACTTGATTTATAATCTATTTGTTTTAAATGAAGTAATTTTTAATAAATTTTTTTTTCAAATTTAGTGGCAAGGCGCACTACTATGTTTCTCATTCATTTGGGTAGCCTCTCAGTCTGGCGGCAGCAACCACCATCTTACAGAAGACTATAATGTTGAAGAGCATTTATGTATGCACTTCCTAAACCCTTAGTCTAATTTGGTCAATAGCTTTACGTATTAATGAGACGGTTATATTATATACAAATTATATAAATAAACTTACAGCAACATTACTGAACATTGTCCCGATGAGCAGAAACAATATTCTCGGATCGTAGTCAGGCATCCTCTCGGACTTATGCACCCATATTGTGCACACTATGAATACGGTCAACAAGGACCACAGTGGCCTTAGGGCTTCTGTGGCTGACCTCATTTTTCCGGTCCTCAGTTTGTATGATCTATAAATATATATATATATATATATATATATATATATATATATATATATATATATATATACCACTATAGTTTATTTTGCTTCTATTGTGTTGGGAGGAAATTCAGAAAAAAAACATGATAAAATATAATCGCCTTCGTATGATATGAGCAGAACGTCGTAAAAGCAAAACAAAACTATGGATATATAGCAAATTCAAATTCAAATTCAAATTTTCAAAATTCAAGCGACTTCGTCCGGTTTGAAAAATAAATTATTGAAAAATAGGGTTTTGATTTTATTTTAGATGATCCCTCTTGGGAAGTGTTTTTTTTTTTTTTTTTTTTTTTTCTGAACGAAAGGTACCATAATATGTCCTTTCTTGTATACCTGACAATAGTTCAGGAGTGAAAAGCTAACATATAGACAGACAGACAGACAGAGTCCTAGGATTAACCACTAGGAGGATGTAAAGCCTAGTAATTCTGCTGGGACAAAAGTTAAGGGACAAAATGAGAGAAAAATAAGGTCCACCTGTCATAGATGAGAAAACAAAATGACGCAAGGAAATCGACCATTCTAATACTTCAACCGCCAGAGTCGGATTTATCCGACAATTATTTTCGTGTCCATTACGCCAGTGCCGTATATATATGTACGACAAATTTCTCTACTCGTATAATGTTTATTTTTAAATCATTGAGTTGCTTTTTCTTAAAAAAAAATTATTAGTCAAGCGTTAGGGGCATAACTATAAAACCCAAGGGTTAAAGAATTAATGAAACTATATTAAAATTTTAGACAATATACTCACTGGTAGGTATTGTACAGTGCAACCGGCAGATTAGTAAATATACCAGTGGCGTACACGAGCCATTCAAAACCATTCGCGAGGGTGTACGAACCGAACAGATATCTCTTGTAAAACGAGGTACCTTTCATGCCCGTCCACAGGAAAAATATTGTGGAAGCCTGAAATGTGTAAAAATTATGTTATTACTTAAAAAAAAATTAAATTTAAATTTTAATATATTTTTAATATTAAATTTTAAATAAAATTTAAAATTTAATATTTTAAATTTAATATTAATTTAAAATTTAATATTAAAAAAAATCCTTTACCTTGCTTGTATATATAAAGAGATTATGTGTGTATTTGCAAGAAAACAAATTTTATAAACATAAGCAATTATGTATGACCATAAAATTTGTATAAAAAAATTAATTTAATTTGAAAATTTAATATTTAAAAAAAAATCCCTTACCTTGCTTGTATATAAAGAGATTGTGTGTATTTGTAAAAAAACAAATTTTATAAACATAAGCAATTATGTATGACCATAAAATTTGTATAAGATTTTAATTAAATTTTAAAATAATAATTTATAATTTAATATTTAAAATAAATCCCTTATCTTGTTTGTATATATATAAAGAAATTGTGTGTATTTGTAAGAAAACAAATTTTATAAACATAAGCAATTATGTATGACCATAAAATTTGTATAAGATTTTAATTAAATTTTAAAATAATAATTTAAAATTTAATATTTAAAATAAATCTCTTACCTTGCTTGTATATAAAGAGATTGTGTGTATTTGTATGAAAATAAATTTTATAACAAAGACTAATTATGTATCCCATAAAATGTGATAAAACTGCAATTGAATGATTTCTAAGAAAACTAAACTTCTGTTTTCGGTTTATTGCAATGATTTTTCGAAATCCAGACATTCAAAACGTATTAAGCTCTAATAGGATTAGAATTTATAAAGAGAATTTGCATTTTTTTTTAAACTTAATACATACCCACATACTAAAATCGTATCCCCACGGAAGAAACAGTACACCTGTGTTGTATTTCTCCCAGTGGCTCAAATAGAAGTTCAACAATATATTCCACATAACATAATACATTCTGAAAAAAAAAAAGACAAAAAAGGCAATGGTGAGATACTAAAAAAAACACACACATCTTTGCTTGCTCTGATTTTAAATAAATAAATAAATAAGAATAGATTTGCATATATATATATATATAAGCCCGTGGTATGATAATTTATGGGAGTAAAATCACAATTGTCACACGAATGCGTTATGTTATGCGTTATAGTTACGTTAAATTTTTTGAATATTTTAGAATATCTGAAGTCTCAGAGATGTTACGCTATCTACACAATATTATTTAAAATGTTGTTCTTTCGGCGTGTTCGAATTGTGAAAATTTAAATTTTATAATCGTTCGTAAGGAGTAAACTCCAGTCGTGTGTCGGAGCCGACACACACAATTTTTTTTTTCAACGCGGACCAAGTCGCGGGCACCAGCTAGTAAAATATTTATATAAAACGAAAATTACCTAATCGGTGGTATAGAGTAATCCATTCTCCCAAATATGGAGTAGAGGCACGCCGGTATGAAGAATACTGAATAGGAATCCAAGCCATGGTCGAATAGTTCTCCCAGTGGTCCGGACGTTTGCGTACGGCGAGCTTGCTTGCCGTCTATACCGTCTGTAATATGATAAGCACATACTTATAACACTCGGTTTTTGCGTCGGGCATAAAAAAAATTAAGTATAAAAAATTCTCACCTAAAGTATACGCAAGAAACAGAAACACAGCTAGTAGGTACCATAGTGAGGGCGGTATCACTTCGGAATGTCCATTTAGGGGACTCTCAGTCGTAGTCTCGTTGAGGACTGGAGTGCTGGCCGCCGTGTAGTCGTAGTCATAGTACGATAGCAGCACGAAGTCCAACACGGTCAGAAGGAATCCAGCGAATGTTAAGAGATTCGGTGCAACCCAGCGGGGAAAGAGCTGGAATGAGGCATTTACAATGCAATCAATATTTTTATCTGATATGACATCAATCATACGAAGATCCGGTTCAGAAACATCTCCAAATTAATGACGTACGCTTTTAACGCAAAACAATGTCAGTTTGATAAAATTACTTCACAATCTGCAGGGCGTGTTTTGCACTTGAGATATGATGTTTATTCACATGTAATAAATATAAAAATAAAATTAGGAAGGAAGTAGATTATTTGATAGGACATCAATCATAGAATATCCGGTTCGGAAACTTCTTCAAATTAATGACGTAGACGTTTAACGCAAAACAATGTCAGTGATAAAGTAACTTCACAATCTGTAGGGAGTGCTTTGCACTTGAGATATGATGTTTATTCACATGAAATAAATATAAAAATAAAATTCGGAAGGAAGTAGATTAGCTGATAGGACATCAATCATAGAGTATCCGGTTCGGAAACTTCTTCAAATTAATGACGTAGGCGTTTAACACAAAAACTGTCAATTTGATAAAATAACTTCACAATTTGCAGGACGTGTTTTGTTCTTAAGATATGATGTTTATTCATCTATACTATACTAATAAATATAATTGAAGCGTCTCTAATGTCAAAATAACGGCTTTTTATTTAAATGTACATCGAAGTAATAGGTTGGGGAAAAAGTTTTACCACCGAAGTATCTGTGGAAGTTAGTGAGATCGCTTCGTCAACTAGGAAATGAGCTGATTACCTTCAAACGCCTGAACAGATCTCTATAAGTTGTAGCTAAGAATCATGATCGAGTCACGTCAGATTTCAACAAAAGAAAACTGATCAAAATCGGTCCATCCACGGATACATACATAATATACAGATACCTATATAGTTTTACAAAAATTATAACACCTCTTCTTTGTGTTAGGCGTTAAAAACCATTGCAGATAAATGCTTAAACCTATGTTCAGCAATGAAGATACAACATTTAAAATTGCATGTATAATTTTTCAAAATTCCGTTTAAAATATATTATACATAATATAATATGTAATTCTTTGATTGTTATATTAGCCACATTATTTCCTTCTAACATTTAGTTAAATACAATAAAATGCATGTAATTCAATAACTCAGGCTAGCCAATTGATAAGGTATCTTTCTTTATCCTACAAAACATTGAAAGATAGACTTATGCCCCCTTTTGGTATACCTAAGAACATTATCAAACAAATAGTAAGTCATTCATGAAGAGCCCCTTATCAGTAACATTAATACAGTAAAATATGGTATTTTCTTATCACATCGTGCGATGTTTGATTTAATTTTAGATGATAATTCTTTGTTTCTTTCAAATAATATGTTGTGCAATGTATAGGCTATGTATAGTCATTCACTTATAGACATTTTCTAAATTACCTAGTATTTCTGTTATTTGTCTTTCAAATATTCATTGATATTTAAACTGTTCACAATATTTAAATTTTAAGTATTTAAAATGTTCACTGTCAATGCCAGCTACAATACAAATATTTTCATAAAAGTTTTATAGGTCAACACCACGCTAGACTATTTTGTATTGGGAGAATTTCTTTGTAGATTGAAATTTCCTCATTATGTTTTATGAATGTAGCATGTTTATATTTAGGATTCTGTACTTACCTATCAAATTAAATAATGATTTATACAAGGGTGGACATGGTCAACAAAAAATTACATAACAAAATCTAGGCTTAATGTTAAAAAAAAAGGAAATTAAAAAATTGGTTACTAGTTATTAGAAAATTTTAAAAATATTATTGTCTAGGCTTGGGTTCATTTATTATATTACTAGCTGAAACCAGCAACGCTTCGCTGTTACTAGTTTATTTTGTTGGAACTTTGTAATAAAAAGTATATAAAAACACTTTTCTATTAAAATGAAATGTGTAAAAATTTCGAGTTTTTACAAGATATATTTATTATTACCTATAACACTTAAAATACATAATATTATGCTATCCTTTAATTATACATCAAGTTTTTTAATTCACTTTTTGTGTGAAAAACATGGGCCCAAAAAATGCCCAAAAAATATCAAAACCATAAGTGAGGCGGTTGCAATCTCAAAGGGTAGAGAAAGTAATAAGACAACACAGAAAGTGGTTTTTTCGAATGTCTGAATATATGAATTTGTAATAATATATGAATAGCTTCTTACCTCAACCACTTTGTTCCAAAATGGGTGCATAACATAGACACTAAGTGGGCTTGTGTCAATTGCCATGTACTGAAACAGAAAAAAATACATTCAGATAGTTCAAAATTTTAAGTAGTGGTAGGGCACAAAGTGTTTCAGTCATTTTGGGCAGACCATCTGGCAACAGTAGCCACCTTGTTACAGAATACTACTATGAAATAGCAGCTTGTGTGCTGTTGTGTTAATATTGTTGACAGCTCTCTTGCAGCATCTGTAGCATTGCTTGTAATATAGACGACTATAGCTACCTACCATCAAATGGACCTTATAAAAAAAAAAAATTAAGCATAAAATTCTAAGAAATCAAACTGTACTATTTAAAACACACATTTATTAGAAACATTTGTTTCTACAGAATCACTTAGTTAAAGTTTAAATGAACTGATTATTTTAATATTTTTAGTACATGTATTTATAGGTTATGTAGAAATCAATACTTTGTAAATTCATTTTCATAGCTATCTTATTAGACACGTTAGTTATTGAATAATTATAACGAATATAAAGAAACTCAATCAGACTTTAAAATTAAAACACTCGTACCTTATAATTATCAAACCCTTCTAGGTGTTCTCTGCCGAGATATTTGTAATTAAGCATTTTCAAATGTATTGCCATTCACATTTAATATAATCAAAATTACTCGTCAAATCTAAAGTTAAGAGCTAAGTCAATTAAATTAAACATTTTATACTTATAATGTAATGGAAATACATAATTAAATTAGGTAATAAATAATTTAAATGTTTTTATATAGGATAGGTACTATAGGTAGATGATAGCATGACATTAGATTTGACATTTGACAAAGACATTGACAGTTAGATTTAAACATGACGTGTAGCTAATAAGTACAAACCAATGTTGCAATAATAAAAAAAAACTTTTTTTTTTATGTGATTGTAGTAAAATAAATTAAATAAAAATAGCCCCGTACTTATTATATTGGGATGTTTAAAATGTCTTTATCAATCAGATTTTATCACCTCAATGCATTTAAAACATTTATCCAGTAAAAAGTTGTCCGAAATCCGAAAAGAAATGTCCTCAGTTGGAGTTATCAAGATTTAGTAAGTAGAGTAAGTAAAAGTTTTAAATCTTAACTACTTTAATATTGAAATGTTGTGTTGTAGGGTGTATTTAATGACCGTTGTCGTGGAGAAGAAGTGGACTAACGAGTCTCGGTTATGTAAGAGCGAAATTGTTCATTAATATTTGATTTTTTAAGAGCTCTGCAGTAATTTTCGAGGCTAGGCATGCATAAAATATCTTAGATGTCCAAATGTCCTAAAAGCACTAGTTCTTGCAAATAAGGTCAAAGATGATCACCGAAAAAATTTCGATCCTTATTCATTTACCATTTGAAACTGAGGTGTGTGTTTCATTGAATGTAAAAGTAGGTAGTGGCAGGCATTGTGCCCTACCTCTACTATCCGAATCCAGACCAAAGCCAACTTTGAAGTCAAGCAGGCTAACCACTCGTAATATCGAACCCCTGGAGATGCAAATTATATATAAAGGATAACAGGAGACAAGGCATGGATGGATAGTAGAATGGGCTTTGGCATATTTTAATAGCGTAAATATTCACTGAACAGTAATTTCTTAGTCATTTTAATAATGAAAATTTTACTTCACTGATATAGCAAATGGAGATGAAACATAAAATTAAAGACGAAAATTGGAATTGCCTTGTGGTAAGAGTAGAAAATTTATCTAGAATTGATAGATCTAGATTATCGGGGAAATTTATAAATTTAAAAGGTAATGCGTCAATCGGGGCTAAAAATGTGCTAGTTCCCCAACAATCCGGTGATAAGATATCAGAAAATGCACAATTGACTATGACTAAGTACTAATAATCAGATAGATCACAATTGTAACAATAAAATAATATTATGAAGTAAGATTTTTGAAATAAAGGCGAATTTTTTATTAATCATTAAAAAAAATTCACGCCAATTTAATATATCAGCAACTAGCTGGTGCACTCTTGGAATATTTAGCCTATTTCCATTCTGAAATATGAATTTCTAGTAAAAGCATTTTTTAAATCAGATGAGTAATTTCGAAGATAACCTCCAACATACAAACAAACAAACATACAAACTACCCTTTATAATATTAGCATAGAAAAGGAACCAGCCACGACCAATTGCGATTTAACAAAGATAGGCACCTACAATTCTTTAAATTACCTACAGGATACACCTCTCTTATGTTTAATTAACGGCATCTTTTAATACTAAAACGGCTCAAATGATGGTAGGTGTAAGATGGCTCTGACTTTGAAATAAATTCTTTACAGCACGCTTTAAGAATATCATATTGTAGCGGTGGAGTCAAGACGGAGGGCAGTTTATACCAAAGATCGCGGGATAAAGTTACTACTCATCAGCACCATGCACATATCCAAATAAAGCGAATGAACTCCGCATTCAATGAGCAGAACAATTCCTGAGAGTATGCACCGTTGTATAGTCGGCAAAACACTTAAAGACTGGCTACATTTTTTCTTAACTCAGGGGTTCTAACTGCGGTTATGTATGCAATGGATCCTACACATAGAGGGTAGGAATCATACTTAATCGTAGACAATTCGAGGCTGCAACGTGTCGAAGCGTTCTAGTTGATATTTTGCGACTAAAAGCTCTTTAGTTCATACGTGCATCTTTCATATCTTTCATAATTAGCAAAAGAATGAAAAGACGTCATATTATCTGATCAAAACAATAATATATCGTCAGCAGGCAGTCTGATATGTTCATTATTACATGATTCATTCATGATAAATTTATGGCAGGCTTAAACAAACCTATCCTAGGTTGCTAAATCACAAAATTAGCTAAAACAAAGATTGTCATGACAAATGGGATCGAAAATTCTCTTAATTTTATTGTAATTGTTTGACAAACTTCTAATGCTAAAAATATTTCGTATTTCTACATATACTCCTAGAAACTGATATTGAGATTAACCTACACAGTATTATTACTTTGTTTTAATTTAGGATTACGTTTAGAAAGGATGAAAACCAGCATAAAAAAACCCACAGCACTAGGTAGTTCGATGACATCATTGAATAAATTGATAAGATTATAACATATATTGATAATAAACGAACACAAAGTCTTCATATTTGTACGACATATAAGGGCAGCCACATGTTTATTTAGTTTTTAAACAATAAAAAAATTTATCTTACCGAATTTTTATAAGTGTTTTTAAATATTGAAATTGAGTGAAGTTTTGTAAATAGTGAATTTAACTGCAATCGGAACTTTAATAGGTGCTTCAAAATGAATTACGAATCACATGGATGGAAAAAGTATCAGACAGACGAACAGGAAGACGATATCATTGTAGAAGAAGATGGCATTCCAAAATATCTTATTCGCGAAGAAAGTACTGAAATACAGATGGATTCAAAAGAAGCTGAACTTTCTCAAGACATTGAGAGTGAAAATTTACTAAAATTCAACACGAGAGCGCTGCTGAAAGATGTCAATACATACGAATTGGAGAAATTTGAAAAGAAAGCTCTAGTGATATTTAATCAAATGAATATAAAAGATTATGATGAACCACGTTTAGGGACTCAAGCCGACGTAGAAGCATTGGTGGCAACGTTTGAAAATTTGGGTTTTGAATCAGAAAGGCATGATGACTTTACGAAAAGGCAAATCCTAGACGAGCTACAAAATTGTAAGTAACGGCTAAAGATACTTTTTAATTTTATTTATTTCTTCAGTTGAATTAACAGATATTCTTGATACTAAGTAGGTATATAAAATACATTGATATGAAATTATAATTATAAGTTTACGCTCGGGTTAAGATATCAAATTAACCAACATTGTAATAAATCTAAATAAAAAAAAAAACATGTGGTTTTAACCCCCGACAACCGACGCAAAAACGAGGTGTTTTAAGTTTGACGTGTGTGTCTATGTATCTGACTTCGGAATTGTAGCTCTCAAACAGATAGACCGATTTTGATACTTTTTTTGTTTGAAAGATGACGTGATCGAGATTGTTCTTAGCTATATTTATGATAAATCTGTTCAGGTGTTTGAAGAACATGAGCTCATTTCCTAGTTAACGAAGGGATTTCACTAACTTTCATGTTCGATTGATGTGAAATCTGGTATACTATTACTTTGATGTTATTTCTATGACATGGTAACCTTGACCTGATGTTGCAGCATTAAATAGTTTAGGACACCCAACTCCTCATCAACTTACAGCAGATATAGCGTGTTTGTGCTCCTTAGAAAGTCGGAGGTTAGTTTATAATTTTAAAAATTAATATAAGGTTAATTTTTTAAATAAATATAACTTTTGATACTGGAACATATTGTACTTACCTCACCTACCTAACTAATTGATTATTTTCTCACTTCAACAGTTAGCGCAAAGGATTTCACAGATTATGGTTGTATAGCGATAGTTATTTTGACACATGGATCTACCGATGGATTGTTAAAAGCCGCCGACGAGTTCTATACAGAAGCTGAAGTTATTAATTATTTTCGATCTCATCAAAAGCCTACATTGTTTACAAAACCAATTATAATTATGATTCAGGTAATATTTGGATAAATTTAGATTTTCTTTTAAATGTATGCGTTTGATGCAGCCACAACCACCTGCGCTCCATCAACCGCTTTCGTGTGCGAAGCCGGGCGAGTCGCTAGTATTTCGTAAATAAGAGCGGTTTTTCAAATTCTAATCAACCTTAATTTTCTTAATAAAATTTGAAATTTTTATTAATTATTAAGGTACCAGATGGTGCCCTCAATTTAATGCGTACTGAAGTTCGTTTTTTTATAATCCCACAGAAAACTAATATTTTTCTAGGATAAAAAGTATCATATAGTTTAATACAGTATGTAATGTGTACAATGTGTACAAATCGTTTTTTTATTTCAAAAAATATTTAATTTACATATTCTCTTATGATTTTATTATACATATATATTTATTCAGATACTGAAAACCGTTAATAATCTGTACGTACACCTCTTTAATAGGTGTACATTTCAATCACCATCTATAAAAATCGCTTTTTTTGTCTTCTTATGCAAAAATTTAACTAACAAGAATAAACATGTTAAAATCTGATTAGCTATGTACAGATAACAACTCATGTAATCATAGTAATAAAGAAATAAGTAGGTACCGATCATTCATTATCAGTAGTAGTATGTAAACTCTTAGGCTAAGTCCTCAGTGAGATAGCATATTGCGGGGCGTGCGGCCTTGTGTGGCTTGCGGATTTAAGCGTTGATAGAGTGACCTCAGCGTTCAAATGAATCAGTTGGATACCATAAAGTCCTACGATGTTATTGATGTCTACCTAGAAGAAAATTCATGGTGAAATTATGAATTAAGGAAGGAAGTAAGGAAAGGTACAAGTGATATTGTTAAACAAAGAAAATAAGTTCCAAGTTTTGTTGCCAATTCCATTCATAATTTTGCCTTGATTAATCTATTTTTATAATATTTATGAGAAACTATGGATATAGTTCAGGTTTATTTATAATTACCGATATTATATCTTTGAAAGACATGCACACTCACATTCACCGCTGGTAAAAGACAAACTGACGTTGCAAACCTATTAACTGACGTTCCGCCGAACGCAAACATAGACGCTCTTCCAATTGCCGTTGGCCGCCACTAAGGACACTTTAATAGAAGCGCGTATGTTTGTCATACGCTGGACGCACCGCAATGCTGCCCGCTCAACAAGAGCGTCCACTGAGGCCATAGCTTTACTGATAAAAGGATTGAATATGGAGCGAGGTGCCCAAGAGTCTACCTTATAATATCTTATATCTTTACATAATAAATCGTGAGAAAATTTCAAAATAGTAAATTAATCTCCCTTATTCTTTTTGAATTTACTAATTAATTTTTACTGAGAATATATTGTTTTTTTTTTATTACCTACTACCTAACTAGCTGGTGCCCGCGACCTCGTCTGTTAATTTTAGTATAGATAAGTAATTTCTAAATTAGTAAAAATGTTCGTTACAAAAATAGTTATGACTTTGAATTTAAATTTTGTAGGCGTGCAGAGGAACTGCATCTCTAAAAGGTGTACCAATCTTTCGATCCGCAAAAGTGATGAAGGATGATCACGTGGAAATAGCCGAGCCTTATACGTTACCAGTTGAAGCCGACATGTTAATAGTTCATAGTTCGTACATAAAGAAACCATCTTTCAGGTAAAATTATTATTGACAGTGTTCTATTTTTGTTACCCCTGGGCCACGAAACGTCAGCGTCAGAGTCGAGCTTCACAATCAAATAGTTGTAGTGCAAGTATGCGGCCACTGCGCTGCAAATTTTTGACGCTTGACGCTGTTGTTAGCAGCGCTAAGCGAATTCGCTTCGAGTGTTTCGTGGCCCAGGGTTTAATGATGATACCATCATTAAAATAAATCAAAATGATTTCGACGGATAAGTACTAGAATCTAAACATATAGAATAGTGTTGTGTAAGAGCATAATTGACTTTCGTAGTCAAAAATTGAATAGCCCGTCTGGCGTCCCTTCAGAAGATGTGTGTGCTTGTGTTTAAGGCAAGCCACCCAAACCACTCACCCAACGGGATTTTGCGCTAGTTTAGTGTATTACAATAAATAAACAGTGCCGTTGCCGTGACCTGTGACAATGGTATCAAAACACACGAACAAAGTGCTTCTCCTTAATAGACACAATCATTGAACGCTATAGCTTCTTAGATAAAATTACACTAATTTTATGTTAAAATAAAAATACTTATTATTGTTAGACTAGATCGTAGTATAAAATGTCCTTTTTGGATATTTTCGTCATTATCATCTCACCCCAAGACGTTCACTGCTGGACACACAGGACAAAAATTATGCTGACACAGACATAATTTTTAAATAAGACCGGTCAGAAGCAGCCTGAATTCAGTGTCAACCCTCAACCCCTATCATGTCGTCTGTTTGGATATTTTATAAATAAAAAAAATCTTTTACTTTCAGGACCTCACAAGGAACTTGGTTTATCCAGAGCCTCTGCAACAAAATCAATCTGTTGGCGGCCTCTCATGATTTAGAATCTATAATTACTGCTGTGTGTCACGAAGTGGCTGTGAACGATTCCCATGAGATGTACAATAGGAAAACGTTTGTCACAGACACGTTGAAACAAATGCCAACGAAGACCTCGACATTGACGAGAAAACTGTATTTGAGGAATTTCGGCGATCCAGGGCATTCCCTTGAAAGGGGTACGAGTGTGGCATCCATTCAGGATTTACCTTCTACTTCCGGGGAATGTTTGGACGTCATTACGTACACTGACACGTCAACGGGGTGTTTATGTTACTTAAAAAATTTCGGTTACATAAGGAAATGTTTGAGGTTGGTTAATATTTATCTAATAACTTAAAACGAGCATTTCTTGTAGGCATATTATATACTAGCTGGTGCTCGCAAAATAAACCCATCTAATTTCTAAAAAATGATCACATAGGTATAAGTAATGTGGTATTTGGAAAAGCTATTTATACGGATAAAGTATTCGTCATTATCAAATTGAATAAGTTAGTTACCTTAAGCATTTCATACACATTATAATGCCTTTCACAATTTACAATTTAATAGTAAATTAAAAAGTACTCGCGTGAAAACACTTAAATTCAAGTGGTTTCGCATCAACGCGACGCGACGGGACCCCGTCCGCGTTCCACAACCTGCAGAAGTGCAAAATTTCATCCGGCGAGTAGAAACCGTATAGGTAAATTAGATATGTATTTTGTGAAAACACGAAGAGCTTGTAACGACCCGAAACAATTAGTCATTGTACGGAAGGAATTTAGATTAATTAAATTTCAAACCATTTCAGGCATTTCCTTGAAGAGAATCCCGAAGACAAGAGAGCCGAAGAATTGTTAGCTCTCGCCGATACTTACCTGGATATGGAAGTTTTTAATATGCCCAAGTTAAAAATGCTTCCACTAATGCGCACACATCTCTTCGAGAACGCAGCGAGCTTTGAATATTTTAAATACTTGAATTTGGATTTGTAGAGTATATAACATAACATAGCCTGCAAATCCATATAGCAGCGAGTATACGCAGTGGTGGGGCTAGACAAAATTTTACATCAGCGACATTTTCTTTGCGAGGCCTCTTTCAGCTTCTTTCAGTTAGAAAGAAAATGTTTCATTTAACAAGCTGAATTATTACTGTATGCACTTTTATCTTAAGTGTGACAAATTATCGAAGTAGAAAGAATTAACGGTTCGAGGATTCCCTGAGTATCGCTTGCGGAATCGCCTATTTTTTTAAAAACAGTTTTATCGCTCTGGTTGCAAGACATTTTAAGCCAGTTGTTATTTAATTTTCATAATGTTGCCTAGATAACCGACTAGAGAATTATTCTTCATTAAGCAATGCATATTTTTAGTATTTGACAAACAGTATTATTTACATATAATTTTGATAATGATTTTGATGATAATTTTGATATCAAAATGCTTTCGATATCAAAAATATTATCTGTCAAAGATAATTACAGTCGATAAAAATTGATTATATTAAACTAACATTTCCGCAAAATTGATGCATCTCTCTATTTTGAATATACTCACTTTATAATAAATATTTATTTGTAGTAGGCTTGTTTTATTTTTTGTAATTTTTCAGTTTGCATTCAATTTCGTTTGCACTATCATCATTTTGTTTTCCACTCCAAGACTAGTAAATAATGAACGAGATTTGCCATGCGAATTAATTTATGCTCAATATCACTTCAACTATTTCTCCGTTCTTTTACATTTTTATCTCTGTATTTTTATTTCCGCATTTTTATACCTACTATCTATCCCAACATAATTCCTTATAAGGTCGACAGCGTACTTGCAGCACCTGCCATCAAGTCGAGCGACAACCTGTCTAACGCAGGCAACATATTATTCTTCAGAGAAATATAGATAATTTCTCTCTTACTTAAAAATAACGATTTTAAAATAAAATAAAATAAATGCATATTAATATTTTGTAAATACGATATTATTCGATGTCTAATAATGAATGGTTAATAAATGAGGTGATAAATAATATGGCAATGGCAATATTACCATTTTAGTATTTTAAAATATCTAAAATTATAAAATAGGAAGATTGATCGATAGATGGCAGCATAGTACAGATAAATTCGAAAAATGTCTAGTTTAAGAATGTAGAAAATCCAGAAGATAGAAATCTTAGTTAAAAGTTATGTATAACAAAATTAATTATAGCAAACATCGTACTTTGGTTTTTTGTATTAAAATTTAATCAGGCGTAAGACTCACTCGTTACTATACTTTTTTTAACTTTTATATATATATATATATATTATAAATGCGAAAGCGAGTTAATTTTTTTTGTTATGTTTTCACGCCTTAACAACTCAATTAACGTACTTCATTGTTATTTATTTAATATTAAAAATGACAAAAAGAATGTTGTACCTTGAGTTTCTTTCGAGGGTTTTTTCTCAGCCGAATGGTCATCAACTCGTCTATTTTTTTTTCCAATTTTTTATAAAATTAATGTTTCTTTGAATAGAAAACAGTTTATGAATAAATTAATGTTTCAATGTTTATAGTAATAAATAATGTCATTAACAACCTTTAGACAATAAGGAGTTCATAAATCCATTAGCAGTAAAATGAAAATTTATTGTGTTTTTAAATGAAGAGAAATGTATAACAGATGTACTGAATACATAAAATCAAATATGTTTGACCTAATTTTTAAGCGATTTTCTCTTTGGCCGATTGACGTAAGTTGTTCAATTGCTCAATAACAATTTATTGTTATATTTATGTTTTTATTGAATGACTATGTTTTTTTATTTTTCTAAAAATAGTTCAATTTTTTTTCTGAAACAGCCAAGGTATAGGAAGAACATTTCCCAATCTTTTCCTTATCGTTATCCTATCTTTTCTATGGTTTCCAGGGCCCTTGAAGTAACCGCGGCGTAGCGTTGGTTAGTTTAGAAGAAACTAAACTAACAGACCACCTCTGAAGTAAGTATAACCATAGAGTAAATACTATTTACTCTATGGTATAACCTATCAAACAAAAAATAATTCATCAAAATCAATTTATAATTGGCAGTAATCGTGTAACAAACAAATAAAAAAACCATAACATACTTACATTCAATCGAATTGAGAATTGAATTGAGAATTTTTGAAGTCGGTTGAAAAATATATTCGTAATATGAGCACTGAATTGATAGTGAAAATTATACTTACTTAATGAGCAGTTTTCAATTATTATAACAATTATTATTATTATACAACTGTTTGTAGAACAAAGCGTTTGTTTCTAATATCAATGCATATACAATTGGCTTTTTTGAAGGTAAACAAAAAACAGAACCACATATATACTCGTATATGTTTCAATATTTCATTACCATTTCGGTGATTTATTTGTTTTGGTTTCCATTACGTTAAATATTAATAACCAAATGTAACCTCTCAACTCAATTGCAGTGCTCCGTAAGAATTTTTGCAGTCGCCTGTAGTTGGTGACCCACAGTGGGTCAGACAGCCACTTAAAAGTGGGTCCAACGGGCACTTATATTCAACAGGTCATATCTTGTGGGCCCAAAGGGTCCGAAACACCTGCATCAATCGTATAATAGTACAAGAATGGTAACCCAATTCTTCTACTTTTTTTTAAATAACAGTTATAGGCTATAATTTATAAAGTAACTCGGACGATGTTTGGAGGAAATTAATGATAGTCACGTGACGACGTGACGCTTTACGGTTACGGCAACATTTGAATTAAGAATCCTTCTACAGACATTACATTCTTTAATTTTAGGTATATGATTTGTTTAAATTTAGATATTTCAATGTGTTACTTTTAGAATTAGTTAACAAAATACAGCTTCGTTAGACCGGTAACCCTTTTAGTAACATAATCCGTCAAGGTTAAATAAATTATTACATTGAACTAAATTTTTTAATTTGTTTTTTTTTTTTTTGTCTTTGATACATACGGCTCTGACTTTGAAATAGTTTTTGTTAAAGAAAATATTTACACTTGAAACTGTGGGAAATCGAAATAACATATATTTTTTATAATTCAATGAAAATTTACATTTGTTATAAAAAAATCTAAACGGGAATATAAATCTGTAGGAACATATATATATTTTATTGTTAGTAATATACCTTCAATTACCATATGGTCCCTAGTGAGGAGCCGATTTTACTAGACTACTCGCCGGAATTTATCTCGAGCGAACCGGCGAGTTTCACTTGACAACTCGCTCACAATAGGTGATTCTGTAGAGTTGAACATAAAAACTTAATAAAGTATTAAAGTGGAAACTAGATATTGCTTTTAAATAAAACAAGTTGTTAGTATAAGTTACTATATTAAAAATCAATAACATTTACAATAATTAACAAAGTTGAAATATTATTTTAGAAAAACACATCAATATTTTAACATCTACATATTATCTATATAAATATACATATAAAAATAAGACGCTGTTCCGCTTTTGTCTGTTTCTCTTAACTTTTTCTAAAACGAAAGGTTTTTTAATTGAGATACTTGACCGAGGAAGGTTTGTTTGTATGTATAATTAGCATAAAACATTGACATCTTTGACTTTTTAAAAAAAGCTTGAATTTTTCAAAAAGTCTTATAGGTACACATAAATATACCTATTGTAATATATATTATATGTAGGTATATTAAGTACATATACCTACTTTATTTTTATGACAAAAGTATTTTAGAGGTTTATTATATATAAGTATAGAAGTCATTGCATACGAAGTCGCAGGCACAAGGTATTGTGTTATAAATGCAACTCGAAACGAACTCGAAGTTAAATAAAGGTATGAGGTCATAATTTTTGAGTGCATTCAAGAATAACTCTGTTT
Source organism: Synanthedon myopaeformis (assembly GCA_944738685.1). Classification (NCBI taxonomy): domain Eukaryota; kingdom Metazoa; phylum Arthropoda; class Insecta; order Lepidoptera; family Sesiidae; genus Synanthedon; species Synanthedon myopaeformis. The sequence continues at coordinate 1,609,122 of OX122936.1, read as the reverse complement.
CATGGGCAGCAAATCTCGACGAGTTGTTTATAACGAGATGCAGGTGGAAGAAGCATCATTGCTAAATGCAATGTTTACTAATGATGCTTCTTGCATTGCACTATTGCGTCCTGTAATAAACCAAGGACATGTAAAATTTGTGAAAAGTATAAAAAAATATCTGTCAAAAAGTAAACAGCTCGAATGGCGGCTGTAACCAACGGTAAAGGAGATCACAGTGTAACAACATCTGTTCCTTTAGGTATGTGATATTATGATGGTAAGGCAACTGTAGACACTTACCATAAAGTGCACCGTCGGACTGTCTGACGACTTTTCATCATCATCATCGTCATCAGCCTGTGTCTCCGCCATGGACACAATTAGGTATACTTAGTATAATAGTGTCTATGGATTCCAACAACAATAAGGATTAAGGATAAGGGATAAGGAAAGGATGGGGTAATGGGCTCTGGCATCCTTTACTCACTCACCGAAACACAACAGCATATATGCTGTTATTTCTCGATGGTTTTTTGTAAGCAGGTGGTCACTGCCGCCAGACGGGCTGCCTAAATGACAGTGAAACGCAGTCTGCCCTGCCACAATTTTCAAATCTAGACCAGAGTCAACTTTGAAAAGTTCATTCCATAGTTGATCTCGCCGGGAATCGAACCTGAAACCCCTGAGACGTTACGCAAGCGTCCTTACCACTCATCCAATTGGTCGTCAAAAAACAGCATTCCTGCTCTGTACTAAAAATAACCCAAAGTATAGTGACCGGACATAGTCGTCACGTCATTGGAAGTGGACACGGTTACACCTGAACAAAAGATGTAGGCATATACCTGAGGCATTTGTGAACGCTGATGTCATGCAATGCAAAACCTCGCTGCATTGTGTCACCCTGACTCAGATTATAATCAAGTTCAATGTTAGCAACATATGAAAACAGTTGGTCCTATTTACGTCATTGAAATAGTACCCAGTCATACTATCTGGCGTCAGTACGATTCACGATGATGATAATCTTAGTCGTATGACGTCCACTGCTGGTCTGTAATCCTTCAATAGGACCGATCAGAAGTAGCCTGGATCTACCAACAGGCCGGTTGCTTTTGTTACTCTAAGATCCGAGTAGGAAACGACCTTCGCCCATCTGTTTAATGAATGAATGAATGAATGAAGGTATGCATACCTGGTTATCTTATAAGTGACAGAAAGTCTTGACATTCCGCAGTGAGCCACCATAGATTAATTTTATCATCCGGACGACAATTAGATTAATTGCGGACTTTAAATTAATAATTTTGGAAACTTCCTCGAAAACTTTAAAAATAGAACACGAAGTTATGGCTGGCACTCCATCCACAGTTTGAAGTGAAATCTTTTTATTTAGACCGGAACTAGTTCTTAATAAATTCTTTTTACAATTTATTCTACAATGCAATCGAAAGAACAAAGATTTTAGAGTTAAGAAGAAAAACATGCCAGTGCAAAAATAATTTTCTTTCTATTTACAGATACAAGGCAATCTAAATAATATCTAATAATAACAATTGTAATGACAATATAACAATAATTCTTTTTACAAGATTCTAAATAGAAATGGAAACCTGATGGTACTCGCTTCGTTTCGGTTGAAATAAATATACTTACCTATAATATGTATAAGAAATTTCGCGATGTAGAAATTCAAATATAGAAGTTTATTCTTGAGGCGAAACTTAGCAGATAAACGTTATTTTCGTCGCCTAAAGGTCTAAACAAACTATCAGACGCATCCGACTGCCGCGGCTAGTGTTGCCAAATGTGTATTGTATAAATTCCGATTGTAAGAAAAATAGCAATTGCAAAAAAAGAAACGTTTTCATAGGTTTCATTTATTAAATTAAAAATTATATAAACAATGTACGATTTCAAATAATAATTTTAATAAATGAATTTGTTTTTGTGTTGATTTTTTCAATAAGTGATAAATAAATTAACATAAATTAACACTGAAATGTGGCAAACTTAACAATGATGTAATAAATTTACATAAATGTGGATATAACAAATTTCCATCAGCTGGTTTCAAAGCCTTCAAAATATCTGCCAATACTTTTTTATATTTTCGTTTGTACCTGCAGGCGCACAGTTTACGTTGGAATTATTTCTTAAAACTCTCAATTTTGCATAGCGTTTATATGCTCTATCAAATTAGGAAAATGAAGTGCCATTATGAACAATTGACTGTATTCTGAAAATACGTCACGACAAAAGAAACTAAATTATTGATATACCTAATATAAAAAAAAAAGCAAAATAAATAATTGCCTTCGTGCAAAAATTAAATGTGTAAAGCTCCCCACTCTAATGCTACAACAACAAAAGATTCCAAAGTCGGGGAATCCCCGTTAACTATTTCATTGTTGATGCCTTGCTTCATGATACTACTTATTGTATTCTTAAATCCTTATAAAATTATCATTAAGTATTATTATTTTACGTATAAAAATCTGTATGTGAAAGTTATCCGTATGTGAATTTTATTTATCCGTACATATACGGATAAATCCGTATAAATGGCAACACTGGCCGCGGCAGTCAGACGCGGAAGCGTCCGATAGTTTTATTCCAACTAAATTTTTAGATTAAAATTAAAAAATTCGTATAGTAATTTCTTCTTTTTCCATATTTTACACAGTACCTACTCGTATTTAAGAAAAACTTTTTAATTTTAAATCTTTTTGGTTGTATCCGAGAAGCTATAAAAAATTGCTATGAAAAATTTAACCTAAATGTTTATTATTATTAGGTTATTAGGTTCCGTTCATTATGTTCGTTCTGAACTTAGCCCATGTCTTAAATACCTAGTTTACAAATGAATGTTGCATGTCTGACTATAGTTTTAAATTAGGTACTTTACTATAAAATAACCAGTACCACCAAGACAGGAGAGGTAAGTAAACATTTATTTCTACTCAAAACAACAGTTACTACGGGTCTTGATAGCGATTTAACACAGGGGGTAATAATTCTCACGAAACCACTAGCTGCAATGCATTTTAGTTTTATAACAGCGATAACTAAATAGCTAAGAATATCGTTGCTTGCAAAGAATCAAAGAATATCATGTAATTAATATATACAAACAAGAAGATTAGAAAAATCAAAGAATATCAAAAAAAAACTTTAGCTTAATTGACTAAGTGTACAACATTCAAACGTACGGCAGGTTCCACCCTAATCTTGTCAAAATTCCTCTTTTTCGGACCAAACGTTTTTAAAACTCTTTAATAATACGCACTGCCAAAAATTTGAACTCCATTCCAATTCCATTTAAACTGTTTCCGAGCTCATATAACCCAAATATTTTTAAAGTTCGAGTGAATAGGCAGTTTCTGTGTTAGCTCACTCCATCGTAGGCCTCGTCTTTCTTATACGGCTAGATGCTGGCCAAGAGCAAATGACTTTCTTGGTTCGATTACTATTTTAATATATTTAATTGTTTAGGTTTGTTGAGATTGACTGAAGACATATTCATTTCCTCCCCCATTTCCTTGCGCAACATAAATAATAAATAAATAAATAAATATATTCACACATTCCACACAGCACCATCTAGTTCCACAGTAAGCAACTAATTTTGTATTATGGATACCAGACAGTTGATATAATACATAGATTACTTTTTTTTTGTTACATACATATTATAAATACAAAAATCCATGACTCAGGTACAAAGGTAAAATGTTTGACACATAAACATTTGCCCCTAGCGGGATTCGAACCCGCGACCGCAAACGTGTCGTCAAACGCGCTCACACGCATAACACATGGGTACATACTATATGTATAAACATTACAAAACTGACTTCATGAATTGTATATTATATATGAAAATATATGTACAAAATGTACCTATACATTTATGTATAACAATGTACGAGTATGTTATGTATGTATAAATGTATAAATGAAAAATTTCGGCGTTTAAAAGTCGGTCGATTTCGCACGCAATATATGTATGTGCGTATATTTGATGGCAGGTCTTAGTGAAAGCGGATCGAAGCTCACGTTATAAGCACGATAAACGCTTTGAGTATTGTGACCTGAGGGTCAACCGCGCAATTTATGATTTACAGCTTCAATAGACACCATGATCTGTGGCAGTTACATACAGTAAGGTATTATATGCAATACCTATATAAAACTCATAGATTAAGCTAAAGCGCACCGCTTTTTATAATTGTATGAACTTCAATTTAAATATTTATGGTAAGTAAATAAGATGAATATTTGTATTTTGAAAATATAATATAGCCTATGTTACTCGCTGATAATATTGCTTCCAAACAGTGAAAGAATTTTTTAAATCGATCCAGTAGTTTCGGAGCCTATTCAATGCAAACAAACAAACAAATCTTTCCTCTTTATACATAATATTAGTATAGAATAGCTGTTGCACGCGACTTCGTCCGCGTAACTTTATTCATTTATTCATACATTTACTCAAAATTCACAGCTCTCAACATACGATTTACAGACAAAAACAAAAAAAAACATACCCAACAGCCAATGAAGGATTTTACATTTGTATAAAATATAGCCTGTGTTATTCGCTGATAGTAAGTAGGCATAGCTTTCTATAGATGAAAGAATTTTCAAAATCGGTATAGTAGTTTTTGAGTTTATTAGTTATATTAGTATAGATAACTTAAATAGGCAATGATACATTGGATTGGTTTATGTGATTGGATTTGTTTGTCAGCCTATCGCTTAGATAGGGGTTACGAGTTTCGCGCTAGATTCTAACCAAGGGAAATTTATTTCTGATAAATTACACAGGTATTTCATAACATTTCAGACCGTGGTTATCCGTCCGTTGAGCCAAACGTTAAATTTAGATGACCACGCGTTCGTCATAAGTATTGGAATTTTAATCGCGCCTCCATAAACAATCTGAGAAAATCCACGTGCAATTCATTGACTAAAATTAAATGTGTTACAAAACAGTTCTGTTCTATACTTAGTAGTTATTTTATTTGCCTAAGGGCCTCTTTCACCACATCTGAGTAAAGTGTCAAGTAGGCTAACCGCCACTTAAAATCACCGGTCACCAGGTATGATGGAGCTGATTTGTTAGAATAATAAAAAAATCCGCCTATCGAAGGATGCAGTAAACCGAGTGCATAATTTAATAAAACATAAAATTATTTCTAAAAGTAACTAATCAACACTTTACTTGTAGTAGGTGAAAGAGGCCCTAACTATAACAGACGTTACAGATATTAAGTATGTACCAAGTATTACTTAGATCTTTTAAACTATGCGACGGATTTTAATGCTGTTTTCATTAATGGAAAGAGCATTAAACGAGTAAGGTTTTTATATATAATTTGAAGAAAAAAAATTGCACCTGTGCGAAGTCCACAGGTTGCTAGTAATGTATAGGAGACTAGCACAGTCTTACCAGCGAGCTTCGCACGGATGCCATTTGTCTATGCAAATTATATACACAAAACTTCTTCGTTTATCGCTGTTTCCATTAGTGAAAACCGTATCAAAATCCGTTGGGACATTTTTTTTAATAATAATTATGTCTTCATGTTCAGAATGGAGCCCCCATGGGCCGCGAAACGCTCAAATGGAAAAGCTATCGCAGACCCCTGCTCATGGTGGCGTGAGAAGGAAACACCGAGGATTTTTTATGGAGATCACGAATTGGAAAACCGCGTGTGACGCCCTGCGGCCAGATAGATAGACAACCTGGGAATCATCGCAGGAAGCGGCTGGATGCGATGCGCAGACGACCGTGTGTTGTGGCGAGCCTTGGGAAGCCCACATCCAGCAGATTAGGGCTGGTGATGATGAATCATATATTAAAACCCAAGAGTTTCAGCCCCAGGATACGAATCAAGATATGCTGCATCGGTAACCAAGTTGTCATCGTGTCACTGTTTTTTAATAACAAAGTCAAATCGAGGCCACGCCCGTTGGTATTGTGTCGCGACCTCTTTTCAACCACATTTAAGAGCTTATTGTTTATGGCGCCAAAATTGAGCTGTCATAAAATTAAAATGCAATAAAATCTTTTTAGCACTTCGTCAGAAGCGGACCAGTTAATCCCTCAAGGTTCTTGACGTCTGACGTCCAAATTTTCCTGTCCCATATTCTTTGCAGTCCTTAAAATAAATGTTCGCTCAACGTGTTGTCGGTGCGTCGTCGCCATGTTTGTTTTGTGAACCAAAACGAGGCCGCAGGTTCATAACAATATTTTTGCGCGTTTCAAACTTCTTACATTAATTTAAATTGGTTCGAATCAATTGTTATTATCGGTTCGCAGATGTTCGATTTCTAAGAAAATGTCTGTCGAAATGGCTGGAAAATTACGATTCTTTCATTTGTTATTTAATTTAAAACTGTTTTGATATTAGTTTCCTTACCAAACAATTTATTACTATAAATATGAGAGTAACTCTTTGTTCTTTATATGTTAAAATCGACAGTTAAGCGACGGAAAACAGAATTGAAATCGGTTGAACGGTTTTGGAGTCATATAGGACAAACATACTCATTGATTTTTATAATAGAAAAAGAAGATTATTTACTTTTAGATGATCTCTTGGAATCAGTACTTTTATCTGGTTGAAAGCTACCCTATGTCGTTTTTTTGTATTCCTGAAAACATGTACCTATGCAAAATTTTATGATGATCGATTAGTAATTAAGGTATGAAAGCTTAACAAACAAACAAACTTACTTTCGCAATTAGGATAATAATTAGGATTATATAATTAGTCATATTTCTATTATTGATTTCTAAATTTCTAAAATTGAATATTATTATAGCAGAAGATATATTATAGTAATTCCTTGAATTTTGTCAATGAATAAACTACCAGTCTATTTATTGAGAATTGCGTGTAATTAAATTTTATTTAAAATAAAACAGTAACCTTTAATTGGGATTAATCACCGGGTCGTCAATAAGTCAGTGAGTCAATAAGGAGAATTTTATATATATCTTTATCAATTCAGTATAATTATGGACACAATAACAAATAAATTATTTGTGAAATTAATTATTCTTCATTTGTTGAAAGAAAAGAACTTCTTTACAAAAAAGTTAGTTATAAAAAAAATCGTATTCGCTTACCGTTAAGAGGACATGTCAACCTCTTCGTCAAAAATCTTCAAAAAATGCGTTACGTAAAAAATAAATTCCAAAAGAAAGTTACTAAAATAAGCTGGTGTATCTGTTTGTGGTTAGTAGCTTCCAAACGGATGGACCGATTTCGATTCGACTGTAGAAAGCACACTTAGATAGGCCCCCATCAGCCCATTTTCTTGTTTCACTAACTCACACATGTTCGATTGATGTGAATTATATTACACTGTTACTTCGGTGGTATTTCCATGACATGGTGACCATGAACTTATGCTGCAGCATCAACTAGTCTGCGGGACACCCAACACCTTGCTTTAACAACTTACAGCAGATATAGCGTGTTAGAAAGTTTATAATTAGGTAAAAGTTTTGACCTAGGTAGGTACCTTATACAATACCAAAGTTTTCTTTGCCTTGATTTTTTTCTTTGTTTTTGAAACCAAAAAGATTCCTGGCCCGTTATGGCATCGAATAACTCTACTGAGGGATGATTGGAAGCTGCTGGAGGAAACCTTTGTGTCGTAAAGACACACCGACTTTTAATGACTTGTAATTGTTATCTACCTATATTATGTATAATTATTGTAAGGAAAAGTTGGCAAATAAAGGCTAATAATAAAAAAAAACCTTATACAAGATGTCGGCACCAATGAGTCGGTGATTGAGGATTCAAAAAAATAAACAGATAAATTTAAATATTCGTTGAATGACTTTTACGACTACAGCGAAAGTGTTTATTGCTGGAATGTTTGTTCGTTTTTCATTTATTGCTATTTGAGGTCCTCGTAAATCAATTATATCAACTGGTGTTATTAACAATAATGTTGCTGGACGTGTATAATACAAAAACTAGCTGATGCCCACGACTTCATCCGCGTTGGAAAATAAAAGATATAGTGCCTGACGAAATTTGTAAAGCAATATGATATTTGTATAGCTGTTATACATTTGTCAGGCGATGAAACTATTTTTATATACTTAGCCGGCGGCTATGCCCGAGTGAAATATATAGCCTATTCTAACTAAGTATATAGGAAAAGGTGAAGTCCCTTTTTATGAAGAAGGGATTCCCCCTCTTTTTTTAACAATATGTTTTTTAAAGAGGGGAATCACTAAATCGTACATGTTTATTTTTTTTACAAAAATATACGCTTCATAGATAATGAATTAAAATCTTATATCTAATATTATTATGTAAGCGGTAGATGTCATGCAGAAACGTTACCAGAAGTGTCACATAATATTTGACCTTGAAATTTTACTTTCATAGCGCGCGTAATATGTAAACTGCAGAAAAATACCGAAAATTCCCAGCTATTTTCACAATGTTGCCCGCTGTAAACAAACAATTAACGGAACAAATCGGCATTTATTCATCGATCGACGGCCAAAATGGCCAGAAACAGATCCACAGAACTTTTGATCTCGGCGCGTCTACGTCATCGAGTGACGTGCGTCCGTAAATAAAGGAGGAATTATTTTGGCATCTGAGTGCCAACACATAAAACAGTCCTCAGGTGAAATGTTTAGTACTATTGTTTGGCAATAAATCATTTTAGGATGTAGCGCTTGCAAAGAATATGTCATTTGTATATTATTTAAGTATTAGTTATGTATGTAGTCTTCTTAGAAAACATTTCAATAGTGGCAGGACATACTACGTTTCGCGCTAGAAAGAAAGTCGTTGGGTTTTAGCCGGTAGAAATCCGGCATAACCCCGCAGTGTTCCCTACACTGCCGGGTATCCAAGAGGATTTCCCAAAGTTAAAAAAAAAAAAAGGTTATACTACGTTTCGCAATCATCAACTGGGCTGTGGCCATCTGGTGGCAGTAATTTTGAAGGAAACTCAAAGTCTGACGATTTGAAACTCTGACGTTATGGGACCAAACCACCAGAACTTACAGAAGCCTTTGTATAAGTTATAGTAAGGGATACCAGAGCAGGTTCTTCTATCGCCTCCTTCCAGCACCTAAGTAGGTGTGGTAGGCGACTATAGCTACCTATCAAAGATCAAAGATTATATCAAAGATTTAGACTGCTGGCGATCTACTTCAAAATTTGTTAGACTACAAGCGACAGCGATAACGAACAGATAGGTGCAGTAGGTCACTTCCAGAAGTTTCCATGGTCCTTGATGGTATTTGGCTACTGTCGCCTATAACATAAGCAACGCCAAAGGTGCTGCAAGTGCACTGCAGACAATAGTAGTATTAAGGATAAGGGATGGCAATTTGCCCTTGTTTTGCGTAAACTCTTTTGTTTCGGGGGTTAAATTCAGCAAAACAGGTCGTGTTGTTCTCATTCTCCAACGTACATATACAATTGATATTTATTTATACAAATGTGTTATATTTAAAGTCGCTTGCGCTGTATGTATAACCTCTAACTCCTTCCATATCACGCAACGGATTTTGATGAGGTAAACACCATCAGTTAGATCAGCTAGCGGAAAAAAAAATAAAGCAGTTCTAATGCGATCACTTGGCGACCACAATAAAACCTATTTGTGAATTTACGGTATATGTTAACGAACTCTTTTGTTTAAAAAAAAGCAGATACACTTATGCAGAATTGTTACAAACAAGTTTATCTTGTTCAAGAGATCAAAATTAAAACTATAATAAAAATTTTGCATATCATTCCAGTTTTGTAATACAAGAAAGACAACTTCTCTAGTAAATTACGTGTTTCGATGCGCAGTAGCACATGACCGAGCGATCGATCGCCAGACATCTTTATAATTGCTAAATTACACTTTTGCCATACGTTAATGTTCTTAACTTTAGATGATTCCTCGGGAACAGTACTTTTTTCTGGATAAAAAGTACCCCATGTCCATGTATGTGTTTTGCATACAACGTGTATGCAAAACACGATGATCGGGTGTGGTGTGAAGGTGGCGTGAAAAGGTAACAGACAGACAGACAGAGTTACTTCCACATTTATAATATTAGTATGGACTTGTATGGAAGTATGGATTAGTTGTGTAAATGATTCTATACTAAATAATTTGTATGTTTGTAATGAATAAACTCAAAAACTAGTTGATCGATTTTGAAAATTCATTCACCTATAGAAAGTTACATTATCAGCGAGTAACATATGCTACATTTTATAATGTAACGCGGGAAAAGTCGCGTGCAACAGCTAGTCATTTATAAATTTTGCGTTTCTCATATCTTTCACATACCTTTGCCATATTATGTAGGTAGTGATCGTCGAGTTCTAGGTCTTAGCCTAGAATCTAAAAACGAAAACTATATTATACATAGAGCGAATTATATTTGCGGGAAAATACAGGGATAAAATTATACACGCTTTAAATACATCAAACACTATGTTGTTTTTGTTTTGGGTACGCTGTATTTTCCCAGATTTCATTCATAGAACATTTTGTTATTGTAAACAAAACGTTAATGAATGAACGACCGACTATTTGAAACAATTAGTATTCGCGTCCTCCTAATAATTTATTTCGGACCCTAGTCGACAGTTTTAGTATTTAATTACTCTTAGTTTTAAGTTTCTATATTAATATTATGATTTAATTATTGTAATAGTTATTTCTTGAATAAATAGATATCCTTCTAACGGTAAGGAGTAGGTACATGTAAGTACTATGTAAAGTACGTTTCGCAGTCATATGGCAGTTTTTCTGGCAGCGGTAATCACCGTGAAATAACAGTCCAAGTGACTGCGAAACACAGTGTGCTCTGCCACTACTTTCCAAATCCAGACCAGAGCCAAAAGATGACCTTGCCGTGAATCGAACCCGGGACCCCTGAGATCTTAGGCAAGTACACTTATTACCATTCATCCAACTCGTCCACCTTGATGCATTTGAACTCGATACCCTGGCTACCAGTAACTGGCCGAAATCGCTACCTATCTAAAAAGCGCGCATGGCGTTCGAATTCATATGTGTACCCACGCCATGCGCCTTCTTGTTCCACCAGTAGCGGTTGCCAAATCACACCAAATCAGCTGGTGGAGATTTATTATTATTATTATACTAACAAGAGTATAATAATAGTAACAAGAGCCTCCACTTATACAGCTGGATCAAGGGACTGAAACAGGAGGCGGTACTTCTTGACACTGGACTCGCGTTCTTCACACTGGAGCCCTAACCTCCGGTGCGGAATACTGGTTTTAAGTTTACTTATAATATTTATTGTTTTTATTTAATTATATTGTAATATATATATACAATTAAGAGGAGAAATAAATACACAATAATAATTATAATGAAAAATGATTACGGTCACTCAAAGGGTAACTACGTCATTTCTCGAAATTACTTTATTTTATTCAGTACTGCGTAAGCGGGGTGATTCATGATATCAAAACACTAAATACAAAATTGTTTTCGTAAATACATGTGCGTATATTTTGCCGCCATATTTAATTCAGGTGTTGCATGGCGCTAAGCGCAGTGCTAACGCGACGACCGCGCTCCAAAGACGTTCTAGACTTGCACGTTCGAAATACGAAATAACCGCGCGAAAAGTGACGTTCATTTAAAATTAGAATCGAATGGCCAGTGTTTTATTGTGAACGATGGAATGAAAACTTTTTCAATTAACACCAAAGACAATTGTCATTATTGCATTTTGTGAATAGACTGCTATTGGTATTTTTTTTAATACTGTAAATTAGCATTTTCAATTTATGTTTGGTCTCCGAGAGGCTGTGTTTAGTTGTTAGTGCCTTCAAAATGACGAACGCGTAAGTTAAACATTATTATCATAAATTAGCATCCTTTTATGAACGTGTTAATTGTTTTCAAAATAATGCAAAATTAACTGTTGGCTGTTGGGATAGAATGGACAATGGACAGGACATGGCCTCAAACACTTGTATGGAAATTTCTATTACAAGAACTAAGGGTGTAGCTGAAGAATTATTAAAAAAAACTTTAATTTTTTTTAAACATATATTATTTTATATCTTAAAGATCTATTTTTAAATACATAATACATATCTATATTTATAAAAGATTATCGCCTTTTTTTGGGTCTTAATAATTACAAATTTTACGACATAATATGTAGCTAAGTTACTTACTTAAAAACCATAGAATTTTTTTATTTAATAATTAAATATTTTTTACATAATTTTATTACATAATCTCAAAATAATAACTTTAAGAATGGGAATTGAAAAGTAATTTAGTGCTGACAGACGTTCAACCTAAAGTCTACTTTAAATTCAAACAATTTACATTTTATAATAAAAATCGTATATTTTAATAACAATAACGAAGCTTACTATGAATTTTAATATTCTTTTGACCTCAAAAAATGCATATCATTTAACGGATTATAAATTAATGAATAATAAAATAAACAAAAAGAGGATTTTACCCATTAAATTATCGTTTTATTAAAATACTTAATATTAGGTATAATTAAAAATTTTACATTAAATCAAATTTATATTTAATTTTTTTTTGTCATCTGATTAAGAATTTCATGCAAATTCTATATCGATAGAATTTAATGCGTAAAATCCTCTATTCAATTAGTATCCAACTTTTTGTTTATTTTATTATTCATTAATTTATAATCCGTTAAATGATATGCATGTTTTGAGGTCAAAATAATAATTAAATTCATAGTAATTGAATTCGCGATGATTATGAAGTTATCCCGTACAAATAACAAATTTCTTTGACAAATGGCGCTCAGCATAGAGAAATAATATAATCAGTCTTGTTTTAACTTATACTAATGTTATTTAAAGAGAGGGAACACATTTTGTAAGTTTATTTTATATGTGAAAGATAATCTGCGGAATCACTGCAGTTACTTGATCGCTGAATTGGCAGAAACTAGCTGTTGCACGCGACTTCGCCCGCGTTTAAAAAATATAGTCTATGTCACTCGGTGATAATGCTCACTTTTTTAGTTTAATTTTTTTATTTATAATTTTATTTTTTTTTAAATATAGCCTATGTTACTCGGTGATAATGTTCACTTTTTTAATTTAATTTTTTTATTTATAATTTAATTTTTTTAATTTTATTTAATTAAAAATATAGCCTATTTTAATTTTATTTTTTTTAAAAATATAGCCTATGTTACTCGGTGATAGTGCTCACTTTTTTAATTTAATTTTTTTATTTATAATTTTAACAATTTTAATGTAAAATGATAACACTAAAAACCACTGAGGTTTAATATCGTGTTATTATTTGTAATTATTAATAAATGTAAGCGTGTGGGACAATGTAAGCGGTAGTCCTTTCGCCGTACGTATTATTGGCGCGTTGTGTACGCAACCGCTTTTTTTAAATTGCTCTAGTGCATACAGGATGTTCCATAATTTTTTTAAGGATTGCCTCAGTGAATCCCTTAATTTTAGTTCTATAACCACTAAACAGGTGACATTAGCGGAACTGCTCCTTTGTGCTCTAGCGTAGTATTATCTAAATAGATACACTACCTATACTCGTAGGTACATTTATTTTGAATGTAAATAAAGGTTGATTTATCGATGCATACAATGTGATAAGATAGCTAGGTAACATATGGCAACAGTCAATATTTGTTTTGTACCGGTCATTCATTTCACTTAAGGTGCTATGTGCCCGTTAATTTGCACTTAATTCGCAAGCTAGGTATTTTTTTTACTGAATGGTCTTTTTTGGAAAATCATATGTCACAAATTCCTTTTTCATATGATTGACGAGCCTTGGATGACGCTCTGTCTCAGTTGTGCCGGGTTCGATTCCCGACTGGATCAGGAAAGCAGACTGCGTTTCGCAGTCATTTGGGCAGCCTGTATGGCGGCGGTAACCACCTCCTTACAAAACCACCGTGAAGAGTAAGGGATGCCAGAGCCCTTCCTCCCTTATCCTTAATCCTATTATTGTCGCCAGTGTACTTGCAGCACCTGTGGCGTTGCTTGTGTCATAGGCGCCATCAAGTGGACTGTCATCCTGTCTGGCGACCTTAACATAAAAATAAAAGATAACCCTTAACAATGTATGCAAATTTTTCAATATGGAAATTGTATCCAGTTTACTCACTCCTTCTAAATAAGGTCAATGATACACACAGCAAACATTAACATGGTGACAATGATGGCGTTTAATCGAAGACACATTTTGAAGTCTTAAATAAATAAATGTAAATGAATGCGGTGTAAAACAGATTAAGCATTTACAACCGGACACACTTAAATGATAAATATTATGCTGTCATTTAAATGTGTTACCAACTTAATCGCTACGAGTGTCGCGACAGCGACAGAAAGCTGCTATGTATTCAAATGCTGGCGCCATCTTAATTGGCCAACTGTCAAGTTCGAGGGAGATTATAACAGACCGTACAAGAAACTCGAAGAAAGCCGGTTTGTCTTTATATCAAACACAATAAAATTTAGATAGGTCTAGTCTGCTTGCCTTAAATTCTGTCCGGAGAGAGCAGAAATGATTTTAAACATATAAAAGTGCATATAAGCAAGGGGAACATGGTCGAAGTCATGCTGCAAAGCGAAGAGTGCTGGAATCGCATTGTAACTTACATCACCTCTGTGATGAAAGTGAAAGAGGCATAGTCTAGTCTAGTCCTGTAGTACAATAATTGGATATATATCTTGGAATGAGGATTTGTAGAAAAGAAATCTTTTACTTAAGCTTTTACTCAATGGGTAACAAAACAAGTAACAAAATTATAATTAAGTATAAACTACATAACCCCCTCGCATTTCTGTTAGGCCCAAATACACTATTGCTAAAGAGTTGGGTATCTCGCAGACTACTTGATGTTACCATAGTTTTTGAAGATCAAAATGAAAAAAGTTTGGGTAAAAAGAACTTTCATTTTTTTAGGAATTAATGCACTTTATTTTTAATGAATATCGACATTTTATGCTATTGACGAGCTTTAGTGTTACTATCAATAAAAAATTAATAGAAATATTTAGCTTTTTTACCCGGAATGGTCGAATTTCGACCAGTAGCTTTCTTTTATTATTATTTTTTTAAATAAGGTTCCATACTCGGCAACTTTTGGAAAAGCATAGTCAACATTACCTATGGAGTTACTTGTTTTATTAGATATTATTATTAGTAAAAACAAATATTTCAATTTTGCATAACTTCATTGAAAGGATATCGTCGTATATAATAATATATATCGAAATTAAACGAACCAGTCGGATCGATATATTGTGATACGTCTACACGAAGACGTTCCAATTGCAAACATGTTTTTTTTTTTACAGCTGTCCTTGCCAATGGAAATTGATCTCGATTTTAAAAAACCTGATTCTAATTAAAAATAAAAAACGATCGCATTCTTGCCTGAGTTCTATTTATAAACAGTCTAGTCTAGGGCTCCATAAATAATGACCTAAACGTATATCAAGTATTCAATAAATAAATTAAGAAAATAACTACATATATAAAGGGAAATAAAAAAAGTAATATATTAAGGATTTATAAAAAAAGGAGAAAGGAAATTTCCGAACACATGTGTAAAGGAAACCAAAGTTAAATAAACCTATGTGTAAAGAAAACATTAAACTTTATAAATTCTTAAAAAATAACAAAGTTTTTGTTCATAAAAACTTAAATATAATTAATATATAATTAGCAGAAAATAATTGCACCCTTAATATAACTCTTAATAAATTAAATAACAATCAATTATGTTTATCAATCTTATTTAAAATAAAATCTAATTAACTTAGTATAATATAATATAATAATTATATAATATGTAAACATATATTTTAGGATGAGATTATATAACTTGGGATTATTAACTAAAATAACTAATATTAAACACTGTCCAATAGCAGTGACCACTCTGGCAGCAGTAACCATGAAATGTGTACAGAAAGCCAGTTCGATGAGTGAGCATTTTCCCCATTTCTTCCTAGTCCCTTACCCTTAAACTTATTAAGGTCTCAGCGCACTTACAGCACCTATGGAGTTACTTATTTGAATAGGATACGATTAGCCACCTACAATCAAGTGAACTGTCAGCCTGTCTAACATAGTTTTTACATAAGAAAAACCCACTCACAAATAGAATATTAAACTGTGTCCTCTTTTTGTTACAAAACCAATTCCTATCGCGATAATATTATGTTTACTTATCGTTACATAGTACAGTTTGAAATCGCTGTTTGCGTCTGTCTCTCTGTATATCCGCTGACTCCTCCACTCAGACACGCAACAGATTTTGATGCGGTTTTCACCATCAGTTAGATAATTTTTCATGTTGATGTTAATGTTTATTTATTTAATTATTATACAAGGCCTCAAACGAGGCAAGCATCAAACAATATCGTGAATGTTTAAGTAAAGTACCACTTGGTGGATGCTGCCGCAATTATAGGAGGCACAACCTGCACCAGTGAAAGCTCTAATGTTACCTAATGATGTTTTTAAATATGTAAATAGAAAAAAAAATTGCAAAAAATTTATCGCTTGTAAGGTATAATTGTCGTACTTTTATAAAAAATTACTTATTTATCTCAACATCAAGGAAGATACTCGCAGATAAGTAATCAGTCAAGAATTTGAAGGTCACCCTGAAATTAGTATTCGGCTAATATCTGTAAACGTTCTTATCAGTTTCACATTCTTGGCATAATATCACAAGATTTATGCAAACAAATAAACAATTCCGAGTTTGAATTTTTTCAAGGAATAACCGAAAAATATTAAAGCGCTACTACACTTAGGTCCTCCGCTCTCCGCATCCACCCTTTTTTTAACGTTGGGAAATCCTCTTGGATATAATCGTATATCCTAACTAATATAATTTTATAAACTAGCTGGTGGCCGCGAGCTAGTTTCCGCTTTGAAAAATAAAAAATATAACTAATAAAATATATAACGTTTGCCAGACGTGGGATTCTTATTTTTGGATGATTTCTTGGGAACCTTACATTTTTTCTGGGTGAATGGTACCCTACGTGCTTTCCTGTATGAAAATTTCTGTCCTTTCTGACAACGTGTATGAAAAATTTCACGATTCAACCAAGAGCTGCTTACACATTGTCAGGGAAACATAAAATGACATAAGGTATTATCCAGAAAAAAGTACTGTTTTTATTTTTTATCACTACATATTATAAAACAAAGTCCTCCGCCGCGTCTGTCTGTCTGTCTGTTCGCGATAAACTCAAAAACTACTGCACCGATTTTCATGCTGTTTTCACCAATGGATAGAGTGGTTCTCGAGGAAGGTTTTAGTATATAATTTTCAACGCGGGCAAAGTAGCGGGCACCAGCTAGTTTAAAAATAAAAATTAAAAAATTAATATGTGATCAATGAGCATACCTATTATTAAATTATGTTTCTTTTTAATATAAATGTAGTACTCTATAGCAACAATCTGGATTCTGAGAAACAAATCGGTCTGACCTAGTTGACAATGTACAAATTACTAGTAAGTTGTAAATGCATTAGTTCGTCAATTAATCGAGGTTCAAAGATTATTCGTCGCGTGCAAGTATTCATATATATGTCCATTTTAACAATCTATAAGAAAATCGTAAAATATTTTTTCAAAAAAAAAAAAAAAAAACAAAATGATTTGTACCTACTTATGCTACCGAGGTCAAAATAATATTTTTGGAATCGATTTTCATATATAAAAATAAGCCCGAGGTATGAAAATTTATGGGAGTAAAATCAAATGTCACATGTCACACGTTACACGTTACAGGCTACAATATGCTTCAATACATATTAATATAATATAATACATATAATATATTTATATTTGTGAATTGAGAAAATTAACAAACTAATAAAGCTAACAAAATGCATTCATTTACCCTCATTTACTAATCTATGTATTTTATAATCGTTCGTAAGAAGTAAACTTCACTCGTGCGTCGGAGCTGACACACACACTTTTTTTAGAATGTTTGTCTGTGTTGTGCACGCTAATCTCAGAAACGGCTTAACCGATTTGAATGCCGTTTTCACTAATGCTTATGTACGAAGTTGCGGTGCATACGAAGTTGCGAGCACAGCTAGTACTTTATTATTTTCTGTAACCATCAAATACTATCGCTGACTTTACATATATCATAGTATGTCATAAATGAAAATGTTATCACCATCGAAATAATATATCTTTGCAAGTCATCCGTAAGTTATCACTAATGGAAAATGTGATAAACTAGGACAATTTGTATATATAAATTGCAAAAAAGAATTGTATCCGTGCGAAGACGGGGGCGGGTCGCTAGTAGTATCCAATCGAAAATTTAAATACAAATATTCTTCGACGTTTTGTTACTTCTATTCTTATTGTAATTCTGGTGGGTTGTAAGTATGTAAATTTTGTATTTTTATTTCGTCACCGAACAACTGACAGTTAATGTTACTGTAACAAGATTTATGTTCCTCTGTGACGAGACTTTTAACTGTCATCGTAAAACGTCAGTTTCGTGTTTTACATTTGTGGTCGTATGAGTATTGAGTGTCCAGTACTTTGCTCAAATTATTCTGATATAAATAAATTGTCAGAGTACAATTGCATAACACGATTTAATCTGAGAAGTATCTATATTTTTTATTATGACTCCGTTTCGCAGTCACAGTCTGCCAGGCGGAAGTAACCATCCCCTTTAAGGATTACAGCATGTGTGCTGTTGTGTGCTAGTAAGTAAGGAATTCCAGAGCCCATTTCCCTATTCCTTCCTAATCAACTTTGGACTGGACCTTCCTAATCAACTCTCAAGTTTTCAAAAATAACGAAGATCGCCCTTGGAAAAGGGAAAAAGAAAATATTATATTATATACCCTTACAGAGTTTGAATTTTCAACATTATGTACGAGGCTTTAGACAAAACAAAACTGACATTTCGAAGCAAACGTCAATGATTCAGCGTCACATGTCATTCTTATCTGAATTTCGAATCTCAACAACAACAATACAAACAAACGAATCAAGTAACTTAACCTTATATGATCTTATGTCTATGTATTAAGCTATACTTTGCATTCATAAAATTCACAATTAATTTGAGGATTTATTGTTCGATAAATTTAAGACGAATGGCAGGCGAGCTATCTGATTGAACTGCATAATTATAATGTGCTAGTTGTGCCCCGCAGCTTGGCCCGTCGTTACTTCTTCTCCTCTCTTGGTAATATTCGGTTTTCGGTTACCGAGCCACAGCATAGCAACATCCGCCCTTTGTCATGGTCCGCTACTTTGTCCGAACTTAAAATTAGAAATTAAACTTGTATGTATACGAGTAGAGTAGTCCTATTAATCGGACCACTGGGAAAAAGTCTGCGTCGTCCGATCAATCGGACCAACAGGAATAAAATTCGGCATAGTCCGATCAATCGGACGAAGCAGTCGGGTTATTCAGTTGTCACGCTTTCAGTTTGTTAGTTTAAGTTTTTGAGTTTTCACGCCTTAACTAGTCAACCGATCATCATGAAATTTCGCATACACCTTGTCAGGGAGACAGAAAAGGACGTAGGGTACTAACCTTTCATCCATAATAAAATATTCATTAATAAAACAATGTGTGTGTGTCAGCTCCGACGCACGACTGGAGTTTACTCCTTACGAACGATTATAAAATACATAGATTAGTAAATAAGAGTAATTTTCTCAATTCACAAATAAATATCAATGATATGTATTATATTATATTAATATGTATTGAAGCCTATTATAGCGTGAAACGCGTAACGTGTGACATGTGACATTTGATTTTACTCCCATAAATTTTCATACCCTAAATCGCTAAAATGCGGGTTAAACGCCCTAAACATCTGATTAACTTAACAATTAATCTGATGTTCAGGGCGTTTAACCCGTATTTTAGCGATGGTGATCAACAAAATATTATTAAACGGCTGTTTAAATTTTAAACAGCTGTTTAAAAATAACCGTCTGTTAATGAACTCGAGCCTTAATATTTTCTCAACTAATTCTTGGTTAATTTTTAGTTTATAGGTATATATCGTTCGTCCATAATACGCCATTTAGCGTCGTCTAGAATCGTTTTGGCGCCATTTACAATTTGAACCATCAGTATAATTGGTTCCTCTAATTACCTCCTGACGAATCTTTTAATTAGCTACCGTACAAGCGTTTGTTTACTCCAAGGTTGAACCGTATGAAATAATTTTGATTTATGGCCCGACAACACAGATGTGTGGGCCAATAAAAATCAACAAAACACTACTTTACTTATTTATGACATCATTGTGTTTTAGAAGTTCGCCGCGTTAATGGTTTGTGATGAGTTCAAATTATTGCAATTTTTAATTGCTTCAAATTTTTGTCGCAGATTGTAAGAATAATTGAGTCTTCGCAGCACTGATAAAAAAGAAATTATTTCATTAAATCACAATTGAAGGTCTTCAAAATTATTTTCTTATTTATTGTTTTTTTTTTATATGTTACATACTAGCTGTGCCCGCGACCTCGTATGGGCTGTAATTCGTTTTTTTGAAAATAGGTACAACAAGAACCTATAAGTTTCTATATGTTAATCCTATTAGCTATTACCTGGATCTGCTGTGCTGTGGAACAGCACGTGTGCTGTTGCGTTTCGTGAGGTAGTAAGGGATGCAAAGGCCATTTCCCTATCCCTATGGTTTAAAAATCGTTGATCAAACGAAACAGGGACATAGAGGCGGTTATTTGCAATAAAAAATCTCTATGTAGTTGACATCACTATTTTTATATGGTCAAAAACCTGCAACCCAGGAAATGTCAAATTACTCCTTCTAATTAAAAAAACGCACTATAAGTATGTTTGCTATTGATGTATAATGTAAGCAATGTAAGCTAGGCAATGCTAATCAGTGGAGCAAATACTAGGACTTATTAATCTTTAGTAGTCGCATTTCTGCATTTGATATACTGGGTAATTTAAGAACAATTATATACACAGTGTCATGTAACAGTATCATTATATTCAAGTCTGTTTTAATTGTCGTTCTGAGCTTAGTTAGTAGGTACTCTAGGTGCTCGTCTTTTTTTTTTTTATAAAAGATGGGTTTGCTCTTGACCAACAACCAACTGTGTAGCAAGGATGAGGCCTAAGATGGAGCGAACCTCTATGTCAACCCAGAAGATGCCTATTCACTCGAACTTTGAAAAGATTTGGGTTATATGAGCTCTGGAGTTCCAAACTTTGGCAGTGCGCATTATAAAGGATGTTTTAAAGCGCTTGGTCCGAAATAGAGGGATATCGACAAGATGAGGATGGTAACCATTTGTACGTCTGTATGTCCGATGGAAGAAAGGGGAAGGCGGTATGAGTTCATGCAGCTCGCTCGCTCCTGAGCACGCTCTCCGAAGTACATCTTATAAAAATTGCTATCCCAAAATCAGATGCAGATCTATTTATCATACGCCGAAACAATTTGTCGTGTGAATAGGGGCAATCGTCGTTGTTTCGCACACATGCGTCACATATTTGCAAAGTAGGTTTGTAGTTGGTAATTAATGATAAATTTTTTTGTTAATTAGCCTATTTTAAATTACTTTTAAGTATTATTGCATATATATGTCCTCTTTTCGTATACAGGATGTTGTATATGTTTACTAGTACGAGTAATATGTGTTGCTCATAATTTAAACTTAATATTTTTAGATTTTAATATTTTCAATAAGTATTTTTAATTGTTAGCTTTTCCAGCAGCTTTGTTGAGGAAGAAAAAAAGCAACAAAACTGAATATTTTATATTTTATCCCAAAATTCGGCAGGTATGCTGACGGTCCACTTGAAGTTGGTAAATTCCGTCGCCTATAAATACAATCAACATTTGATAATTATATTTATATATAATTATAATTATCAAATGTTGCTTATAATGTAAAAAGATAATGAAAATGGATTTTGGAAACCCTCTCTCATCTCTTAAACACTAAAAAGGTGGTTACTGTGGCCAGCAGGAGCAATGGCTGCGGAACGCAGTGAGACCTGATAATACCAAAGTTAGCAAAAAAGTAAATGTTATAGTTTCAAAATTATAAGTCGGTAATGAATAACTCTAGCTGGTGCACGCGACTTCGTCCACGCAACTTTATAAAGTATAGCCTACGAGTATATGTTACTCGGTGATACATAGCTTTCTATAGGCGAAAGAATTTTTAATATGGGCCCAGTAGTTTTTGAGTTTATTCATTACAAACATAGAAATCTTCTCTCTTTATAATATTAGTATAGATAAAAGCGTGTTATTATAATAATTATTACGGAATGAGCAACTCGAACCTCTAAATCTATGGGTATTACAAAACAAAATCGCAGTCTGTCTATCTGTCTGTTTTCCTGCCAACTTCTTCTAAACCAATCATTGGAATTTGATACGGTTTGCACTAGAACATGTTCTAGGGTTTTCACTAAGGTAGCGTGTCTTAATGTCCCCCTCTCCCCCGCCCATAATACCGTGGGGTATTTAGTGGGTAGAAGTCCCACATACCCCACCGATCTCCCAATGGTCGGTGAGGATTTTACAACGCGAAAAAAAAAGGGTCGATTCCCTAGTACGCTATAAAAATACAATTTATATAAAACGAAGTTCCTTTTTTTAAATAATTAAAACTTTTTAAATTTTAAAATTAGCTTTTCAATACTTTCTAAAATATCAATTGAATTACAGCTGCCTATGTATCAATTAGTCGTGGCTAAATTGTTATCAAATTCAGGATAGTGAACTGGGTCGTAACGAAACGCCAAAGAATATGCAATAAACAGAATCGACTTATTTAAAAATGGAAATAATCAAAATAAAGCAGACATGGCTACGGGCCGGTGTATTCCCATCTCGACACCTAGATATTTTAGAATTTTATTTTTTTTATTTTTATTTCATTTTTTTATTTTTTATATTATTTTAATTAAAATTAACTTTATATAATTTTTTTTTTCTTCACGCGCAAAGAAGTTTCTCTTCAAAAATAATTTCAGCATTTTCTTACTCTAAAACCCTAATAAATAGCAACTTGCTATTTCGGCACTACAGATCTTCAAAGCCTAGATTGAAGATCAGGAGACATATCAGGAGAAGTGTAATGTGGAATATTTTTTATAGATTGTGCTATATTAAATAAGCTATTGACAAAGTTTAGTTAGTTATTGGTTTTTATACCTATATAAAAAAGTAGCTAATACGCTCTTCAACGATCAAACCACAGTTAAATAAATAAAACTGTGATCAAATTTTTATGCAAAAAATTAATTTATCCACACACTTTCGGTTTTGTTATGTTAGTCTTTGATAATGTTAGTACATATCTACATTATTGAAGATTTTAGTCCGCAGCTTTGCACACTTGAAAATATAAGTAAACCTATGGATTTTCCTTTCACAGTGTTCAAACCTATTTCAGTATAAAATTTCAATAATAAATAATTTTACGCATTTGTAATTTTATTATGAATACATTTTATTGTAATACTCGTATCTATAATGTCTATCTATGCAATGACGTGTCTGCGATAATCTTTGATTGATTTTAACGACTGCATCGGTTAAATCGAAGATAACAAAACACAACGCAAATAGAAAAGCCGTTGAACCCATTTTTTCTAATTTACACGAATATTTGTTTGTTTGTTGTACTTAATTAAATTAATATATATTTTTGGCGAGTTACTTGGCTGGTTAATGCGTTGACCTACATCTTGAGTGTTCCTAGGTTCGATTCCATGATGACAATGATAATCTTCAGTTCTCGCAACGCTAGAGGGGCAAGAAATTTACAATATCCGCACTCTCACTCTGTTAATTAATAGTTAAATTGTATTGTTACAGATTACTAATATCATTCGCGTTAACAGCATCGTTGTTAGTCGTTGCCGCATATTCAGGTCCTGACCTTCCGCCAGGACCTTATTGTGGGAGAACAAATGAATGTTGCAGGGACCGAAGGGATTCCTGTGCACATAAGATATTGGGTAAGTATTTAACAAGATACTTATTGGGTATCATCGACATATTTTTTTTTCTATTTTATTAATATTAATTTTTAAAATTTATTTGTACCAAATCTTGATAATGTGCTAGCTCTAATTGGCTTGCACACTGGACCTAGATGTTAAGCGATAGGGTTTGGAATGTTAAATGTGCTAGGCTGTTGCTGATTTAAATAAATGGCTCTGTCGCTCAGTGGTAGTTGGATGTCGCTAACCTAACCTCCGCCCATAGACGGCGCGAAGAAACACCGTGGGTTTTTAGTGGGTAGAAGTCCCACATACCTCACCGATCCCCCCTTGGACAGTCGGAACTGGTTCGCAGATTCTCCCACGAAAAAAAAAGAGTCCCCGGGTTCGATTCCCGCGGCAGGACCAACTTTGAAAATATGTTTTCACAGTTGGCTCTAGTCTGGATTTGAAAAGTAGTGGCAGGACACACTGCATTTCGCAGTCTTTGGACAGCCCGTCTGGCGGCAGTAACCATCTGCTTACAGAAGACCACCGTGAAATAACAGCACGCGTGCTGTTGTTTTTAGGTGAGTGAGTAAGGGATGCCAGAGCCCAGAAGCCATTTCCCTATCCCGTCCCATTCGTTTTGTGAATATTTTAGAATTATAAAATTCAGATTATAAATTTTACATATTTCATAAATAAATATGAAATATGACTTGTTTTGTAGGGTTATTTTATGACTTTCAAATTTAAGTCTATAAAATCCATCGAAATAAATTTTATTAAAGTTCGCTGATAAAACCCCATTTCAAATTACACGATATTGTCCTAGTAATTTCTATAATTTCTTCTTACCTAATGGTACAAGTTTGCATCGTTAAAACGTAAATAAACTGATGGTCTGATCTCCATACAAGACTGATTGATTTGCTTTAACTTTTTAGGCTTATGCGTATTTGCCTATGCCTTATAAAAAGAGAAGATTTGAACTTTTGTATTTTTGTTTGCAATGAATATACTTAAAGACTACTGGACCGATTTTAAAAATTCTTTCACCCATGGAAAGCTACATTATCAGCGAGTAACATAGGCTATATTTTATAAAGTCACGCGGATGAAGTCGCGTGTAACAATCTAGTTCATTATAAGAATTATAACAATTATTAACTCACCAGATTCACTATGCTACTGCGACGAGTTCTGTAACCGAACGAGAGTCCACGACGACTGCTGTCCAGACTATCCAGCGGTCTGTCTTGGCATCGAGCCTCCTCCAGAGTTCTTAACGAATCCCTGTAAACATCCAGTCACCAAGGAAAGGATCTACCCGAACAGTCCCAATTCCAAGACCAAAATCAACTGCATGTCTTGGTAAGTTATTTAATCTTTATTATTTTGACAACTCGCTTATGTTTATAGGAGACGGTATAGCCAATTGGTTAAGAGCAGAAATATTTAAAACTTATATCTGCTGTAGATATATTGCTAAAGAGTTCGGTTTCCCTCTGATTACTTAATGCTGCAGCATCAGGTCAAGGTTACCACGTAATGGAAATATTATACCACTGAAGTAACAGTATAACAAACTTCACATCAATCGAACCCGTGGAAGTTAGTGAGATCTCTTCGTCAATTCGGAAAATCACTGAGAAATTCTTTACAAATTATTGCTAACAACCATCTCGATCACGTTAGCTTTTAAACAAAAAAACCTGATGACAATCGGTCCATCCATTTAGGTGTTACGATGCCACAGACAGACATACAAATACACGAGCCAAACTTATAAAACTTTTGCATCCGGCGTCAGAGGTTAAAAAGGGAAAAAAATTATAAGACTGCTAAAAAATAACAATTGTGGACTTGAAAAAAAATTGAATAAAAAATATTGTGATTCTTATCATAAAAATGTCAACGTAAAAACATTTGAGACACTTTAAATTGGTGCTATACATTATTCGGATGGCGACATGTTAATGGTAGTTGATTTGGGTCAGCCCACCAGAGTCAGAAACCCCATTACTTACGCCGTGGAATCCGTATGTCGTAATGTTTTGTTTCAATCGTGCTTCAGGTATTTCTGTATCATAATTCTGTTTTAGTATCACTAATTATTTGAAAGGACATCACCCAGCCTCCATCACATTTTTCGGCTAATTTTAAAAGTGTGGGCCAACAATATTATACTTATTATTATAATAGAACACAATATTTTAAACCCAATATTTTCAATATCACAACAAAGTTTTAAAGATTATATTTAATATGTGTAAAAAGTTAACATTTATGTGACATTTTTAGAAGACATTTTTGTAACGTTTGGAGAATTATAAGGAATTATAATAAATACATTTTTATTATATTGTTAATTATTTATATCATCTCGGAGAAAACGTTTAGAAAGAGCCTTGGCGCCATAGTGAAATAACGTGTAAAATATCGCTGGCCGCCAAAAAAAAAAAATTAGCCCAAAATGAGTCCTTTTCATTGCATATGAAAATAACAGATAACAGCTCCAAAAAAAAGCATGAAAATCGGTGCAGTAGTTTTTGAGTTTATCGTGAACAGACAGACGGACAGACGCGGCGGAGGACTTTGTTTTATAATATAAAATAAGGAATAAAATTCAAATAGAATTTTAAAAAATCTATATTTTACTAATTACCTATCTAGTGAAGATCGATGCTTTCACAGGCATTGCCTATTTATTTTGTGTTTTATTAAATTTTGCCCAACACGACAAGAAACATTTTTTTTTATCACATAAGAAAACCGTCAATTCAAATTGTATATTACTTTTAAGTCATGTATATTTTAAAAATAAAATTTACACGTATTATCTGCGTAGAAAACTTTCTTTTTATCATTGCGAGACAGATAATGAATAAAATATTTTTTTATTATTAACAAATGTGGCCTTGTTTTTAATTTACTTTGAATTTTTTGAATACTAGATCAAGGCTAGTTTGTTTAAAAATCTAGTTAACGCATATCTAATCTGATAGATAGCTAAAACAACCACGTCTGTCTGTTTGTTCGCTTAGTTTTTCAAAGTATCTCTTTGAAGTACGATTGTTTTCGGGTATTTTTGTAGGTTGTAAATCTTCTCATTACATTTAAAAAGGATGTGTATTTTTTGTGTACCTAAAGGTCGGCAAGCAGGCTAATGACATTTGATGGTAGGTGGTTACCGTCGCCTAAGGGCCGACACAGCACAGGATTTTTCCTAAACATATTACTTTTAATCTTATTGCAAAGATTTTAGCATTCTTTTGCATATCGCGATGTGCCGAAATATTACGTAGTATGACGAGGAACCTTTTGGCCTCTTGGTATTGAAATGATGGTGAAAACCGCATCAATACCCATTTGTGTAGTTTAAGAGGAGTTAGTGGATATACAGACGGACAGACGCGGAGAGCGACTTCAATTACAATCAACTTAGCTGTCCCGCTCCCAGCTTCGCCCGGGGTGCACTTTTTCCGTAAAAACCTTCCCCGATTATCCCTCTATCCATTGGTGAAAACCGCATGAAAATCGGTGCAGTAGTTTTTGAGTTTATCGCGAACAGACATACAGATGCGGCGGAGGACTTTATTTTATAATATGTAAGGAAATAAAATAAGGAAGAAAATTCAAATAAATTAAAAAAAATCTAATTGAAAATATAATTCGAATCAGTAATAGTAAGTGATAGAGAAAAGCGATCTTGAATGGATCTTGATCACTTTTATTTTTTTATTTTTATAAACCTTTTTTTATGAATGTTTACTATCTACTAGGTAAGATAATTAGTAAAATATGAAACTTTATTTACAATATTTGCTTTGCCTCCTCAGGCCAGTAGGTATATTTTAATGGCCGCATGTGCGTGCGATTTTTAAAAACAAAATATCATTTGCCTAGTGCGCATGTACACTAAATGTTATCAAAGAATTTTTTTATCGTATAAAAATATCAAAGAAATATCCCTACCAATATTATGAGTGCGAAAGATTGTGAGGATGGACGCATATTTGTTACTCTATCCCCCAAAAAAGTCTAATCCGATTCGGATGAAATTTGGCACACAGGTAGTTAGTTTATTACCTGGTTTAAGGTATAGGATACTTTTATGCGAAAAAAAATATGTTAGGTTATCAGCACCGACCTTTAATATAATACCACAGGACAGGCTGTCTAATACAAATGACAGCTAATTTTTATACCATTTTGAAACGCCGCCATTATGAATCCCGAGGACTAATTTTGACGTTTGCGTATTTTTATTCCTTAGATATGTATATTGTATATTTATACCTAGATACGTATATGTATAGATATGTATAATCACTAATTTTTGGTTCCATCGACAATCGTTCATGGAACTAAAATTTGCCTACAGCGCCAAAATGGCGTTTTCAAATAGGCATAAAAATAATTTGACAGCAGCCTGTCCAGTGATATATATTACATGTCAGTGGTTCTTAGGAACTGAAGGATCGTCTAAAAATATAAAATGTCACAGCGATAAAGGTGTCAGCAGTTATATTACTCATATAGTTTCTAATTTTTCAAAGCAGACGAAGTCGTGGGCACCAACTATATAGTTATATAATATTAAGAGATTCGAATGTGATGTCTCGAGTCTTTCTTCAGTCAACGCTTATGACCTAGGCCTTCTTTGAAACTAGGGCGAACAATTGATTGCGCGCATAGCAATCGATCACAATGTGTCATCAGTTAAAGAAGCTTAAACGATCGAATTAAGAACAATTTAAAAAACAAACACCGCAGAGCAATTGTTCACGGGCGAAACAATTTAGAAAAATTCGCGAGCGAAATTTAAACATGATGTAACCTTTCATTTGGCAACTTACACTTGAAAAGTTTTTAGAACTTGAAACTTTTGAATATTTGTTTCTTTGGTTTAGTAGAGGTTTCGCACAATTTTGTTTCGTACGAATTGTGCGAAGAAGTGACTTTAAAATTAAATATATTTTTAGTCGCTGTTTCGCACAAATATTATTTTTAATAAAAAAAAAACTTGAACCAAAAGTACAGTACCGTACAAAAGTGATATCTATGGGGGAATATTTTTAATGCAGTAAAGGCACACCACAAATCAATCAACTTTGCAACAAAATTCATTGCGTAGGTACCTTTTACTTTTAAGAACTTTTTTTTTATGTTAAGGCCGGCAGACAGGCTGACGGTCCACCTACTATAGGTGGCTACCGTCGCCTATAACACAAAAAGCAACACCACAGGTGCTGCAAGTCAGCAAGATTTTCTGTAAAGGCGTGTTATATTTACATATTTGATCATGACACCCAAACCTATTTTCGACGAGACATTTCGTCAACGTACTTTTGTTGAAAATCCGTACTAATATTATAAATGCGAAAGTATGTTTGGATGTATGGATGTTTGTAACTCTTTCACGCAAAAACTACTGAACCGATCACCATTAAATTTTGTATACACGTTGTCTGGTATACCAGAAAGGACATAGGGTACCTTTCATCGTTCAACGCGGACGAAGTCGCGGGCACCGGCTAGTTTTATATATTTAAAAAAAAAGTAAAAATGTGATTTAAAATATCAAATGTTTACATTTGAATTTAAAAAAAAATCCAAAAAGCAATGAGAAAAATTAAAATTTTAAATTCAAAATACTTGCCTACGTTGCCTACATTGTAAATAAACAGTTAAAATCCTTTACAGATTTATTACTCAATCGTTATTACATTATTCATACGTTTTACATTTTGAATAAGCAATAAAACACTGTTTTTTAAACGGCAGTTAGGTTTGTTTAGAAGGTTACCGTAACCATTGTCATCGGATTTTGTTATATTTTAAAATTTTAACTGCTTACGTTTTTTTTTTTTTTTTAATCTTATCCACATTAGCTACTTCGATTTGAGTTAAAGGATTTTCATATAAATTAATTAATCATATAAATGTAATTCATATTACACTGAAATATTATGGTATCAAAGGATATACGTTAATTTTTTTTTATGAATGACCTAATCTTCTGAAAAAAAAAAATTCTGTAATAACCTTCTTCGGGTAATGCTTTATTGCTGTTATAATTTTGATAGGCGTTGGATTTTTATTTTTTATACGGAATAGCCCTATGGCCTTTCCTGTATCCCTGACAACATGTATGCTAAATTTCACCATGATCCGTTGAGTAGTTAAGGCGTGAAAAGGTAACAGATAGACATACAGTTTCTTTCACATTTATAATACTAGCTAGTGCCCGCGACTTCGCTCGCGTTGAACGATGAAAGGTACCCTATGTCCTTTCTGGTGTCACAGACAACGTGTATGCAAAATTTCATTGTGATCGGTTCAGTAGTTTTTGCGTGAAAGAGTTACAAACATCTTATACATCCAAACATACTTTCGCATTTATAATATTAGTATAGGATTAGTATGGATGTAAAGATTAATCGGAACGCACTCAATAGAAGACTAGTCAGAGTCAAATGTCAAGTTTGAGAAAAATGGGCATTGTTTGCAATAAATTTATTTTGTACAATAAAAACATAAAATGTGCGCATGCATTATAATTTTATTTACTTATACGAAGACTGGACTTTGTACTTAAAATAAACAAATATGAAATAAAGTTAAAAATCAACGTTTGTTAAATATGTTACCAAAGTCAGTTAGGATATTCACATCTGTTTTCACAGTAAAACTTCTAGTAGTCCGGTTAATGACCGTTTCCCATATAATTTGCCTAACAACACAAACCCAATGCTTGTCCCTGATTGAAATTCCTTCGTCAACTAGAAAATGGGCTGATGGTCTTTAAACGCATGAACAGATCATAAATTATAGCTAAGAACAATCTCGATTACGTCACTTTTTAAAACAAGAAAATCCAATCAAAATCAGTCCGTCCGTTTGGGAGCTACGATTTGACAGACACACATATGCACACAGATACACACACACACACACACACACACACACACACACACACACACACACACACACACACATACACACACACACACACACACACACACACACACACACACACACACACACACATACACACACACACACACACACACACACACACACACACACACGCAAGTCAACCTTATTTGACTTTGATATTGAGTTGATTATTGACAAAAACTCCACGTTTTTGCCTCGGGTGTGGAGGGTTAATGAAATAGTTTCTATGTACATATCTATTACTGCATGTGCGATTGAGATTTTATAGTTAGGTAAAATAATAAATTGTTTTATTATATTATTATTTATTATTATTTTTTTAATTTCTTAATTTCAAACTTTAAACAAATTTTAATTATTTTTTTATGAAAGACCTGTATTTTTAGTATATTCTTAACAAATTTCATTTCATATGATTTCATTTTTATTTGTATGGGCACTTTATTAATCTGTTGTTAAATTAAGATCTTCCATAATTATGTAGAATTAGCCTCAATATATTTTGCTTTCAGCCTCTCAAAACAATGCAAAGACTGTAATAGCCACTCACGTTTGTTTTGTAAAGCGAGAAAGTTGCATAGCAATGATTGTTTTGGCTGCAAACGAGCTAAATTCTAAGAAGTGGCTCTTCGTCCCAGCAACAGTTGACAAGTTTCAGTTTTTACGAAATGTCATTTAATTTGAACAGTCTGTGTCACGGTGAAACAATGTTTATATTTAGTGGTGATGACCCAGGTGTGTGCATCGATAGTCCCGTCAATCGACTCTGGCGCGCGGCCATTCTTCTTACGATCGCTAGTGAAGTGCTGTTCTCTGTTCACGGTATCGACATGTATAAATTAAGTTAAGATAAAGTATAGTCAACTACACAGCCTAGGTTGTATCTTGGACAACCTTCTTCGTTTATCGGTCTTTCCGTTAGTGAAAACCGTATCAAATCGGTAGAAGAAGTTAGCGGAGAAAAAGTCTAAGGGGGGGACAGGGACTTTATTTTATAATATTTAGAGATTAAATAAACATTGATAACTCCCCAAAGCCCGCCTAAAGAAGTTTTCACTCCCAAAAAAGACGGATTGCCCAATTTTTGACTGCATTGTGCTCTACCACTATAAAATAGAAAACTTTAGACAAGAATTACAATTTAATAGCAAGCCTGAGCTATCGAAGACCACTAAACTTTCCTTTATCATTTTGAACATATTTTGTTTGTAAAATTGACATCACTACGCAGTATTGTCAATAATGGAAATTATGCTAACTAGATTATGTCACGCTTATAAAAGCTAAGGTCTTGTGACGTCACCGTTGGCATCAAAACATCGACTGTCCTTATCGATAATAAAATATTCAATGAACGTTTTATTACGTCGAGTAACAGATTTGTAAAGTACGTTTTTTACGGTTTTCTATTGTGTGTTTTGAATAATTCCAGTTAGTTAACTGATTGACGACGTTATATCTTTCTGTCCTGTTGAGGTGTTTAATATTTCCGCATAGTTTGGTAGGAATATAGGAGTAATATAAGAGACTGGGTGTGCCCCGCAGTTTCAGTTGCCATTTTCCTTTTTACTTGTAGATCACCACTTGATGGTAGGTGTCTACCGTCGCCTAAAAAACAAGCAATGCAACGAGTACTGCTAGTGCGCTGCCGACCACAGGATTAATAAAATTAGTTAACTAGGAAGGGATTAGATAGGATAATGGGCTTTGGCATCCCTTACTCCCAACCACTCGTCTAACGGTCTCGTCAATTTAATTTAATTTAAAAGAAATCGGAATTTGGTAATAAGTCTTCTTCTTAAATCCGCTTCTCTACGAAGGTTGGCGACCATCATGGCTATCTTAATATTGGAAATATGTGCACGAGAAAGTGCTCATACCAAACCATTCTCTTAAATTCTTCAACCACCCTGCCTCTTTTACGTTTGCTGTCCTGGTATCACTAGTTGATGAATACGGTATTTTTCGCTCCTCATTCCGTGCCCGAAATATTGCAGCTTTGTCTTCTTTATCACTCTTAGAACCCCCATTCTCATTCGATGATTCGATGATTTACATCATAATTAAATACATAACAATACCTAAAACATAAAATCGATTTGATTTGATTTGTGGAGATATCTGTCTTTAATCTATTGTTAATAATAAAACTACATATTTTATGTCTCGACAAAAACTTTAACCACAATCGTGTTTCCTGACTGTTGCTACAGAGTGTAGTCATTAACAAAAATTATTACCAGTCCGATATGACTGTGCCGTTTATTTAAACCATAAATTTATGTCATAAGAAGCTGTCGTCAAGTTATCGCATTACACGGTGACGTAATATTGAGGTATATTGTTATCACGAGTTTAAATATGGAAATTAACATGTATTCAGCGTTTACCTTATGCCATGAACCTCGCTTTGTTGACAGACGAAATTTTTTTTTGAAGAGGAAATTATATGTGTAAGGTTACTATTACGATATAAGTAGGTACATGGTAGATAACATACCTACTGTAAATTATACTAGAAATTAAAGGGTGCACTTTTGTCTCGTAGCACAAAATGCAAAACTTATAATATTTATTATTTATATAAGTAATAAAATATATTAAAATTATAATATATTTCGTTATATTTGTCGTTATTGTTATACTAAAATTATGTATTTTGTTTAGTGAAAACTATATTGGCTAGTATGGAAGTAAGCGGAGAAACTGACAACAACTTTATTTTATAATATTTATAGAATACTAGTGATCCGCTCCATGCTTCGCCCGGGGTGCAATTTTTATATATTATACTTGTTTTTGCGAGACTAATGCACGGCGATTGATTTTTATATAAAAAAAGAGATTACAATTTTTTATTAAATGTAGTATTTATTTGCCCGCGACGTCGTCCGCGTCCGATCGCTACCAAACTTCACAGGAACACCCGCAGGACTAATTTGAAGATTGTCAGAAAGTTTCAACAAAATCAGTTCAGCGGTTTTGGAGTCTGTAGGAGACATACATACACACATCGCCTTTTATATATTAAGACTAGCGAACCGCTTAATTATGGTTTTTATTATATAAACCTTGAATTCATTCTTGAATTATTAAAAAATCCTTGCAAAATTATCTAACTAATAGTGAAAACCGCATCAAAATCCGTTGCGTGGTTTAGGAGGAGTTAGCGGCTATAAAGACAGATATACTTCAAATTATACTATGTAAGGATAATGATAAAAAATATTTATTATTTAAAAAATATTTATCACGTAATATTTATTATGTGTTGATTCATTGTTTACTCAACACACGTGTTCGAAAGCATGTTAGCACTTATGGGAAATAAACATAATATGTAATTTATAATACATTGAGTCATGTTACGATCAATGAAAGAGTAAATGACCAGCGTTGTGATTCATTTCGTGATGACCGATAATTTTATTTACCTAATAGCCGGTGCCCGCAACTTCGTCAACGTTGAAAATAAAAAATGTAACACCTGAGAAAATATCTGCCACCTTTATCTATGCTATGACGACGGTGACGCCGCCGCCACGGAGAAAGTGGCGCCTATTTCTTTATATTTTTAAATGATCCATCTGGAACCTAATATTTTTACAGGATAAAAAGTATCCTATAAGTTAATCCAGTTAATAAACTATCTGAGTACCAATTTTTGCGTGATTTTTGTGTGATTGTTGGCGTGTGCCGAAAAAATCTATAAACTATTTATTTGACCTCGGTAACATAAGTATAAGGTATACAATTTGTTTTTTTGAAAAAAAATTTAATGTACAAACACGGCCTGTTTACGATTTTATTATAATATTAGTATAGATCTAAGTCACACTTGAAATTATCGAGAACTCCTGTAAGTATAATGCAAATTTTTTGTCGATAGTTTTCGCATCTCAAGCTGCACATCACTAGCGATGCGCTGACATTGAAATTGATGCTTGACGTACTAGAATGATG
Source organism: Synanthedon myopaeformis (assembly GCA_944738685.1). Taxonomy (NCBI): domain Eukaryota; kingdom Metazoa; phylum Arthropoda; class Insecta; order Lepidoptera; family Sesiidae; genus Synanthedon; species Synanthedon myopaeformis. The sequence goes on along the minus strand of OX122936.1, from coordinate 1,574,175 downwards.
TATTATTTGAGTGTGTTTAAAATTAGCATTAGTGTGGATATTTCAATACCGTTTTCATTTAACTTTTTTATTTCCTACTTCCGTTCCATTAAATTTTACTGCACAATTACACAATTATATTATATAAGCTATAATGAAAATTTTAAACTAATCCCCGACTTTCCATCGAGCCTAAACACTAGATATATATCTGCTGTAGTTGCTGAGGAGTTCGGTGTCCCGCAGACTACTTCATGTTGCAGCATCAGGTCAACGTTACCATGTCATGGAATTACTACCGAAGTAACTGTACCAAATTTCCCATTATTAGAACGCGTGGAAGTTAGTGAAATCCCTTCGTTAACTAGGAAATGGGGTGATGATTTTAAACGTCTGAACAGATCATCATAACTTTAGCCAAAAGCGATCGCGATCACGTCAGCCTAAAAAAGAAAAATCGTATCAAAATCTTTCCATCCGTTTTTAAGCTACGATGCCACAGACAGATACACAGACATACACTCATATATCAAACGTAAAAGCCCGTTTTTGCGTTGGGGGTTAAAAACAAAGTCCATCACCTATTAACAAACAAACAAGCAATTCTACGGACGCTGCAAGTATAGGGATATGGGCTCTGAGACCCCTTAGTCACTATCCGAAACGCTGTAAGCACATATGCTGTTATTTCACGATGCTCTTATGTAAGGGGTTGGCTACTGCTGCCAGATGAGCGTTTTATTATTATTAAAAATATGCGTATAATTTGATTAAAAACTGATGATCAAAGACAAGTTGACCTTTTATTCGCAAAGTTGTAAATGGTTTTTATAGTCATTTATTTATTTATTTTTAAAAATATTCAATTAACAGATTACGGATGAACGTGTCTGAGTAATTTTAGCGTTAGTTTTGGTAATATTATTTCACGGTGGTAATTCTGTAAGGAGCTGGTTTAGTCTTGCGCAATAGAACCTTTTATTTTTAATTTTAATAAATAAAAAGATCGCTTCTTATGATTAAATGAATATTATGAGCTTCTTAAATAATTGACAAAAAATACTAAAATACCATTTACTTATTAGTTAAAGAAAACTTATTAACATTTGTCTGAAACTTTTCTAACTACCATTTTTTGTATAATTTAAGAAAAAAAAAAAAAATTTCAACCCCTTCTACAGGTTGGATCGAAAATTTCTTTCACCCCCTGAGGGGACTCAAATTTTGGTTTGTTAGTAAATTTTCCTGGACTGTATTGAATTTGAAAAAAGTAAGTAGGCATATTAAAAGATCAAGATCCACCTGCTTTTCATCGACATTTAACATATTTTTTTTAAAAGTAAAGTTAGTTTTATTTGTCTATTTTTTTGCTGATAAAAAAATTCGGATTCGGAATTGATATTCGGACGTGATAATCGTATTGTAACTTTTTGCTTCACTTAATTTAATAAAAAATATAGAACGTTTAAGCTTTATGCGAATCGTATTGAGTGGGAAAAAAGTTGAAATTTTTTTAAACTAATATTTTAAGTAAAAAAAAATACTTAAATCTGGCGTCTGGCAGTAGTAACTATCCCAGAAGACTGCCATGAGATAACTGCATGTGAGCTTTATGTATCGGTGAGTTACGCGAGAGCTTATTTCTGTATTCCCCTCGTAAGCCCTATTTCTTTATCTTACTAAATAATTAAATATAATAAATAAATAAATCTTTAAATGCACAAACACATGTCTACAGGATCTCAATTCTAAGGTGGCAGAGGATTTATGGCACCTACAGTGATGCTTGCGTACATTGATAGTATCAAATGTACCGTTAACCTGTGTGACGACCTATATATAAATGTTATATAAACTATAGTTATTACAATTATCTATCTACATCTGCCTATATATGTATACATATTATAAAAAAATGTCGCTGTAACTTAATAATACGTTCATGTTAAACTAGAATTAAGATAAAGGTTTTGTATGCCACTAATGGTAGCTCATATAGATCAAATGTTAATTGAAATACTATCACCTATATGTTACATTATGATAAATAAATAAATGATTATTCCTTGCGAAGCTTCTCCGGCTTCCTAATAATAAAATATAATAAAAATTAATATACGATCACCATCGAAATATGTTGGATCTAATGCGCATGTAGCTTTTTAAGTAGAAGCGGTCATTGAGAAGCTGTAATCCATTCGTGTTTGTTAAACCAATTTGTAAGATAACACCTTAATGCGTGAGGAATGTCATTGCGTCACCGGCTGTTATTTAAGATAAAAATAATAAATTGTTTATAAATAATTCATATTGTAATAAATAATATGACATCACTTAATTCCTGGTTAGAAAAAAAAACGAAAAAGTATAAGCCAAACGGTATTTATTTATCGTCACATCACGACGGATAATCAAGATATAAATGAAATATAACGGGATTTTTATTGTAATTAAGTGTGTAACCCAATTAGTAACCCTTGTGTAAGAATAGCAATTAAAATAGCCTTCTTTTAAATAAAAAAAAAGCCAAAATTCAAAATAAAATCAAAAATAGCAGATCCAGAGACTATTCAGTCTAGTTCACAATTTTTCTTTGAGTTTTCCAAAACAGTCAGGTCAGGTCAGGTCCAAAGCAGTCAGATCAAGTGACTGTCGCTAAGTTGGACTCTAATTAAAACGACGTGCACAGTTATCGATATACTACAATTGACAGTAGTTAAAATGGAATGTAAATAAAATTTTGAAATAGATATGTGTGTCAAATGCGGTTCCTTTGTTGGTCGACCTTCGAAAAATCCATTTGTATAGTAAATAATCCATTGTATAGTTATAGTAAGAAGCCTTTTGTTATTTAATATTATGCAATTATTCATGGCGTATGTAAGAATTGGCTTTTGCGGTTTCTAGGTTGTAATGAAAAAATAAAATTTAACATGCACACTATCTTAAACATTTTAAAACATAATCAAAAAACAATAAATCACCTTCTAAAATCACAATCAACAATTCTAATTAAAACTTAGAATTAGAATTAGAATGAAATTCTTGAGAGAGAAGGCTAAATACAAATATGTTTAGCGAACTTCACTTAATGTGATCTCATGATAAAATATTATAATTATAACTTATTGTAGACAATACAGTGACTATCTAATTATTTATAATGATCGTAATGTTTACTTTTATTTATAATTTTCTAAAATTTTTAAAACTGTGTCAGAAATTTTTGCCAAAATTTTACTGATATTTGTTTGCAATAAGAAGATAGGTGGTGGCACATCCCTATGGCACATATGATGCTATGATCCCTATGATGCTTGACAGTATCAATAGCATTGTAAAAACAATTATGGAGAAAGTCGATTGTCCCTTTCAAATATTTTAGTTTAGATGATGCTGAACACGTTAATAATTTTGTAGATATTAATTTGCATGTCGTATCCATGTTAATATAATGAATGTGAAACTAACTGTCTGTCTGTTACTTTTTAACGCGTTAACTGCTCGAACGATTATTGTGAATTTGCATACACATTGTCAGATATACAGAAAAGGATATCGGGTAATTTTCTACCGGAAAAAAGTACTGTTCCCAAGAGATCAAGGGATTGTGGCGGCGCCAACGTCGTCACAGCAATATATATGTCTGGCGTTATATTACTCAATTACTCATATATATTTTCGACATATACCTAAGCTAAGTCGCGGTCTCCAGCTAGTCTGAAACAATTGATTATTATAATAATTATTAGATACTTATTTTATCGCCTAACGATAACCTTAATGCACGGATCAGCAAAAAAGCCTCCCTCGGTTATTGTCACGGTCACTAAAGCAAGACCTTGATAAATATACTGAAATTATTTTTAATTGGACATAAATATAAATTACCTACTTTTTATACCCAAGCTTTATCATAGGTATTTTTAAAATATAACTTATTAAATTCTCTCTGATTATTTGTTTATAATTTCACTTCTTATCTTACTAATTATGGCCCATTCATTTTATTTAAAAACGAATTTATAACCTACTAACGAACCGCCCCTGCTTCGCACGGACACAGTTGATTTTATATTGCAAATTCATCAAAAGTTCTTCGTTTATCGCGCTTTACATTTGTGAAAACAGTATCAAAATCGTGCACACGTGGAAAGCGACTTTATTTTATAAATGTATTTGGTGCTCGCGATTTCGTTATCGTTGAAAAATAATAAATATAAAAGCAATATAACCATTGTAGCTATAACACATTGGCCAGACGTTATTTTTTTATTTTATTTCATATGTATCCACAGACAGATACACATGTCAAACTTATAACACACCGTTTTTGGATGAGGCGTCGGGGGTTAATAAAACAGACGGTTCAAAGGAAACCATCAGTGGCTACCCAGTGTGTAATAAAAATATAAATAATTCAATAATGTGCTATAATACCTGTCATATTTTCAATGTAATAATGTCACTAACATTTTATTAATTGAGAGCTTGGAATTTTTTAAATGTTAAATATCTAGTTTTTATTGGCGACTGCAGTTTTTATTGTATATAATTATAAAGTTTTATTAACAAGGACTTCCGTCTATAAGTATACTATAGATCTATCTATGTCTGTTGCCTACGACTTTGTTCGCGTGAGGTAGGTACCTGTACCCTATGTCCTTTTCTAAAATACTGACAACCCATATGCAAAATTGCGAACACCAGCTAGTAAATTATATTACACGAGCCACCCGCTCCCGGCTTCGCTCGGGATGCAGTTTTTTTAACAAGTTAAACAAGTCATTGTTGTAACAAGTCATTGGATTTCCAGTTTTGATTGTCAGGAGCATTTTACAATCAATAATGAAAACTATAATGAATAAATAATAAATAATAATAAATAAATAAATAAATAAATGTCTTCACACATTCCACACAGCACCATCTAGTTCCACAGTAAGCAAATAATGCTTGTATTATGGATACCAGACAGTTGATATACTACATAGATTACTTTTTTTTTTGTAAATACATACATATTATAAATATAAAACATCCATGACTCAGGTACAAAGGTAAAATGTTAACACATAAACATTTGTCCCTAGCGGGATTCGAACCCGCGACTGTTTGGTTAACAGCTAGGGTCACTAGCCACTAGACCAAACGTGTCGTCAAAATAAAATAATACCTAATATTAGTTAGACTAATTATGTTGTCAACTGTACCTACGCCAGTCCACCCTATATCCTTCTCGGATGACATGTAATCACTGCAAATGGCTACTGTGATCTATTATTTATGTAACGAATAAATATATTAGAATAATTGAGCACCCACATACGCACAAATGAAGGTCCACATCATCGCCTCGAACCTTTGTTGTGTCAATCAATGTTGTAGGCAAGTTGTAGGAAAAATCATATTAAAAACCATATTTTATTGTTCTGTGGAGTATTATGTCTTGAAATTTTAATTTTAAACGCTTCATTTTAAGTTTTCAGTGCGACAGATTAAATTGATGTCCAAACTAAAAGTATATTAAATTACTTTTTTTATGATAAAATTAACATGATTTTAGTTTAGCTGATAGTATGATATTTCGGACAGATGTCGTTGTCGACATCGACATAATAATAATGATGGCTGAATTTGCAATCACGAATTGAATTATTTTTTTCAATTTGTATGAAATCTATTCATACAAATTGAAAAAAAAATAATTTATATGATTCGACATAATTGTACTCCATTATACCTAACTGTTGGTTTCTGATTTTTTCCTGTATTTTATGGTATTTAGCTGATATACCTAGTGATAAATAGCTAACATTTCTTTTACAGCGAATGCGTGGCGGATCCGTTGACGAACAATGCGACATGGAGCTGCGACAACGATCCCTGTATCATCAATGATGACGTCATTCGCGGAGTAAACCAAGGCGGCAACTCTTGGAGGGCTTACAACTACACCGAATTCTACGGAAGGAAACTCAGAGATGGACTCACTTACAAACTTGGTATGTTAATTATTATCCTTAGTATTAGCACATAATATTCTTCGTATTAGGTATGTGTAGGTACAAGGAGGTACAAGTATCTATTATTTTTATTTAAAAAAAACAGTTATCAAGGACATGAAGTAAGCTTGATATAAAACCGATACTATAAAGACAATATTTTTAAAAAAAAAAAAAACAGCAACGTTGTTCCTTCGGCGTGTTCAAATTGTGAAAATTTAAATGTATAATATAATCGTTCGTATGGAGTAAACTCCTTTTTTGTAAATACTAGCGGTCCCTGCAAACGTCCAGCCCGAACCCGATTGCAGCGCCATGTATTATACTTATCCAATTGTAAATCTAAACCAATCAAGGGTCTACTCAAACACACAAAAAACCATCAAAATCGGTCCAGCCGTTCAGGAGGAGTTCAGTCAACATACACACGGACAGAAGAAATTTATTTGTAAAGATTATCTATACTACTAATATTATAAAGAGGAAAGTTTTGTTCGTTTGTTTGCGTTGAATCCGAAACTACTGGACCGATTTGAAAAACTCTTTCACTGTTGGGAAGCTATATTATCAGCGAGTAACATAGGATATATTTTATAAAAGTTACGCGGACGAAGCCGCGTGCAACAGCTAGTCGCAAATAAAATAATAGTAAGTAAATTTAAATGCTTACGTCTCTTAAAAGATTAAAAACTAGACTTTCGATCTTAATTTGAAATTCAAATTTGCAAATCTCAAATTTAAAATTCAGTGACAGTTCTGTTTTTAAAAATAAAACCAAACTCGTTGGTCCTGCGCAGCTAAATAAACACAAACAAGACAATCGTGACTAAAGAATTGGGGTCGAACTATTGTGCTTGAAACAGTTTCAATTTCGTTATTTAAACTGTTTCGTTCTATGTTTTGTTCTGTTCGCAAAATAAATCTGTCGGGTTGCCTTTTACGGTTACATTAGATGAATTTGCATATAATCGAACCGGTAACCTTTTAAATTACGTACTGGCCGATATGAATCATTCGCGAATGCCAGCTGACAGTTGACAAAATTTACAAATATTTTTGAAATAAGAATTTGACCGCACCTTCGTTCTCGAATGGGACATTTTGACTTTCGGTTTCTTATTCATGAATTTTAAATTGAAACCATCGATGCTTGAAACCAATAGTTCAAATCGCAAAAAGGAATGGAAATATGACTAAATATTTCCATATTATCAATGTAAATATGTTTACAAACCTGTGGATTCCCAAACCGCTCAACCGATTTTAACTCGGTTTTCACTTATGCAAAGATTGTTAAATAAGTAGGGTTTGTGCAGAGATCTTATGGTTTGCGCATATAAAAAATGCGTCCCGGGCGAAGCCAGGAGCAGGTCATTAGTAAATAAAAACAATTATGTCGCTGTCCACACTATATTTTTATTTAAAAGTCTAAAGAAGTCAAATTAGGCTTGTTAATCAATTTATAAATTGTTATTATAAATGTGAAAGTAACTCTGTCTGTCTGTTACCTTTCACGCGTTAACTATTTAACCAATCATAATGAAATTTTGCATACACGTTGTCATCCAGACCTTTCATCTAGAAAAAAGTACTGTTCAAGTCTAAAATAAAATACAAAACTAACGCCTGGCCAAAGTATTATAGCAACAAGAGGTCAAGCGTTATATTGCTTAATATTATTTTATCGAAGTCGCGGGCATCAGCTAGTTATTAAATAAATGTAAAGGTATTATTATTTAATAACAATAGTATCGCATAAGTGATAGTATTTCTAATCGGTTCAAAAGAAGAGAGCGTAAATTGAATGTAGAAATGATATCCTTTTGTTTTGTTACTTTCACCCGTTCACAAATGTTACTCCACTTTCGCTGCACAATCAACTAGACTGTAAACAGCTTCAGGCGTACAAACAATACATTGGATTAAACATTGTGTATTATCAAGTATCCAATTTATACTTTATTAATGTGACATTGAGTTGAAATTGCTTTGCTGTTTAATTTGACTTGTTAAAATTTGTATAAATAAATCGGTGCTAAATTTCAGGCACACTCCCGCTCAGTCCAGAAACGGCACGAATGGGCCCAATACGATACGACAAGGATATATCGTATCCGAGACATTTCGACGCGAGAGAGACTTGGCCGGACTATATATCGCAGGTTGCTGACCAGGGATGGTGCGGTTCTGATTGGGCTGTCGCCATTGCTAGCGTTGTTTCTGACAGGTAATATTTTTTCAACGCCCGACGCAAAAACAGGGTGTTAAAGTTTGGGATGGGCCGATTTTGATCAGTTTTTTGGGTGTGATCGGAATTGTTCTTAGTTATAATAGATGAACATTTGTCTTTAGGCGTTTGAAGACCATCAGACCAATTCGTAGTTGACGAAAGGATTTAACTAACTTCTAGGTACCTACATATTCGAATGCGAAATTTGTTATTGGTAGTGTCATTTCAGTTGTATTTCCATGACATAACATTGACATGATGCTGAAGCATCAAGTAGTCTGCGTATACCCAACTCCTCAGCAACTTACAGCATATATAGAGCGTGTTTGTGCTCAATAAAAAGTCGGTATAGCTTAAGTAATCAATTAGATATAGCTTGTCACAAATCATTTAAGATTTGTTTTTCTTTAAAATTCAATTACCTACGTAAATTCTCAACTAAATCACAGACTATTTAAAACTACGTACGTACACTGGTGTATGACTCGGCCGGTACCATTATTTTTTTCCAAGAAATACCATTATTAAACAGAAGCTGCTTTGTTAGTTAAATTACAAGGTACCTTTAAAGTCGCTACTTGACACCGGAGTGACGTCGAGAGTACTTCACTTATGTTATTTTAGTTAGAGACCCACTCACTCTTTGTTTACTCGGGTTACGAGCCTCGGATTTGCGCGTTTGTATTAATGACCTCATACAACATACTTATTAATAGGCACTGTATCAAAAATTCTACTAATATTAGGTAGAAATGCGAATAAGTATTTGTGATGAATTGATGATGGATGTTTTTTACTCTTTCACGAAAAAATGGCTGAAAGGATCTGGATGTTTGGCACACAGATAGTTCATTACCTGGATACGAACAACCTATAACAAACTTTCTGAGGTTATAGATAGATTTCTAATAATAGCTTGTTGTCTTACGTTCTTAGGAACAGCTCGACTGCGTTAGCTATCCCGGTCCACTCCTTGATATTCTTCAGCCAATTGTTCTCCCAACTTTTCTCTCTTCGGCGTCTTTACCTATCATCTACCTACTTTTTTACTGTGTACGTTTTTTCTAATAAATAGGTTTACTTAAGTAGAAAATAAGTAAGAACTAGTAGAAAGTTTTGTAATCTAATGTAAGTTTTTCTTAATTATGCAGGTTTGCAATCCAGTCGAAAGGCGCTGAAAAGAAGGTGCTGAGTCCGCAAACTATTCTGTCTTGCAATCTTCGACAACAGCAGGGCTGTAACGGCGGACATGTGGATGTGGCATGGGGCTTTGTTAGAAACCATGGGTGGGTAATTTTTCGTTTAATGTAATCTATAGGTACTTAGTTAATATTATAAAGAGGAAAGATTTGTTTGTTTGCATTGAATAGGCTCCGATACTACTTGACCGATTTGAAAAATTCTTTTACTGTTAGGAAGCTATATTATCAGCGAGTAACATAGGCTATATTATATTTAAAAAAAAAAAAATTAGGGATCCTTACTAAAACTCCAATAATGTATGTAATCCAAGGTGTAAAAAAATGACCTAAAATATTCCTTACATAGCGAAAACTATTGATGATAGAACAAAATAATGTACTACGACTTTGCAGAACACATAATTATCTACAAAAAGTGTCGCGACAGCATATGTCTAAAGATTATAGTTATGCCGCAATAAGTGTTCTTTTATTTTAAAAATTTAATTGAAATGCCCCCGCTAAAAAAGGCTCCTCATTTGTATCTTGGTATTAATCTTTATCAAAATAAATTACTTCATATTCAAGACTGCTTCAATACCTTTATATAACTTTCTAAATTATTCAATTCGGACATTCTATTCGAAAGATATCACGAGTTTAGAAAAAAGTCGCGTGGTCGCCGCTCACCCCAGACCATAATATGCGATGTAGGCGTCACTGGGGTATGGGAGGGGAGTCAATGTCAAGAAATAAAGAGCAGCGTAGGCTCCCTACGCAGCGGTCGTGTGAGGAATTAAATAATTTGTTAAACTACCTATAATAATGAATGAAATTTAAGTGTCTGTAAGGTCAAAATAACTAGTATATCAGTGTATACGGTACTTATAACAAAAAAAAAAAACAATGTTAAAGCCAAATTTCATCAGCGAACATCAGATAACATAGTTATTTATTAACATTACGCATAATGTGACAGGCTGGTCCACGAAGAATGCTTCCCATACATGGCCAAGGTGACGAGATGTCCGTACAAGCCCAAGGGCAGCCTCATAGACGACCGGTGTCTGCCTCCAGTCAAGCAGCGCACTTCAAGGTACAAGGTCGGACCTCCTGGCAGACTAAAGAAGGAACAAGATGTCATGTACGATATCATGAAATCTGGACCTCTGCATGGTAAGCATTGAAAAATATGTCTTATCCACTTTGTAAAGCTAATTCTGAAAGTATTTCCGTTAATATATACTTACCTAAATATATTAAAACGCGGTTAAAGTTTTGACGAGCTCCTTGGGTGAGTGCTTAAGGTGCTTACTTTAATGTTCAGAAGTCCCGAGTTCAATTCTCGGCACGACCAGCATTGAAAATTAAATTTTTATAGTTGGCCCTGGCCAGGATATGGCAAGTAGTTGCAGTGCATACAGCGTTTCGCCAGTCATTTGTGTAGCCACTTGATGGTAGGTGTCATTTGACCACTTGACTTGACGGTCCACTTGATGGTAGGGGTTACCGTCACCTAAGGACACAAGCAACACCAGCGAGTTAGTTGCGTTGCTGACCCTGCAAAAATTTGCTCTAGATGGAAACACCTCAGAAGGGAGATTGTTTCAAAGTTCGTGCGTCCGTGGGATAAAGTTTTGTTCTCATCCGTGGGATAAAGTTTTGTTCTCATCCGTGGGATAAAATTTTGTTATCATTCGTGGGATAGTTTCGTACTCATCCGTGGGATATAGTTTCGTACTCATCCGTAGGATAAAGTTTTGTTCTCATCCGTGGGTTAAAGTTTTGTTTTCATCCGTACTGTGCGCAGCGGCACCTTATCCAAGTAATACGGATGAACTCTGCATCTATGGTGCGTAGTGCGATAGTAAAAACTTGTCGGTGGTCCGCTCAGTTTGGAGATAGATGGGGCTAACATGCGCTAACAAAAAATATATATTAAACCTTATCTGAAGCGAATTAAGTGCTTAGTAAAATAAATACGGAACGCTCCTGTAAATCACTTCAGACCAATGAATGTTAAATAAACAGCATTTGTGTATTTTTCTTATCAAATTAGTCCACGACGATATTAGCTTGCTTTGCACTCATTTTTACATTTTCTATTTGATTTCAAACCAAGGTCTTTTCAATTTGCTTAACGGATTCAAAGTATAGGTACTTTTTAATGACGAAATTTAAAACTAAATCTTGCACCTATGTCAATGGGAATTTGTTTTTTTTTCTGTTTTTCACGAGACTCATTCAAGAGAAAGTTTAAGAAAATGATAAACCTAATAGCTATAGTGGTTAAGGTGTTTGCCTTAACGCAGGCGCAGACATGGTAGTCATTTGGGCAGCCAGTCTGGCGGCTATAACCACATAAGTAACACAGTGAAATGACAATATGTTTGCTATTGTCTTTCGGTGAGTGAGTAGGCAAAGCCTGTTGCCCTATCTCTTATCCTTAATCCTATTATGGTCAGCGCACTTACCTAATGCACCTTGTAGCGGTACTTGTTATTTGGGCGACGATAGTCACCTTACCATCCTGGTCCGTAACATTTAAACATTTAAAAAAAAGGTTATATAAAGAAAATAGAATATAAAAAAATATATATATAAAAATATATATAAAAAAATTATAGGAAATTTCAAATTTATATATGTTTTCTTTTTTAAATGATTAAAACGAATTTGTATTTATTTGATTAAAATGTTGTTATATAACATTTTTAAATATTGTTTTGGAAACGAAATAGAAAAGATGTTTTTATAGAAGTTATGTTCATTTTATCGATGTTTAATTATGTATAGTTTTGTGAAACAGAAATATAAAAGTATGTGCACAGTGTACATACGAGTACACAAAGAATTTAATTTGATATCGACTTTAACATTTAAAAAAGCTTCTTTTATAGAGGCTCCCTTCCTAACATTTCTAATATTGCATCGCTTTCATTTTCAGCCATCATGACTGTGTACCAGGACTTCTTCCACTACAGAGACGGCATCTATAGACACACACAGTATGGCGATAACTATTTGAAAGGGCTACACAGTGTCAAGATCGTGGGCTGGGGCGAAGAGAGAGGCGAAAAATACTGGGTTAGTTCCTTTTTTTTTATAAAAGATTTAAGATTTTTTAAATTTTTTTATCTAAGAGAAAAATCCATCCTGCATAGATATCTTCAAATATCTTCACACATTCCACACAGCACCATCTAGTTCCACAGTAAGCAACTAATGCTTGTATTATGGTTACCAGACAGTTGATATACTACATAGATTTTTTTTTTTTAAATACATACTTATTATAAATACAAAACATCCATGACTCAGGTACAAAGGTAAAATGTTAACACATAAACATTTACCCCTAGCGGGATTCGAACCCGCGACCGTTTGGTTAACAGCTAGGGTTACTAGCCACTAGACCAAACGTGTCGTCAAAAAAAAAAAATTCAAAAAAAAAAAGATAGTTCCATTTATTAACCCATTGGACAAGTAGGTAACTTGTAAGGAGGCCTTGACTAAAAATAGTCATGTTAGGCAATTGCCTTTAGTAGCAAGCTATATATAAAATTATAAACAAACCCTCGACTTTCTATTGAGCCCAAACACGATATATGTGCTGTAAATTGTTGAGGAGTTGTGTGACCCGCAAACTACTTGGTGTTACCATGTCATGGAAATGTCACCGAACAGTATACCAAATTTCATATCAATCAAACATGTAGAAGTTAGTACCCGCAACTTCTTACACGCTGTAGTTCGTTTTTTGAAAATCTCACAGGAACGTAATATTTTTTCAGAATAAAAATTATCCTACAGTTTAATCCAAGTAATCATCAATACATAAGTGAAAACCGCATTAAAATCGGTTAAACTGTTTCAGAGATTAGTGTACACAAACGCACAAATAGACAAAAATTCTAAAAAATATTTTTTTGACTTCGATAACTTAGGAACAACGTGTATACAAATACAAATGATGTTTTTGAGAAAAAATATTTAATGTAGACATTTAATTTAACAATCTTATTATATTACACTAGCTGTTGCACGCGACTTCGCCCGCGTAACTTTATAAAATATAGCCTATGTTTCTCGCTGATAACGTAGTTAAAATCGGTCCAGTAGTTTTTGAGTTTATTCATAACAAACATACAAATCTTCTCTCTTTACAATATTAGTATAGATTTTAATTTATTTTATTTATTGGGAAGCCAACACAGTATACAACAATCCATGCATTTATTCAAATTTAAACAATCTTTTATAATATTGTACCTATATTCCACTTATAGGCTAACTCAGCATGCATTAAAACATAACATAAAAGTCGCCATTTTTTTTTTACAAAATAAAGCTAAGAAAGAGAAAAGGAAAAACCAAACAAAACGAAAGAATAATAGTCTAGGCACACACTTTTTGTATACACCCTTTCGCACACCATAGACATCATCTTTACTATAGTATAGATACACATAGATATGTATGTGTATATGTATATTTTTGCCTTCTTAGCTGATAAATTAAAAGTCAACTCTTCTTCACTTATATGGTTTATTCTACAATCATTCACTTATACTAAAATTACATAAACTTATACCGTCTCACTCGCTGTTCATATATCAAATACTCGAGCGTTTTGCTTTCTACTTGGGCTTTACGTGTAGAGACTCATGTCTCCACACATTAACATTAGGTCAACAATATTTTGCCACGACGAAGTTATGTACTTACTTAATATATATTTTTTAGACCGTGGCAAACAGTTGGGGTCCAGAGTGGGGCGAGAACGGCTACTTCAGGATTGGACGCGGCTCGAACGAGTCCGGCATCGAGTCGTTCTTCGTGACGGCGCTGAGCGACGTCGAAGCGGCCAATCAGAAATAACGGAGGGGCCACCTCATCACACCTCTGTGTGTCGTGAGGAAAGTCGTCAGAACCAAACACGGCCTAGTGCTCTTCAATACCACTAGATATTTTTATTAGGAAAACTGGCGCACGCGCAACTTGCGAACTGTGTTATGTGCTTAGGCTATGTCATTAATAATAATAATAAACTTTATCCATCATTTTACATCTAATGCGACAAGCAACGTAAGACAGAAATATTTATGTCCACATATTCAATCGAGAAGCGGTGTGTAAATTTAAAAAAAAAACAATATATCATCTGATTCATGTGTCGACTTTAATAGTAGACTTAAATTAGAGGCTAATAAATTACAATTCATATTATTTTTTTTATTATTTTTTTGTAGAAGCCACAAAGTTATATCTGTAGAAGACGTTGTTTTGCAAAAAAAAATTGGGGTGGGGGGTATAAAAAATATAACAATTCACGACCTATTCTCAGACCTATCGAATATACACAAAAAATTTCATAAAAATCGATCAAGCCGTTTCATAGGAGTTTGGTTACAAACACTGTAACACGAGAATTTTATTTATATAGATATCAAAATACATCAAAATTGTGTTCTAAGTTTAAAAAGAAAAATGTTTAAAAGTGCGCTAGTATATCCTCGAATATTTTCTAAAGATTTTGGTTCACGATTTCTCTTCTTTTCTCTAGTTTAGTTACGATCTCTGAAAATGTTAGATTATATTTTTCTACTTAATATTGTGAAAATTATTATTGAAAGACCAGACATCTCCATACAGAGTATTAATTATAACTACAGTCGACAAAAAAAAGTACATTATCTTTTCGTAGTATTTCTGCTTTTTTCCTGTACTTACTTACTAATTAAATGTTTTTATAGTACGACAAAAGAAACGCATTATAATTTTCATAACGCAATATTTATTTCAATAAATTTTCCATTTTTAAATTTAGCTCATACTGCCATTTAAAACTTAGTCTAGTATTAATAAAATCTACAAAAAATGAACTCTAAAACACACTAGTCTTAGAATCATTTAATATTACATTTAATTTTAAGTAACATTTAAGGCACTTTTGTAATAACTGTAGTGATAAAATTACACTATACATTTCTTTTCTGTTAGCTGAAAATATATGAAACCAAGTCCAAGTTATTAAAAAAAAAAAAAAAAAATTTTCACCATTCAAATTAAAAAAAAGGATTTTTTAAATATTTAAAAGAAATGCAACAATAGTATGAAACTGTCCCTCCCTTTACGAGGCCTTGCACTTAATTAAAAATTTAATATTCATTTACGTATTTAAGGTGAACATACCATTTTAAAAATGGAATGTACAATCACAAAAATGTTATTCTAGATGTTAAGAAAATAAAATAAACATAATATAACAATTTTTGTGTTATTTTTTTATAACATTACTACTATGTAGGCATAAATAAACAATATCATCGACCAAAACAAAGGCTAATATATACTTAGGGTCAAATTAAATAAGTCAACTATCGATCCGCTCCCGGCTTCGCCCGTGGTGCAATTTTTATAATATAAAATGTTTGTCTTTTGCGGGGATCGAACTCACGACCTTTAATTTTTTAGGCGACCTTAAATACTGTAGATAGAAAATTTTACTGAAAGATTACTTCATTTTTATTTTAAAAAAACAATACGAACTGCATTCAAATAATTTTAAATAACAGGTGATTATTGAACCGGGAATCGAACTTTTTTTAAATTTATTTAAAATTTATTCACGATTTTTAAAAATGTTATTTAAAAATTATTATTTAAGATTCTATGTTATTTAGAAGAAATAAACGCTTACGATAGAGCCTTTCGATACAATTTTTTTTTCACGTTTAGCTGGTTCGAATCCCGGTTCAGATAGTAGAATAATTAAAAAAAAAATCAATGCAGATCGTATTGTTTTAAAAATAAAAATGTAGTCTTCTTTCATTAAAATTTTTTATCTACAGTATTATACAGTATCTATCTACAGTATTTAAAATCTTTATTTTAATCTCTTTAGTTTAAATGTATTGCGTCTAAAAACATGAGAGCTTTTTCGTATCTTTTGTAAAAAAAAAATCTTTACCCTTTATTTAGACTTGATAAAGGAATAAATTTGAAAACTGTCGAAATATTTCCTTAAACAATTCAAATGCTTACATTTTAATTATAATTCAAGGCAACAATATATAATATTATTTATATTTAAGTGGTGTATGTTTAAAAACAAAAACATATTATTATTTCTATCTATGACTAGTACTCGCTCTGCTTTTGGCCACTTTCTCAACATTCTTCGCTCTACTCTGCAGCGTTTGAACTTTTTTGTGTAAACTCACCATCGTTGTTGACAATGATGTTAACTTCTCTCTATTTGTTGCTATGTCTGCTAGCTGTATAAAGTATTAAATTGTCAATTTATTACTTCATGTCAAGGTTTGGAACTCCCTCCCTGCGTCTGTATTTCCGACCTCATATAACCCAAATCTTTTCAAAGTTCGAGTGAATAGGCATCTTCTGGGTGAACTCGCTCCATCTTAGGTCTCATCCTTGCTACACAGTTGGTTGTTGATCAAGAGCAAACTCATCTTTTTTAAAAAAATAAATAAAAAAAATATATATGCAAAATTGGCATCTAGAGACTTTTTTGAATCTGTTTGCATTGAAGTAAAATAAGTATATATTTAAATAAATAAACATTCAAAAATCGGGCGGCCTGTCTGGCGGCAGTATCCACGTTCTTACAGAAGACCACTGTTAAATAAGAGCATAATTATGTGCTGGTGTGTTTGAAGAGTGAGAAAGGGTTGTCAGAGGTCAATCCTTAAAGCTTTAATCCATAATATAAAATTATAAATGTGTAAGTAACTCTGTCTGTCTGTCTGTCTGTTACCTATTCACGCATAAACTACTCAACTGATCATCCTGAAATTTTGCATACACTTCGTCAGGGATATCAGCGTAAAGGACATAGGATACTTTTCATCCAGAAAAAAAAAAGACTGTTCCCAGAAGGATCATCTAAAATAAAATAAAATAAACTAACGCATGACCAAAGTGTTATAGCAACAAGAGGTCAAGCATTATTTTGCTTATATATATTTTTATTTTTCAACGCGGACGAAGTCGCGGGCACTATGCATAATACGGAAATCAAGTCATTGATCATAATAATATGATTCATATGATATAATAATAATGCAATACTCACTAAGGCATCTAATGTTGCATCATTCTGTAGGTCTTCCAGTCTCCGTTGCTCTGTTATTAACATATTATGTACAGTTTCCTGCCTTTCACTGAAACCATAAACCTTACTTTTATTAAATTTTCACAGCCTTAATAAGTCATTATTTTTCATATTATGTAATGGACAGATCATTAGACCGGCATAACACCAGGGTTTCTTAGGCCATTGTTAGGCTCACGCTGTTGCCTAGCATTTGCCAATACCATTTTAAATTCGTTTACAAGATATGTAGTTTTATCTTTTTGTCTACATACTCGTATAACCCATTGACACTTCAACTAAGTATAGTGAAAATTTATTACTGAAAAGTTTTTCCATTGACTGAAAGGTATTTCCATTATGCTTTATATCAAATGTATCAACTTCTTCAAACAGTTCAAGATAGTTTCAAGCACACTAGTTTTCTTACAGGAATTTCTAGTAACTAATTTGACTATGCTAAAAAATAAAGAGTCAAGTAAGCGCTCCAGAATATATTTTTTTGTTAGGTTGACGGTCCACTTAGCGGTAAGTGGTTAATGTCACCTATAATATATGTATATTATATGTTTATGCATATGTGTCTGTGCCTGTAATATTTGTGTACACCAACACTAACACAAACTAATAAGCAACATCACAGGTGCTGCAAGTGTGCTACCGACCATAGTAAGATTAAGGATTACGCGTTGGGAAGGCTAGGGAAATAGAATCTCCACAAATGCTATAACTATAGTCTCCAACAAAACAATGGTATTCAGGTTGGAAATCACCAAACCTTTCATTTGTTTATAGAAGCCGGCTAATGTATTTTCTTTGCAAATGTTAGTAACTATAGGTAACATACAAGATTGTGGTATCAAGCTTTGGTTTTAAAACTCTTGGTTTTAAAAACAAAAATTAAAGAATCAAGAATAAATTATGACTCACATTAACTCCTTCAAATGTGTATTAATTGTTGTTAAAGGTGGTTCATATAATTCCAAAAGGCCTTTCGCCAAATTCCGCACAGTCTGATCATCAATGGGTTTTTCGGAGCTCTCAGGAACACTGAAAACATGCATAGCAAAATAATGAATGTAATAGGTATGTGGCGACCTCCTTTTAACAAGCTATTTGGGTTTATTTGTACTTGTAATTCTTTTTAAAGAAGAAACGCGAAAACGGAGTTATTGTGCATCCGACATCTGCTGCACACTAACTCCACACTATATTTTAGTAATTTCTATGTATATAAAATCGTGTATAGTAATGTGGAGTTATTCATTTATTCACTCACAGGTATATATAATTTTTTGAAAGCAACACAGGTTTTTACAGAGCCTAACTTCCTAAGTTACAAATTCAAATTTATATTTTATTTGGTAAACAAGCTATACCTAATTAAAAATTACAAACTAACCCAAAATTCTATTGACCCCAAACAGGCTATATCTGTTGTAAGTTGCCTAGGAGTTGGGTATCTCGCAGACTACTTGATGCTGCAGCATAAGTTTAAGGCATACATCATGGAAATATCACCGAACCGAAGTAACAGTAACAGTGAGAAATTAGAAAATTAAGAATACCTACGTTAAATGTATCCAGTTATTGCTTTCTTTATTTTATACATGAAAAAAATATGTTTGTGATGATTAAGTACAATACTAATTTACCTTTCCATCATTCGTGTAATTCCAATAAAATATTCCTCACAATTATTGTGTGACTTTATTATAGATATTAATATAATTAGTGGTATTTAAATTTTGAAGTAATACAAGTCATTCTCGTAATTGCAATTAATTGCAATAGGTAATAGGAATAGTAATAGGACATAGGACAACAATATTAATAGGATAGGCAAATGATAGGAGATAAATAAAATAAATTAATAAAATAAATAACAATATGTCAATGTCAACTCAAATGTCAATTGTTATGTCAAACGCAAAAAAAAATAGATTTTGAAGTTACATTTGGGGTAAGAGTAGTTCATCTTAACTTTGGCTCTAATTAAAAATGATAATGATTGACTAAATAGTTATAGTTATGAAGTTCATATGTTGTTTTACAAACTAAAAATTAGATTATTATTATAATATTTGCTTTATGCGTCCTGCTTATTATGAAATATGCCTTAAAAATAAAAGAAATACGTTAAAGATTTTTTTAAATAACAAAATTTATTAACACAATCTATATTATAATAATTGATTATATTTGTGTAAACAATAGTACATACCAAAGACAAAGGTATTCTTGAAATTTATTTAGTCATTGGAAGTTAACAACCCATAAAAGTTATTGTCAAAGGTTCCTATTTTTGACAACAGTTTACAACCAAGAATCATTTTACGCAAACTTACAAAATTTTAAACTTTTATATAAACTTTGTTAATTATATAGCGGTGCTGTAAATATTACCGTTTAGCTTAAAAAAAAATTGTTACTTAAACGTCGCGGTGAAATTTCGAAAGTATTCTATTATATTAAAATTATTTAAAAATCCTTTTATATTATTCTATGTTCAAAATAACATTGGTGTGCGTATATAGAAGTACAGTTTACATTTACATGGCCGCCTGGACTTGGATTCTTTGGTCTGGGACTCCTTGTTTATTTGACGTTAAATCCTTCATTCTTTCATTTTCTACGGATTAGGAAAGCATTATATTTTGCAAATCTTCGAAGTTCTGGCGCAATTATTGCCTATAAATTTATTTATTTTTAAGTAAGGAAAAATTACAAACTGGAAGTGTTACAAGTGACCCGTGAGGACGCCGATATGACGTCCGTAGCCAGACAGGAGCAGGAAAATTCGGGCGAATATTCGGACGCCTCGCAGGACATTGAAAATAGTCAGTCTGGAAACGTGAGTTGACCGCCTAAACTGCCAATAACAATAGTCACAATTGAACTTTCATCATGAAGCTAAAATAAAAGTATTACAATCGCCACTTTCTCCCGCCTCGCTTGTCGGAATTTCCATTTCTTTTTGCAAATTGAGGTCACGGTTTAGACACCGTTCACCGAAAAGTGATCTGAACTGTTGTAGATGTGATTTAAAAAGAAATTTTAGTGCAAACTATCGCAACCTGGCCTCTATTTTATTAAAAATTTGTGTAGTGTTTACTTAACATGCAGTTGTTGAAAGTAGCCGAATGTTTACAGGATGGTGGCCACCAGGAATCAGATTACGATTCTGAAGGCACCGAGTCTGAACATTCTGACCAGGGTCAGGATGCCAAAGATCAGGTACTTTTGTATATATTTATTTTAGTTTTATATACTTGCAATTTATCAATTCATGGGTTTTTTAAATGTCACATGTTTAGGGAATATTTTTATAACAGGCAGTTGATAAAATTACAATTTCATTCAATACAACTTTTTCTTCTAAAAAACAAAATTTATATTAAAGTCGACAGAAAGGCTGAAGGACTACTTGGTGGTAGGTGGATACTATTGAATAATTGACTAAATAATTCAATTTAAATGATAAAGTAAAAATCATGTGCCTTTGCCTTTTTCAAAGAAAAAGAAAAATAACTATATGACCAAGGCCAACCATAGATATTCAAATAGTCAAGAAATGCTAAACTTTTGCAACAGTTAATATGTAAATAATTTAATCAGTTAAAATTTGCATTACCAGTTCAAGCTTGATATTCAGACTCGCTAAGGGTTAAGTCACAATGCAACAAAAAATATAGCAAACTATGAAACTTAAGCCTACTATAGTCGGCAGCAGACTTACAGCATATGTGGCATTGCTTATTTTATAGGCCACAGTAGCCACCTACAATCGAACATGATGGTTCACATGCCATATTTTGATGTGTCAAAACTAGTTTAGGTTATGTTTTGTGTATATTTTTCATATAGTTTCGTGTATATTTTTTTATTCTGTAAGTTTATAAATGAGCCTCTATTATCTGCTTTTAATTTTGAGGGTAAACTAGTCCTTGGACCATCTCCAAGTAATGTGATTTTTCACCATCATTTCTTTTTCCGTCGTCGTTTATGAGCTGCATGGGCTAGTACTAAATAAGTTGCTGCTAAAGTGACTTGATCAGCCATTTTCCTATGGTGTTCCAAAACCAAAAATTCTCCAATTTTACAACACGATGTTTCCTCAGCATAAAATAAGCTGCCGCATGCTACTTAAGCAGCAAGTGTTTTCTATTTGTAGCATACCACATGGTGGCGCACGCCACAATATGTAGCATTCCACAATGTCGCACCATGTTGCTCCGGCATTTAGAACATAATTATATGATTTGGTCTGTGCCTGTGAGGATAGTGGTGGTATAGGGCACTTTAAAATCAAACTAAAACTAATGCATAGCTTAAACATGGTATGGCTTAACGTTGGACAGTAGTCTTTAAGTCTTTTGTCAAGTATGTCTTTGTTATCAAAGGAAGTGGTGTCATTTTATAATTACATTCACCCTAATGTGTTTAAAATTACTCACTTGAATTTATAATACGTAATATAAAACTAGATCTAATGTAAAGATAGGATGTAGGGCCCAATATTTATCTGCATATACCTGTAACTGCAGATAAATAATACATTTCTTTTGGACATTAGACATTAGAAAGGGCTAAGCTCAATGTCGCTCAACGAGGTATGGAAAGGGCTATGCTCGGGGTTACACTGTGAGATCGAATCAGAAATGAGGAGATCCGTAGACGTACGAAAGTTGCCGACATAAGCCGGCGGATCAGTAAATTGAAGTGGCAGTGAGCAGGGCATATAGTACGAAGAGCCGACAGCCGCTGGGGCCGGAAGGTTCTCGAGTAGAAGCTACGGACCAGCAAGTGCAGAGCAGGATGTCCATTGGAAAGTTATGGGGGAGGCCTATGTCCAGCAGTGGACGTCCTGCGGCTGAGATGATGATTGCTGTATGTAAAATGTATAAATAATGATAGTCTCTTCTCCTCTCTCCCTCGGTAATGCTCAGTTTTCCTTGGACTTCTGAAATCCACCACTGGCCTACATTATATATATATCTATATATCCATAACAGTATATCCATGAACAGTTGGAAATGAGTACTGACAAAGGAGAAATTGGTATAATTTGTAACTAAAAGGCTGAAAAGAAAGGACATCTTAGATGTTTAAATCATAGATAATATCCATACTGCATGGATGTCCATACTGCAATACTGATTGCAGGTTTAAAAAAAAATAAATGCATGTATAATTTGAAATATACACAAGAAACTGAGACTCTAAACCCGTGTCAGCTAACAGCTAAATTGCCTTGCTTTAACAGGTCGTTTTGAATTCGTTTTCAGGAGCAGCAGAGACGAGTGGACGATGATGAGGACAGAAGCAACCCTCAATACATACCCAAGAGGGGCACGTTCTATGAGCACGACGACCGCACAGCTGCCAGGTATTATTTTTTTCTTTTTGTCTTTTGCAGCTTACTCAATTGGGGAACATATGGCTTTTCTTATTTTTGACTGGGCCCTTAGAAAATGCCTTAAATAAATAAATAATAGCCAAGACTAAACACACCAATTGTATGGCCCCCAAAGTAAGCATTATTAGGCTTGTTTTATGAGATAACCATATAACGGACATGGACAAAAGGCTTATACGCCCAGATAACAGCAAACTTTTAAAAAATAATTATTCTTATTCCTCAATAAGTTCCTTCAAAAAGTTTCTTTTAAAGTGTTCATTTGCGAAGTTATCCCTGCCAGAAATAAAATCCTTGACACCCTAGGATTAAGGATAATGTATCACTATTTGTAGACTTTAAGACTTGGTTGATAAAGCCTGGAGACAATTGAAGGAAATTTTGACATACAGAAAGTGATTTTTTTCAGAATTACTCTTAAATTTTAAAAGTTTTCGATAAGCCTTATCTACTCATCTTAGGCGGATCTTAAATCTGACAATATTCATCTTAGAAATCTGACCGGCTTACGATACATAATTGGCTAGAACATTTCGAGTAATCCAAACTCTATTTAATAATAATTGTGGCCCTCATTTCGAGCGCGTTAAGTGAACGCTTACAAACCAATAAATCAGTGCAACTTTCTAATGCACGTTGTTTATGCGCAACGCATCACTGCACAGATCGGTCAGTGATCTACGCAAACGATTTTGTACGATTGTACACTGATTCGTAAATATATAATGTTGTTTTAAGCAGTACACCCAAAAAAAATCAGATAAATTGGAATCTTAAAAACAGGAATCCCTGTCAATCTTAGAATTCTCATTTCTTTTTAACTTTTTGGGTTTGATAGTTTCTTCTTTATTAATTTTGTAAACATTCACATTTACATACATTGCTTAAGTTAAGATATTAAAACCATACATGTCATATAAATATGTTACTAACCCTTTAATATAAAGATTTTGTTGGCTCTTCAATTGAGAAAAAAAGAATATCAGTTTAATAATTAGGAAAATGAATAATTCACGTATTAACATAATCACTACAATCTTTATTATAATTTGAAATTGTTAATTTTATTTATAAATCAAAATTTTGTATAAATCAAATGATTGTTTCTATACTGACGATGATCAGTTGTAATATTTATGTAAGGCTCACAACACATTATACTTGTATTATTAAAATAATTGTTAAAAACAATTTATCAAAAAAAAAAAAAAAAAATTAACACTCAAATTAAAAACAGAGAGAAACTTTATACATATTTATATAGAAAAGTATACACTTAAAACTACTTGAAACTTTAAAGTTTAAATAATTTTCCACAGTGGCGAGGAAACAAACAATACAACGTCCGAAGTTGCTTCGGAGAAGAAAGAAGGAAGCGAGACTCCTTCGGAGCGCCGCCGACCGCCACGCAAGTCCGAAATCATAGACAAATGGTCCCACGACAAGTTCAACGCCATTGAGCAGGTACCAAGTAGTCTCTTTTATGTGTAGGTTGTCGGACAGGCTGACAGTTCACTTGATTGCAATTGGTTACCGTTGCCCATTAACACAAGCAAAACACACTTGCACTTGAAAGGTAAAGGGAAATGGTCTCTGGCATCTTTGACTCGCTTTGCCGAAACACAACAGCACACATGCTGTTCTGTAAGGTGGTAAATACTACCGCCACATTTCACATTGAAAACATTGAAAAGTTAATTTCCAAAGTTGACCGTGCCCGGCAATCGAATTCGGGACCCCCGAGTCGGAGCTGAGTTAAGGCAAGCACACTAACCACTCATCCAAAGGGTTCGTTTAGAATTGTGTAGATGGTTAGACAGGCTGACGGTCCGTTTGATGGTAGATGGCTGTCGGAAAAAAAATAAAGTTATTTGACATTTTTGATTGTTTCTCGTATAGATACCGAAATCCAGGGACGAGTTAGTCGCTATTTATGGATACGACATTAGAAACGAAGATGCGCCTCCCCACGCGAGGCGTAACAGAAAATATGGGTAAATATTATAAAGGTTTTTTTTTTAAAAAATAATATATTTTTATAAAAAATGTTAAATGAGGATATAATTGTAAAGTTTTTTTTTTGCAATAATTTAAATTTGCAACTTTTACTATTGAAGAAAAAAGTTCAAAAAAACGTTATAATTTTAAACTAAAACATTTTACTAGTAGTAATGATTTGGATTGAAAAAAAAAAAAAAAAAAAAATGCATGTCCCATATCTCTGAAAATAAATAGGGAACCGCTCGGTACTAATTCTTTTTTAAGTTACCTTTACTTTGAATCAGTGGTTCTCAAACTTTTAGTTCCATCAATTCCCTTTTTATTTTTTTTACGGAACTCCATATCAAGTGATTAGGTTGGCGACCTTGTAATGTAGTATCCACAAGGATATAGAAGTTAAGTCAAAATGTTTGTAATGAGTTTTAAAATTTTAACAATTATTTTTAATCTTGCAAAATGGAGGTACAGACATTGGCGGTTAGTGTAAATCTGTTTAAATAGTTGCATGATATTTCTTGACTTTGCCTTGTCTTGTTGTTTTTTTTTTTGTTTTTTTTTTTTTTTTAACGCGGTTTGCATGTGAATCTTGCTTTACGGTAATAGTGTACATATTTTTATAGTTTCTACTTATATATACCTAATGCCTTTTAGGTGTTTTTTACATTTTTCTTTTAGTCAAGAGTTTTTTGTAAGTAATCTTGTCTAGGACAAACGATATTATTTAATATTTTTATAGCAATTAAAGATATTATTATGTTAAATCATTATATTATAATAGACTGGCCTTTTTTTTAAAACATGGGTTTTTTAATAATATTTTGCTTTGTACACGAATAATTGGAAAACTTATAATTTTTATGGAATATTTTTGATTATTTGCGACAATTATTTTATTTGTCTTTGATTTTTATTACATTTTAAAATTTTTATCAGCATTTTACGCTTGCTTTGGCTTCATAAAAACGTTTATTTTTTTTTTTAGTATTAATCATTTTAGACTTGGAAATTGTTAAACAATAACTTTTCCGGTTATAAACAACATTTCGTTTAGCTTTGTACACGCTTCATGCGATATATTATCTAGTATTTTTCATTAAGCATGGAAAATATTTTTGAAGTGAAAATCTTCTTTAGGCGCTTTGGATACTTTTGCTATAGGGAAAAAAAAACATTGAATTCACACCGTCACGCTCAGTGACGTTTATTGTTGATATGATTTTTTTTTAAGGAAGCTTGAGCTATTTTTGTGAAGATAAGTTTTCACTTCTCATGTGCAGTACAATGACTGACAGTTTTTTTTTTTAATATTCAACTATATTTTTTAATTCAATTTCATCGGCACTACGTCTCTAGTAACTTCATAATACCAAATGTCACCGTACTCATGCTATGTGAAAAATATTATGTTTTTGTGTATATACTTATGTATATATCGTAACATCCTTTGACGACACGTTTGGTATAGTGGCTAGTGACACTAGCTGTTAAGCAAACGGTCGCGGGTTCGAATCCCGCTAGGGGCGAATGTTTATGTGTAAACATTTTACCTTTGTACCTGAGTCATTGATGTTTTTTTTGTATATATATGTAGTAAAAAAAAGTAATCTATGTAGTATTTCAACTGTCTGGTATCCATAATACCAAGCATTAGTTGCTTACTGTGAAACTAGAATTGGTGCTGTGTGGAATGTGTAAAGTAATTTTTTTTTTAATTTTTTTAATTTTTTATTTATCCTATATGAAATTGTAAAATATAAATGATAAATTGAAAAAATATATTGTAGCCGCGGACCGAACAAGTACACGAGAACTTGGGAAGACGAAGAAGCGTACAGACGCCAGACGGCGCTACAAGCAGCCCCCAGGAAACCTCCCACAGCCGAGGACTTCCCCGAATTGGACGCCACCACCAAGAAACCCAGGTACTATTCTATCCCAATTACTATTTATTTTGGTTAAGGGTGCCTATATGAAATCCATCAAAAACCAACGTCCTGCGGTAATATGTCACTTATGAAAACAAGTTTTTTTTTTTTTTTTTTTTTAATTTATATAGGTAAATAAATGAATCCCTTAACAAAAATGAAAATTATCTTTTTTACCTCTTCTAGTTGTATATTTCCCAAAAGCATTTTTGAGAAAACGACTAGAACAATGCACGTTTCAGTAAGTGGATCTGAATAATTAGAGCGTTTAAAAAAAAAAAAAAAAAAAACAAAATTACTTGCAGACTATATATTACCTATAAAGTTTATTTGAATTTGTTGTTGAAAAATATTACAAAAAAGGCCTAGAACTCATTTGAAAAAAAAAAAAATATGAAATCATTTTTATAAAAACTGTTTTGACATTTGCCTTATTGCAAAGACACAAGGCTCAAAATGGCTCCGCTTTTGTATGTTGCAAAAGTTGGTCCTACTGTTTGTACGAAGCAGATGTACTCGTCCACAACTTCGAGTGTTGAATTCAAAACTGATAACAGGGAAGACATAAATACAAATCCGTACCTTTACCATGAGTTTACAATGACCGCATTCGCTAGCGAGGTAGCAAGAGCATAAAATATTTATATATGGAAAATTGACAATTTGACATTGACAGTTCACAGTTTTTTATATAAATGTTTCACCCTCTCGCTAGCGAGTGCGGTGATTGTAAACTCATGGTAAAGGTAGCGATCATAACATTCAAATCGCAACGTGAGAAATGTAAAGGCGTCCTTAAGTTAAAAGAGTTAAGTCAAAATATTGTTTCCACATAAAGTAATTTCTGTGTCTCACTCAAAGTTAGTGTTTGTTTACACTTTTTTTTTTAAATATTTTTGATTTTAGCATGGATACTCGGTTTTATATGATTTCTTTTTCGTCCAGACGTCTTTTTCCATGAAGGTTGTTATCAAATTTTGATTCATCAAATAATCTGTTTGAATAAGTTATTTTCGGAGTTTTCATTAAAATATTGTTCTTTTAATAGTATAAATTTTGTCTTTTAATTCTATGGGTAGAATTTTACACCATACGAATAATTTGAGATAAGTATTCAGATTGAGTAATATTAAATTTATACCATGTTTCTTTTGATACAGTAGAAAGCCTCGCGCCCCGCGACCCAGATCGAGATCGCAACCGACGTCGAACGAATCGACAGAGAACGGATCTCAATTGCGTCGAAACGCGTCGACGAAAACGCCCAAAAACAAACCGACGGTCAGACCGACCGTCAATAGGAGCGTCGCGAACAAATCACCGCCCAAGTTGGACAACAAAATGCCGCCCATCGAGAATCTTACCATCACAACCACAGTGACTAATAAGTAAGATATTATTTTTCGTGTTGAGGTCGACAGACAAGCTGACGGTCCACTCTATGGTAGGTGGCTACCGTCGCCTATAACACAAGCAAACGCCTAAAAGGTGCTGCAAGTGCGCTGCCGACCATTCAGTAGGGTTAAGGATAATTGCACATGTACCATTACTTCACGGCGGTCGATGGTTACTGCCGCCAGACGGGCTGCCTAAATGACTGCCCTGCCAGTGGTAGTGTGTGATTTTGAGGAACGAAACGATAGCGCGTTATAACCTGCCTGCGCAGCGACATCTGTCTGTTATTGAAAAAAATTAACTGTGCGCAAATAGAAATCTATTATGAGGAACGTAACGATATCGATGCATTATATGTATTGATATATAACATTTTTTTTTAAAGTTTACTCCTTAAGAATCTATTTTCATATATAGAGTAAAATCAAATGTCACAGTCATGTCACACGTTACGCGTGACAATATGCTTCAATGCATATTAATATAATATAATATAATACACATAATATATTATATTAGTATGTTTTTAATTGTATTGATTAAATTATTCGTTCGTTCGTTTAGTTCGTAAACAGTAAAACTCCAGTCGTGCTTCGGAGTTGACACACACACACACTTTTTTTTTTTAGTGTCGGACCACCCCAAAGAAAAGTGAACGCGGTAGGCCAACAACGTCCCGTACCGACGGACCACGGCAGGAAGAAGCCAGTCGCTCCAGCATCACCTCACCATCAGGTATAATATAACATTAAATAAAAATAAAAAAAAATTAAAAAAAGCCTTCATTTGTCTAGCAAATAACACACATAAAATAACAGTAATAAAAGCTTTAAAAAAAAAAAAACAAAAAAATTAAACCGCCGAAAAAACTGAAAAGCAAAAAATAATAAACCTTTTTTATTTAAACCTTAATAATCAATTTCTGAAACTAATGAAAGTATACCTAAGTAATTTTGAGTCGGAGGCGCATTTTTTGGAATGTTAATGTTTATCGCTTTAGATTTCAAGTTGCATTGTTAATTTGATTTGTTTTTTTTTTTTTTTTTTTAAATTTAAGGTAATTTAGTGCTTTGTTCATTGATAAATTGGCGCCGACTCAAAATTACTTAGGTATACTTACATTAGCTTAAGAACTTAGTTATTAAGATTAAATAAAAAAGGTTTATTATTTTTTGCTTTTCAGTTTTTTCGGCGGTTTAATTTTTTTTTGTTAAAAAGTTTTTATTTTATAATTTTTTGTTGCTATAATATACTAATTACTACATGCTTAATTTTTGATTACTTTTAAAATAGCTACCTACCTTACTTTAGCTATTAACTGTTATTACTCAGCATTAAATGAGTGAACAATAAATCACCCCTATTTTCCCACCCTAAGGGTTGAAATATTTTTTTCCAAATTTATATGGGACCAACTTCGTTGTATACCCTTTCCAAAAAAAAAAAAAAAAGAACTATCAAAATCGGACTACTCCGTAAAAAGTTATGCGTGGTCATACATTAAAAATATATATATACGCGTTGACTTGCGAACCTCCACCGTTTTTGTTTTTCGTTCATACATTAAAAAAAATATATATCGCGTCGACTTGAGAACCTCCTCCGTTTTTGTTTTTCGTTCATACATTAAAAAATATATATATCGCGTCGACTTGAGAACCTCCTCCGTTTTTGTTTTTCGTTCATACATTAAAAATATATATATCGCGTCGACTTGAGAACCTCCTCCGTTTTTGTTTTTCGTTCATACATTAAAAAATATATATATCGCGTCGACTTGAGAACCTCCTCCGTTTTTGTTTTTCGTTCATTCATTAAAAAATATATATACGCGTCGACTTGAGAACCTCCTCCGTTTTTGTTTTTCGATCATACATTAATATATATATCGCGTCGACTTGAGAACCTCCTCCGTTTTTGTTTTTCGTTCATACATTAAAAAATATATATATCGCGTCGACTTGAGAACCTCCTCCGTTTTTGTTTTTCGTTCATACATTAAAAAATATATATATAGCGTTGACTTGAAAACCTCCTCCGTTTTTGTTTTTCGTCGGTTGAAAATAAATAATTTATTTATTTGGCTTGTTTGCCTAAGAGGGAAAGGTCTTCGAGTGTCGTATTGAGGTCTCTTATCGACTTTGCCAGGATCGCAATGTCACAGTTTACTATACATAAAAAAAAAACATTTGTTTCTGCATTCTGTTACATATAGGTATTGATTGATAGGTACTGTTTTCTTGCCATATTGAAAATGAACAATGCGTTATTATTTTCAAACAGCAGCAGTCGCCTCAACTGAACAACATTGCGACAAATAAGTCGCAGCAACAGTCGCAGCCGCAATCGCAGAGCCAACAGTCGACGCAACAAAACATAGCTCGTATGTATTGCGATTTTTTTTTCTTTTAAATGTATATTGGTTACGAATCTCCTCGGGCTCAAAGAAAGAAAGAAAAACAGCTCAAAGAAAGAAATTCGTAGGAATGTTCTCATTGTAAGTGAAGTATGTAGTGTTCCCTTTATGCACAATAATATTAATTTTTATCTTTTTCATTTATAAAACACTAGATGCTGGCCCCGATTTGGTCCGCCTTGAAAAAAAAAAAAAAAATACTAGCTTTTACTCGCTGATAATGTAGCTTACTTATAGATGAAAGAATTTTTTAAATAGGTCCAGTAATTTTTGAGTTTATTCATTACATACAAAAATCTAAATATTTTCTCCTTGTAATATTAGTATAGATAACGTCTGACAAAATATATGAGCAATAATTTATTCAATATTTATTGCTGTTATATCAAAAATATAAAAAACGCCTAGCAAAAGTTATTGGATTTTTATTTTTTATACTATATTCTTCTCTGTATCCCTGACCTGAAACAACGTGTATGCAAAATTTAATGATATCGGTTGAGTAGTTAAGGCGTGAAAAGGTAAGACAGACAGACAGAGTTACTTTCATAGTTACAATATTAAGATTATGTAATTTAATTATTTAAGGCTTAGTCCAACTGTGACATATTCTATAAATATAAAATAAATAAAATAAGCCTTTATTGCTGTATGACAATAATTTACAATACAATTTTGTACTATATGGGTATTAGATTTATTACCAGCGATCGGTTTTTCCAACAGCTTGTCTCTGTCCTTTGCAATTCTGATCCATGCTTATTCAATTCTATATTTGTTGATGAATATTTGTTTACAAATGGCCAGTATCAATCTTAAATACCGACACAAAGAAAAAAAAAAAAAAAAAAAACTGTCAGTCGTTTGACGAAGTTAAGCTTATTATAAATCAAAAAGTACTTACCAATTCGGGTAGATGGCGTTTATTTCATACATTTAAAGTACACTGAGTGTGTCGCTCACAGAGTGCGCCGGCGAGACTTCAGTGTTTTTTTTCCTCACACTAAAAGTGTCCAAGGCGCATAATGAAGTATTCATTTCAAAAATAAATACAATTTTGTATACGGTTTTAGCTTCAGAACAAAGGGGTGGTAGCAAGCGATACAGCAGTCTGCGACAACGACCGCTGGCCGAAACTTATTCCCCGCATCATCAACAACAACAACAACAACAACAACAACAACAACCGCAGCAGCAGCAGCAGCAGCAGCAACAACAACAACAACAACAACAACCACAAAAACCACAGCAACCACTGCAGTCACAGCAACCACAGCCACAGTCGCAACCGAAACCAATACTCAATAACCAGCCCCAGCAGCACAGATATCATGCTGGTAATACTATATTTTTTTTTTTTTTTAAATTAAAATACTAGCGACCTGCTACCCGGCTTTGCCCGGGGTGCAATTTTTATACAAACAAACCTTCCACGTTTATCCCTCTTTCGATATGTGAAAGCCGAATTAAAATCTGCCTGCCCATTCTCGAGTTTTTGTAGCATACACAAACAAAACTTAACATTTTTATATGTATGTTTTATAGACTTGTTGGTGACCGCGATTTTGTCTGCATTTTAAAATGAAAAAATTAACACCCGAGAAAATATATCAATATATCTCCATAACACACACCATAAGTTACAAACCTATTTTGATATCTTGACATGAATGATTTTAATTAATTTCATATATCTTTTTTTTATTTATAATTACAGAGTTCAATGCTGGAGCACAACAGGCCAATCAACACCAAGGCAGTCCTGTACCGCAAATACATCAACAGCAAATCATTCATCAGGTATATAATATTATTTTTTATAATTATTTAAAAAAGAAAATAAATAAATAATTAAAATTCGGAGAGAGTAAGCCTACTTTCAAACGAAACATTTGAATGTCTAAAGGAGAGTGTTGTAAAATTTTTGAAAGAATTCATGTTGAGTTTGTTACATCAATATTATAAACAATTGTTTCTTCAGGTACACCGTAATGCTCCTGTGAATCAGGCTCCACATGGACCATCACCACCGCATCAAGGGTTGCCTCAGCCACATACACAACAGGTAGGATAGCTTTCTTTTTCAATTTTCTAAAAAAAGTTCCAAAATGTATATAAAAAAAAGTCTCTTTTAGTTTCAAATATAAAATATAATTTTTTTTGACAACCCTACCCACTTAATGTGAGGCTAAATATTGTTAACTAGCTGTTACACGCAACATCGTCCGCGTATCTTTATAAAATAATAGCCTATATTACTCGCTGATGATGTAGCTTTCTATAGGTGAAAGAATTGTTAAAATAGGTTCAGTACTTTTTGAATTTATTCATTACAAACAAAAATACAAATCTTTTCTCTTTATAATGTTAGTATGGATTCATTTCAGTATTGCTTTAACAGTAGTGTAACACTATTGATGATCACTTATTTTTTTATTATGATAATTGATTTTTATATTTTTTTTTAGATGAGTTTGCTTAGTGAGTTACAAATTCAAACTAGCACCTTAGAAGTAAAATAGTATTAATATTTTGTAAATGCGAAAGTTGTGAGAATGCATATTATGGATATTTGTAATAGTAAAATCAGAAATAGTAGAAATAGAATAGAATTTTTTAATAGTATAATAGAAATTACGATGACACAGTCGCGGTCAAATGCTTATCAAAAGTCAACTCGAATGTTTTGTCAATCACTTAAAATTCTCTAGATTCTATCTACAATGGACATATTAATAAACTTTTCAGGTGAGACTCGGTATCATGGAGCAACAACAGCTGGTTTCCCATCCTCATCACACCATGCACAATTTGCCACCACAACATTCCATAGGTGAGTAAAAACCTTTTCTACCAATATTCACATTTTCTAGCAACATTCACATTTTCTACCAACATTCACATTTTCTAGCAACATTCACCTTTTCTACCAAAATTCACTTTTTCTACCAACATTCACCTTTTCTACTAATCACCTTTTCTACCAACGCCAATGCCTAATTTCACCACCATTGGTCCCAGAGTAACGACCATGTTCATAAAACATGCTCGAATATTTTAAGTTACTCTACCAACATTCATCTTTTCTACCAACATTCACCTTTTCTACCAACATTCACATTTTCTACCAACATTCACATTTTCTAGCAACATTCACCTTTTCTACCAACATTCACCTTTTCTACCAACATTCACCTTTTCTACTAATCACCTTTTCTACCAACGCCAATGCCTAATTTCACCACCATTGGTCCCAGAGTAACGACCATGTTCATAAAACATGCTCGAATATTTTAAGTTACTCTGTGAAGTTCATATTCACGTTTTCAGTATACCCCTCATGCAATTATTTTGCAATACAAAGCATAGGGAATCTAAAAACACAATGAATTGGCAACAATTATTAAAAAAAAAGTGTGTGTGTGTGTGTGTCAGCTCCGACGCACGACTTACACGGAGTTTACTTCTTACGAACGATTATAAAATACATAATAAATATTATAAAAACATTTATCATAACAAATTAATATCAGCGCCATCTCTGTTCGAATGATATATTATTACGTAACATATTCTAGTTTCAGAGATATTGTGTAGATGGCGCAATATCTCTGAAACATCAGAGAACGTATCAGAGAAATAGAACGTAACGCACACCGCGTGACAATTTTGATTTTACTCCCATAAATTTTCATGCCCCTTGTTGATTTGTAATATATGTTACAGGACAATTGCAAGCAGCCCCTCAAGGTTATGCCCCGCCGGCCATGATGCCTGCACAGTATATGCAGGTAAATTATTTCTCTCGCCGTCTTGCTTAAATTTGCATGGACGTTAACGTCTATCATTTCGGCTCTTCTCGGTAATGATCGGTAAATGTTTTGTACTGTACAGCCGGCGATGTACGCTCAGCCGCCACCGGCCCCTTATCCTCATCAGCTTTATCAGCACCACAACTATGTAAGTTTATTCTTGAATTTTATTTACTTATTCAATATTTATTTACACATCTACTTTTCTTATCGAACGAACATAGGCAAAGTTTGAACTTCAACGTGACATATATTTTTTTAGGTTGACGTTCCACTTGATTGTAGGTGGCCACCGTCGCCAATAACACAAGCAACTCATTAGGTGCTGCAAATGCGCTGCCGACTATAGGAAGGATTAAGGATATTTTTTATTTTTTATTCTTTTTTTATTTTGAGCTTTCTTACATACCTTAGAAAGGTATGTCAGCCCCATCATCCCTTAAACTAATTAACATAAACATAATTAACATAACATAACATATTAAAAGCAAGTAAAATAACAGCACATATGCTGTTATTTTACTGTGTAAGCGGGTGGTTACTGACGCCGGACGGACTGCCCAAATGATTGCGAAACACAGTACACCCTGCCAATACTGAATTTGAAATAAAAAAAAAGTATAAATTATTACAGTGGGTCTATAAAATGAGTTTATAAGGAACATGTAATATGACCACACTCGCTTTAGAGAGCGAGACAATTTTCCATATAAATATTTTACGCTCTCGCTAGCTAGTGCGGTCATTATTTAATTTTTTTTTTTGGAATTTCATGGTCTGGTAACTAGATTATAAACTCATACTATACCTTATTCACGGAAACGAGCTTATAGAGCGCTTTCTCTTTCACTCAATTCCATACAAAAGACAAGGACAGCAAATCTTGAATGGGCGTTTACAATAATAAGTGAACGTTCACTATACGCTGCTTTTAGCGTTTAGTTTTGTAAACTATAATAAAATATTATAGTAATACCTACGTACTTACCCACAACCCTACATTTTTATTTTGTATAAACTATTCTAGCTATTAAGTTGTGAATTATTTATTAATTAAGATAATAGACATTTTAGTTCCTGATATAATCATAAAATGAAAAATATACCTTAGTTAATATACGTTAAACGTTAGTTAAACGAAATTCAAACCATAAAATAACAATAATACGAATGTTAAATCATTAAAACAAGATCAAAAATATTTTTACCATTAAATATTTAACTATTTAAGTAAAACCGATATTAGTACAGCACCACGGAAAAAACGCTAAACATTATTTTAAAATTTGACATTAGGACCTGTCAAATTACTCATTCGAATTAAAAAAAAAAAAAAAACGCAGTATAATAACAGTGAGAGTGTCTTAACAGTGAGAAGTTCTACGAACATACTAAAAAGTACATGTACTGTGTACACTCACAATTGTCGGTTATCTCCACCAATCACAGTCGAACGCTTTTAACCTCGACTCCGTGAATAAGGTATAGAGTCACAGGGGAATCCAATTATTGAACTGTTGTTACAGGCGACCCAAGCCGGCGGCGTGACCTACTACAGTCCGGTAGAACAGGAGCAACAGCCTCGTGCGCAGCGACGACCCACCGCCGCCATACCCATCGTTCGACCCGCCACCGCCAACTCTCTACCCAACTCCTCTCTACCCGCACTCGACAGGTTACTTACTATATTGAATTTATTTCTTCACTAGTGATGAACGAACGTTCATCGTTCAACGAACGTTGAACGAACGTTGAACGAACGTTGAACCCTATGTTCTTTCTCGTGTCCCAGAGACAACGTGTATGCAAAATTTCATAGTGATCGGTTCAGTAGTTTTTGCGTGAATGAGTTACAAACGTGCATACATCCAAACATACTTTCGCATTTATAATATTAGTACGGACTAGCCGGTACACACGTGAAAATAAAAAAAAACATATTATCAATATAACGCTCGATCACTTGTTGCTATAACACTTTTTTTATTTTATTTTAGACAGTACTTCCTTTTCTAGATAAAAGGTATACCCTATGTCCTTTCTTGTATCCCTGACACTGACAACGTGTCGATTGAGGAGTTGAGACATAAAAAGGTATACAGACAGACATACAGACAGAGTTACTCATTCACATTTATAATATTGGAAAATGGATTACAGAAGAACACCGTATGAGGAGTGAGTAAGGGAAGCCAGAGACCATTCTTTCCTTATCCTTAATGGTTCTATAGCGTTGCTTTGTGTTATAGGCGACGGTAGCCACCTACCATCAAGTGGACCGTCAGCCTGTCTAATGACCTATTAAAATAAAATAAAATAATTAATTTGTTAATAGACCGGTCAATTCGAAGGAGAACGACAACATAGATCGAATTGTGGAGAATATGTTTGTAAGGAAACCGTGGCCTGCCACACCCTCAGCAGGTAAGCGATCTTCTTTTCTCTTTACTTTTTAAACTTAAAATCTATTGCAATAGTGAATTTTCTTTCAGCCAATCTCTATAAATAAATTTTGCTATTGTCTCAGATCATTTTATCGCTTCAACGCCTCCAAATAAATAATTTGTTTGTATCGATCGAACTGTGAAATTTAAGAAAATGAAATCCATACATTTTCTTAATGAACTCAAAAGTT
The DNA here is from genome assembly GCA_944738685.1 of Synanthedon myopaeformis. Taxonomy (NCBI): domain Eukaryota; kingdom Metazoa; phylum Arthropoda; class Insecta; order Lepidoptera; family Sesiidae; genus Synanthedon; species Synanthedon myopaeformis. The sequence goes on along the minus strand of OX122936.1, from coordinate 1,537,061 downwards.
TGACCAAATGTTCGATTATTAATTTTAACTTTATACAAATAAAAAATAAACAAAACTGTAGTCCAATTGGGTGCTAGAGATTTTATGTAAACAAAGATATAATATACTTACGTGAAAAATTAATCAAAGATGCACTTTTATTTTTTTTTAACAAATAAAAAGATTAAATTTATAAGTTCTTGTCCTTTAACACTGTGATGTAAGTCATAAATGTTTGAAAATCCATGTTTTTTTAGTTATAAATTATAATAATAAGTTGAATTATTTTTGGTTAGTTCCGATTGGAGTGATTCGATTATAATACAACTTATTAGATGCAAGTTCAATGCTTATATGTATTATGAAGTTTTTTCAAAAATTGTCTTTTCAAATTTTTTTTAATAGTCATTCATTAAAAAAAACCTATTTCATTTAAATTTACTTTAAACTCACATGAATAGTTCTTATTGCATGTTAACGTTCATTCGTTTTGTTATTTTCCTTTTAAGATGCGTTGCTTGCGTTGCTGCGTTATTTGAGTTTAAGAGAATAAACGTTTTACAGAAGAAAAAAAAAAAGTGATAAGTCATCAACTTAATGTATTACTTACTATATTCGCTTTTATTTAGGTACCTACCTACATATTTAGTCACTAGTAATTTGCAGGAGAATTCATTAGCATAGCATAATAAGGCTTATGATTATAGTGCTCATGTGTAAATAGATCTCTGTTTTTATCGATAAAGTCTGAATTTAAAGATTCTATGTCATTTTGCCAAAATATAAAAGTCTTGTTATTCCACGGAAATTTTTATTAAGCGTATGAAAAAGTATTCTTTTTTTTTTATTTTATTTTATAAATTTTTGGGAGACAAACAGAAATAAAAACAAAAATATAGAAAAAAAAAAAAGACGAAAAAATTAACACATACATAATTATGCTTAAAAGCGTTTCCGCAGCGAGAACTTACATAAAGAACAAAAAGTAAATATCAAAACAAAAAAAAAAATAAAAAAAAAATATTACAACAAAAATCAAAACAGATATTTAAGAATAAAAAAAAAACTTCCATGATATATGACTTCTGTGCTAAGTTTCATTCGCGTTATTGTAGAACAAATATTCTAAATGTAAATAAATGTCTAAATATTTGTTAACTATTTTGAAACATGTCAAATACTTTGTCTATTTATCGCCAATTGATATTCGTCTAACTGTTATAGTATCTGAACTATAACAGTTATAGTAATGGCTGAACAATTATAGTATCAAAGTGAAAATAATTTATCTTTATACATTGATTTGCGATGTTTAGAACAATTTTTAAACAAACACGTTTATCAGAGATTTTTACGAAATTTGTTTTAGAATTGTATTAATATATACATACATTATAATTATTTGTGCTAATATAATATAGGAGTTAGATATTCATTTTATTAGTTTGTTGAAAATGTTCATTGAAAATTTTAAAATTAGCAAATTAACTATAGAATTTTGTACAACTATAGTTATAAATTCAGTACTACCTAATTATAGTTAGCAGCTTTCCATTATCAGACATTAGCGTTTTATTGAGGGTCACATTTTACATTTTCTTAATGGAAGGGGTAGTGAGATACAAATTGTTGGGGGTAATGACAAAAAAGTGATGTCACAGTAAAAAGAGGTAGATTTACTACATATGTGATTAAGTAAAACAGAAAAAAATGGTCATAGTCCAGGAAAATTTACTAAAAAATCTAAATTTTCAATCTAAATTTTCAATTTTTGATGCAAATTTCTAGTGATATTTGAATTTAGTGAATTTTTTTTTTAAAAAAAAACCTCAAATTATACAAAAATGGTAAGAGTTACAAAAAAGTTTCACACATTACATTATAGAGAATTTAGTTTATATATAACTTTTTTTTGCTAAAATTAAAATTAACAGAGTCAGGGAGGTTAGAAGATAATAGTTTATTTTTTTTTTTGGTTATTTGTTAAAAAAATATCTATAAACTTTACGTCAAGTTTAATACAATCAAGTTGTTTTTTAAGTATTAAACGTCTATTATCTGCCTCTTTTTACTGAATCGTCATTGCAAAAAATGCGTTTTTCATAACGAAACCGTTTCTTCACAGATTCAAAGGAAAAGTCACAGGCCGATAGAGTTTCTTCGCAGGATCCCAACAGCAAAGAATCGTCACAGACAAACAGCCTAACGTCCAGTTCTATATCGACGGATTCGAAACCTTCAGAGCCTCAGGATAACGAGGCGAAGAGTGAAAGGAAAGAGGAAAAAGAGTCGGTCAAAGAGTTGACAGAAGCGCCACCTAGCGGGGAAACGATAGCAAACGACGCCTGACTGATAAGGATAAGGCATTTTGAAGCCTACCAGTCGAAGTTTTTCAGTAGGAGGTAATTTTTTTTTTTTTTCTATTTCGTTCACAGAAGGTCACACTTTTGTATAGATTATGTATGGCGTGTCTTGTTTTGTGAACTTTGAGTCAACTTGATAATTTAAAATGGAAATTGAAGTATCAATTGTATAAAAACGTGATGGGGAAATATATATATATATATAATATATAAATTTTCAATTATGTTCTACTTTGCTAGGACAAAAACTGATAATATTAAATGATAGGGTTGTACTGTAAAAATTATATCAAAGGCTTCATAAATAATGACACCAAAATAAAAGTAAAATAAAAAATAGAGAAATGATAACTAATAGAGATATAATTTATCTTTCAAATTTTTCATTAGCGAAACATTTCCACTGGCGCCATTTATTGTCTCGACTTCACCGATAGCTTTTAAAGGCTTTTTTTTTAATTGTCTTTCTATAATTGTTAATCCCGTGATTGGTTTTGTGGTCGAGGTTTTTAATTAAGAAACTGTTTATGCGAATGTATATAACTTAAAAGTAACTTAACATAGATTGGTCTAAGTTTTTATTAGACTTTTTTAAATTAAAAATTTCAATATTGTAAGCATTTTACGATATTAACATCATTCAACAAAGTTTCTATGAGATTGATGCCATTAAACTTGAGTTTTTTAAAGTGTGACCAGATTTAAAAAAAAAATATTAAAAAAATGTTCGGCTGTGTTCCAAAACTGTTTAAAAAATTGTGCGGAGATCTTTTAACGTTTTAACTGTCGTATGTAAATATGTTAAGTAGAACTTCGTTATGACGACAGTGACAGACTTCTTCGGAATTGTCAATTTATTTTTATTTAATTTTTATTCATTCGTTTTAATATGCGTTGTTTTCTTTGAGGATAAATGTATCGGAAATCCTTATGAAAATCTTTATCTTAACTGTTAAGTGTATCCATAGATTTGCTGTTCTGATCGTGTCTCCTTCTAGATTTGTGATTTTTTTAAGTATATTATTTAAAAAAATCATTAATGTAATGTTACTTTGTCGACGTGAGGTTTAATTAGTTGAATTTTTTTTAAATATAATAATCACCTGTATAATCTTCACACTCTCACAAATTTAAAATATTGTTTGCAATCATAAATTTAAAAAAAATAAAATAAAGTGTAGGTATATTATGATATTGTGTGTATATATACACAGAGGTGTATGATCGCCGCAAATTTCTAATGCGAATTAAACCTTAGAACAATATATTATATAATATGGACATGACGTCATCCGCAATTGAAAGTACAGCTAACAAAAAAAGTGAAATCTATATTTATTTAAAAGAATTATCAAATCAATAATGTCCCATAATCCCAATGTCCCAGTTGTGTCCCAATGTGTTTTTTTTTATTTTTGGCAAAATGATTTTGTGTTTGGTAGGTTTCTATTGCACTTATTAAGATCGCTAAGATTTCGTATCTTAACAGTTGTTTAGTTATTATTATATCAGTCTAAAATCTCTTTTTTTTTTTGTAAATAATAATATACATTTATGTATATATTGCAAATAATTTCTGCAAACTATATATTATAGAAACCTTTACCGTTTAGCGCTCTTTCCATTGGTGAATTTCGCATTAAAATCCGTGCATAGTTTAAAAGATCTAAGTGCACATACAGAGGGACAGAAGGCGGTAAAGGTGACTTTATTTTATAATATGTAAAGACTAGCTGACTCGTTTTCTAGTCAAATTCATATAAAAGTTCCAACTTTTTCCTAAAAAATTCTTTCAAAAATTGTCACAATTACAAAAACAACAAAAAAAAAAAAAAACCATAATCGGTTGTTCATTTTCAAGTGATGTTTCATCATATTTATATTGATTTTCTTTTATATTTATATAAAACGTCATATGTATCATATGAGCCATTTTTTTTTGCTGAAAATGTTTCAGCTTGAATTTTTTTTTTTTAAAATTTTTTTAATTTATATTGATTACAATTTTTTCACACGAACAACGGCCTAATCACCCTAGTTTATTGAAAATGCTATAATTTACAATTATGTTTTGTCTCCTTGGACAATCCTTTCAAGAGTCCTTTTGAAGTTAGATTTCATGACACGGTCGACTTTTGGGTCATCGAATCATATTTTGTTGGGATTTTTCCTTGTCGAAGCAATGTAGGTAGGTTTAGTAAAGATTTCAGATATTCGAATATCTCGACAATGTCATTTTCCATACATTTAGCGTGTCGTCTGAGTCTTATTTTTTATTAAATAAAGCGCATTTATTGATGCCATTTTGTTTATGCTTTTCTTTGCCAAAATGTGATTGTAAAGAAATTGGTTTTATTTTCGTTTTTAAAAAATAATCGTTTGTGTTTTCTTTTTAGTCTTAAATATACTTACCTCATTTCCATTAAAATGAGATTTTAAATCTTTTTTATTTTTTAAGATAAAAATTATCTTTAAAATAGAGATCATGTTTAAAACCATTATTATACTGGATTTAAATATTTTTTTAGTCTCTTAAATCAATTTCATTTGTGTTTCAATACTATGTTAAAAAAAAAAAATGGGTTAAGCAACCTGGCCTTAATATGTGTACAAGTAAAAGTTGTATAATAATTGTTGAAAAAACATCAAACCACAGTAATAAAAACTATCTAAGTATAGTATTTTTTTAAACTATAACGCTAACAATCCACTCCAATGAAATGATTAATTTAAAATGGCGGCTCATACGTACAATAACTTTTGGTATTGACAATAAGAATTTGGTCAAATTTTGAGTATGAAATTTGGTGGCTTTGATTTTACTTACTATTGATTGAAAAAAAAAAAAAAAAAAAATTCTAAGCAATAATATTAAAAAAATTGGAATTTCTAAAATAAGAAAATTTTAAAGAAATCAGCATTTAGCAGATACAGACTGATATAATATTTCACATGCTGTACCTACATTATGTGAGTAAAGGTTCCGCCATTTTGAATTAGTCGATCATAGGAAAAATATTCACGATATTTATTTGATAACTTTACAATAGATTTAATCTTACTTTGCCGGATTTGGAACATGTCGCGCATATGCTTAGGTGCTTTGCTTAAATTTATTCAAAATAATAATTTTTTTTAGAAATTATGAAATAAAATATGTTCACTTATGAGTTATCGTTTACTTGATAGTAATTGTAAATAATAAGTAATAAAAAAATTATTCTAAATTTTTTGAGAATATCCTTTTAACCTAAAGGCATTATGCAATTACAAAAATAATATATTTTTAATACAGTTGTAATAAGAGAGAACTATGGGCAATGCTTTATAAATGTGTCAGAAGAAGTAGTATTATAAAAAAATTAAAGGTCTTCCAAAAGCTTATTTTCTAATGACTATAAACATATATAAATAACACTAGGAATGTGTTTTTTTAAATATATTTTTAATTTGACAAATACCTCTAAACATAAATTGTTTTATTTATAGTGTATTATTGTAGCATAGGACATAATTATTGGCAACTGAAATCAATGTACCTAATGTAGTTAAGATGTGGAACTAATTGAAAAATCGATCATTTAACTTGTCTTGCTTAATATAAAAAAAAATATTCAATATATAAATAAATTTATATTATAAGTATGTATATACGAAACACCCAATACATAAAAAAAGTAATGGCATTGAATGAAGCAAAAGTAACAGTACTTTTCTAGAGATGGATAGTGACACGAAAAATATATGAGTAACTGAATAAGAGAATGTCGACTGTCTGTCTGAACAGATCGCAGGCGATCTATTTCAATCTATATAACATCCACATCCACGTGACGTCATCCGCAATTAAAAACTCGCCGCCTATTGTTGCTAACGGTACTGATAGTTCACGGCAATAGTATAAAACAAGAGGTGTTGCCCTTACATAAAATCAGATAGTTCTGATTACCTTTCGGATCATTGTTAAATTCATTAAATTTTAGAACATTATTTCAGTTTTTGTCGATTTTTACTAACCAAGAATCTGTGTTAAGGCAAAAGTTACTATGGAGACTTTTTAATTAGATTTGCAATTGAATGAGAATAATTTAGTCTTGATAGGCCAAATAGTTTTAATGATATTGTTATGATCCGAAATCATAACAATATGATTAAAAATCAAATTAGAACTACCTCATTTGATGTAAGGTAAGGTAAAATGTACCAATTCTAAGGACTGAGTCCTTAGAATTGGTACATTTTACGTTTGACACGAGATGACGTCATCAAAATGGCGCTTTAGCAATTTGCGCGTCTACCAATAAGATGTCCGGCAAAGTAAGATTGAATTATATTTTTTAAATTTTAAGCACAAAATTAATGGTGATGTGTGTAGGTACATGTATAATAATATGTAATATACTTAATACCTTATTCCACAATATAGATATTTAGTAAACGAGCCGTCTTGTACCATAAATGATACCTATATATAAGTAAATAAATGTAATGTTGTCTGTTACTAGTCCTTTTATTTGTAATAGGTTTAAGTAGGGTGACAACAATTCGGGGTCGCCGATTAACTTAATTCTAGAAGGGAATAAAACAAAATTACAACTGGCAATAAAAACATTCGAGTTAGTATCGGGATATTTTCTAGAAAATTATGTATGAAAATGATTAAAAAAAAAAAAATTATGCTTTTGTAAACTAAGCCGATTATTTATTACAATAAAATCTTCTAAAACACCAATTTGTTGTTTTATTTTTGCATTGTTGTTAATATGTTGTAAATAACATGTTTACATTAGTGGAAATAATTATTAGAACTTTTACTTCAATATATGATAATAATATGAATATATATTAAGCAAGTTATTATTATTTTTTTGCGTTTAAAGTTATTAAGAAAGAAGATCTTAAGAATTGTCAATGTCAAATTGACAATTTTCCATACAAATATTTTATGCTCTAGCATTATCAACTCTAACCACAAGCATTACCGAGCCTCATACTTTATATCATATGCCATTTATATATCTTAATTTGCGTCTGCTTGTAATTATAGTTGTCTGCTTTGAGCCAGTAACTATTTTGGTTATAATTTTAGATTTTATCCGTACTAATATTATAAATGCGAAAGTATGTTTGGATGTATGGATGTTTGTAACTCTCACGCAAAAACTACTGAACCGATCACCATGAAATTTTGCATACACGTTGTCTGGGACACCAGAAAGGATATAGGGTACCTTTCATCATTCAACGCGGACCAAGTCGCAGTCACCAGCTAGTTATAGTATAGGTACTCATCATTCTATAAGCCTTAAGGGTTGAAAATTAAATTGTAGTTAAATCTTGTGTATACCTGTAATTTGTAATCAGACCACGATCGAATGTAAACTTTGTATTATTATTTTGTATGTTGTGTTTTCTGTTGGTGTACCTAAATAAATAAATACTTTCCTTCATATAGATAGATAACATCAACGTTGCTAGTTCCGCCACCCCACCCAAGCTAGGAATCTTGACTTTTCCTCAAATAGTCGTTAAGATACCTAGTATTCTATGCTATCAGGAATCAATTCCCATTCTTCAGGACTCTTCTAAATGTAAATTACTTAAACTTAACTTACAAAACTTACACTTGTTTGAGAATTCCAGAAATACTTGTTAGGGAAAACGACAACCGAAACGCATCGACATATCCTTGGGGTAATAAATGAAAATCAAAACATTTTTAAATTAAATAATGTATATTTCTTACAATTTATCACAAATCATACATTAGCACTTAGGAGCTGCCTTAAAACAACTATTTACACTATAACTACAATTAAATAATGTGATTTCATACACATTTGAAAAAAATCTCACAATTAGATTCTCGTTCATTTATTATTATTAATATCACATAGACTCATTAAAGTAGATACAAGTAAAGGAAAATTATTTTTTGAATGCTAAATAATTATCAAAGAACATAATAAAACTTGCTTATCTGTATCTTGACACGATTGATTTTAATAAACCATTTATATAGGTATTTTATATAAAACCATTATAAAGTATCAAGAACATAAATTAGCATTATAAAAAAATGAATGAACGATGGAGGCGTTACTTTCTTAGCTCTACTTCAGACAGGTCTATTTAACGGGAAGTGGCTTGGCTACCGTCGCTTATAAATACAAGCAACGCTACCGGGTTGTGTACTTTCTGACTGATAAAATGTGAGGATGGAGCCTGCGTCTCCATCTTTTTACCATCACGCAGGCGCACGCGCAGGATTGACTTTAAATTTTATATGGCACTACTATACTCATATGATAAGGTGGACTACGGGCAATACTTGATACTGTCAGTGGCATAGCTTGCCCTATATGGGTTCTGTATCAGATCTTATCGACGGGCTTTATACCTGACTGTGGCATAGCCTAAATGGAGGATATAGAGTTTTTTCTATACAAAAATGCTCGCATTATTTTAGGTACAATGCATTTAGTTAGACTCTAAACCCGTAAGACGTACGCTAAATTTCTAAACTTTAGAGTTTAGCGTATGGCTTAAATTTTATGAAGTATTGGTTATACTGTTGGTTATACTGGCAACCATCACTCAATATGAAATATAACACCATGTTGGTAATAGCAACAGTAATGATGGCATTCTGTGAAATATATTATATGACTAGCTGGTGCCCGCGACTTCGTCCGCATTGAGAGATAAAACATATAACGCTTGACATTATACTTTTGCCAAGCGTTGGATCTTTATTTTTAGATAGCTTTTGCCATTTTGGAATATTTAGCCCATGTCCATCCCGAAATCCTATTCTAACTATTAGTGAAAAATGGTTTTTTTTTTTTAAATCGGATGAGTAGTTTCTAAAATTACCTTCTACACACGAACAAACAAATATACAAATTTTACTTCTATATAATCTTATAAGTAATTAATATGGCTGATACGGCGGTAGTTGTGTCGATCGTCTAACATCTACAACTGATTGCGAAATTTATCACCAGACTTAATTCGAATCCTAATACCTACTAAAGGAACAATACACCGTTACACATGATTCGTTTCCACTACATTTTCATTCTTCTTCTGTCGTTTCTTTCCCTCTAAATCCGAGTAGATGTCCTCTAGACTTCTCATTTTGGTCTCTGGCACGCAGAAGATTAAGTAGAACACGTTCGATAGGCAGATGAAACTGAACACCCAGAAGGTGGAGTGATAGCCTATCCACGCGTTGAGAGGCGCGAAAAGTTTCAGCAAAGCGAAGTCTGTTCCCAAAGATATTGCCATGATCAATGTTGCCACCGTCCCTCGGAGCTGATAAAAAAAAACATTCATTAAAATTTTACAGTAAGTAGGTACATGAATCGAAGAAAGTATATAAGTCTACAGTGCGTATAAAAATGCTTATGTTTAGTTAATTTTTTCTAAATATTAAGGTCGACAGAAAGGCTGACGGTCCACTTAATGGTAGATGGCTACCGTCGCCTATAACACAAACAACGCCGTAGCTGTTGTGGTATAAGGAAGGGATGGGATAATGGGCTCTGGCATCCCTTACTTACTCGCGTATATGCTGCTATTTCACGGTAGAAATAACATAAATTAGATAAGTTAGTTTAGTTAAGTTTTTAGTGAATGGTCTCTCTATATAGTGAACATTTTCACTAGAGACAAATCACTATTGATTGGCTTATACCGCTCTAATAAGTATAATATAACTGCTTCTAATATTTTTATTACTAATCTTCTATACCCATCTATATATACTTATATTAAAAGAAAGTCGTGTTAGTTATACCATTTATAACTTGAGAACGTCTGGACCGAATTTTATGATCTTTTGTTGAATATAACTATTAAAACTAATCCGAATAGCAGAATAATTTTAAAAGATCGAAAATATTCACAAAAAAATTAATAAATTTTGAATCAAATTCATTTTCTACTTACATTTTGTATTGAACGGGCTTTTTATTCTGAGACGGCACGAATTTCGCCGGGTCAGCTAGTATTCGTATAATACATGTCCTTCATAATAGATAGAGCATAAAATATTACCTGGAAATTGAACATTTCCGTCATAATGACGAACGGCAGAGGCTGTAGTCCCGATGCGTCGGCAAATATGCAAACACAGAGCGCCACTATGGGCACCCATCCTGGCATAAACACTCCGATGCTTTGCAGGTAGAACCACACGCCCAGAAGACACATGCTGAACCCAGCTACCACGCTAGTTACCGCTAATAATGGCTGGAAATAATTTAAAACGTTTGGAATTTTTTCTTCCTTTTTTATGTTAAAGTTGGCAGACAGGCTGACGGTGCAATTCATCTTCGTAGTAGGTGGTTACCGTCGCCTATATATATATAAAGTGCGCTGCCGAATACAGTACGGTTAAGCGTAAGGGATGGAAAATGGGCTCTGGCATTCCTTATACTCATTCACCGAAACACAACAGCACACATGCTATTATTTCACGGTGGTTTTCTGTAAGGGGATGGTTACTGCCGCCAGATGGGCTGCCCGAATGACTGCGAAACGCAGCATTCGAAATGCCACTTCCTAGGACATTCTAACTAAACAAAATATAGTATGACGACTTCAGACGGATGCAATTATTATCTGCAAATTCAATGCACAAACCTTCCTCGTTTATCGCTCTTTGATTAGTGAAAACCGAATCAAAATCCGTTGGGAGGTTCAGTAGAATTTAGCGGAGAAACAGACAGAAGCGGACAGCGACTTTATTTTGTAACTAGCTGTTGCACGCCACTTCGTCCGCGTAAAATATGGCCTATGTTACTCGCTGATAATGTGGCTTTCTATAGGTGAAAGAATTTTCTAAATTACAAACAAAAATACAATCTTTTCTCTTTATAATATTATTATAGTATAGATATAAAAGACGAGTGTTGGCTTCACCAACGTTATAAATCAAACCTTGGTAAGTAATTCCAAATTTTAGCTTTCTATACTGTAGTTTTGGTTTTGATAGTCATTCAGGACAAATCTAATTATATTTTCTGCCATTTTAAGTGATGGAGGGAAGTTATGGTGTATAATTTTACTTAGCCTTAGCTGCACACGTGGGCTACCTACACAATGTAGGTAATGGTAAGTACTTAGTACAAATTGTTACCTATTAATTGCATGTCATTGTTTCCAAGCATTTTCCGTTGAATTATTACAGCGATCGTAATAACTTTTTAATTGGTAAATTGCATTTAATACTTCAAAAACAAGATTTATCTACTCAAAAAATCTTGGTTACGAAGTTATGTTTCGTAATTAGCTACGAAAAATCTATTTTTTAATCTATTTCAGTTATATATACTGATATTATAAAGTGAGAAGATTTGTATGTTTGTAACGAGTAAACCCAAAAACTATCGGACCGATTTTAAAAATTATTTCATCTATAGAAAGCGTCATCAGCGAGTAACATAGGCTATATTATATAAAGTTACGCGGGCGAAATCGCGGGCAACAGCTAGTTTTCTATATAAATAAAAATGAATGTAAATAGGTATTTGTCCGCCATGAAATCCAAAACCGCTCAAACGATTTTAATTCGGTTTTCATTTATGGAAAGATACCTAAACGAGGAAGATTTGTGTAAGTATTAACAGTAAACATTAAATTTTAAGCAAATTATAATTCTCACCTTTCTTCCAGCCCTGTCGACAAGTTGACAAGCCAAAAAAGACCCAAAGATCTGTACGGCAGCGAGCAAAATCGATTGCTTGTTCGGCGAGAGTGCAATGCTCGTGTTCGGATCTTTTCCAGCTTCGGCGAAGATGTGGCTCGCGTACACAAGAACCGCTATGCAACCGCAGAACTCTCGAGTCAGGTTCACTATCAGAGCTACCCAGAAGGCTTTCACTGCTGTCTTATCAGCGACTGAAAATAATGACATTCATTTTAATACTAAGTTTTGCCCGAGGGTTCGTCCGCGTAACTTTATAAAATGAACGTATGTTACTCGCTGATAATGTAGCTTTCTATAGTTGAAAGAATTTTTAAGATCGGTCCAGTACTTTTTGTGTTTATCCATTACAAACAAAAATACAAATTTTCTCTCTTTATAATATTAGTATAGATTTATCGCGAATTAAGTATATTTTTGTATTTTTTTTATGAGGATGAGTATTTCTATATCCTTTTTTATATCCTTGACAACGTGTGTACAAAATTTAATGATGATCGGTTGAGTGGTTAAGGCGTAAAAGCGTAACATACAAACTCACTTTCGCTTTTATGATGTTAGTTAGGATTTTAACCTCAATATTTATTTCAAACCAACTCAACCAAACTCAACTCGAACCAAACTCAATATTTATTTCAATATTAGTTAGGATTTCAATAATCGTCCTGCCGTCCTAAACATAAAAAAAGACTCGCATACGGCTTTGCAATTTTCCTGACGCTTTTTCCAATATTTCTCTTAATAAGAACCTTCCTCGGACTTCAACGAATTGGTCGAGCCGTTGTCGAGTTTTGCGTTTAGCAACGCATATAGAAATAATTTTTTATCTATATAGAATTAAAATCGGTATATGCACATTTCGGTTCTTATCGGTAATGCTCGGTTTTCGTCTGGCGGGTGCCCTCGGCCCCTGACCCAACGTATCGCGTCTCATCGCCAGCACACGCAATTACTGTGTTTTGGATTTTTTTTCTTTTTGTTCTCGAGTGAGTCATGGCGAGATGTTATGTTAGTCTTTAACTTTTATCAAGAATACAAAATATATTTTCAAATCCGACTGCTAGTTCCAGATATAAGCGTGTTGCATTAACGCTATTCGATTCCCGGCAGGGTCAACTAAAGTTGGCTATGGTTTGGATTTGGAAAGTAGGGGCAGGGCACACTGCGTTTCGCAGACATTTTGGCAACCCGTCTGGTGGCAGTAACCATGTAATAACATCATGTGTGGTTTTGTAAGGGATGCCAGAGCCCGTGTCCCCTAAACCTCCCTTAATTCTACGATGGTAGGCTTGCACTTGCAGCACCTATGGCGTTGCTTGTGTTGTAGGCGACGGTAGCCACCTCCACCATCAAGTGCACCGTCAGCTGTCAAACACATAGCACGTGTTGTCTTGTAATCGCCGCTTGGCGAACATCGGTATGAGGAAACGCCGTATTCAAAGATCAAGTCACAGATCGCTATTCTAATGCTCGCCCAATTGACCTCTCAACCGGCATCTGACTTTTGCTCATGAACACAACCGAATTAATACGCGAGCAAATTGTGAATAATTATCTCGGCACAGCTCTCAAGGTCTGTGCGCCCCATCAATATAAAAGGTCGCCATTACCAATTGCCCCAATAAATCTGTTTGCAAAACATTATTCCTTAATGTTGTGGCTGTGACGTACCTACTTGTTACCCGCTGTTTGCGTCGTCAAATGATTTGTGATTGTTTTTCTTTTAACGAAGCCAAACGAGTCGTATCGGTTCATTTTTGATAGTAAACAGGACCTGTTTACTATCAAATTGTTTTATTGCTCATATCTTCTATTCTTTTTCGATGGTATATTTTATTAGCTTACAAAATCGGATTAGTAAGTTGAAGTGGCCGTGGGCAGGATACATAGAACGGAGAGACTTAAGGCGGAAGGTTCTCGAATGGAGGCCACGGATCGGCAAGCGCAGCGCAGGACGTCCACCCTCAAGGTGGACAGACGATATGATAAATGCCATGGGTCGACGGTGATTTTGTGTGGTCCTTTTTGAAAATTAAGGGGAGGCCTATGTCCAGCAGTGAACGTCCTGTAGCTAAAATTACGATGATCTATATCTATGCATATAATAAAATAAAGTCGCGTTCCGCCTCTGTTTTTTTACTTTTCTTGTCTGTTGTGTGGTTTTTACTAGTGGAAAGAGCGATAAATGAGGAAGCATCCGCGTAAAATCGGACGTGGGTCGCTATAGTTCTGTTCCTCTAACTTCCTCTAAACCACCCAACGGATTTTGACGAGAAAGGTTTGTTCAATATAAAATTTCATCAATGTGAAACTGGGGGCGGGTCACTAGTCTAATATAAAGTATGCATCATACACTTACACAAAAGTCGCGGTGAAAACTTGAGCTCACTCGTAGTCTGCTCAATGATGAGGCGATTTACTTCTTCGTTGATTAGTTTGTCGTTTTCTGGCAATCCACGAAGCCAGCTCAGCACTTTGGCGGTTTCCTAAAGAAAGTCAGACAGGTTTATATTATAACCTTGCCATTGTAATTGTAGTGCCTTGACTTATTGTCTCACAGGCTCACGCACTTAATGGACAGACTCCCGACACGCAACTACGAGTAACTCCGACATAATCCAACATGGATGGCCCGCGTAGTTAATCACGTGGTACGTTCTGAGACTGTGCTGTCTGTGTGAGTTAGTGATCAAATCCACTACAGTAATCTCTATTTTTATGATTATATTCATAACTAGCTTATTGTGCCGCAACTTCGTACGCGCTGAAGTTCGTTTTTTGAAAATCCCACAGGAACCTATCATTATTCTAGGATATATGTTATTTCAGTTAATAAACTATCTGTGTGATAAATTTCATTCAAGTCCATTAATCCGTTTCTGAGATTAGCGTGTACAAACGCAAAGACAAACAGACAAAAATTGTAAAAACTATTTTTTTACCGTGCAAAGTATAACATGTAGAAATGGATTTTTTAAAAATATTTAATGTACAGACACGGATCGTTTAAGATTTTATTATATGTATAGATATAATGTGACATGGTCACTGTAAGTAGATAGACGGATGAGAAAAGCTCGGCTAATGAAACGATAGATCAAAATCAAAAAACGTAGGTTTTTCTAACGTGGGAAAACCTACGTTTTTTGATATATATTTTTTATTTTTTTGATAATTTTATGCTATTATTTCCTCAAATAGTATCTCAAAATTTATTTCTTAAGCGCCACTTTAAAAAATATATTTTTTTTTAATATAAATTTTTATAAATGATTACAATACAATAGTTTAGATTGTAAATAAAAAATCACAGCCTATACTTAACTAAATACCTACTCGTGACAGAAAAAGACGTCACTAAAACATGTTTTCAAAGTTTTCATTCAGGAAAAGCGTCAAATCAATAGTGTGCATTTGCTTTTCAAAGGAATCGTGACTTGAATGACGTACAAATAAGATTCAAATTGTGAAATAGTGCGTCATTTTGACGCTTTAGTTTAGTATAATAGACTTATAGGATTTCGTATGTCTTCGAAGATAGTTAGTCTCTCAGGAGCACAGATTTTCAAATAATGCCTTTCTTATCCGGTAGATTATGTGATCATTGACGGACGATAATTAAAATGTCCATTCCAAACATAACTATATCAATACATTATTATAAAATATATTCGATGTACATTTCTGTCTGTTTTCTCGCTAACTTCTTCTGAACCACTCAATGGATTTTGATGCGGTTTTCACTATTAGAAAGTCGATAAACGAGGAAGGTTTGTGTATGTATATAAATTTTCAGAAAACATCGCACCCGTTCGAAGCCGCACTCGCTAGTGGTATATAATGCTGAAGACAGTTTTGAACATTTTGAATACAAGACAAGTTGTCAGGGGCACTGGAAAAGAAAATAGGGTACTTTCCATCAAGAAAAGTCAACAAACAACAAAAAACCTAGTAAAAAAAAGTAATCAAAAAGTCGCAAGCAAAAGCTTCTGGTCAATAACTGCATAATTATCTATCTATTGGAGTTATGACAAAATTTAAAACATAATATTGTTAACCCTAGTTATTGACATGTAATTTTAATTAATAAATTAACAATTAATCTATATCTAAAACTAAGTTACATAATATTTACAAATTGTAATGCAGCCAGCATGCTTGAGGCACCTAGGCAAGGTCCCAAACCCAAACATACTGGCTGCATTACCTCCTTGTATGGCGTGGCTGTTGACCTATCTGTTGACCAATCTGTTGACCAATTTGTTGACCAATCTGTTGACCAATCTGTTGACCAATCTGTTGACCGAAGTAATAGCCTCTGGAATCGCCGGTTATGTCGATTTATTTAGTGACTAATGATTCTTACCTCATTCTTACCACACTTGACTAAATAAGAAGGTGTTTCCGGTAGTCTGAGTAGGAAGCAGAAGTGCACCAGTGGTATGGCCAGTAGAATCCAGAGTACCGTGTGGAACGGCAGCAGATCACCAAGAACGAACACTATAAGGTTTCCAGCAGTCTGTGTGAGAAAAGATATAATCCATATTAATATTATGAATGTAAAATTAACTCTGTCTGAGTATGTTTTTTATCATTGTTCAATTATTTAGGTACAATTATTATATTTAGTTACTAGCTGTTGCACGCGACTTCGTTCGCGTAACTTTATAAAATATAGCCTATGTTGCTCGCTGATATAATGTAGCTGTCTATGGATGAAAGCTTATTTAAAATCGGTCCATTAGTTTTTGAGTTTATTCATTACAAACATACAAAAATATAAATCTTCTCTCATTATAATATTAGTAAGTCTAGACGTTAGTCTACTAATATTATCATTGTTATATTAACAAAAATAAAACATGGCCTTCGGATGACCGTTGGAGAAGATTTGAAATGTTTGACGATTTTTAATGTCTGTTTACTCTGTCACAATATTTTTACATGATTTCGATATCGCCCCTTGCCGGGGATTTTTCTCAAGTTATTCTAAGTATTTTAACTAATTTAACCAGACATAATGCGATACGAATTTTCCTGTTAGAATTATTTATCACTAAATGGTGTCCGCGACTGTGTTATAGGTACTTTTGCTCAGCGTTGTATTTTTTTATTTTAGATGATCCCTCGGGAACAGTACTTTTTTCTGGATAAAAGGTACTTTATGTCCTTTTCTATTGGTTCCAAACTGTGTATGTATGTATCATTTTGTGATGATCGGGCGTGAAAACAGATAAGACATACAATGTTACTTTCACATTTACAATATTAGTAGGGATTTCGGATATTTATTTTCTTAAGACAATTTAAGCCATTTAAAAAATACGCTAATTTACAAATGTATTTTATGTTATTCTAAAATTTTGCAGCAGCGTTAGAATTTCACTCTAATTAAAAAACATTATAATCCTATGGAATAATTCAAAGGGTAAATATCTCTCTCGTTTGTTGTATTGAGGGTTACATATACGATAGAAATTTGATTTCCATAGACTGTTGTATGTCTATAAATTCTATAATATATATATAATTTTTTTTTAAGTAATCAGATTCATAATTAACAACCTACTGCTGGATATAGGATGCCCTCTTACGAGTAGATCAGCATCGAAGACTGCGTCCAGTCTTTTCCCGCGACTTTTACTATGATGGCCCCTCTAAGGTAACACTCGATATGTTTTGGCGAAAAATATATATTATACAAATAAGGGCCTCTTTCACCTACTACAAGTAAAGTGTTCATTAGTTACTTTTAGAAATAATTTTATGTTTTATTAAATTATGCACTCGGTTTAACTGCATCCTTGGATAGGCGATTTTTTTTTATTATTTTCTTTTTAATGTTTTTGGACTTTTACCCTTCAAACAAAGGTAGGTATATCAGCTCTATTATTCCCGATGACCGGTGATTCTAAATGGCGGTTAGGCTACTTGACACTTTACTCAGAGATGGTGAAAGAGGCCCTTAGTAATTAAAAAATATTCAGAAATTACAGGAGATTTGCATGGGCTTAAAATGTTATAGCTCGTGTTAAGTGAATTTTTTAACGCGAACGAAGTCTCGAGCACCAGTTAGTTATGATATAAATGGTATAAAACGAATTACCTGTGAAAATATTACAAATGTCCCAGTCATTCCGCGTATGCTGTCTTCACTTATTTCCTTAACGTACAGGGGACACACCACGAAGCCTCCTCCAGAGCCGAAGCCTATTAAAGCTCTCGCGCCTATTAAGGCGATTGGATGAGAACTTATCAGCTTTACTGCCCAGCCAAGCTGCAAGAAGGATAAAGCATGTTTTTAAAACTACCTGTTGATGGAACACAATGACATTGTCCTTTGTGCGATAGAATGACGTGTTCATTGGACTCAGTATATATTATAAGGTCAATATACTGACATAATAACAATATAGGCCAATATGCGCGGATAGTGAATCACTAAATCTTCCTTTTTTTTGGTTATATATAGATTTTTTAATCCAAGCACTCGCCTGATATGAACTTGCAATACTTGCACTCATGGGCAAACTTGTAAAATTGTAATTTTATTTTATTTTATTTAAATAAGGCACACAAAACAGGACACTGACATTGAATATTATGGTATAGATAAAATTACATCGAAGTGATCTAGGCAACCATCAAAACATGTGTACACAGCATGTCCAAACAAAACAGTGCCAAACAAAATTTAACAAAATTTGAAAAAGAAACTGAACATTTAGAGCAAGAACATATTTTTTTATTAATTAAAAGATAATGATTTGGATGACGAAGAACCGTAATTATTTATTTATTTATTTATTATATATACAGCATAATGTTAAGCTTAGTAAACATAAACTCATTAGAGTTTTACCGCACACCATGCTCCTATTAAGAATATATACATTCAGATATGTATAAATATATACAGACAGATATTATCAAAATACAAACAGATAATATAAATATATACACATACTTAATCATTCCTATTACGCTTGATTAAACCTTTTGTTGACGCTCAAGCATAACCTTTTGTTGACGTAAAAAACAGAATTTTTCGAATATGCGTTTAGTGTCGTTAGGAGTTCGTTAACAAAAAGGTTTTTACAATTATTCGGGAGTCGGTATACAACACAAATATTTGCAGTGTAGTTCGTATGTGTAATTATAGTTAACACAATATTTTCAAACGATTTAATTATATTTGTTGCGAACTCCTTATATTCCGACCTCTTTTTTATTATAGTTTATTTTGTATTTTTTAAATATTTTAAGAAGAATTTGGTTTTGATTGTCAACAAAATTTCAGTAGAATTCGATCGATATCATACGAAAGAGCACATAACTTGTAATTTTATATTTTTTATTATTGTGTACACATTTTTAATTAATATATTAATATCATACAGTCCATTTTGCTTTTTGTCCTCAACATTTGTTCTTAAGCCACATTTATGTTTGTTGCGTACATAAATAATTATACCACCGTCTTTTTTTATTTTTCCTAGGACAGCACACATTTGATAACCATTTAAATTAAACAAACAGCTGATATTGTCTGAAATGTTGGCCTCTGTAAAAATTACTATAACTATACATATTTTTGCAGTTAATATACATTGTTCCAGAGCAAAAAAAAATTTCACCATAGATCTTATATTGAAATGTACACACAATAGGTTGACATTTAAAATTGGGATATTACTCAGAAAATCGTTTATATTCAAACAGTCCGATAACTCCAATACTTCGCTTAATAGACTATCCATAATTAATTAATTAATTAAAACAATGTAAAGCCGAAATATTTAAGATATAAAGTTCAAATGGATGGTAATGCAGGTTAAATCTTATAAATTAATCCTCTAAACTTTTCAAGGTGTAAATTTTTGATTTTTGTAAATTGTAAATTTTTCAAGGTGTCATCCTTTCTGGCCTTTACATATTATTATCCTTTTTTAAACCACACATAATTAAAATTCCGTTTATTTTTAAGCTCCTGTTTTGCCGTCCATAGAATAGCATTATTAGTTTTAGTCATGGCTTCTCTGATGTACACGACGTTGTTGTTGTTACGCTCGTAAGGACAAATGTCTGATATAATTATCTTTGTCGATTTAGCTGCCAATATCCATTTTAGATGAGAGGACTCGTCCTGTTGTTGTACTTGAATGTTACTTGAATGTGATTTTTACACTTTTTATCCCTTCTGGGGGTTGTTTGAGTTTTAAAGTAACGTTTTTGACCAAGTTGTTCACATTTTCTGTACCTTCAGATGGAACATTGGCAATTTCTACTGTTTTGACAATGAAATTTAATAAAAAAAAATATTTTATTATTTAATTGGACAAAAATAATGTTTGCATATCCACATATATCATATAAACAATTATACAAATAGTGTGCTTATAGTAACAAATAGTTATTTATTTGAGAGTAGTTTAAAATTTAAAATATAATTTTCAGTTTTTAAATTTTTATAGAAATTGTAACAGAGCGTATGAGTAACAAAGGCACATACGAGTATTAGCATAATACCCATTATTTTATTGTATATATTCTTATGTTCACAAAAAATCAATATTAATAATTTATTCATATGTTACCACGAAGATGCATTCGAAGAAATACAAAAGTCAAAAAGGCGAGCCTTTCAATTCAAAGAAATACAATTGAGGAGGAAAACTGCGATATTGTTAGCCATAATTATAAGCAGGCAAAATTGTCTATGACGAAAATTATGTGCTAGACAATCATAGAAATTCAATAATAATGCAATTATTGGTCTTATATTATACTAGCTGGTGCCCCCGACTTTATCCGCGTTGAAAAATAAAAATATAACGCCAGACAAAATAATGAGTAGTATAAAGCCTGATTTTTGTGGCGATAGTGGCGTCGCCACTGTTGACGATTTTTTATATTTTTAGATGATCCCTCGAGAACAGTATTTTCATTCTGGATGTAACGTATCTCCTTTTCTGTATCCTTATTTGCCTTTCCTGTATCCCTGACAACATGTATGCAAAATTTTATGATGATAATTAAGGCGTGAAAAGGTAACAGACAGACAGACAGCATCCGTCAGATAAGTTCTGTCTGTTCATCAAGATATTTGTTTTTTTGCAATTTCAAAATACAAGATTATATAAAAAAAAAATTTCAATATTCATTTAACCTGCCTATAAATACACAAATTTCAAAGTCGTATGACGGATTAATATGTGACATTAAATTTTTTTTTAAACTAAATATAGCTACCAACAAACGTCCAATTCGATCGTCTCAAATTAGATTCAGGTATAGATTGTTCAGTTTGACAAGGGTCGGCATTGACCTTGACGAAGTTTAATCAGATCCACACCTGAATCTCTTTCTAAATTGTGTTTAACTTTTCAACTACAACGAGCTCAATTTATTACGGATTCGTTTTAAAATTAGAAAATAGGTCAAATTTGACTAACTAACTTTACGGTTTAATCATACTTAAAATATATATGTAACAGAATAATAATAGATACGGTTCTTAATTCAAAATTGCACCCGTGCGAAGCCGGGAGCGGGTCGCTAGTTTGTAATAAAGTTAATGTTATGTGTGAAGGAGAATGTCATATATATTTGTTAGGTTTTTTATTTTAATTTAAGACGTAATTACGATATCAAAGTACTAGCTATATTTTCAAAATAAAAATGTATTTAGTACATATAAAAATTTATTTTGATATTAGAATTTGACATTTTCCTTGATAATAATTACAATGAATATTGAATTACAATAGTGTATTTTATCCTATTGTGATTCCAAAGGATCCGACACTGTTTTAACAATGTGACAAGATTACTATTAAATAGTAATAATAATAATAATAATAAAACTTACAGCTATCGGCACAGAAGCGCACAGCAAGGCATTTTTTCTTCCAAATTTATCAGCGGCCACTCCGTAAATGAATACAGCTATTGGCGCGAAGATAAACATAATGGAAGCCATCCAAGAGACGTCTTCTTCTGTGAGCGGTGAGTCGGAAGGAGATGAGTCGCCCATAAGCAGTTCCTTGTGAGGTGATATCCACCCCATAGCGGTTCCATAAGCCAAAATTGGCATGCATACTGTAACAAACAATTTGATTTTTAATTTTTTTATTAAAAAAAAATATTATTTTATTTTATTAAAAATAAAAAATAAGCAATATTTATTTATAAAATTTTTTAAATTTTTTTTTTTAAATAACGAATTTGACATGCATACTGTAACAAATAATTTGATTTTTAATTTTTTTATTAAAAAAAATTATTATTTTATTTTATTAAAAATAAAAAATAAGTAGGTAATATTTTTTAATAATTTTTTTTTTAAATTTTTTTTAAATAACGAAATTGACATGTATACTGTAACAAATAAGTTCCTTTTTAATTTTTTTTATTAAAAATTTTATTATTTTATTTTAATAAAAAATAAAAAATAAGTACTGTAACGCGCTGTCTCGCTCCCACACCCAACGGCTACGGCCGCACTCGGGAATATTCGATTCCGCGGCAGGCCTGCGCCCCGCGTTAGAGTCAGTCGCCTTTGCGTCGTCAATACGAAAGTATGTTGTTACTTTGCAAGAGATCTCGCCCTTCCGCGCCCCGCGCTTTTTCGTAGTAACGGTCGTGTTCACCAAAATGTTCTTTCATTATTCTTTTTCTATACAAGGGAGTCAGTGGCAGTGATACCCTTGTTTATAGTGGCGCCCAACTTACGGCTCGAATACGAACTGAGATCCATGCAACGTGTCTGATAGGACGTTGGTGTCCGTACGCGTGTGTACAGTAGATACCTACCTATCTGTTGCCATGCCGCTTAACACGCGCAACCGGCAATACGACTTGGACCGTCCGAGACAAGCGGGCGAGAACGAAGGTCGCGACGAGATCATGAGCGACGACGCAAGTGAACCCGACCAATATTACCCTGCAGCGGCAGCGGAGCAGAGCGCCCGGGGCGCCCCCGCGCCTTCCCCGGCTCACGCCGCGGCCTCGGCCGCCGGCGGCGCCGGAGCAGCACCGAACACTGTCTCAGAGACATTCCTTGTCGGTGTTATGGAAGCCTTCGCCAGAATGCAGGAGGAAACCAACAGGTCCCTCATGGAGACCCTACGGGCGCTCCCATACGGCAGCGGCCCACGAAACCCACCGGCCTCGACGCCAACGTCTAACGCCGTCGACCCCGGCGACACCATCGTCGCCGCCGTCGGCAAAGGCAATTTCTCCAAGTGCAGCGCGCGGTTCGATGGCAGCTCGCGCGACGCGGAGGTGCTAGAGGCGTTCATCGATGCGGTGCAGGTATTCAAGGAGTGCGCCGACGTCAGCGATGAGCACGCGCTGCGCGGCCTGCCCATGCTGCTGGCAGGCGACGCGGCCGTGTGGTGGCGCGGCGCGCGCGCCTCCGCCAACACCTGGTCGGAAGCCCTGGCGCGCCTGCGCGCCATGTACGGAATACAGAAACCGGCTCATAAGATTTTACGTGAAATCTTCTCTAACGAACAGAAAGACTCTGAAAGAGCCGAAGTGTTTATATGTAAAGTGCGTTCGTTAATAACCAAGTTACCATATGTAGTGCCGCCATGTATGCAAATAGACATGATGTACGGTTTATTACACCGCCGTGTTAGGAAGCGTTTACCTAGAGATAAAATAAGTGACGTAGACAGTTTTGTAAAAAAGGCGAGGGGCATTGAAGACGAGATTTCCGAAATTAAATTCCCGCCATCGTCCGCGTCAAACACGGCAGCGCTAGCGCTACCGTCGATAGGTACGCAACTACAAAATGGCGACCGCGCGCACGGACACAAGGTCACCGGGTCACCCGAGTGCGGCGTTACTAACGGTTCGAAACTCACTCGTAGCTCACCCGAGCGCGACGTTACTAACGGTTCGAAACTCACTCGTAGCTCACCCGAGCGCGACGTTACTAACGGTTCGAAACTCACTCGTAGCTCACCCGAGTGCGACGTTACTATCGGTTCGAAACTCACTCGTAACTCACGCGAAAACTCGAAACGTGATAGGCGCGTTCGTTGTTCATTTTGCAAGTTTTACGGCCATAGTGTAACCGATTGTCGCAATATAAATAACAGATCGGTCGCGTTTACCGATCGCGCAAACGCCAATACCACGCCTAATCCGATTCGTTGCTATGGATGCGGCCAACCCGGCGTAGTAAAATCAAAATGCGAGACTTGCACTGGGAAAAGTATACCCGTGAGGTCACACGATTTTAATATCGTGACCGGTAACGACGCTTCGCGCATTTCGCGCGCGACGTCATCACCGTCCGTTTCGATTTCCATCGCGAATAGGGTAGGTATAGCAATCGTCGACACCGGGGCGTCGTGTTGTCTTGCCAGTCCCATGTTGTATTCTATCTTGCAATCAGACGGGGTACAATTTAAGGAGACAGAACGTAATATTGGACTCGCAAATGGGTCCCGTCAGTATAAAAAAGTATTGATTGCTACAGTACCGGTACTTTTGGAAGGAAGGCAAATCGATACCGAGTTTGTAGTATTACCTGGTGAAAATACGCGTACGTTGTTAGGTCGCGATTTCATCATTAATGCCGGGGTGACATTGGAATTAGCTCAGGAGTCATGGTATTTTTCTGATAGCCCCAAAAAAATATTTTCTTTTGTGCAATCTGCCGTAATGAATAGTACGGAATTAATGCGAGCAGACATCTCCGACGTCGCCTTACGCGACGAAGAGGGAACGAAGCCGTCACCGGAGCACCGAGACGCGCCCAACGCCATTTTACGTAGCGGAGCGTCCCAGTTTGCTGCCGAAGACCCTCCCACGGAGATTGTTCAGCCGCCGGATCACCGAGACGCGCTCAACGTCTTTTCACGTAGCAGAGCGTCTCAATTCGAGACGAAGCCGTTCGTCCTCAGAACTGATAGCAGCGGAAGCGCTCAAAGGGCAGTTCTGCTTCAGGGGGAGAGTGTTGACAAGCGACCTGTCGAGTACGCTAGCCGCCTCCTCACTGCCGCTGAGACAAGAGTTTATCGCAATAAGAAGAATCTTAAAAGTAAGCGAGGAGACAAGCCGTCTACTTCGCACAGCGTCAACAAGGAAAAGACGTCTGCTATAGCTAATACGCCACCATCCTACAGGTTGGCCGACGAGACGAAGCCATTCGTCCTCAGAACTGACAGCAGCGGATACGCTCTAGGGGCAGTTCTGCTTCAGGGGGAGGGTGCCGACAAGCGAACTGTCGAGTACGCTAGCCGCCCACGCCCCGTATGTACCGCGGACGCCGACTGCGAGTTGTGCCTTACTGTGGTAGGTTCACCTTCCCGCACCCCCAAGGACAGCCGGGAGCACCAACTTAAGGGCCCCGAGATATCGAAGATCATCAAGGCAATAGAATCCGACGATCCGTTTAGGGGGAGGGTTATGTTAGGAAGATACCATGTTCTCCTTGTTAAACCCCTTTGTAGGCCGCAGTCAAGCTCCCGTCCGGGCAAACGTAAGAGGGGGAGACCTCGAAAGCCTAACCCTGCATCGAGGGCGTAATGCTAGGGTTAGAGGGGGAGGATGTAACGCGCTGTCTCGCTCCCACACCCAACGGCTACGGCCGCACTCGGGAATATTCGATTCCGCGGCAGGCCTGCGCCCCGCGTTAGAGTCAGTCGCCTTTGCGTCGTCAATACGAAAGTATGTTGTTACTTTGCAAGAGATCTCGCCCTTCCGCGCCCCGCGCTTTTTCGTAGTAACGGTCGTGTTCACCAAAATGTTCTTTCATTATTCTTTTTCTATACAAGGGAGTCAGTGGCAGTGATACCCTTGTTTATAGTACCTAATATTTTTTAATAAATATTTTTTTTTAATTTTT
The DNA here is from genome assembly GCA_944738685.1 of Synanthedon myopaeformis. Lineage (NCBI taxonomy): Eukaryota > Metazoa > Arthropoda > Insecta > Lepidoptera > Sesiidae > Synanthedon > Synanthedon myopaeformis. The sequence continues at coordinate 1,511,143 of OX122936.1, read as the reverse complement.
TTTTTAAATAACGAAATTGACATGCATACTGTAACAAATAATTTCTTTTTTCAATACGATTTTCAAATACGAAATTGTTATTAGCAATAGATATTAAACAAAAGTTCTTCCAGTCCATTTACTAAACAAAGATGTCGTGATGTTTTATGTTTGACATATTGTTTAAAAGATGCTCCTTTTCTTGTCGACTACACTTTATTATGTAAATTGAGGAGTTGTTAGTGTTAATATATATTTTACCATTTAAACTTATAATTAATTATCTGTGGCCACTGACAGAATAGATATAGAATAATTTAGAAGGCGCTTCCTATAATAATTGCATGTCGTGCGTTTTGTCTGTAGACAAAACGTTTTGTCTATAGATATAGATAGATCTATACTATTATAAAGAGGAAAGATTTGTTTGTTTGTTTGCATTGAAATGGCTCCAAAACTACTGGACCGATTTGAAAAATTCTTTCACTGTTTGGAAGCTATATTATCAGCGTGTAACATAGGCTATATTTTATAAAGTTACGCGGGCGAAGCCGCGTGCAACAGCTAGTCCTAAATAAAATTGATGCGTCATTATAGATGTTTTTAAAACTAAAGGTATATATAAGTATGTGTCAAAAAATTAATCTTTTTAAGATGAAATACAAGAGTAGTGGCATTTGGGCTGCCCGTCTGATGGCAGTAACAACCCCCTTTACAGGAGACCACCGTGAAGTAACAGCACGTGTGCTGTTGTGTTTCGGTGAGTCAGTAAAAGATGTCAGAGCCCAATTGCCTATTCCTTCCCAATTGTGTTAAAGGCGACATTAGCAAACTATTATACCATTAAGTGGATCGTCAGCCTGTCTGGCGACCTATACAGAAAAAAAGAGAAACTTAACATTATGTGCAAATGAACTTTAAAAAAAAAAACCACAAAGTATTTTTAACTGTTAACGCGTGTGAAATAGAGGGCAAAAGCATGTATATGGTACTTTTCGTAGTAATAATAGTATGTATATTCCATTCCACCTTGCTACGAATTACACTTGGATTCATTCTTGGCACGAATATGGTCGCAAATAAATTTATCTTTAAATACTATCATAGTTTGCTATAATTTGGATGCGGCAATTTTAATATAAACAATTTAATAGTATTATAAGATAAAATATTCTATATATATTCACTTCAATGTATCAAAACTCAGAACAAGATCAAGTGATACATTTCATATTCCCTATTGTAGAACCAATCATTATAAAAATTCCTTCTTTCATCGTTCTAAATATCACTACAATAAGGTTCTGAATGATATTGATATATTTTCCAACAATTTGAATTCTTATAAAAAGAAAATTGGCGAATTACTTTTGAAAAATTAATTTTATCACTTATAGAATATAATTTCTTTTTTAGTCTTATAATAATAATTATTTTTTTAAATTTAATAAATAAATGTAAAAATATATATTTTTTTATGATTCTTTAGGCCTATTTGTATATAATCTATCTATAATATATATATTTTAAATTTATGGCTGTATATGTAATCAAAAATAAAAATAATATAGTATGTTACATAATATTTTATTTGACAGTTACATTTCGATCGCACCGTGTTCAATGAATCGATGATAAAACATTTAAGATATTATATGTTTTCTTAAGTTACCGTGTAACCATGTATTATCTTTTCAAGATAAGAATTAAAGTTTCAAAAAAATTCATACTACACTATACATTCTCGTACAACATATATAAATTTTAAAAGCTTTGTGATTGTAAAGCAGACTATCTTTTTATTAGACTTTTTATACTTTCAAATGAGAGTTACTACTGCACTTGCGATGTATATTTTCTCTGTAAAATATATAAGTAAGTATATCAACCTTCCTCGTTTATCGCTCTTTCAACTAGTGAAAACTTTATCAAAATCCGTTGTATGGTTTAGAAGAAGTAAGCGGAGAAAGAGATAGGGGCGGAGAACAAATTTATTATATAATAATATGTATAGATCTATCTCTACGATAAAAATCCAAATTATTGGTCATATCAAATAGATTAACACATCTAATACGAGATAATTTTAACTAGATCGTAATAAGCGGTTGCATAATTGTAAACAGGAAAACAAAATACGTTGTAAGAAAAAAAAAATATAATATGATAATAAAATAATAATAAAAATATATGTCATAGAAACAAAACAAAATGTAAGTCTATATAATTACAAATATTTAAAAAAAATTTAATAAAAAGTACGATATCTATTATTTTGTCTATTGTAAAGTTATGACGGATATTTTATTTTAATAAAAATCATAATTCTCCCATAATGATTTTTTTTAAATCTTATAAAAAATTAACCTTATATAATATTGATGAATTAGTTTCTTTTGATTTAGAAGTCATTAGACAGGCTGACGGTCCACTTGATGTTATAGATGGCTACCGTCGCCACAGGTGCTGCAAGTAGGATTAAGGATAAGGGGATTATTGGGTTGGGATAGCGAAATTGGCTCAATTTTGAAACCCAACAACACACAATTGCTGTTATTTCGTAGTGATCTTAATGATATAACAGCAAACCCTGCAACTATAGAATAATATTACTCTTTGAGAAGTTGTTAACTCATATGAAAATATAATGATTGCAAAATCATAAGTTAATGCGTTAAGCGTTAATTAACGAAGTTAACATTTCAACTAAAGGATTAACTTTTAAGTTAAGTTTAAAAATGTTAACGGACTCGTTAACTTACGTTAACTTTCCTCAAGTCCGTTTAATCCAGTAAGTACCAATTATACTATTCGTTAAAAAAACTTTCACTAATGTTTATTTTTCAGTTTAATAACAAACAAAAAAACACTTAATCAAATATTTCTACTTTATAATATTAGGAAATATATTTAGTAACAGTAAATATCGTGAAAAGTTGTTTTTTTTTTTAAATTCAATTTTGAAAATATCATTTTTAAAAATTTATAGGAGAATGCTTATAGGCATTGGACTATAATAAATTTAATGACATTCTAATATAAATACGTAAGATTCTTTGTGAGGTGCTGTTACAAGGATTTTTATGACATTTCTTAAAGAAACTACTAGAGCCCCGGGGTTCTACTGTCTCACTATAATGACTATTAATGACTAAGACGTCTTGCCTCAGAGACAATGTATTCAAGCAATCAATCCATTCGTAGCAATCTTAAAACTTGATTTGTATAATCGTGAGAAAATATCGGTAAAAGACAATAATTCATTCAAACATTCCGTAATTGTATAATTACTTAGTATCAGACGTTGTAAGGAAATTGTATCGAGAAATTAACATCATTATATTATATTGGTGTAAGTAACTAAGTATGGATTTTTATAAATTAACTACCATAGCAGACGTTATCCTGTCCGAACCCGAAAATCTCTACTAGATTCTAAAAGTTTCTGAATCTCTGACCCGATTACAGCTCTACTAGGCTCTAAAAAATCTCTACTAGGTACTTAAAACTCAAACACACTTAAAAATATTCATCAAACTCGGCGTAGGTAACTGATTAGGAGTTCTGTCACATACACAGTTATAGAAGAATTATGTAGATACGTACATCTTCTTTTATATATATATATATATATACTAACCAAAACGGTTACTTGGTTTAAAAGAAGTTAGCCAAAAAACAGAAATAGGCGAACAGCGACTTTTATTTATAATATTTTTGACCCGCTCCCGGCTTCGCCCGGGGTGCAAATTTTGTATAAATAAATCTTTGCCGTTTATCGCTCTTTTCATAAGTGAAAACCGCATTAAAATCGGTCTAGCCATTCTTGAGTTTTCACGAGACCAACGCACGGCGATATATATATATATATAGTTGGTTTGTATAAGGATCTTCAGTTTAAGGTGTTAATGGATTACGTGGATTTTAAATGTTAAAATAAAGCGTATTTTTTATAATTTTATTTAAAATAAATATAATATAAAGATAATTTTATTTGAACATTTAAATGATTGAACTGTTGAGATCTGGTTTTCGGAGAGAAATCGTGTCCATCGACTTCAAAAATAGAGTTTTTTTACAGAAAAAAAGCGTTAACGGTTTTCAGTTTCACTAATGTAAAGAGCTTTTAAACGAGGAGTAAGTATGTGTATACAAGTAATTTGCAGAAACATTTTTTTATCCGCGCGAAGCGAAATTTCAAATTTTTATAATTAAAAACATTAACAAAAGAAAACAGTTTTAAAAAATTACAACATAAAATTAAATACTCACCAACAATTGACATTAAAATTTGATTGTATTTGCTGCCTCTTTTATCAGCACTTTCTTTATTTACTTTATACACTTTATTCACCATTTTGAAGAAAAAAAAATTTAAAGACTAGATCACTAATTAACAGTTTAGCTACTAGATCGTCACTGAATTTAAAAAAAATTCTTTATTTGAATTTTTTTAAAGAAAAAACACTTAAGTAAGTATTACCGTTCGCCCGCGAGTCTCTACGCTTGCGATTGTGTTTATATGCGCGCTGAGATTGCACTGAAATTACTATTGAGCTGTCTTTTTATACGTCTACATACTCTTAGTAGAGGGTTAATACTATACTTATTATTTATTAGTGTACATGTTATAATATTGATAAGAGATTACGTCATCCGTCTCGAAGAAATACCCCTTGATAATATTGATATAATGGGACAAAATGTTTTAAAATAATTACAATTTTTCCTTTATCACAATGACAATTATGTGTTGTAAGTTGAAATCTTTGCTGATACTTCAAGCACAGGCACAATATCTATCTATAGAATCTATTTCACTATTTTTTTTTATTAGAGATGTGTTTGCTCTTGGCCAACATCCAGCTGTGTGGCGAATACGAGGCCTATGATGGAGCTCACCTAGAAGACGTTTATTCACTCGAACTTTGAAAAAATTTGGGTTATATGAGCTCGGAAACACAGACGCCAGCGGAGAGTTCCAAACTTTGGCAGTGCACATTATAAAGGATGTTTTAAAGAGCTTGGTCCGAAAAAGAGGGATTTATACAAGATGAGAATGGTAACCAGCCGTACCTCTGAATGTCCAATGGAAGAAAGGGGAAGGTGGTATGTGCTCATGCAGCTCCTGAGCACATTATATAGATTAGAAATAAAGGTCTACTGGAAAACTATGGGAGAAGCGTAATTATGTCACGTTCTACTGTTGATAAAGATGATAATGAGAATCTAAATAATAAACAGAAATAACAAAATAAAGGATAGTTAATGAACTGTTAACTAAATCTACTTGTTCTAGAAGTATGTAATAGAATTTCAGGATGAACATAACCTAAATATTCCACGCGGGCGAAATAAAATAATGAGTATAACTCTTGGCAAAAGTATTAAATGTCAGGCGTCAATGCGTCAATTAATATTTTTTTAAAGCGGACGAAGTCGCCGGCAGCAGCTAGTTTGCAATATAATTATATCCCCAAAGTACTTGTAGTACTTGTGATACTTGTAGTACAAAGTACACTGTTACTTTTAGTAAGTACTTAATACTAATACTTACTTTTAGTAAGTAGTAAGTACTACTTATTCTGTGCCCAAAGGCGTAAAACTATGTAATATTTCTAGACAACCGCCGCCGTACAATCAATCAATCTGTTCGCCAATATTCACATAAAAATATAGTATACTAGCTGGTGCCCGCGACTTCGTCCGCGTTGAACGATGAAAGGTACCCTATGTCCTTTCTGGTGTCCCAGAGACAACGTGTTTGCAAAATTTCATGATGATCGGTTCAGTAGTTTTTGCGTGAAAGAGTTACAAACATCCAAACATACTTTTGCATTTATAATATTAGTACGGACTAGTACGGATTAGGTAAGTTAGTGATTTCATGTAAATCAATTATGCAAGTCTTACATTACATTACATTGTACTAAAAGTATTAGTTCTTATTGTTGCAGAAGGTAAATAATCACATTAAGGTAAGAAAGCGGTTTTCCTCGGTGAGACAATAATGTTTATTTCCAAAATCAATCCGCCATTTTCTTGTAATTTATGTCACAGAACAAAGATGTTATTGAGTATTGAGTAGGTTTTGATTGAGTATTTCAAGGCATTATCTTATCTTATCTTATCTAATATTTATTGTTACAGGTTAGGTAATATTTCAGTAGTACAAAGGTTAAAATAACTAATTAGACTAATAGAAACTAATCGCACCAACCGCTACGGCGATTACTTCACTTTCTCTTCTAGCCGAGTAAAAAGAAAAATCTATTAGTTCGATTTTTAATCATAGAATGATGTTGAAAACCTTCATTCAGGCCATTAAATACATTTAAAAAAAACCTTTTATTTTATGTTAAGGTCGTCAGACAGTCTGACGGTACACTTGATGGTAGTTGAATATGGCTACCGTCGCCTGCAACACAAGCAACGCCATAGGTGCTGCAAGTGCGCTGCAGACCATAGAAGGATTAAGGATATGGGAGAAGGATGGGATGGGGTTATGGGCTCTGGCAACCCTTACTCACTCACCGAAACACAACAGCACATAATATGCTATTATTTCTTGGTGGTCTTCTGAAAGGGGTGGTTACTGCGGCCAAATGGGCTGCCCAATAACTGCGAATTTGAAATACTAGTAGCTATTTAAGAGTTAAGAACTTAAGAAGAAGGTTATTTAAGAATTAGGTTAGCTATTTAAGAATGGCTAACCAAGGATATGAGTTTTTCCTGTACGAGTATAACAATAACATAACGTGCATATATTATAGGATAACACAACACTTCCTCATATGCAGTATCAATACGATTTCTTGATCATCAGCATCTTTTATGTATCTTATCATTATCTTTTATAAAGATAATAAGCTATAATTAAAAATTATAAACTCACCCCGACATTCTATACACGCTACACGCTATATCTGAGCTACATAAAATAGTTTTCAAAAATTGGTATTTTAAAACAAATATAATATTATTTGGCGTTTTTTTTGTTGACTATACTTTAAACTTGTTAAGTTTTTAGGACGAAACAGGAAGCTAATACCGTTATGGGACGAAAGAGGAAAATTTGTAGTATGTGGCACAAAATATCGGGACGAACGGGGCATAAATCATTTTTTTCTATATTTACACTTATTAGAATATTGACATTAACAACGCTATCAAATGTTAGCATATTTTGTTCAGCTCATTTTCGTTTCGTTAAGATTCTAAAGGTATAAGGTAAAGTAAGGTTAAGGTACAGGTTCAGGTTGTTCACAGAATATGGCTACTATGCAAGCATTGGTTAACGAAGGCTAAAATTGATAGGTTCTTAAACTTTTGACTCCTGTCAAAATAATTAACATTCAACTGATACGGGTAAATCCCTAAACCAATAGCATAACAAACTGTCCAAGGTTTGAAGTTTAAAGTTTATCAAATGGTGAATATTTTTGAAATTATTATTTATTATAATGATTAAGTACATAGTGTAATTTGAAGTTGCATTCCGCGACTGTCTATTTAACCGCTGACTCCTCCTAAATCACCCAACGGATTTTGATGCGGTCTTCACTATCATTTAGATAATTTTTCAAGGAAGGTTTATTATCATAAAACCTAACTAAGTTTTTATGTAAATAGAAAAAAAAAGCACTATTTTGCAATCAAGTTGCCGAAAAATAAAATGAGATGGCTTATGTAAGCTATACCTAACAGTAGAACTTGTTGGTATTGTTGCTGAAGGTACGCAACTGTGTTGTTACACGCTATTTGTAGCATTTATCTTTCAGCAAAATACACACCACCGATATTTATTATAAAACCTAATATACTACTTATTATGGATAAAATATTCATTTAATTTTATTAATATTTTTTAATATTTTTTGTACTCCTATTACCCTATACTAATAATGATATAAATTATATACAAATTAATATATAACGAAACTTAAAAACTAACTAATTATTTAAAAAAAAAAAAAAACTTTTATTACCTATTAAGCCTTTACTAGACGGTAAAGTGGTCAGAATGCTGGCGGCATTGCCCTGTTGGATGCATATGCTTGTCTTCTGGGCAAAGTAAGAGCCAGCATTCTGGTCATCCGACGCCTCTACCACCCGTTTAGCCAGCTCCTTGTAAAGTTCATAAACTTAGATAACCCCTATCTAAGTTTACATATTTGCGTCGCTTGAGATTTTCGACTTTATAAGAGGCAGCACCAGCCTGTGACGTGGTTCCTGTTAGATGAGAAGGAGCAAATTAATTAAGTTTTTCCTGGACAAAGCCGGGAGCGGGTCACTATTTATAAATATGATATTAAAATACAGTTAAGTAGGTTCTTGGAAATGATGGATTCGATGAATGATTCGATTATGAATACATGACATGCGTTATCAGCAATTATTCGATTCATTGGTGGCCATTTTAAATTCGTGTCACACAACTTGAATAAGAACAACTATTGATTTAAAAGTAATATTCAAACCGCCAATGCCAGTTGATTTATAATTTATAATGCTTCAATTATACTTACGAGGATATTTGTCCGTTTCTTTGCTTGATCTATGGTTATTAAAAGCGAAATAGGACTCACTCACCGACTAACCCGATTAATTAGGAAATCTCAAAAATGACAAATTCCCGTCTCTAGAGTTGAAATTTGGTATACACGTAATGACAGCGCCCGCTTGCAAAGGTTTTTTGAAAACGAAATTAGGCTTGAATTTCGTATGAAACTTTCTTTTAGAACTGTACTAATTAATATGCAACTGGCTATATAAATAATATATGAATCCAAATTTAATACTATAATCCTAAATTTAATATCTAGTATGATTATTACGGTTTTCTGTGGAGATAACAGGAAATGTCTGACGTTCTCGAGTGGAGGGGATGGATCGGCAAGTGCAGCGCAGAACGTCCACCCACAAGTGGACAGACGACCTGATAAGGTGGTCCAACACTGGATGTATCGCGGCTGTGATGATGGTGATGATGAATGGGTTCTGGCATCCCTTTTATTCACTCACAGAAACACACACACATGATGTTACGGTAGTCTTCTATAAGGTGGCGATAACTGCCTCCAGACTGGCTGCCCAAATGATCGCTAAAAGCAGTGTGCCCTGCTACTTACAACTATACCAATTATAATTATTAAAACAGCGTCTACAAATTGTTTGTACAGACGGTTCGTTTAGGATTTTAACATAATGTGCAATGTATACATATAGATATGGGCACCGCAGACTCAACAAGGTGATATTGAAAAGTTGATAATTATTTATTATAGATTATTAAAAAATATATATATGTAAAATAAAACTAATGACTTCTCATTTACATAGGTAAAGTTCGTTCAACTGATAACACTGTTTGGGAATGTTCACTAATTATTGTGTACATAGACAGCTTAGTGCTCGTATCAATAAAAAATATATATTTGAACGGATAATCTGTGAGTTTTTTTTGCCAAATACTTTTTCCTTATCATATTTGCATTTAAAATCTGCGTCCGCCAATAAATTGTAAAAAAAAATCATATATAAACACTGTGACTGTTAAAATATAAACTTACTTAATTAAGTTAGATAACTCAATTGCTTAAACAATTTAATTGTTATTAAAAAAAATTTACATTTACTTAACTGCTGTACAAATCTTAACCGAAAATTATAAAAATCGTACCGGAAAGGTGATAACAGTCTAAGATATTTTTCACAAATTTGTATACTAAGTACTTTTTTAAACTTTTTTATTAGATCTATTTATTTATTTATTTATTTATTATATTATTTATTTATCTATTTTTTATCAAATCTAGTTAGATGTGCCCGCGACTTCGTGCGAGTTGTAGTATATATTTTTTGGAAATTACACATTTTTTTAGGAATAAAAAGTATCCAGTTATGCAACTATATATGTGCCAAATTTCATCCAATATAATATTATTAGAACTAGGGACCCGCCCCCAGTTGGACACAGATGCATTTTTTTTTCTCAAATTATACTTATACACAAATCTTCCAAGTTTATCGCTTTTTTCATTAGTAAAAACCGTATCAAAATCCGTTGAGTGGCTTAAAAGAAGTTAGAGAAGCAATAGACAGATACAGATAGAAATACATTATTAAGTTAATTTTTATTTTGAGGACTTGTCTAATATTAAGTCTAATTTCTGCTTTATTACTTTTTGGTCCTACTTTCAATGTCTACTTAAAATTAAGTACCAGTAATGTCTAATAATATATAAAGACATATAACAAAACTACCTTTACTTCATGACTTATCATTTTCTTGTTTCGAAAACATAAAAAAACGATAATTTACTAATTAAAATAAATATTACGGAAAATAATAACCACATATTGAATGTAATATTCCATTTTATTGTTTTCAATTTTAAACAATGGAAACAAGAGTACCTATGTTAGCAGTTTTCCTCTATAACATAATGTTTAATTCCGAAAACAACTCGCCATTTTCTATCTGATGTCACAGAACAAAAAGGTTATTGAGTATTTCGAGGTCAACAGTCCATCTTTATTGATAGAGGTAAGGTACTATTTTACATTCTCGTACAAGGGGGACCCCCGTCAGTACGTGCCATATTCAGATTGCGCCAAATACGATGAATTATTTATAAAAACTCGACACAGATTATGTCGCTCAATTCTGGACTGTATAAAAAGTCGATAACTTCGTTGATCAAAAGGACATCGCAAGGAGTTAATGTTTTTTTTTTAAGGCAGTAACATTTCGTCCGCTTAACTTTATAAAATATAGCCTATGTTGCTAATATAGCTGATAATATAGCTTTCTATAGGTGAAAGAATTTTAAAAATCGGTTCAGTAGTTTAGGAGTTCGTCGCGGACAAACAATGTGACACGAAATTTTTATAGTATATTAGAGATATGTAATGATGTAATGGTGCAGTGACTGAAAATAATTACCACGATCAAACTACTTCAAATAATTAAGTTACTGTTGACCAATTGACCAATAAAGTTGACCATTGATCAACATTAAAATAAACTTATATTTATGACGCAAGAAGACCAGACATTTCATCTTCACTATGAAACCAACGCGTTTCTAAAATGTTATTTTTTTAAAACGGTGGGGATCTTGGTTACTGCTAACTTAAAATCTTAATGTTTTAGCATTTTTCAGTGTTTTATGCAGTTCTGAATCGCAATAATAGTAGGTAATAGAATTTTAAAGAATGCTAACGAACAATTATAATTAAGGTTATTAAATGTTATAAATATATATTCTTAATTAAAGTAAAAATTTCATTTACAATTTGGGCTTTTAAATGATAGGTCAATAAAGTTAAAATTTCTACTAAAAGTAGTTATTAGGTACAAATAAGCTGCGGACGAACCTGAATGATGAAAGTATAGATTGAATCTGTAATTTTGATTATAAGAATTATGATAGTGCCAAAAATTGAATCTAGATTTTGAACTTACGATTAAACATACTATTTGTTTTGACTATAGAAAATTTTATAAATGTTAATATTTGAATTTATGTTTTAAAAAAATAAATTTTTACTAAAATCCCTTTTTATTACACCTCTTAGCGATTCTATTTTTAATGACGGAAGTCTCGAAGTCCCGGAACGTCCCGGGACTCTGATCGTGGGTCCTTTCGTGTCGCATAGCTGTAAAAATGACGAGACCTCTCAAATTTTATTATTACCCCTTAGTAAACAGTCAATGACGAATCGGGGTCTTTAGTAAATTATAATACATAACATTGTGATTATTTACTTACGTGTACAGACGTAATTATTTCTCCCTTGGATAATCCACATCGAACAACTACATAACTATTTTCCTCATAAGTCACGTTTCTCAACTCGTTCGTGTTATGATAATCATATGAGCTTCTGTTCGATTATTATGAGTTATCAAATTAGCACAATTAACATTACATACACTTCAACTTTATTTGTAAACATAATATGATAGGAATTTACGAGTTGATAAGAGGAAAAAGTTCACAACTGAGATATGTTCAAAGATTCATTGTTAGCGAACAAATGTATAGAGGAAAAAGGAAAATGAAATAACTAGACAAATAGTATAGATGGTATGTCTATCTGGAATACTTAATGTATCATTGAATTAATGAAAGAGTTTTTGAAATATGAGCAGTGATTCTGGAGTAACCTCTACATTTTAACAAAATTACAAAATCCGTATATAATGAGAATCCGCATATATATCCGCATATCATAAAATAAGAGAGAAATCTCTCATTATAATCTTTACATACTTTGATTTACATAGTATAAAACATGTAGGTATATTACCTGACAAATTTAAGTAGCAATAATACCGTAAAAAAAGTTAACTTTTTTACGGGTCAGTTGTCGTGTCGCGTGCGCACAGGTCAAAGTGATTTAGATAACGCGGTCACTAGAAAGGGTACCTAGTTTATAGTTTATATTTTATGAATAGATAAGATGAACTAATAACATAGGCTGCTTCGTGTAATAACGTAAAATTGTAATAGCAAATCACATTTAAGCTGCATTTAAGCCACTTACAAATAATAAAAGTGGCACCTGATATTTTAAATTAGCAATTTGTCACGTCAACAACACTCTTGCTCATAAATGTAATTAATTTCAGGCGTTAGGTATCAGCTAGCATGTAACTGACTGATTCTATGTTTTATATATTACTGGATGGTGCCCGCGACTTCACTCATGTTGAAAAATGAAAAATATAACAACCTGTGAGAAAATATTATAAATGTGAAAGTAACTCTGTCTCTGAGAAAATATTATAAATGTGAAAGTAACTCTGTCTCTTTGTCCGTCTGCTACCTTTTGACGCCTTAATTACTTAACCGATCATCATGAAATTTTGCATACACGTTATCAGGGATACAGGAAAGGACATAGGGTGCCTTTCATTCATCCAAAAAAAGTACTGGCCTCGAGGGATCATCTTAAAATATAAAAAATTATGGCGGCGCCACAGTCGCTACAACAATAAAGATGTCAGGCTTTATATTGTTTATGGTTTTTATTAAACGCGGACACAGTCGCGGACACCAGTTAGCTATAAATAAATGTCATTGCGGAGCAGCTGCGTCACAGATTGGAGGAGTTGTGGGAACCCTTGTTGGCGGCTCAACGGGTTTCAGCGTAGCGACGACGACTTCGAGGAACCATTGCATTAACTTATTAAGGTGGTTATATTCTGGAGCTGAATGCTGCTTCGTCAGAGAAAAAATCTTGTAACATTAGCTGGACATTTTTTCATATTGTATATGATGTTATTTTTATTTTGAACTAACTACCCCGCTATTGTTCGGTGAGAAAGGTTTTAATGTCAATTTGGGGGCTGTGTGTGTTTTGTTTTGAGATAGCATTAAACTTAAACTACTAAAATGCTAATAATCACACTCAAAAGCATCCAAAAGTTTGATTAGTTTTGAAGCTTGTACGTATATTCTGAATAGTTCTAGATTTCAATTATTATATACATACCCTTAAAAGAATTATCCTTATTGGAACTGGACAGATATAAATTTCTATTTGTGTCAGTGTTGCCAGATATACAGATTTCTCGGCATCCATACAGATTTTAACATGTCATACTGATATTACTAAATCACTAGTTATGAATTAATTGTTAATTCTGATTTAATATCTAAGATGAATAACGACATTTACAAATAGTTATTGATTTTATTTCTTTAAGTTTAAACCAAATAATTAAGTTTACGTACAGACAGATATATATACAGATTTTCATAAATTTACTGATACACATTTGGTAACACCACAGTGATCAATAGCTCATTGTAAGCCCTTCAGTGAGGGCTTTGGAGGTAACTATATTATCGGTTGCCCTAAGGGTTATCCCTGGGATTGTCTGCTTGTATATTTTAATTAGGGTATGATTTAAGCTGTCGTCAATTTAATTGGTTTTGAATTTGTTAAATAATAGGTTTTGTCCGCAAAATAGTAGATCTGTCGCCAAATTGTAGTCGCCAAACAATATGAAAACAATTCCATAATAAGTCACATATAGTCTAGATATATTATCAATTATCAAATAAATAGGTTTGTATTTATTATAATTGGTTTCTCCTGATAACTGTATATTCAAAATAATTGAAAACGATCATTAAAAAAAAGAAAAATAAAAAAAAAAAAACTATAATTTACGTAAATTTCTACTAAAATTTGGCTCCATCGGCCCCTTTTAACATAATTTTATTAAATTTATAAACTGAACTTTAAAATTGATTTCATAACTGAAAAAATAAAATGTATGTACTGTACCTACTGGTGACAAAATAACAAATAAAAAGAAATCACAATTTGGCGACGATATCCTATTTATTTGGCGACAGATCTATCATTTTGAATACGAAGCTATTATTTAAGGGATAAACCTATTATTTTCACAACAAAGTTTTATTCATAGGACAAACTACGATTTTTTGATAATACATTTCTTATTTTAGATACATATTGACATTAATTTGATAATTCATACTTGGCGACACATTTATTTATCTGATAATTAAAATATTTCATGCCGACAGATCTATTAATTAGAATTTAGATGATACAAGTTGATTGACAAAATATATATTTTGCTGACGAAAAATATAGTTCCCTTTTAATTATGAGTTGCCCCGTACTAATTTTTATCTTTCAATAAAAAAAACTTCATTTGATTTTTTTTTTATTAAGTTTTATGGATGTTTTTTTTTAGTAATATCTAATATTATTATTTTTAATTAAAGTAAGCATTGTAATTTTTGCACTTGATAGTTGATATCTTTTATAAACAACTTGAGCTGTTGCACGCGACTTCGTCTGCGTAACTTTATAAAATATAGTCTATGTTACTCGCTGATAATATAGCTTCCCAATAGTGAAATAATTTTTCAAATCGGTCCATTAGTTTCGGAGCCTATTCAATGTAAACAAACAAACAATCAAACTTTCCTCTTTATAATATTAGTATAGACTAGCTGTTGTACGTGAGTTCGTACGCGTTGAAATAAAAAATATATAAATAAAATCAATATAACGCCTGACATCTGCATTGCTATTACATTTTTGCCAGCCATTAGTTTTTTAATTTTAGACGATCCCTAGGGAACAGTACTTTTTTCTGGATGAAAGGTACTCTATGTCCTTTCCGGTATCCATGACAACGTGTATGCAAAATTTCATGATGATCCGTTGAGTAGTTAAGGCGTGAAAAGGTAATAGACAGACAGACATATTCACTTTCACATTTATAATATTACTAGTATAGATTTTACTCGCTGATAATGTAGCTATAGGTGAAAGAATACAATACAAAATACAAAAATACAAATCTTTCCTCTATATAATATTTAGTATAGATAAGAAGGTAAAATTTGTAAGTTTGTTTGTATGTTTGTATAAAGGAGGTAATCTACGAAACAACTCATTCCGATTTAAAATAATCTTAAATCTAAAAATATCTAAAAATAAAGATACAACGTTTGGCAAAAGTTATCTATTATAACATAAGGCCTTATATTGCTATACATATTTTGTCAGGTTTTATATTTTTTATTTTTCAGCGCGGACGAAGTCGCTGGCATTTGCTTGTGAGTAGTGGGCAATAAAAAGGGCATAGTTGTAATCAGGGAAGTGTATTGTCTTGTCACCCTATTTGAGAGATTTAATTATGAAATAAAGCCGACAAATATTGCCGTATAATCGCCAGTTCGCCATTTCGCCAAAAATCCGGCAGTCGCCATTTGACTGTTCGCTGCGAAATACGCGTTGTCCTGCTGCAAACGATCGAAATCCGTTTAACGCGCGAAAATTTAAATAAAGAATTCGGAAGTGTACCATTTTTAAATTTATGGAAACATTGTTGAGAAAATTCAGACCTGTTTCGTTTTTCAAATTTAGAATTGTTCATTTTAAAAGTGTTCTATCGTTCCCTTTTTAAATCAGTTGACAATCGAAGATATAAATTTACTTATTTTTTTTTTCATATAATTTTAATTAAGGATTCAATTGCGTTCCGTTAAATCTAGAGTTTAAAAATACGTTAAATAACTTCTCGGGTAAATAAAGTTTAGTGTGTAATAAGTGGTCAGGAATTTTATGTATTGCAAATAGGTGAGTTAATTAAATATCTACTATTAATATTCTTTTTTTAAAAAAAATATATGTTATTTTACCGAAATATGTCGATTTTACATTTTATTCGCACTATCTCATGATAAAGAATTCTTTTTAAGAATTGAAGAATTTTTATTTATTTATTTACAGGATCATATATATTTAGTTTATTGGCTATGAAGACACACACTAGCCATGCAAGCCTGTATCGTGTGCTTCATTATATTAATTATATTAATTAAAAATTCAAATAATAACAATTTATAAATTATTAAATATACACAAAATTAATAATAAGCAGGTACATATAAAAGTAAAAGACACAATAAATTTAGAATAAAATTGAGGCTATCGAAATATGTGATAGATATTACGTAAGTATTTAAATCGATTTAAATAGTTTTTCTACATAGTCGTATTAAAAACTGATCAACAATTTTTTAATTTTAACCTTAACTTTACTTATGATATAATGCTTAAGTTCACAATGTTTAATAATTTTGTTGTAAATGTTTAATCAGGTTAAAACGTTTCGCAAAATGTATTTCATACTAGTGGCAGAGGAATTTTAAATACACCCTTTTTTACCAGGGTATTGACGAGAATTATGTGAACTATAGTACGGACTTTCTTAGACAAATATGATAAATACATAATAATAGACAAGTTAAACATTGGTCAATTTGTATGCATTTGGTGACATGAACTTTGTCTATACTATATGTATAGACAAAGATACTGTACGTTAGACGTACATTGATCATGTAATTTTATTTGTTGAAATGAAGGTGGACTTGATGCTTGTGTTTTATGAAAACAAATATAGTTAGTCTTTTTTATATTTAAAGTTAATAAGTTCCAATTTAGCCATTCAGTAATTTGTGTTAGGCCTCTCTCTGCGAGTGAAAATACACCTTTAAATGATTGGTCATTAAAAAAGTAAAACTGTTTCATCTGCATAATATATTACATCAGTGTTTTTCAGATTGATTGTATGAATGTCATTTATATGTGAAACGTGTTTGGCACAACGATGTAAACTTTTCAGTGAGTCATGGCTGAGGTCATTTACAACCATTATAACAAAAATTGTCCAAACAAAAATTGTTAAGTAACGGATTTTGAAATATTTAAATTTTTCTATATTTTTTATTTCTCCCCAAAAATTTACTATTTGATAATTAAGATATCAGTCTAAATCCTGCTTTATTTCTGACTTAAATGTAATGTACTTGAAATAACAAACAATAACTAGATATTTGAATAGCAATTAAAAAAAAATTAACTTTTTTTTGCATTGTACTAAAATTAATTTTCAAAGTTCAATTTTAATGTACAGTTTTATAAAAAAATATTCATATTTAGACTTTCCAAATTTGTTAAATACTTCCTTATTTCATACGCTTTAATATGATATACATCACGTTTATAAAAGTTTCTTTGATGCTTTGTGGTTTGTAGATTTATGTTACAAAGTATTCATTCTGACTAAAGTTTCGCGTTTATATTTTAGTAGGACTGAGGACTCATCTATAAATTCGCTTTAATTATGATCGCTTATGGATTTAAGCGATACTTGGATATGTTTTTCAAAAAAAATAAATAAATTTAATTGTTGTTATTTTATATTTTAAATACGACAAAAGAATAGTATCCTGAGTTTCTTTCGGGGTTTCTTCTCAGGATCGTAAACTTGACTTTTTTTTCGAAACCCTGGTAAATTTAAATTTGTAATAACGATCATCAGAGTTTCTTGTAAAAACCTAATTGATAAATAAATATTTTGATTGATTTTTTTTAAATGTTTTAGAATTTGTTCTTTTAAGTCCCAGAGGGGACTTTTGCTTCTTAAAGATATATTAATAATTAGGTAACATTGAGAAACTGTAGTATCAAAATATCGTTACAATTATTTTCAATTAATTGTATTAAATAATTCTCTATTTTGATTTCATTAAGTAGGTATAAGAAACAATAAATAAATAAACAAAGAAAAAAAATGTAACAATTACAATAATGTAGACATAGCCTGTACATTTAAATAAACAGATTAATAGACTACAAAAAAAAACAATTATGTAAAATTTTAAAATTTTGATCAACAAATTTGCATTAAGATTTATTTATTTACTAATCCTTGTTCTATTTTGTGACTTTAATAATTTACATATTTGAATGAAGTCTGTTTTGAAATTTGTAACTAAATTTATCCTTGCTCAGAGAGGCTCTTCATATTTTTATTAGACAAAACCGGTTTGAACGCTAAAACAGTCTAGATTTGCATTATTAATCACACTCCAAAAAGTTGTGTCGAAAACTTGTTGATTGAGATTTTAAAATAACATAAATATTGTTATATTTAGTAAAAGTTTTATAATCAAAATTAAAAAGAGGTAGTAACGCGTTTAGTTAATTTTTTTAATATCATAAAGGATGACAAACAGGTTAACGGTCCACTTGACTGTACATGGTTACCGTCGCCTGAGGACACAGCAACTGCGTGTCCTCAGGCGACCAGCAACCTGCGCTGCTGTTGTTGTTTCCACGTCTGTGCGTTTGTGCATTTGCATGCTAAACTCAGAAAAGGCTTAACCGATTTGAATGCGGTTACACTGATGTATTGTAGCAATCTTCGAGTAACATTAAGTGTTTGTTTCATTTCAATCGGTACACAATGAAAAAAGTTATAGCGAAATACCAAACGCACGAAAACCGCACGTACGAAGTTGCGGGCACAGCTACAAATTGCCCAGAAGCCTTTGAAATGTGTCCCCATAAATTTAATAAAGAGAAAGCTCTCCCAACGGGTATAATAGAAAAATGTTTTTATAGCCTCAATGAATATTTTAATGACAAAACTAAATAACTTATTAAATACTAAATGATAAATATATTTTATTCTTATAAATGGACAATATATTTTTTTTAGTATTTTAATATAATTATGTAACTAATTGTAATAATTTTTATTGATTTTATGATAATTTTTTAAATTATATACATACTAGCTGGTGCTCGCGACTTCGTCCGCGTTGATAATTTAAAAAAAAAAGCAATATAACGCTTGACCTCGTGTTGCTGTAACACTTTGTCCAGGCGTTAGTTTTTTTATTTTTTATTTATCCCTCGGGAATAGTCCCTTTTTTCTGGATGAAAGGTACCCTGTGTCCTTTCTTGTATCCCTGACAACGTGTATGCAAAATTTCATGGTGATCGGTTCAGTAGTTTTTGCGTGAAAGAGTTACAAACATCCATACATCCAAACATACTTTCGCATTTATAATATTAGTAAATAAGATTTGGACGCCTTAAGGGTCAGGATGTAGCGACCAATTTAATAATATAAAATACATCTATGTTCTGTAAACTTGCAGTCAACAATTAAACAATTATTAATTTATTTATTTATCTACTAGCTGGTTCCCGCGACTTCGTCCGTGTTGAAAAATGAAAAATATAACACTAGAGAAAATAAATCAGTGATATACTTAATGCCCGACTTACAGTAGCGTTGAATTATTTAAATTTTTAGACGATCCCTCGGGAATTTAACAATTTTCTAGGATAAAAAGTAACCTAATAATTAACTTATCTGTACACCAAATAACATCCAAATACGTTAAGCCCTTTTCGGCGTTATTGAGGAACAAACATTCAAAAATACAAATATCCAAGCATCCATCCAATACATATACAAAATTTCGCAAAAATATTAGAATTAATTTTATTAGCTAACTTCCTCAGTCATAAGCTGTTATCATAACTTGAAAGAATTACTTACTAACCGAAACAGAGTCTTTTATTTTAGCTACATTGGATTCTTTTATTATTTTTAAGTAAAGGTCAACCAGCAAGTCTGACGATCAACTTTAAGGTTGTAAGGTTCTCCGTCTCTATGCGACATTTCCATTCTATGTGTCTGGACGTTTGCCATATCAATTTACTAATTACGTCGGGTTATATAGGTGACTTTGAATAGTGTACGGATCTCCTCATTCCTGATTCAATCTTCCAGAGTAACCTCACACATAACCTTTGTGTGTCGCTATAGCTCTATTGTGTGACATCGAGCTTTCATACAACGCCCATTTATTAAAGACTAACTGTTGCGGGCGACATTGTCCGTGTAACTTTATAAATTTTAGCCCATATTATTCGTTGATAATGTAGCTTTATATATGTGAAATAATTTTTAAATAATTTTAAATATATTTTGACATATCATTACAAACAAAAATACAAATCTTCTCTCTTTATAATATTATTAAGTAGGTATAAACTAGGTTTCAATGGCATATGTAATCACTGGGAACAGACACTGATGAAAGACTTATTTTGATGTATTGAAAAATTTTGCCTTTCTCGTTGGATTCTACGTTGACCTCTTTCTCAAACTTGGATCTACCTAATTGGACTGTTTGTTCTAAGTATACTTACTCGTCGACTACTTTAACAGTTTAGTTTAAGTTCAGTTAAGTTGAGTTGATATCATCAGTGCATTATATTACACACAAAATTTGTGTATTGTGTACCAATGTCTAAGGATGACATTCTCGTTTTTGAAATTTATTCACCTGCCTAGTTACAGTCTATTTTTAGTTATAGTATTCTCCTGGCTTAAAAGTGTCTCTGCATAACAATTTTCCCATTTTCTATTTACCTATCTCTCCCTAATCCCTAACAGACTTTCTGTCGAGTTTAGTATTAAAAAAAAAACCTTAAAACTTTTGCCAGTTTCAGTTTTACAATATTAGAAGAAGAAAAAGAAAAGACTAGCTAAGTATATGAGCTTACTCGTATATTTTGATAAGTCCATTAAAAACTTATTGATTTATGTTAAAACTTTAATGCATACTTAACATTAATGAATCTTTAAGTTTTATAATTGAACTTAGTTTGACTTTTTGCCTTTTAAATAAATTATATTAAAGGGTTTACAGTAAGAAATATTCCTCTAATGAAACAGGTTTAAATTGTTTGTTAAAACATTAAAATTTTATAATAAACTATAATACGTAGAAAATATATATATTCGGTTAATTTTAATTCATGTAGGACATGTATACTGTATATCTTGCGTCATAATACTAGCTGTTGCACGCGACATCGTCCGCGTAACTTTATAAAATATAGCCTATGTTATTCGCTGATAATATAGCTTTCTATAGGTGAAAGAATTTTTAAAATCGGTCCAGTAGTTTTTGAGTTTATTCATTACAAAACAAAAATACAAATCTTCTTTCTTTATAATGTTAGTATAGATGGATCAGTGAAAATGTCTAAACTGATATTTTATTTTATTTGTAAATTAATAAATATAAATTATATAAACATATAATCGTAAATTAATAATACTTAAAAATTTAGAAACTAAATATATAACTAATAAAAAGAATGCACTTTTACATTTACATCTACATTTATAGACAGACGGACGGAACTCAGTTTTTATATAAACAACATTATTTTTATCAAAAATTTTTATCACCGCGAATAGTGACTGATAAAAATAAAACTAATCAAGGCCGACGATTAATTTAACTAGCTTTGACTTAATCCCTTTACGACACATTTCATTCGACTCGAATTAAACACGACCACAAAATATGTATGTCAGGCAAATTACGTCAGTTCTGTCAGAAATGATTTTGGCAAAACAATTTGTCGTTAGTCTCGCGCACATCAACATTAATACTTGCTAATGTAATATACAATTACATTTATTTTCATATTGTCTTTGAAGCCATTTAAAGTTTGAAGGTCACTCATTTTTCTATGAAAAACAACCTTAACCCCTTAAATGAGTAAATCTGTACAATTAGACTCATTTAGCTTAGCTTACTCTCAAGCCGTATTAAGAATAAGTTTTTGCCGCGTTGAAAAATAAAAAAATAATATAACGCGTGACCACTTGTTCCTGTAACACTTCCTGTAACGACTGGAGCGTTAGTTTTTTTTAAATTTTATTTTACGTGATCCCTAGGGAACATCCTTTTTTTCTGATAATAAACCTTAGGCTCGAGTTCACCAACAGACGGTTATTTTTAAACAGCTGTTTAAAATTAAACAGCCGTTCAATGATATGTTGTTGTTCAAAATCGCTAAAATGCGGGTTAAACGCCCTAAACATCTGATTAACTTAATGATTAATCTGATGTTTAGGGCGTTTAACCCGCAGTTTAGCGATGGTGATCAACAAAATATTACTAAACGGCTGTTTAAATTTTAAACAGCTGTTTAAAAATAACCGTCTGTTGGTGAACTCGAGCCTTAGATGTCCTTTCCGGTATCCCTGACTACGTGTACATGCAAAATTTAATGATGATCGCTTGAGAAGTTCAGGCGTGAAAAGGTAACAGACAGACAGGCAGACAGAGTTACTTTCACATTTATAATATTAGTACGGATAGTATGGAATAGCGGCTCGCGTTAGGCTTCGTATGGCTGCAATTTTTTTCTGCAAATTGTCTACACAAACCTTCCCCATTGATCGTTCTTTCAATTATTGAAAGCTCCAAATACATGCACAACATTTCTAAATGAAATCGGAAACGACCAATAATGTGAACGAGATCTTAAAATAACTTCATGATAAAGTTCTCTCCGAAGACTCGTAAATTCTACAAATTGTGCCTACTTAGTAGACTTCTCAGTGTCTTATAATAAGTATCTATTTAGGGCACCGCTAAACCTAGAACACAAACTGAGTAAGTAGTTAACTAACTTGGCTGAGTTTGAGATGTGGCGGTTCATAAACGTCAGTTGGAAACGTGATTTGAATTAATACTACATAATTATATTATTTAACCTGCCTCCAGCGACCAGCGGAGTAGCGGCTTCGCAAGTATTTATAATTATATTTCTCCAAATTATACACATTAGATTATATTATATAACATTAAAATTCATGTTACTGTCACGATTTTGAATAGTAAATAACATATCTATTTTGTTATTTATTTATTTAATCAAAGCAGCAACAGCTTAGCACACTTATCATTCTAACCCTATCGCTCAACATCTAGGTCCAGTGTGCAAGCCAATTACAGCTGAACACATAATTCACTTTGCTATGTAAACTCCAATAAATAAATTTAAATTCGAAACAATAAAATATAAAGAAAATGGAATCTAAACAAAGTTAATTACAATTAATACAAACAAAAAATTTGGATACTATGTCAAATGTTAAAAAAAATATGTCAAAAGCAAAAAAAATATATATATTTCTACAAATTATACACATTAAATTAAATTATATAACATTAAAATTCATGTTACTGTCACGACTTTGAATAGTAAATAACATATTTACTTTGTTATAATTTATCATCATCATCTCAGTCATTAGGATTTCCACTGATGGACATACTCGTAAGCCTCCCCGGTCATGAGCACGCTGCAGGGTTATGCCAGACTCCTACCGGCTAAAGACCTAATGAATTTCCAGCGTGGCCGTAGATGGGCGATCGCGGAGACGTTATGACACGACATCGGTGCCACACCAGGGCTATCTACTATCCAGAGCGGGGAGGGTTACGCTCTCTGTCGTACCCGAATGTGGAGGTACGCCGGCCAACTCGCGGAAGGTTGGCCATTTGTCATTTGTCCACCTTTTGAGTGGACGTCCTACGCTGCGTTTGCCGGTCCGTGGCCTCCACTCGAGAACCTCCATAATATAGTGTTCAGCCCTCTGCCAGTTCAACTTACTGATTTGTGGGCTTATTTTATTTATTTTTTATATAATATGGATAGCCAACGTAACAACGTGCATATAAAATCCAAACAAATTGCACAATACAGTTCAGCTTGCACAAGTCACACTTACAGGCTACCAGAGTATGCATATTCATTGATTCTTAGGCACATATTCTATTTAATTATTTATTTGTACATATTCAAAATTTAATTCAATCAAATATCATAAGTCAATATTGAATTCAAATATAAATACACAATATCATTGGATCATTGCTTATAACGGTTAAATCGCAGTGTAACACTGAGTATGGCCCTCTCCATAGCTCGTTGAGCTTTCTCACGAGATAATTAGAGACCAATTTCAACGCCATATGTCATCACTGGCAACACACAAAAAAAAAACTATAGGCTATGTGTTATTATCATGTACAAACAATAATTACTGGAAAGTTTTTGAGTAGTAGAGTAACAGACGTTCAAGTCGTAAATATTATTTATTTGCATTAAGAGTATTTTTAAATCTCGAAACTATACCCATGGTTACTATACTAGGTTTCCGTTTATTCCGAAACAATGTAATGCACTAATTGGTCTGTCAATCAATCTACCAAGGCCACACCTCTTTGGACGTCGATATCCATATAGCTCGGGTAACACGACCACGTTACACGACGTTGTATTTCATTACTGACGACACATTTGGTCTAGTGGCTAGTAACCCTAGCTGTTAACCAAACGGTCGCGGGTTCGAATCCCGCTAGGGGCAAATGTTTATGTGTTAACATTTTACCTTTGCACCTGAGTCATGGATGTTTTGTATTTATAATATGTATGTATTTACAAAAAAATATCTATGTAGTATATCAGCTGTCTGGTATCCATAATACAAGCATTAGTTGCTTACTGTGGAACCAGATAGTGCTGTGTGGAATGTGTGATGATATTTATTTATATTTATTTATTACTAATTCTCATGCTAAAGGTGATGCTCTTAAAAAATATATTTTTTTGGATGTTCCAACTTTTACATCTTGGAAATATTTAAAAGTTTAAGGGTGTATAACAGGTTCAACGCTTACGCGCGTCGTTTTACACGAATTTCTGAACATGATCAAGTGATAGATATAATATTTACACTAATTTGCTATAATTTGATCTGAAACTAAATTGCTTTAGTAATTTATTCACTCCGTCAACCGAGTTAATGATCCCATTTCGCTGAGTAGAACCTTTTGAAGCTATGTAAAGAGGAGAGGTAGGCGCCATTTGCTAGTTACCTAATTACTTCATAGTGTCCTTGTAGGTGAGATATTTAAATAAAAATCAAAGCTTAAAAAGCTTTGATTTTTATTAAGTAACAAAACTCGTGAAAATAATTAAAATAAATAAATAATTCAGTTTCTTTTTCGTAGCCTAGTTGCTGTCTAGTTGCTGTCTGACTTACATAATTACATATATTATAAAAAGAATATGTGGCCGTCCGTTTCTTCGCTAACTTCTATTAACGCACCCAGTCCCAGTGGATTTTAATACAGTTTTCACTAATTGAAAGAGCAAAGGAGGAAGGCTCTAACAAAAAAAAATCCATCCATACGAAGCCTGAGGCATGTCGCTAGCTAACATTAAGGAATTAACACCTCAATGAAATTTATAATGGAATATTATAATACTTAGACCACATTCCACGCAAATTTCATTATAGCGTACTTGAGAGTATGACTGTTAATTTTGTGGTTTTGAGCATAAAATGTGATTGTTCGGGTAAATAATAAACAGAATTAATTGGCAATCGATAAAATCAGATCCTTTGTAATGTGAACAGAATAGTGTGACCAAAAGGCCACAGACTAAATTAATAAAATAAGAAACGTTTTAATTGGGTACGAACACTTATAAAAAAAAACAGTTATAAAACAAATTGTTTTTAAGTGTTACTATGTTAACGGATAGTTACAATAAAAAGTTCTGTTTTGTTTGGACATGCTGTGTACACGTGTTTTGGGCCTCTGTCTAGTTCACTTCAATGTAATCATATCTATTCAATGTATTTAATGTCAGTGTCCTGTTTTGTGTACCTTATTAAATTAATTAATTAAAAAAAAAAGACGTTAGTCAAACGATTCCTTTGACGTCACTCAATGCAATATTTACAAACAGTAGGTACATAAAAAGCGATTTTATTGAGTTCTGTTTTCAAGACATGAATATTTTTTTCGTAGCCAGTAATATATATTTTAGGTGGTATCTAAAAGTTGTTGAACATTTATAAAATAGTACTAGGTAGTCTAGGTCTAGGTATGTGAACACCAACATTTGCGAGAAGTCACTAGAGCGTATGGAAGTCGATATTTTTAACCGATTCCCGCGAAGCCTTTCAGGTTCTCTTATTCCAAAGACTTTCTACCTGACAGGCGAAGGAAAATATAAGGGTTGATTTAGCCCCACTACTCCCCAGTCTGGTTTGTAGTTCTGTTTTAGGGTATTATAGTAGAGTTGTAGGAGAAGTTTTCAGCTTGCTTCCAAAACTTACCGTCTGACTTATTATCTAACAGCAGACGACTTGCGACCAACTTGCGACAGGCGAAAACTTTCTATCAATTTATGCAATATCACACTAAATCGTATTTTTGGTATCACGTAACTCATAACAAAGGTGTGGTTTGCTATAAGGCCTCTTACGGACAATAACTAAAATTAAAGTACATCATTATGGCAGCACACGCGATCGCAAGTCTTCTGCTGTCGTCTGCTGTTCATTAGATAATAAAGCAGCGAGTTCTATACCCGGCAGTGCTAACTGTGGAAATAAGCTTTTTTAAGTTTCTTTTTATGTTAAGTTCGGCATACAGGCTGACAGTCCACTAGATTGGGAAAAATTTATATATCTAGTTAGCAATACATTTAAATACAATCCATAGACAGTCTTTGATTGCTAATAACTCCTGCTACAGAGTTATATAATACTTAATATAATACAATGAATTAAAAAATAACGATCAATTGGTACGATTTCATTTGCTCGTTTTTCAAACAAACCGCAAATTCTTTCTTAGTGCTATATTTAAATAAGATTCAAAGCACTTCTGGATTTCATTTATAAATAAACAAACGTTTAGCGTTATTTGTTAACGCTTTATTTTAACGCGTTTATGTAAACATTTCAAGACGAGCCCACAGACGTTATTATAAAGAAATAACTTTTTCCTGTGCATGTTGTAATTAATTATAAATTTCTCTCGTACTTACATCAAAAGACTGTAAATAATTTGTATTAACTTTCTTTTCCTTGGATTGTATTATGTTTGATATCTTTTATGTTTTAAAATATGATGTCATTTATGTTTCATCTTGGGTATATTTTTTTCGAAATCCTGGTTTAAAAATATCTTTAGAGGTGTTTCTATTGTAGAAGGAATAAACAACTGTTTCCTGGAGCATATCGCGAAATATTGCGAATATCTCTACGAATAGCATTATGATTATTTCTGACTAAAGTTTCTAATTTAAAATTTCTACAAATATGGATATATTCATTTTTATTCTACAATCAATACTTTAAGAGCTACAGGCTGTGTAAGTTAACAAAGAGTTAAGATGCTGTTGTTGGGGAAGATGTGGATTTAGTAGTTCTCCTAATGGCTCTATCACTACCAGCAGATATTCCTTGTCAAGCCAGGAAAAGGGAAAGCGGAAACTAAGATATTTTCGTCGCAAGTACTTTAGGATTTAATTATAATGAGTAAAGTATTATAAATCGTGTACCTAACGAAAACTTTCATTTTACAGATGATATCCTCAATATTCACATTTTTTTTTCATATCTACAAACATTAGTGTTTCTTTAGAAAAACGTGATCTTGTATGATGAATTTTGGTGGGAATTTTGGGCCGCCTTAATGATGGTATTCATTGTGAAATGTTCCCCCGTCGCGTTGCCTCGCCGCAAGGAATTTCGAAGCGCTTCCACGCGTTACTAATTTCATAATATATCTTAAACTATACCACCTCACAATTTATAGTCACTAGGGATAGTGGGGGGAGGGGGGTGGAATTTTGCACATCCTGACTGTTAAAGTATCATTTGGTCATAGTTTCGAAATAGCTTTGGGGGCACTTTTCACAAAGCGAAAAAGCAGTTATATTTTGGTAGACTTTTTTGTAGACCTCTTTAGGGTCGACGTTTTCTTCATAAATACTGCTCAAAACAATTGGGGAAACAAGATTTTGGTCATTTCTATTGTTTAAACTATAAATTATACAATTAGATTTAAAATAAATTTGATCTATTTTTTTCCTTGTTAATTTATTAATGAATACAATTAATAAAAAAAAAAAAAACTCATATTGTATTTTTTTTAATTAAATAATAATAAAAATGTACATTGTTGGCGAAAAACTAATTGGCGATAAAAAAATATCCGTCAAAGAAATATTCTTATATCGATTAAATATTCGTCTTTAATGACTTTTAGTAACATGTGTGGCCTCCATTAACCCTCTTTAGTGACTTTTTACTGTTATTACTATTTTTACTTTTACTATTTACTCTATGCTTTTAGTAACGTGTGTGGTCCCCATCAGCTTGACAACGACGCGGAATGCTTCTCCGAATCCTCCGAATATCTTCTTGTGTAATTCGCTCCCATTCTTCAATCAACGCTTCCGTGAGTTGCTGCAGGGTTTGAGGTGTAATAGGATGCTTCCGGGTCGCCTATCAAGCAAGTCTCAAATGTGTTCATTCGGATTTAGATCAGAACTCATGGAAGGCCATTCCATTACACGTAATCTGTAATCTGACGTGATGGCTGCACTATACGGCCTGGCATTATCATGCATTAAAAAAAAATTTGGGCTGATACCATATGCTGCGGGCAAAACAAGATTTTCGTGCACGTTTTCCAAATTAACTTCGCCCCAAACCATCACAGAGCCACATCAAAATTTGTCATATTCCTGGACTGCCGCTACACTGTATCGCTCACCTGGGCGTCTGTAAACACGGAGGCGACCATCGCAACGTGTTAACTAACGAAATCGTGATTCGTCAGTAAAAACCACTGGCAATCCAATGTCGAAGTTGCCAATTAGCGGGATTTTGCGCGAACCGTCGGCGTGCTTGTCTATGTTGAATAGTTAGACGCACAGCTCGAACTCTAATTGACTTCCATCAACCTATTTCTTACCGTCTCATCGGAAAATTCTACAACACTAGCGGTCCTTGGTGTACTTTGAAGATCTAATTAAAATATAATTCGGTTACATGCAGCAGAATTTTCAACCATTTAATCCTATTAAGATCCTTTTAACATATACACTAGCTGATGTCCGCCACGCCCGCCTTGAAGAATTTATCGGCTATAATATTTTTAGTTTTAACTATGGAACTGTGGAACAGGTCGACATCTTTATCCTCTAGTAAAATTTCATTAAAAAGTCTACAAGCTGATGGTCCACTTGATGGTAAGTGGCTACCGCAGCCTATAGGTAACAATAGCAACGGCACAAGTGCTGCAAGTGCTCTGACGACTACATTAGGATTAAGGATAAGAGATTGAGAAGGGATAGGGAAAATGGGCTCTGGCATCCTTAATTCCTTATCGAAACACAACAGCACACATGCTGTTATATCGGGTATTGCCCGTGGTCCACCTACTTTGTTCACCTTGGTGGACCAAGGGCAATAATTTCACAGCGTTCTTCTGCAAGGGGTGGTTACTGCCGCCAGACGGGCTGCCCAAACGACTACGAAACGCAGTGTGCCCTGCCAGTACTTTTCAGATCCACACCAGGAGCCGACATAGTTAAGACAAGCACCTTATAACCAGTCATCCAACGGGTCGTCAACTGGTTATTCTATTAATCTACAAATATTGACTTGATAGAATTGAATTTTATAAAAAATCGTCAATAGAATAATATGTCGTAGCTGTATTATGAAGTTATCGTATAATATAATATCCCTGACATTGATTTTAATGTATCGCTGACGCCTTACCAATTAATCTTGACGGCCGTCTAACAATACTAATAAAACGCGGCAGGTGGTTCAAATGTATGGCATTTAATTAATGCTGAGGCTTTCACGTAATCTACACCACATATACCAATTAATATTATAAATATAGATCGAGAGAGAGAGAGAGAGAGGATTTCGTAAGTTAGTTTATATGTGGCGGGTAATCTCTGAAATATCTGCCGAATTTTATCCCAATCTGTTCAGCCGTTTTTACGTGATAAGCCGTTTGTGCGTAATTCAGGATCGAGCCTTTTGGCTCAAAGACAAATGGATCGCATACAAATAGATCGCCTACAAATGGATCGCATACAAATGGATCGCATACAAATGGATCGCATACAAATGGATCGCCTACAAATGGATCGCATACAAATGGATCGCATACAAATGGATCGAATACAAATGGCGAACGCTATTTGGACCATTATTCACGGGCGTTTCAAAGGCCACTTGTTTGTATTTTCACTGCATGTTGGCTGGTCGTGTATTGTGTTGTTTTTGGCGAAGAGTTCTCTGATTCTGAAGAAAATTTTATACTTCACTACAGATTGTTTATATTTAAAACAATGGAGGTTTAAAAGAAAATAGGCAAAGGACTGGCTGGAAAAGAGATCTGCATACACATACAAATTTATTGAAAATCTGACCCTGAAGCCGAATGATTGGTGGAACTATTTAAGGATGGATAAAAAAAGATACAAACATAAGACAAGCTATAAGCCCACATGAAGGTAAGACTAAATTAGATTTGTTACTTGTCTTAATCTCTTACATATTTTCAAAAGACTAATTCAGTTTATTCACTAAAAAGTTTCATGCCAGTAGGAGAAGAAAATCAAACCACATGTATGTTAAAAAGAATAATTATATTAAAAGTCTGTGGCCACTTTAGTACCTATGCACCATACAAAATTTGTGTAGATCCTCGGAATAATTCTAAGTTATTCTGAGTTAATTCTCAATTATTGCTCTAAGGTTGTACAAAACTTATCACTTTCTGATGACTGTACATTGATGAAATGTTGGTTGGTTTTGGTAATGCGACAGGTCATGTCCAAATAGCCGGTGTCGCCCATAAATAATGCATCGTTTATTATTTTTTGACATATAATTGCCATATCGTTTGGCATGCTTCTTAATTTTTCTGCAATGTGCTCACCATATGCACTATATTTTTCTTTTACTTTTTTGGCTCGTTGCGAAGTTTCTGCTTCAGATTCAGCATCTGCCTGTGTCTTTATTTTTTTATATGATCTGCATGGAGGAGTTTCCTCTCTTGCAGTACTTTGTTGAGTGTCATGTATCTGAAAGAGATATAAAAAATATTTAATATACATATATACTACCCTCTAATAACACATAATTTAGATATATTATATATATGTATATTTTTACATATGCCAGAAACAGAAGGTGATTGGAGAAGCATTGCTAACGACTTTGAAGACCGTTAACAGTTTCCCAATTATATAGGAGCAGTCGATGGAAAGCATGAAAGGATAATACTTTTGGAATTATAAACAACTAACTGTTATCGATAATGAGTGTAAAAATATTTTGGCAATGTTAGGTTTTAAGTACTACGAATAAATAACTTTAATTAAATAAATATAAAACCATAAAAATTTGTCCCAATTTGACGCGATACACTTATGCGTTCTCGTTCACACTCGTTAGTCTAGCCTCTGAGTGTGAATGAGAACTATGCGAATAGAGGGAACGACTTAAGTGTTAGGTCCTTTAAATGAAAATTTCAAAAAACCTGTGTATCATCATCATCCTCCTCTTCAAATATTTCACTCATAGTGTCCACAGATTGTGATGGTCTCGATGTTTCCTTATCACATATAAATAACAACTTGTTATAGTACCACAGTTTGGGTACATGTACCTCACCAGGACCAGCTCCAGATTGTAAAGATGCTTGCACCTATAATTAATAAAATATAATATGTTATCTGAAAGTATTCTTTTTTTTAAATGTATTAAATAAGCTATGTAATAAACTAATAGTAAATAAATTAATTATAATAGGTAAATACCTTGTTTAATTCTTTTTTAAAACTCGCCCTTATAGTGGTAATTTTTTTTTGCACTGTTTCCCTATTGGCGTCTGGAATTTTTGTTTTAAAAATTGCCAACATCTCGTCCAGTGCTGCTTTCCTTTTATATTTATTATGGTAGTCTTTATGTGTGACTTGCCACAAACATGGTAGTTGTTTATATTTTTCAATAATTTTTGTAACAAATTCTCGATTATTCCACATTATTCCACACTATGGAATAAATTAACTGTACTCGACTAGTGGAGAGAGCGGCGACACGTGACTCACTGATTATTACAAAATGGACGCTGGCAGTTGGCTCGGCTTGCGCATTCACGATGAAGTACGAACGCCAATCGGCTTGGCACGGTGCCGTATTACTAACAGTCACGACACGGATGGCACATTGGAGCGTCGCATTGGCTTTTCGACTCGCTGGATATTCAACACGACTCGCCAACTTAAATTTTTATATAGGTACGACAAGATGTTGCACGCGACTTCGTCCGCGATGAAAAATTAAAAATATAACACCTATAATATAATAATTACATACATTTATAATATTATTAGTATATGATATTAGTCGCTGTTAATGTAACTTTCTATAGGTGAAGGAATTTTTGAAATCGGTCCAGTAGTTTTTGTGTTTATTCATTACAATCAAAAATACAAACATACAATAATGCAAATCTTCTGTCTTCATAATATGACTATAGATTTTCACATTCACAGACGATTTTTTAGGTCGTATTGTTACAGTTGGCTTGTTGGCACGCTCAAATTAGTAAAACAGATTAGTATGGTTGTGAATGGCCCCAATCCAGACTGATTTTAAATGGTCATACTAGGAAATTATTGCGGAGGCTTTTGTCCAGCCAAAGACGTACTACAGTTTAGTTGACGACGAAGATAAAGATTGGCATACAATTGTTGATTCACTTGATAAGATATAGTTATACTATCGCCTATTATATTACACCTGGAAGTAAAGTCCTCTAAACACTGAATATAGAAAATTTTACTCAAAGGAAACATTTCTTTATATCATATCGCAAAAGTGCATTCAAAATTTTTTTAAAAATACGTTTGTCACAGCGGCCAAAATAAAAAAAAAACACCTGTACTTGTACATAACAACCCTGTACATAATTTTGACATAGTCATTAATGTAGATCAAATCTCTCTAAGAAACACGTAAATTAAATGAAAGAAAAAAATTGCATCCACACGAAGCCGGGGGCGGGTCGCTAGTGAGAAATATTTATAAACACATTCGATCGTTGACAACTTGGACCAAGTATATTTAAGTTAGATAATAATAATATTCGTTCTATCTCGTCTGAATCTCGTATATATGGAGAGACCGGAACAACCCGAATCGAATTTGTTGGTGCGTAACAAAAACTTCAAAGAAATTTGGGACTGCCTTACTCAACTGAAAAAAAACGGACAGATAAGAATGGGACTGAATGTTCCGTACAAATTTAAATGCATAATATCAGTTTGTTTTAACCCTTTGACCGCTTGGTTATGTAGGAGTTGTCGTGCCCCTTGCGCCAAAGCAACTCAATTATTTAAAAATAAACATTATACAAGTAGAGGAATTTGTCGTATATATCCGACTCTGGCGAAATGGACACGAAAATAATTGTCGGCGGCTAAAGGGTTGGAAAGTACGAATGGTAGATGGCTAACCTCGTCTATAACACAAGTGCTGTAAGTGCGATGCCGACCAGAGTAGGATTGAGATAAGGGATTAGGGAAGTAGGCTCTGAACATCCCTTACTCACTCACCGAAACACAAAAGCAAACATGCTTGTATATAACGGTGGTCTTTTATAAGGTAACTGCCGCCAGACGGGCTGCCCAAATAACTGCGTAACGCAATGTACTTATGCCCTGCCACTAATGTAAATTTTAATCACAAAAAATTTCTTATTTCATTATTTTCTAATAGTGTCTCATTTAACTTTTTAAATAAATAATAGTTATTTAATGTACCGATAAATAATAGATATTTAATAAAACTTATTACTACAGATTAATAAGAAAATATTTCGTAACAATCTCAGAGTTATGTAGACTGCGTCAGTATTTGCTACAGAATATTATATCAAAGTCAAAGAACGTCAAATAAGCCACAAATTAATTGAAAGTGAAAACTCTCTCACTGTGCAAAGTGATTGCTATTCAATCGATTAAAAATCTTAGATTGCTTACAAAAACACTACAAAGTGACAGGACATACTGCGATGGTCGCGGATGGGTTCGCTAGAAAGTTGTTGGGTATTAGCGCCTGTAGAAGTCCCTATCACTGTCGGGTTATCCATGAGGAGTTTCCAATTTAAAAAAAAGGCCATACTGCGTTCTGTATTCATGAAATGTGCAGCTCGTCTGGTAACTGTAACAATCACCATATAAGATTATTTCACAGGGTTCTTCAGAATGTGTGAGAATTTTGAATGTGAGGAGGAGGTTACAATCCGTGCATACAACGTAATAAGCAGATTCTAGACACGGTTTGTGCCAACGAAAACATTCCAACTCAACAGCTGCAGCTCTACGAACCACAATGTTGAGAAAATTCAGAATTTACTCTTCAATATCATTTATTTTACATTGACTCAACTTGCTTTTCTACTTATTTTTGACATATATTTTCTTTCCAGTTAAGGTCGTCATACATGTTGGCACGTCAACATGTTTGACGACCTTAAGGCCTTAATTAGAAGTCGTCTGTTTTTATGTAAAGGTCGTCAGATAGGCTGGTTCGTCAATCAATCAATCAAAATAAACCAAGATTCGTCCGTTGATGGTAAGTAGGTGGCTATCATTACAATGCTACAGGTGCTGCAACTGCACTGCGGACCTTAATAGGACTAAGGATTTGGAAATCACACATGCTGTTATTTCACAGTGACTTTTTTTTGTAAGGGGGTGTTTATTGCCGCAACTACTTGCCAGATCCAGGCCTGAGCCATCTTTGAAAAGTTCTTTTCCAATTTTTTATGGTGTAGAGTTGAACTTGTTGAACTCCTTTTATGAACTTATCTACGTTAATTGTTTATAAGATAATCGGATTTCTTTCTTCTTTTATAAATTATTGTTCGATTCTTTTAAATTAAAAGGCGAACGAAACCCCGGTACATGACTAGTTTACTCTGAAATAAGAGTATTATCGTGACATTTCAAATAAATTCTAGGGCGCGTCTATCCTCCCGTGATATAATCTAAGTTTGAGCACCTACCACGGTAAGCTGCTTGCATATCTAAGAAAAGTTCAAAGCTTTGGCCGGAGATTAAAAAAAGCTTTTTGGTGATTCGATTGCCTCGAATTTTTAATTAAACTGAAATTGTTTGTGTCACGAGATAATATTAAATGAAATGAAATTCTTTTTTTTTATCAAAATTAAGCTAGACAGACAGGTCGTTGGTCCACTATCGTCGCCTTTTACATAAGCAACGCCACAAGTGCTTCAAGTGTGCTGCTGACTATAATATTAGTATTAAGAATAGGAGGGATTATGAAGAGAGAGAGAGAAAAGAGCACTGGCATCCCTTACTCGTTAACCGAAACACAACAGCACACATGCTTTCACATTTCACGAGGGTTTTCAATGGGTGGTAAATGCTACCAGACTGGCTGCTAATTTTATGACTGCGAAATTTATTATTACCCATCAATACTACATGCAACTTACATTTTTTAATGTAACTTTTAATTTTGAAAAAAGTAAAAAGTGACTGAGAAAAAAAAAAAACGCCGTCTAAAACAGATCTTGTCAACTTGACCACCGATATTTTATGAGGATATTTTTCTATCGTCACCGGAAATGTCTTGAAATGGACAAGTAATCCAAACAGCCTTCCACCAACTTAATGACATTTCGATGTCTTGTTAAATAACATACCGGAAACGGTTCCGTAGTAAAAATAAACATGGCCGATTGCTTCTATTAGTAATTTCTTCGAAGCTTTTTCTGATTTATCTTCCTATATATTTCTTATTTTTGACGAGTCTAGTTGTTAAGGTGCTTGCTCTGACTCAGGGGTCTCGGATTCGATGCCCAAAAATTTTGGATAAGAATTTTCCGGTTTGGATATGGCAAATATTTTGAAATCATAAATAGAAATGAACTTTATAAAGTTGACTCTGGTCTAGATCTGGTAAGTAGTGGCAGGTCACACTTGATTTCAAAGTCATTTGGGCAGACGGTCAGGCAGCAGTAATCACCTCCTTACACAAGACCACTCTGAAATAACAGCATATGTGCTGTTGGGTTACTGTAAAGGAGTAAGGGATGCCAGAGCCCATTTCTCTATTCCTTCCTAATCGCTTATCCTTAATCTATTAAGGACAGCAGAGCATTTGCAGCACTTGAAGCGTTAATTTTGTTATAGGCGACGGTAACCACCCACCATCAAGTTGACCGTAAGCCTGTCTAACATTTTTTAAAATTAATTTTATACTTTTTGCAAAGACATTTTTTACAAAAGTTAACAGCAATTGTCTCCTAGGAATTTGAGATTAAAGAATTTTTGCCGAAGTATTTAATATTGCCAAATATAAAAATCCATTAAAGCAAGCCGTTCTCTTTCGAAAGAAACACGTGCCCACGTAAAAACAAGGTCACTATTTAATTTCTGATTTCACATTTCGGTTTATTTCTATGTAAGAAAAAATAATATTTTTTCAGCAAATTAAAAGGATTTGTGCTGTTGTGTTTTAATAAGGGAGTAAGGTATGCCAGGGCACATTTACTTATGCTTTTCCAATTTCTCATCCTTAATCCTACTGTAGTTCTACTGTACTGCACAATTGCAGCACCTGTGGCGTTGCTCGTATTATTAGACGATGGTAGCCACAGACCATAATTTTTCACGGCCACAGACCATAACTAAATTAAGTTTTTATGTAAGTAGAAACTATATTATATTTTGCAACCAAGTCACTGAAACCGTCCGCTTCACTCTTCGGTTTTCAAATACAGAAAGAGGAATATACGAGGAAGGTTTGTGTATATAAAAAATGAATTTTGTCTATGCTTCTATACTAATATTATAAAGAGAGATTATTTGTATTTTTGTAATGAATAAACTCAAAAACTACTGGGCCGATCTTAAAAATTCTGTCACCTATAGAAAGCTATATTATCAGAGAGTATATTTTATAAAGTTACGAGGGCGAAGTCGCGTGCAACAGCTAGTTATTAATAAATTAAAACAACCCTGAAAATGAACATATATTTTTTGGCGCAGCCTATATAAATGTTTATATTGGACACGCGGACATAA
This sequence comes from Synanthedon myopaeformis, assembly GCA_944738685.1. Lineage (NCBI taxonomy): Eukaryota > Metazoa > Arthropoda > Insecta > Lepidoptera > Sesiidae > Synanthedon > Synanthedon myopaeformis. The sequence continues at coordinate 1,473,958 of OX122936.1, read as the reverse complement.
AAACTAATGAGAAACTATGTAAATATTTTCCTATAATATTATCTATGTTGACTGTCAACGATGGAGATATGGTATCATGTAATAACCGCGGCTTGAGGGTTAATGCCATTTCGGAATTGCTCAAGTGATAAATGATTAACACAGTCCTAATTTAATATTGTTACGGTTTCACGCCTTAACTACTCAACCGATTATGGTGAAATTTTGTATACACGACATTCATTATACAAAAAAGGACATAGGGCACCTTCCATCAAGAACAAAAATCGTGTTCCAGAAGGGTCATCTATCTATTAATATAAAGAGAGATTTCTATTTTTATATGTTTGTTGTTAGAGTATATTGGAACGCAACCAATTTTAGTTATGTATAGATGGCGCCAGCTCCTATGTAGATTGACACAAATAAAATAATAAACGTCACCAGTTTTTCAAGTTGTATCCGAAGTTTTAATATTTTAATATAATTTTCCTACATTTTGAAATCTTTTTCATTTTGAATCATTTTGAAATTTCTGGATCGACTTTGAAAATTTTTTCACCTATAGAAAGCTACATTATCAGCGAATAACATAGTATATATTTTATAATGTTACGCGGGCGAAGTCGCGTGCAACACCTTGTCTAAAAATAAAATATAAATTTCATAAAATTATGTACAATGTAAAATCCTTTTTCAATTATTTGAAGCGGACCTTTCGTTACAACGGGTGTACATGTATAAAATAATGTTTGTTACCTAATAAATAGGAAAATTAATAAATAGGATAGGATACCTAATAAATAGGATATTTTTTATCCTGAAAAATTTTTTAGATTTCTGTAGAATTTTCAAAAAACCAACTACATCGCGTGCGGGTTTACATTTTACAGATAGTTGTAAAATAAATGTAAACTTGTGTGGGTATAGCCAGTCTGCCAGGAATCCCATTAGTAGGTATGCATACCTACCTAGCGGGTACCTGGTGAGGTGGTAACGTAAATCGGTAACCCTTTGCGGTTAATGGGAGCTTAGGGAGACTTTAGAAACTTGTTAACGTTGAGTTTAGTTTAATTTATTCAACATATTAGATTTGTGAATGGACCGATTTAAATATTTTATCTTTTTGGTTGTTTAGTAGATTCAATAAATCTAAGCTGAAACTTGAACACAACTTGACTCGATAATCCTGGATTAGTCACTAAAGTAGACGCATTAAGTGTCATCTGAGTCGTCGAGCAATAAACCCCAATGGCGATAGGAAAACAGAATGCAGATTGATAACGATAAGTTGTATGAAAACTGATCGTAGTGGACTTACAGATTCGATGTAATCGACTAGCAAATTTTGGAAAACTTTGAACTTGGAACGGAAAACTGGGGAAAACTTGGAAACGACGACTCAAATGATAATGCGTATACATTTCATTTTTTCTATATTTTGATATGTAACATTTTTTCTTGAAATTAATTATGTATTTTAGATTAGTGACGTGATTTATACTATTTCTTATCCATACTAATCATCGAAGTACTACAACTATGGAATTTGCGTCACAAATGCCAAAGCGGCACATCAAAAGTACGCCTAAAACGGAATCATGGCGATTCCGTTTTTGACTCCGTCAATTGTAAAAGGTAGTAAAAACCAAAGTCTACCATTGATTTTAAACTCCAATGTGTTTTCTTTGAATGACAGATGTTTGGTTGGTTTTAAATGTCATTTTTAAATGTTCCATAAAGTACATAGTGTTTTGTATGGCATGCGAAAGGACATTGATGATACTAATCCATATTGATACTTTAAATGTAAAAGTAACTCTGTATGTCTATCTGTTACCTTTTCACGCCTTAACTACTCAACTGATCATCATGAAATTTAGCATTTTGGATTTTTGAAAATTTCAACTCCCTGCGAAGCTGGAAACGGGTCGTTAGTATTGAATAAAGTTTTTTAAATAGTTATAATAATGTACATAATAAATAAATAACAATACTTAACTTGTACCCTTTGGAGCAATCGACATTAAAGAGTCTCAATGTGATTCCGACCCGAAGTAAAAGGCTGGTGTAGTATTTATTAAAATATCATTTATTTTATACAACCATTTTCTTTTGTAGATTGTACAACTAGTGTAAAACTAGTGACCCACTCGTGGCTTCACCTGCGTATGAAATTTTTACATAATTATGATTATCTAAGTTTATTATTTATTTAAGTTTATAGAAATGTTTAATACACTTAAGACATTTATTTTGAGAAGATAACTAACCTTGTTCTTGTGTGATACAGGGATATTGTTTCATACAATACCAAAGTATACATGTGTTGGTTTTTAATAGCTTTTCCAGTAAATATTGTTCTTGGGTCATATAGAACAGCAAAATACCGTCTAAAATATAGGTCCGAATAAACCCGTTTACACTGTATATGCTGTAAGCTTTTATTAATGCCCTACAAATCTACGGTATTGATGATATCGGAAATTATATTGAGTATACTAAAGATTCAGGTCAGCAAGGTTGTTTACGTATCGTAGCGAGCCAATAGAATCAAAGCTTCAATTTAAAATCGTTCCTCGTTGATCTAGATGTCTTAAATAAACATTCAGTCGAACCAAAGACCCAGTAAACGCGGATGTAAATCTACTTTCAAATAAACAAATCCGGAAACTGAATTTCTGTAGTACAGAGCAGATATATGACTAATTGCAAGATCGCTTATACGAGTATACTTAAAGGACTTTTTTAAGGACACCTTAAAAAAGTCGGCCCAAATTTACTATTCTACCAATTATACCAAATTCTCCATACAAACAACTACCCAAGCCCTCATAAAGAAGTTTTTACTTCAATAAAATAGGGTCTGTTAATTGATGAATGGCAAATAAATTTAAACGAGGGCTCTACACAACCAATGGGGCTTAATGAATTAAGACTTAACGTCTTTGATGTTAAATTTTGTGATTAAATGCTCTTAACATTTTGTGTCACTACTTACATATAATTACATTTACATAGAGTCTAATATTCTAAGCATTAGTTGCATTTGAAATTATAATTTGATTATAATGATTATTATTTTTCTTTATTATATTTTCCACATTATATAATAAGTACATTAAACATATTTTTTTTCCAGGAGATTGATGTAAATCTCCCACTAGAGTCTGTATTACAATTTTGTTACTATGTAAAAATTTCTATATACATTTTTAAAGCAGAGTAATAATTCATTTGTTCAGCAACAGAATGAGTTATCTGTTTGGCTAACACCAAACTTGTTCGGGTTATTGTTTACACGTATGTAACAAACACATCGCTAACGTACGAAAAACTCGTTACAAACATTATTTTGATCATGGTTTTTAAAGAAGAAAAAACTCATTTTATCTATATTTTCATGTTAAGATCGACAGTCAAGCTGACGGTCCACTTAATGGTAGGTGTTTTTGGTGGTTTTTTCCGCCAGACGGGCTGCCCTATTTATGATTACAAAACGCAGTGTGCCCAGCTACTAATTAATTAAATATTAATGATGAAGAAAAACTGTTTAAATGTTTTTTCATTAACAAGCTCATTCAAAGATCTTTAACGAATAAAATAGGATTTAAAACAAACTAGAAAAAACGAGGTAGGTATCTAAAACAATATACCTTTAATATAATTAAGGATTTTATTAAAAATATTTGAGTTTTTGAGTTTTAATTTTTTTATGTTAAGGTCGACATACTGGCTGACGGTTCACTTGATGGCAGGTGGCTATTGTCGCCTATAACACAAGAAACGCCATAGGTGCTCCAAGTGCGCTGCCGACCAGCGTTAAAAAACGCTTTTAAGTGATTTGATAAAAACTAATCATCATTTTCTTCGTCTAATCATCATGGATATCCATGATAGATACCCACCACTCCAAAAAGAGGTGGCTCTGAGCAAATGCAGGTAAACGAATTAGGCATTGTGATTGGCTGAACCATTCGACGATTTGGGACTTGTGAACGTGAATCTATTTCACGTTAAATGAATACGGTAGTAATTAGTTTCGATGAAGCAAATATGGCAAATTATGTATTTTTTTACATCGAACTAGTGTACATAGACGATAAAAAGCCAAATATCTCAGCTTCGATGTTATTTTTAGCTATATAGTTCCATAATAATAAATGCTACTTTAGAACGGTTTTTTCAAATTATGCTTATTTTATGAGTGGCCATAAAAGTTGAAAATGATGCCAACTTTACCCAAACTTCCTTTAAATTTATAATTACAATCATAACAGTCTCTTGGAGAAACCTAATTCATAAATAAATAATTTGATTGTGAAACAATAAAAAATAAAAAATAAATAATAACAATAATAAATAAATATCTTCACACATTCCACACAGCACCATCTAGTTCCACAGTAAGCAACTAATGCTTGTATTATGGATACCAGACAGTTGATATAATACATATTAGATTACTTTTTTTTGTAAATACATACATATTATAAATACAAAACATCCATAACTCAGGTACAAAGGTAAAATGTTAACACATAAACATTTGCCCCTAGCGGGATTCGAACCCGCGACCGTTTGGTTAACAGCTAGGGTTACTAGCCACTAGACCAAACGAGTCGTCAAAATACAAAATATTTTTTTTAAACCTCCGTAAGAGACCCAACTATATTGTTATCCAGCTTGGGTCCCTAAGGGAGGTCTTAAAGCCTTATTAGCTCGTTATAAAGCAAGGCTAAGCTTATTAATTAAACATTGAAACGTAAGCATATGGATATGACATTAACTGTCACGGGCAACATGAGATCCTATTTTAGCCACATGCTTTTATCTACAGCATAGATAGAAGCAACGCTCTACAGTTTAAAAAAAGTTTAGCTATATTTAAAAAAAAATGTCTAATAAATTTTATAGGTGTAACAATTTCGATGCGACATATTTTATGTTATTTATAGTTCTACTAGCTGTTGCCCGCGACTTCGTCTGCGTTGAAAAAATAAAATAAAATATTAGCAATATAACACTTTAGCCAGGCGTTAGTTTTTTATTTTATTTTTGTTGATCCCTTGGGAACAGGAATTTTTTTCTGGATGAATAGTATCCTATGTCCTTTCTTGTATCGCTGACAACGTGTACACAAAATTTCATGATGATCGGTTGAGTAGTTAAGGCGTGAAAAGGTAACAGACAGACAGACTGTTACTTTCACATTACATATATTAGTATGGATTTACATATATTGTGTCCAGTGTACTCGTATAATATTAGTATGGATAGTATCAATGTGATTTAATGAAGCATAAACTAAAATCCGACATGTCGTTAATTAATAATTAATTAGGCGTAGTTAAATTACGGGTATTGGTTTGTAATTAAGTATTTCATTAGGTCCCCGTATCAGTATAACAGCGCTACGTGTCGTTACCAAATTAAATTTACTGCGCCACTGATATTTTCGTCAGGTTTTAATGTTATACTTATATCTGAAAAAGCTTACATTTACATTTCATGCTAGAACACGTCCTGAGTTCGCTTCGGTTGTTGACATGTTGGGGCGTCAAGGGCGTATGTTGACGTTGATATGTTTTTTTTATTACGGTGAGGTCGACAGACACGCTGATGATTTACTTGATGGTAGGTGGCTACCGTCGCCTATAACACAAGCAACGCCATAGGTGCTGCAAGTGCGCTGCCAACCATAGAAGGATTTAGGACAAGGGATGCCAGAGCCCAATACCACATACCTTCATAAGGAAGGGATGTGGTATTGGGCTCTGGCATCCCTTACTCACTCACCGAAACACAACAGCACATAATATGCTGTTATTTAACGGTGGTGTTCTATAAGAGGGTGGTTACTGCCGCCAGACAGGCTGTCCAAATTGAAGCTAACTTTTTTTTAACTGGCCTCGTATAGGTCAAATAAATAGCCTATACGAGGCTAGTACAGTATAAATAGATAGCAGTATAACCGCATAAATGAATTTGTCGCTTTGTAACCGAGTAATTCGTCTCATCAATACGATAAAATCACTGAGGCGTATGTGCTTGCCTTTAATCGAAAGACCATTGGCCTTTAAGTCGATGAACTTATAAAGAGGCTTATATATTTTTTTACTTCTTTTCAATGGGACAGAAACTGAATATGGGCTGTATCTGGCATTGAATTTGATTCGTATTAGACGAACAGAAAGATATGTGAAAGAAATTATGATTTCATTATGTGGATATTAAAAAGTAATGTGTAATAAAATTCGCTATGAATAACCTTTTATTAAGGACACGCTGTATGAGTGTGGGAAGTCAGTAGTAGGTATTTGGGACAATTCGTTGTCTCAACTTACTATAATGCGAATAGCTGAAGATAGAATGAGACGTAAGACATTCGCGACACACATTGAACTCGCAAAAATAATAAAATATATTTTGATGCGCTCGGTGATCTCTTCGGAAAGACCGAGAGTTTTGTCTGTGCGATACAAGATCAGGTGGTCAAGACTCGGAATTATCTGAGGTACATCATAAAGGATGGCACTGAGGACATATGTCGAGCCTGTTGCCATCCCGGAGAGACTCTCCGACATGTCACCAGGAGCTCGCTCTGAAATACGGCTTCCTGAGCAGAGGATGCCTAATAAGGCAAAGACTGGCTATGGCGAGCCAGTCTTTGGGAACGGCCGTGTCAAGCTCTATTGGGACCGGCCCATCATCACAGACAGGACTATTCTAGCGAATAGACCTGATATTGTGTTGATGGACCGGGAGCAGTCGCGGGTGTTTTTGGTTGATGTCACTATCCCGCATGACGATGGTCTCGTGAAGGCTGAAATTGAGAAGGAGAGGAAGTACCTCGACCTAGCCCACGAGATTGTCGTCATGTGGGCTGTGGCCTCCGCTGAAATCATCCCAGTTGTTTTGTCCGTCAATGGTTTGATCCCAGCCAGCCTCAGTGACAACCTGAAGCGGTTAGGATTCCGTGGCGGTTCTCTTCCGGCCAAAATGCAGACAGCGGTGCTGCTCGATACAGCCAGGATCGTGCGTCGGTTTCTGTCCTTGTTGTCCTAAACCCCGGCCGACTGTGCTTCTGTCGGGGTTATCACCGTCTCCCCCTCATTTTGGCTATTATTATAATAAATAACAATCGAATGGGCTAAAATTCCAAAAAATAACATCCATTTTTGGCAACAAAAATGCCATCACAAATACATTTTGGTTCAATCAGTATGAGAAACCCCTCTCAACAAACATGGTAAATCATTAACTTTCGTTTGAAGTCCAGCCGAAAGATTATATCTGACAGTAAAGGATCCATTTTGGGCGGCCAGCGATATTTTACACGTTATTATTATCCAAACATTTTTCACTACGGAGTCAAGGCTCTTTCTAAGCGTTTTCTCCGTGATGATATCCTGCCTTAAATAATTAACAATATAATAAATATGTATTTATTATAATTCCTTATAATTCTCCAAATGTTACAAAAATGTCTTCTAAAAATGTCACAAAAATGTTAACTTTTTACATATAAATATAATCTTTAGAACTTTGTTGTGATATTGAAAAATGTTTAAAATATTGTGTTCTATTATAATAATAAGTTTAATATAGTTGGCCACCACTTTTAAAATTATCCCAAAAATGTATGGAGGCTGGGTGATGTCCTTTATTGTTAAGAAAAGTTTTGCCAATACACTCGAACGTGATAAATTTTACCTGATAAATATCTACATAAAATTAAACCTTTTAATTTTATGTAGCTCATAGAATTAATCCCTCATCTGAAAGTTGAAGGATTAATTCCCAACATATAACAGATTGCTAAGGTTACCCCAATACAACGGATTACTAAGGAAACCAAGGATTACAATAAAAGACATAATTCTAAACATAGTTAATAAATGAAAAGTTTTCAGTAAAGTTAGAATAATAGGGAGATGAAATAGGGCGGTGTCAAAGCTAGCAAAGTATCTGGTTTAATTCAGTTGGTAATAAATAAAGAGTTATATTTCTGAAATTATGGTTGAAGAATTTCGGAGAATGGTTTGGTATTAGCACTCGCTCTGTCTTTCATATAGGGTTTAAATTTCAGTAAGTACAGTAGCGAGTTAAAAATCAATTACCTAGTTAAGTAACAAGTAGTGAGTAGAGTAGCGCTTAAACGTAGGCGAATCAGTAGTCATAAGTTGCCTGAACAACTTAGATATTACTTAACTCGAAGATTCGACTATAAGAACTTAATTCGTCGATGAGGCAAGTTAACTCGTTAAGAGAAGAAGTATAGGCTGTAAATGTTATATTCAAGGAGAAAAAAAGACGCAATCGCAAATGTGAAGTGTGAAATATATCATTTTAGTTCAAAATGACAACTCTCCATTACTTTATTGCTCCAAATGGATTTCCAATAACTCACCTTGGATTCAATAAATTCTTTTTGCGCATTAACTTCGGAGCCTGCGGGATATACTTAATATATATTTTATTGTATTATATTGAGTCTCGTGAACGAATGAATGATTTTTGCTGATACATTGACGATCACGCGATCACTACATTACGTAGAAGAGTTTCAGAAAGTTATTGAGTTTCAATAATAAAACAAAATTTATTCAGATAAATATGTGATCGGGTTATAAAAATAAATCGGTTTTTTAATGTTTCTCTAAGTATTGACGCATGTTTTCTTATTATTATGTTTAATCGACTTATAAATAAAGCTCTTGAGCGACAGGAACTGTACTCCCTCGATTATACGAACCAGCTACCGAAACAGCACGACAATGAAGCTGTTACCTCTTTCTGTTTTTCTTCTAAATTCTTCTAAGCCACCCAACGAATTTTCATACAGTTTTACACTAATGAAAAGAGGTATCAACTAGGAAGGTTTTTTGTATATATAATTTTTAGAAAAAAAAAATGCATTCGTGCAAAGTCGCGAGAGGGTAGCTAGTTTTTAAATAAAATTATTTTAAATATATTATAGTTTCTATTACAACTTAAAATTAAATCTAAATTAATATACCCAAATCTAATATAACTTTGACCTATTCAAATGTAAAGTAAGCAATAATTTTAAAGATACAATTTTTTACTGGCTGGTTAAAATTGTGTTCTTTGAAATAAACTCTCAGTAGAGAGAAGGGAATATATTAACGGAATGTTTTAACCCATTTAACTCACTGAAAAGGAAAATATTGACGGAATGTTTTAAGCTATTTATTTGTTAATCCAAACCCATTAACTATACAAAGTCGTTTTGATAAACAACTGATAAATATTATTTAGATTTTGGATCATCAAAACGATGACTCGACGTGGCGTCGTCGTGAAGAGGCCCATTAAGTTTTACAACACAGTTTGGGGCCATAAAACCGGCGTTACGTAGAAGCTCTTGTTTAGATTTTTACGGGCTATAAAATTTCCAAATGTTAGGAGCAGATAATTTGACCGAGTAATGGCGTTATTTAATGAAGATAGACAGTAAAACGAATACATTTTTGTGATTCATTCGTGTATCTAGGAGACATTTTTAGTATTTCATTTCAAAATAAAATATTACAGTTTATTTTTTAACGTGGGCGGGCAGACGGACCATTTGATTGTAGGCGGTTATGACTTATTAACACAAGCAATGGTCTTTAGCACGCTTCTATAGGTGCTACTAGTGCACGATAAACCATATACGACCTTTATACCTTAGTGAATCTAGTTTTATCCATTAGTGAAAACCGTATCAAGATCCGTTTTTCGGCGGTTTAATTTTTTTGTTAAAAAGTTAAAAACCGCACCAAAACCCACACCAAACAGTGCTTTTTCGGAGTGCATCTGATGAATCTCCCGTAAATTTTAATTGCTCCAAGTCTGGCAATTTTGTTTGTTCACGAAGTCACTCAAACAGAAATGAGCCTCATCACTGAAAATGATATGTTTTTCGAAAGCAGGGTCAGCCGCCAAAACCTTTAAAACCCAATTCACTCGTTGTTGAAGCGTATAATTTTTCATGATGAAATGTCAGGACTTAATAAGTATTGTTGTTCAAATTGACAGCTATCGCATAACCAAGATGGCCGCTACATTCTGTCAAATTTCGAGGGTTCCTATTGAAAAACCCTTTACATTCAGATAGTGAGAGAGATGTGGCGAGATACTTTGTTTTATAATATGTAAGGATAAATTATAAATATCACCCGTTGCATTTGATTAATTAATGGAGAATTTAATTCATGGATATAAAGTAAATCAGCGTTTAAATATCACATGACCTTTATTGAAGCTGTTAAAATGATAAGGAACTTCTAGAAAATGTTGTTAAAACAACATTTGCTTTATTACAAACGCTGGCTTTACTAAAATTGGAAATAAATCTGAAAATAAAAACGAACCTTTTATAAGGCCTTTGACGCAATAAAACGCTGTTTACGTTTAGCCCAACAATAGCTTTTATGGCCCAACATCAAATTGAAAGGATTTTTCCACAGCTGCCTTAACATTAAAACAAAGGAACTTGGCTCATTCATTTTATTTATTGATAGTCCCTTACCATGTCTGTCTGTGTGTATGTATGTGCGCGACGGTCTCAAAAACCACTGAACGGATTTTCATGCGGTTTTTACTGATAGAAAGAGCGTTAAAAGAAGAAGGTTTTAATATATAATTTGAAAAAAATATGCATCCGTGCGAAGAAGGGAGCGGGTCGCTAGTTAATAATTTAACCGCTTGGTTTTGTAGGAGTTGTCGTGCCTCTAGCCACCGAGTATCCCTAGCGCTTGACTCGATTTTTTTGAAAAAAAGCACCGCAATGATTTAAAAATAAACATTATACAAGTAGAGGAATTTGTCGTATATATACGGCTCTGGCGTAATGGACACGAAAATAATTGTCGGATCAGCGGTTAAAGGGTTAATATACTGATATTATAGCCCCGTCTGTGCTGGGCTTAAAGCCTGGAGAAGTGTTTCGTTAATGCCCTTACAAGTGTTGGCAGCTCAATCGATTTTTGACATACGTCATTAACAAAACTGACCGGTTCCGCCCCCCCACTCTTATCTAACACATAATGATATTTTCTGATAGGGATTGGGATACGTCGATAACTGGAGTGCTCCATTACATTCTGATAATAACGTGCGCGTAATGAAATCAATTTGGAAATTGGGATAACGAGTGACATAATTGCTATTACGTAAAAACTCACTTACTTAATTAATACTGATAACTACTTATCTGTCTCGAGTTGCTTTATTAATCTGTTTTTTTTTTTATATATTAAAATAGCTGACCAGACAGACGTCATCTGTCAGAAGCTTTTGTCAATAGACTTTGACAGCTGATGTATAATTTAATAATTAGCTATTCAAAGGGGGAACGCTGCCAGTATCTTCGGAACCTTGCCTAAAGGGACTCCTTTTAATAATATATTTTAGTTATTATATTATATTTTTTAAGGTTTTTAGTTTTAGGTTCACTGTTCTAGTATTTTTTATTTTTTATTTCTGTATAAATATGAAGAATTATATTAGTATAGATGTATTATAATAAATAATTTTATTTAATAATGTTCACAATATTTAATTAAAATGTTCCCTGAGACCGCGTGGTCCGACAGCTTCGTCCGATTGATGGGACGACTTCGAATTGTAACTTGGGAAATTTGATGGGCAAAAGAGAAATGAAGTTTTTACTTTTTTCCTGGAAATTTTGCCCTATTTTGCTATTCATAAGAAACTTTCTCGGAATTCAAGGAATATTTGAAAAAAATAAAAATAAAATAACAATAGCCGTTCTCGAGTTTTGTCCTTAGCAACAAATTTAGCGATTTATTTTTATCTCTTCGTAATCTCAAAAAAAGAAACAGGGAAAAGCATTTTAAAAAATACCTAACTGCGATAAACTATTGTGCTGTGCCTCCATTGAATTCCATTAAATCCGTTGAAAACAGAAGAAATCGAATGTCTATCTTTTAAGCGAGAAAATGACAAAGTTATCCTTCCGGCTTCGTACAGTTTAAATTTTGTAAAAAATTTTTCTTTGCATATGCTTAACCTATAAATTAAACTACTCAATCTTATAATCAATGTTAATAAATTACACAAAAAAGTGTATAAAATCTATTAGCTTACCTCTTGCAAAGATATATTATTTCGATAGCTTACCTAATACCTACCTAAAACCTTGACCCTGATTTTAGGAAAAATATACGGAGGTTGTAATATACCAAATCGAATTGTATATGTACGCACTTCCGATTTTTTTCCAATACATTGATTTTTTCAACAAAAGGCATATTAAGGATCCTTCCTTTAACTGTAAGGGAAAATTGTTGCCAATAAACGATTCCATTTTCTCGCAGGAGACTTCCATGAAACACAATTATAGTCTGTTTTGCAAAGAATAAAAATTTTTTTTTGGTCGCCTTGGCATTCAATGTAGTGGAATATTTGGTAAACATAAATAAATTATTATCTTCAATATGTTAACTAGTGAAATGTTTTAGCAAATATTTATCGTCCTCAATATATAATTTAATTATATAATCAACTAGCGTATGACCGCGACTTTGTCCACATTGAAAAATGAGAAAATATATCTATACTATAATATTATAAGGAGGAAAGATTTGTTTGTTTGTTTGCATTGAAATGGCTCCTAAAATACTGGACCGATTTGAAAAATTCTTTCACTGTTGGGAAGCTATATTATCAGCGAGTAACATAGGCTATATTTTATAAAGTTACGCGGGCGAAGCCGCGTGCTAATAAGTAATATAATGCGTGACATCTTTATCGCTGTGACGACTGTAGCTCTGTGGTATCGAGAGCTACGATATACATGCTACGACGTGGACTCCCAGCAAGTGCTACGAACAACGCTACGCTGAATACTCTTACTATACAAGCTAAAATTAAAAATTATAAACTAACAGACAAACAGATACACAGGCAAACTTACAACACCCCGTTTTTGCGTCGAGGGTTAAAAATATCGGTTAGGATACGCCTTAATTACTTCATCGATCATCGTGAAATCTTGCATACATTCTTGTCAGGGGTACAGCAAAGGACATAGAGTACCTTTCCATCCATTTCATCCAGAATTGTTCCCTAGGGACGTAAGCAAAGTCACGAGTAAGAGCCAGGTGCAATAATAATTAAATGTAGAATAGAATAGGTAGATATATTATCTAGTTCCTTCCTTGACGTAAATCGTTCTAAACTCCACAATTCAGTCAGACTAAAATAGACGACTGTTTTTTCTTCCTCTTTGCGAAATAATGTATTTCCGATTGAGCCCTGTGAACCATATTTATTTGAAAATATTTTGTCTTGTGACTTTATCCATATAGTCACGAACTTTTGACGAACTCTCTTTGGATAAATTTGCTTCTAAAGTTTGAGGCAATTCAGAAAAGTGATGTTAACAAAATCGGGGATTAGAGTTTGATGCCGTAGCCACATATATTATCATCTACATTCAAAATTTAATTACACCACTCGATAGATAAATGATTAAAGATTTTATTGATATGTATGGCATATACGAATTTGTTTGATATATACATAATAATACGTTCAAAGAAAATATTAGTCGTAAAGTATTTTGTAATTTACAGGAGAGCCATTTAAAGTTTTTTTTTTTTTTTTTTTTGCATTCAATATCGTATTTTTCTGCTTATATTGCTTTGAAACAATTCTTGTTTTGCATCAAATAAGCTCCCTACATTTGTGAATATTTTTTTTAACTTAATAATGTTTTTAAGACTCTTAAATTGAAATATTGCATTAGCGCCATCTACCTACCGACGAGAGAATTTTGTAATTAGAATTATAGTGCCACTAATTTCTCAAATATTTTTCTTTCGTTGATTTTTTAATTTAAATCATTTATGGAAAGATAATAGCGTAAAAAATTCAATGTATAGAATGTTATTATTTCATAACTAGATGTCGTGCTGTGAAAAGTTGTGGAGGGATGCAACTATGCAACTGACAACTGATGTGTATTTTAATTACTTTTTAGACTGAAATGTTGTTGAACTTTGGATGAGAAAAAGAACAATAGTGTTTTTACATTTCTCCGTGAAAAAAAAAAAAATTTTTTTTCATTTCATAAGAACCTTCTCCGAACTTCAACTTTAAAAAAAAATAGTCCTATCGTTCGAGCCGTACCTACTCGAGTTTTACGCTTAGCAACTCATTCAGCGTTTCATTTTTGTTTAGATGACAAGTAGTTAACCTTGTTTTTACCTCCCGTTTTCGCGTCGGGCGTCGTAGACAACTATATCATTTATTTATATTAAAAAAAAAGTCACGGTCCGCCTTTGTCTGTTCTCCCCTAACTTCTTTTAAACCATCCAATGTATACAGTTATATATATGTAATAATACAGTTTACACTAATGAAAGGAGTAACACATTTTTTTTTTTTTTAATATCTACACACATTCCACACATCACCATCTAGTTCCACACTAAGCAACTAAATGCTTGTATTATGGATACCAGACAGTTGATATACTAAATAGATTACTTTTTTTTTTGTAAATACATACATATTATAAATACAAAACATCCATGACTCAGGTACAAAGGTAAAATGTTAAAACATAAACATTTGCCCCTAGCGGGATTCGAACCCGCAACCGTTTGGTTAACAGCTAGGGTTACTAGCCACTAGACCAAACGTGTCGTCAATAATATAATTTTCAAAAAACAATTGCATGCCGCGACGCCACGGGAGTGTCGCTAGTTCCGTACAATGAGTAATAATTTCTTAAACAAATATATAAAGTCTAACATTGCCTAATAAACTAGAGGTCATCAATCATGTTTATCGTTTCTATCCTTTTTAATAGCTTCTCAAACAGTTAAATTACAATGTTGGACTTAAATGGACTTACACAATCTACAATATAGAATTTGTTTAGTGGCTGAATATCCATTTTTTAAGGATATTTAAGGAAAAAGGATAGATATGGACAATTGGTATTCCTTTTGAGGCGAAATATGTAGTTCAACTACATATTTCAAAGAAATATGTAGTTCAGGATTCAAGGAACTAGTTTCGATTATAGATATTGTAACGTAGCGTTACTTATTTTATTTATTTTATTAGTTATATTACCTTATTTGTTTATTTATTTATTTAAGTATTTAAAAACTTATTATTTTTTTTAAATATATAGAATTGCATTGACGTTCAATATTCAAAATTTTCAGTCAGAGAGCGTTTTTTGTTTCTCTGTCGCTCGCAGAGAGCGGTTTAGTTTTTGTGCTGATAATAGCCTGTATTTGCCAGTTCATTTTCTTTTAAAATTTTAATTATTCAGTTTAAAATATTTATGTAAAAAACCCCGGTTTATAAATGGGTACGTATTTCATCTTATTTCTGATGATAGATTTTTGATTAATGTTTTTTTATTATAATTTGTGTTTTAGTTCATTTTAAATTTATTGTTAATTTACTCATTTAATTCTATTATCTTTTGTAGTTATTTTTAATCCTTATGCAATTGTATTTTTTTATTTTTCTCTTGTTTATTTTTGCCTGACCATTTATTGAATAAATTATTAACATTTAGGGATCTTATATCTAAATTTTAGATTCCCACGGTCAGGCACACATATTTTTTCTTTTAGATTTGTGTTTAATTATTTCTTTTTCATTTCAGGTTTTTTTTTTTTGTTATGGTTTTTTAATTTTGGTTTTTTTGTCATTCATGGATTTAACTAGAGATATATAATTATTATATAATGAATCCTGGGTTTTATCCGCATTTTACATTCTGATGAGCCTTCTTCATTTTTCCTTGGTGACACTGATGAGCAGCGTGTTTTATTTTGCCGAGAAGGAAAACTATATTATTACATCCAGCCATTATTCATATCCAGCTAAGTTTTTAATTTTTATTAGCCGGATTTATTGAATCAAATTTTAAATTTCACATATATAATAACGTACGGGCTTAAGTACCACCCCCTGTGTATTTTTTTTGTTTTGTTTAAATATATTTTAAGTGCTAACATATGATTTTTTTTCATTTTTTAGTTAGCTGGCGCCCAATTTTTTTTTAGTTAATTTCATAGCCGATAACGTTTTCTTACTTCAATTATTTTCAACGTTTCATTGGCGCCCAACGTTTCATTGGCGCCCAACGTTTCATTGGCGCCCAACGTGTTTTTTTTACAGATAACATATATTGTTGTTACTGTAAAGTACGTGAAATTGTATATATATATTATCTTATTTATTTTTCAATATTTGATTCACTAATTCTGTTGATTTAATTTTTTGTAAGTTATTAATTTCTTCAATTTCCTGTTTTTGTTGCAGAATGACATTTTAATTAATTTGTTATTTCAGAATGATTATTTCTTAATTTTCATTTTTTTCATGTTAATTTATTTTAATTATTTTAATAAATTATTAATATTTAAGATGTCATTCGCTATTTTGTTGTAACAGGCAAATAGGTTATTGATTTAATTTGTCACTATCGTCACAAATAAGATGTTGTTTTTAAAAAAAAAAAGGAATTAGTATTTTCATCTAATTTTTATTTTTTTTTTATTTTTTCTTATATTTTTTTTTATATTTAAATTTTATTTATATTTTATATATTTTAAATTTATTTTAAATTTTTATTTTTTTTTATTTTTTTATATTTTTTAAATTTTTTTAAATATATATTTTAAATTTTAAATATATAAACATATATTTTAAATAATATATTTCATATATTCATTTCAAATATTTTCATCTAGGCTCCAGACCTTTCCAGATGATTTGTATAATAATTATTTAGGTATTATAATATATAATATTATAATTCTTGATTATGTACATATTTACTTAATATTATTAATTCCTTAGTTATTCATTTATTTAGTTATTATTTAATTAATTAGTTTTTATTATACCAACAGAGCGGATTACAACTCTTTAAACAAGCCCTAAAGTTCATAAACAGAGCGGATTACAACTCTTTAAACAAGCCCTAAAGTTCATAAACAGAGCGGATTACAACTCTTTAAACAAGCCCTAAAGTTCATAAACAGAGCGGATTACAACTCTTTAAACAAGCCCTAAAGTTCATAAGCAGGGCGGATTATTAAATAAAATAATTTAAGCCTTGAAGTTATCGCCTAGTTATTTGTCTGGGCGTTTGTTATTATTAACAATGTAGTTCCTTTTTGTTTTTAAGGAATCTATTTTGTTTAAGTATTCTTTGGTTGAATGCTTAGTTGTCTGGGCGTTTTGTTCGCTTGGTGTTAATTGTTTCCTCTAGTTAGGATTCAGTTATGTTAATAATTAATTATTTTTTTTAATTTATTTATTTTTTTTCTTTTTCTCTTTATACTCTTCCTCATTTGTTCCTTAAACACTTCTGCTTTAAGGTCAGCAGTTTTATACTACTGCCCTATCTTATGCAAGTTACTTCTTCAAGAAAATATCTTGAATTAGTTTTTTTGAAAGGAAACATTTGAGTACCACAACACAGTTTTAATAACTAGTGCTGCAATTCTCACTGTTAATAGTATGGAAGGTTTTATTTTTTTGATCGTAGGATGAAAGTGGTAGCATTTGTGTATGGGCACTAAGAATTTTTTTTTATCCTATTAACGGGAAAAAAAAAAATTCTTCTGTAGGAAGAGGGGATATGTAACGTAGCGTTACTTATTTTATTTATTTTATTAGTTATATTACCTTATTTGTTTATTTATTTATTTAAGTATTTAAAAACTTATTATTTTTTTTAAATATATAGAATTGCATTGACGTTCAATATTCAAAATTTTCAGTCAGAGAGCGTTTTTTGTTTCTCTGTCGCTCGCAGAGAGCGGTTTAGTTTTTGTGCTGATAATAGCCTGTATTTGCCAGTTCATTTTCTTTTAAAATTTTAATTATTCAGTTTAAAATATTTATGTAAAAAACCCCGGTTTATAAATGGGTACGTATTTCATCTTATTTCTGATGATAGATTTTTGATTAATGTTTTTTTATTATAATTTGTGTTTTAGTTCATTTTAAATTTATTGTTAATTTACTCATTTAATTCTATTATCTTTTGTAGTTATTTTTAATCCTTATGCAATTGTATTTTTTTATTTTTCTCTTGTTTATTTTTGCCTGACCATTTATTGAATAAATTATTAACATTTAGGGATCTTATATCTAAATTTTAGATTCCCACGGTCAGGCACACATATTTTTTCTTTTAGATTTGTGTTTAATTATTTCTTTTTCATTTCAGGTTTTTTTTTTTTGTTATGGTTTTTTAATTTTGGTTTTTTTGTCATTCATGGATTTAACTAGAGATATATAATTATTATATAATGAATCCTGGGTTTTATCCGCATTTTACATTCTGATGAGCCTTCTTCATTTTTCCTTGGTGACACTGATGAGCAGCGTGTTTTATTTTGCCGAGAAGGAAAACTATATTATTACATCCAGCCATTATTCATATCCAGCTAAGTTTTTAATTTTTATTAGCCGGATTTATTGAATCAAATTTTAAATTTCACATATATAATAACGTACGGGCTTAAGTACCACCCCCTGTGTATTTTTTTTGTTTTGTTTAAATATATTTTAAGTGCTAACATATGATTTTTTTTCATTTTTTAGTTAGCTGGCGCCCAATTTTTTTTTAGTTAATTTCATAGCCGATAACGTTTTCTTACTTCAATTATTTTCAACGTTTCATTGGCGCCCAACGTTTCATTGGCGCCCAACGTTTCAATATTAAAACACTAAAAATTGTCTATACTGAATAATACAGTATTGTCTTGCATATAACTACTAATTTTAGTGAATAAAGCCAATTATTTATCAGTAATATCTTAGTTATGATATAACAACTTTATTATCCTGTTCGCATATGAGTGTACGTAATTTAAAAAACCAGTTTAAATGCCATTTTTCTTAATTCGAAAATCAAAGCCTTAGTTCCTAAGAACAAATTGTATCTTTTATGGTTTCGGTTTTGTCCTCACTGATCCATTTGTATTGATCATTCTGTGTATTATTTAAATTTAATATTTTATGTCGCGAGTTTTTATTTATTTATTTATTTATTTATTTATTTATTTATTTATTTATTTACAGGAACATATATATTTAGTTTATTGGCTATGAAGACACACACTAGGCATGCAAGCCTGTATCGTGTGCTTAATTAATTAAAATTAATATTAATTAAAATAATTAAAAATTCAAATAACAATTTATAAATTATTAAATATAAATTAAATTCATAATAAGTAGGTATATATAAAAGTAATAGACACAATAAATTGAGATTATAAATTGAGGCTATATAATATGTAGATATTACGTATTTAAATCGATTTAAATAGTTTTTCTACATAGTCGTATTAAAGACTGAACAACCATTTTTTAATCTTAACCTTAACTTTACGTATGATATAATGCTTAATTTCACAATGTTTGTTTCTGCATTTGATATACACGTATCTAATATATGTAGACAATAAAAAGTTCGTAAATGTACCTTTTTCTAATATAATATTCATGATTTTCAGTATAATATTATCGTAAAAAAAATCATCAAAAACTACAGTTGAAGTACCTTTTTTTGTTTAGGAGGGCATTAACGCAATTTTTTTCTCAGAAATTGCAATGAAAACAATTAAAAATCGACAATCGATCCACATTTCCGGAAAACAAATTCAAGAGCGTAATAGGCCATTTATTACAGCCGAACAAACAGAATCCTATGTATAAACACATTACAGAACGATGGCGTCTGATTTAAAACCTACAATGAATCAGTTAGATCACAGTATACCACAATTAAACAGTAAGAAACTTAACAAAGTAAATAGTTTCAATTAATTCATGTAAATACTTCATGAAGATGTCTGCAGTTTATATTATAGGCGACTTCGTCCGCCCTAAAATATAAGACCTTAGAAAAAAAAAATTCAGGATAAAAAGTATCCTAAACGTTAATCCAGGTAATAATCTATATGTGTGTTAAATCTGCACGACTTAACAAAAGGCTGAACACTTTTTGCTATCTAGAGTAGAACAAAGTCTGAAATGTTCATTTCCAAAGTTGGCCCTGCCGAGAATGGAACCAGGGACCCATGAGACAGAGCGGTAAGGTAAGCACTTTAACCACTCGACCCAATGGGTGGTCAAGATATCACTGTTTGTAAAATTATATGCATGTTGAGATTACATACTGTCTTTTTATTCCCCTATACTGTGCCTGTCTGTTAATAATAGCATGACCCCACGATTTTTGTTTGTTTACGATGGTAATGTTTCAGCAAATGGGCAATGTTTATGTTTGTGGTATTTTGGATTACTCATTTTTTTCTAATAAGACAGTATACGCATAAATTTGTTGGCGGGGTATAAAGTTTTCAAGTCAATCAGTTACTTTTCAATGCTTCAATAATATGGTGTCAATAGAGGATTTTTCTTCATACAGCGTTTACCTACAGCCTTTTGAAAGCCTGTAGATGCTCCCTCCACCGGTGAAAAGGTAAACATCATATAATCTTTTTTCTTTCTAGAAGCTAATCTTCAATAATCGTGGGCTATCCTGTTTTTGTGCAGTATTATCTGTGAGTAGACAGAACATCAAATTAGACGGAAAGTCTATATCTAGAGTTTCTAGTTGTTCCTAGAATACTGTACCAACTTTGTTTTAATAAACTTTCATTCTCAACAAGGTGTAAACTATCCTTCAAAGGCCACCGAGTCAGACGAGAGGATTTCTTCATTATAATTTTAAACTTTAATTTTATTCCTTAGTACCACGTCTGACTAGTAAAGTTGAAGTTTTCAATGTTGGCATTGGTCTGGAGATTGCAAATAAATACAGGGCACATCGCGTTTCGCAGTCATTTGAGGAGTCCGTCTGGTGGATGTAATAACGCTACGTTTTGCCGGATCGGATTTTTACCGCATACGACAGAATCGAATGCTACACACACGGCATCCGATTTTACTTTCCTGCAAAAAACCGAATGGTGCGTGTACTGTGTGAATATTACGAATTTTTGCAGGAAAGCAATACGTTCAGTCTCTCACCGACCCACCGCGTGCGCGCCCGTCTTGTCTTGCCGCATTCGGTTTTTTGCGACATTCGGTAAAAAATTGGAACTGCGCTCGTGTGAACGCATGCATAAAAATGCTATTGCCACTGAACCGTATTCGGTTTTTTGCCGTGTGTCGCGTCCGATTGCAGTAGCAAAATCGGATGTAAAGTTTTTCCCGTTTCGGTTATTTGCCGTATCAAAACAAAAGGCCTACCCGCCGTCATTAATTCTCATGAAAATGTATTTTTCATAACACCGTTCTTGAATATATGGATCTTGTCTAGACGCAAAGTATGTCAATTAGGTACTCGATTCCGAAAAACTTCACAAATGTTAGTTGCGTTTTTCAAAGCGTATTTAAGTTGCATTTTTTTTGTGAACACACAAACTTTCCTCGTTTAATGCTCTTTCCATCAATGAAAACCGTATCAAAATCCATTAGGTGGTCTAAAGTAGTTAGCAGAGAAACAGACAGATGCGGATATGAACTTATTTTAGAAGAAGCGGACTATGATGTGACTTTATTTTATTATTATCTGTACCCACAACTTCGTAAGTACGCGCGGTTTTCGTAGGCTTGGTATTTCATACAATAAATATTGAAAAAAAAAAAAAAAAACAAACACTAAATGTTACGTGAAGCTAGCTATAATGCATTAGTGAAAACGGTTAATCCGTTTCTGAGATTAGTGTGCACAGACAAACAGACGAAAAATCTAAAAACTATTTTTATCTCGGTAACATATAAGAACAACATGTATTTAATAACAGACACGGCTTGTTTACGATTTTATTAGGTACTATAGCTATTGCACGCGACTTCGCTCGCGTAACTTTATAAAATGTAGCCTATATGAAGGAATTTTTAAAATCGGTTCAGTAGTTTTTAAGTTTATTGATTACAAACATACTAAAATACAAAATATATTCTCTATTTATAAAATTAGTATCTAGATTTATGTGTAAATAGTATGTATACATCAAAATTCACGTGTCACAGTGTTTATAACCAAACTCCTCCGAAACGCTTGACCAATTTTTATGATTTTTTTTGTGTATATTCGATAGGTCTGAGAATAGATCGTAAACTATTTTTATACACCTAAGATGACCAAAGTGTTATCACTTTGGTCATCCAAATTTATCCAAATTTTATTTTTTATTTTTTGGCAAAACAACATTTGCCGGGTCAGCTAGTATGTACATATAGATATGGAATATAAGATATAGATTATATTAGCTGGTGTCCGCGACTTCGTCCGCGTTGAACGATGAAAGGTACCCTATGTCCTTTCTGGTGTCTCAGACAACGTGTATACAAAATTTCATGGTGATCGGTTCAGTAGTTTTTGCGTGAAAGAGTTACAAACATCCATACATCCAAACATACTTTCGCATTTATAATATTAGTACGAATAATCTCTTCGCTGAAGAATCTGTCTGCCTCTTAAACGATTTCACAAAAATGTTTACATCAAAGTTGTTTGCGAAATGATTAAATAGATGTCAGACGCATTCTCGGTTCTTGGTATATGGGTACTGATTTCACATACTCGTACACTGATACTCGTATTTTGATGTCCTTCACGGAAAATAGAATCGATGTTGACTTTTATTATTAACTTTTCATACAAATACATTCAACTTTATAGTCATGCCTATAGGCATCAATGCACTTCAACTACCTATAGGCTTGTCGTAACTTTTTGTTTGAGAATTTAAAAAAATAATAATATTATTTTAAACATTTATTTTTTAAAATAATTACCTTCTCCTTTAAAAAACAGAAAATATGATGAATAATCGAGTTGACTGATTAACGTCGATGGATAAATTATACGGTTTTTTTTATTATTATTTACCCCAAGGGTTTTTTTTTATTTATTTATTTATTTATTTATTTATTTATTTATTTATTTATTTATTTATTTATTTATTTATTTATTTATTTATTTATTTATTTATTTATTTATTTATTTATTTATTTATTTATTTATTTATTTATTTATTTATTTATTTATTTATGTTTAAGTCTATTAGTCTATTCCGGCACAGAATTATGTTAAGTACTTATTCTGTGGTATTTTTGTACTTTTATATTCTGTGTCCAATTTAATTAACACAAAAATATATATCTAAAAGCAACTTAAATGGAAAACTGTGTTTTTATTCTAAATTATCAATTTCACTTTTAAGTCAACATTTTCAAGGCCAAAGCAGCCTCAAATGAAGCAGCACAAATTTATATCCATTATTTAACATGGTCCTTACGAGCTGGATATAAATCAAGTTGAACAAAAAGTGAAGTGTCAATCAACACGCGGTAGCTTTCATTTTTCAGTGTTAAAATTGAAAGAAATTATATCAGGTGGTGTATAAATCAACAAATACATCATCAACCGGATTGGATGACACGAGATTTGGCAAAAGAAGAAACAATAAGCTCATTTATTATATCAAAATTGGAGTGTCAATCGAAACGCGGTAGCTTTCATTTTCATTGTTAAAATTGAAAGAAATCATATCAGGTGGTGTATAAAATACTAAATACCTACATCATCAACCGGATTGGATGGCACGCAGCTCATGCCTCTTGTAAAAGAAGGTACAATAAGCAAACAGTATACAACAATGGAACAATTAGTAAAACTTCAAATTGATGCAAAAACAAAATTGGAAAAATCAATTGCAAATTACAAAAAATCTCCAAAGGCACGTCTAACGAAGCCATATATAGAAACACGGTTGGAGGCCTTAGAACAACAGTGGAGACTCTTCGTTGAGAACCACCAAGGAATCGTGCGCAGTACTCAGCCCGAAGAATTGGGCAAGTCGTTGTATGTGACAGGAGAAGTGTATGAAATAAGTGAAGAACTGTACATAGATTTTAAATGCACTCTGAAAACAGCGTTGTGTGATTACGCACCATTAACAACTATTAATAATGATAGTGAAAATTGTCCTAATGCTAAAGGTTCTACTGTGAGATTACCCAAAATAACAATACCAATCTTCTCTGGCAAATATACAGAATGGCCAACCTTTCGTGATCTATTTACTTCTTTAATTCACAATGATAACACATTAGATAAAGTACAAAAGCTTCATTTTTTAAAGGGTCATCTCACAGGGGAAGCTGAGTTATTGTTAAGAAATATACCTATTTGTGAGTCTAATTATGACCATTGTTGGTCACAGCTGGAATCGCGATTTAATAATAAAAGGTATTTGTCAAATTGCATTCTAAAAAGATTCATAAGTCAAAAAAATGTAATATTAGAATCGTCAACTTGTATTAAAAATTTGTTAGACACAACAAATGAATGCCTGGCAGCGCTGTCAAACATAGGTATAGATATATGTAGTTGGGATGTTATAGTGATTTATATAATTAGTTTGAAACTTGATACGGAGACTAGAAAGCTATGGGAAGCTAAATGTTGTGAATTTGTAAATGAATTGCCAACTTTAAATCAATTTAAATTATTTTTAGAACAGCGCTTTAGATCATTGGAATTTTTAGACACTAAGGTATCAAACAATGTAACACGTGTAAGTAATATTAAAACCCTTCATGTAAGCACTACTTCATGTATATTCTGTACAGAAAATCACAAACTGTGTTATTGTAAAAAATTTATTAAGGAAGACACAGAGTCACGCCGTGGTTTTGTCCGAGCCAAGGGTTTGTGTTTCAATTGCCTTAGCACGAATCATGCAGTCTATAATTGTCGTCTGCAAACTAGATGTCATATTTGCAAAAAACGTCATCACTCTTTACTTCATCCCAATAACGGTTCAAATTTAGTGAAGAATGCAAGTCAATTATCTCAACCTTCGCCTGAAAATAATGTTATGCCATTACATCAAGATGAATCAAATAATGTGGTATCATGTTTTTCCGATCTTACCAACCAGGTGTTGTTGGCTACCTCATTGGTTAGAGTGAATTCAAAATGCGGGTCATCCATGACATTTAGAGCTTTGTTGGATCAAGGTTCGCAAGCTTCCTTCATAACGGAGGCCACGGTTCAAGCTCTCGGTTTAAAAAAGGTTTCTAGTCAAAGTATTATATCAGGTTTGGGAGGTGATCACACAGATACTTTGACATCCAAGTCTACGGTTACTTTAAAAATACAATCACTTTATGACCCCAGCTTCATTATTGATGTTAAAGCTCATGTTTTGAGTAGACTCACCAGGCTTTTGCCTCAGCACAAGATAAACGTTAATATTTGTAAAGAGTTCACTGGACTCAACTTAGCTGATCCTGCCTTTTATATTCCGAATAAAATTGATTTGTTGTTAGGTGCTGAAGTATTTAGCCAGATCATACTGGACGGTTTAGTTAAGGGACCACTTGGTGTTCCCGTTGCTCAACAAACTAAGTTGGGTTGGATTCTTTCTGGCCAGGTAAATAGAAGGTGTAATAATTCCATTGTTAGTTTACATGGCTCCATCAGTGACACTGAAATATTGAAAAAATTTTGGGAGCTCGAATCAGAGGAATCCTGCGTCTCTGAGAAGCGATTTCTAACAGAAGAAGAGCAAAGATGTGAAGACTTATTCGCGACCACGACCAGGAGAGATGATTGTGGTCGATATGTTGTTCGTCTTCCACTCCGCAGCGAGGATCCAGCCTGCAAGTATGGAGCATCTAGAACTATCGCTGCTCAGAGATTGCATTCATTGGAAAAGAGATTTTCAAGCAATGATGAACTTCGGAAACAATATTCAGATGTCATTGAGGAATACTTAGCACTGGGTCACATGGAGGCGGTGCCAACCGCGGAACACAACAAATCTGATGCTGTCTATCTGCCTCACCACGCAGTAATTCGCAATGACAAAACTACAACTAAGCTGCGTGTAGTGTTTGATGCGTCTTGTATTGGTACTAATGGGGCATCTTTGAATGGTGAACTTATGGTCGGTCCTAAATTACAACCAGACTTACGGCACATTATAATGCGTTGGCGACTGCATCCAATAGTTCTAGTAGCAGATATAGAGAAAATGTACTTGCAGGTCAAGGTCGCTCAAAGTGATACAGATTTTCAGCGTCTCTTCTGGCGTGACTCAGGAGATCCTAAATCGGAAATGCAACATTTACGACTGACTAGGGTTACGTTTGGAACTGCATCGGCACCATATTTGGCAGTTAGATCGTTGCAACAGTTGGCGATCGACGAGGGTAGCGAATATCCTATGGTGTCCGCTAGAGTATTGACAGATTATTATGTTGATGACCTTATGACTGGCTGTGAAGACGTCGGTGAGGGTGAACAGATTTTTCAAGACATGACAAAATTGCTCCATAAGGGAGGATTCAAATTGCAAAAGTGGGCTACCAATAATGAAATGTTGAAAAACATTATAAAGGAAAAGAGAGACGATGAAATAAAAATTGAACCAAAGGCCGATGATATTATGAAAATTTTAGGTCTAATTTGGAACAAATTTACAGACGAATTCGAATACAGAATCAGGCTTCCTCCGATGAAATTACCTGTCACCAAACGAAATGTCATTTCAGACATAGCGCGTCTATACGACCCGTTAGGATGGATTGCGCCAATAGTTGTAACAGCGAAAATATTCATTCAAAAAATTTGGTTGTCTGGAGTCGATTGGGACGACAAATTGCCAGAAAACTTATTAAATGAATGGTTGAAATATCGAGAGGAATTGCTAAGTGTAGCGGAGTTTAAAATCCCTAGATGGCTTCAAACTTATAACAGCTATTCTGATGTAGAATTACACGGATTTTGCGATGCTTCATCGGAGGCGTTTGCAGCTGTCGTGTACTTAAGAGCCACCAATAAAACCAACAATATATACGTTAATCTCGTTACGTCCAAAACAAAAGTAGCACCAGTCAAACAACTCTCAATTCCACGATTGGAATTATGTGGTGCAGTACTACTCGCAAAACTCCTTACCGAAACCTCTACGATATTGAATATTTCAAGGGAGAACCTTCATGCTTGGACTGACTCGTCTATAGTTCTGGCTTGGTTGTCTAGCCATCCAAGCAGATGGAAAACATTCGTGGCTAACAGAGTGTCTGAAATTTTAACTGTAATGGACAGTGCTCAATGGTCTCATGTGCCATCAACGGAGAACCCTGCTGACTTGGCATCAAGAGGTGTGAAACCCTCAGATTTATCACGTTCGCGTTTATGGAAACACGGACCCATTTATTTGCAAGGGACGGTAAAACATAACAAGCAAGCTGTTAGAGAAACCAATCTAGAAGAACGAGTAAAAAAGGCCTGCTACGCGGCGACCTTAGAGACAACGGAAGACCCATTATGGGGAAAATTTTCATCTCTTAGAAAACTAATAAGAGTTCTTGCACTGTGCAAGCGATTCGCACTTAGTGCTCGTGTGGCGACACGAGATCATTTTAAGGAACTTCCTCCTTGGCTAACACGCACCGAATTAAATGACGTGTTGAACACGTGCATACGTCAATGCCAAGCTCATCATTTTAAAAATGATGTTCAAAATTTACAAAAGAACAAAACTGTAACCAAAGGGAGCAAAATTGCTTCACTGAGCCCTTTTATGGACGGAGCTGGTTTGCTACGCGTTGGAGGACGTTTGCAGGAGGCAACAATCGCAGAAGCTACTAAGCATCCAATCATCATTCCACGAAAATCTTATTTAACTGACCTGATTGTAGCTGAAGCTCATGAGAAAACTCTCCACGGTGGACCACAATTGATGTTAGCTTACCTCAGATCCAAATATTGGATAATTGATGCCAAAAATCTTACGAAATTTTTCGTCAGACGTTGCGTTACATGCACTCGTTATACTGCACGATCTGTTCATCCATTGATGGGTCAGTTGCCTTCGTCCAGAGTCACGGTCAACCGACCTTTCTACAACAGTGGTGTGGATTACGCA
Source organism: Synanthedon myopaeformis (assembly GCA_944738685.1). Taxonomy (NCBI): domain Eukaryota; kingdom Metazoa; phylum Arthropoda; class Insecta; order Lepidoptera; family Sesiidae; genus Synanthedon; species Synanthedon myopaeformis. The sequence goes on along the minus strand of OX122936.1, from coordinate 1,445,990 downwards.
GGGCCCATTAACATAAGAAGCGCCAAGGGAAGAGGTCATAAGTCTTATAAAGGTTACATATGCCTTTTCGTGTGCATGGCTACAAAAGCCGTACATTTGGAAGCTGTCAGCGATTTATCAGCTCCCGGATTTTTAGCTGCATTTAAGCGCTTCGTAGCTAGGCGTGGCCACTGCGCAAATCTTTGGAGTGACAACGGAACCAATTTTGTGGGTGCTGCACGGGAACTGAAGCGTTTATTTGTCGCAGAGAAGTCCAGTATAGCAACAGAAATCGCAAATTGCCTCTCTTCAAACGGCACTCAATGGCATTTTATTCCTCCCCACGCTCCAAACTTTGGAGGATTGTGGGAGGCAGGCATAAAATCAACTAAATACCACCTCAAGAGAGTCATTGGAGATACGAAGCTTACCTTTGAAGAAATGGCTACAGTCTTGTCTCAGATTGAAGCATGTCTGAATTCGAGACCACTGATGCAGGCGTCGTGCAATCCTGACGATCCTTCACCACTCACTCCAGGTCACTTCCTTGTGGGTGAACCTGTGGTACTCGCTCCAGACGTGAAATACGAGAACTCCAACATTGGCATGCTTCGACGATGGCAATTAACTCAGCACATGATTCAGAGTTTTTGGCGTCGTTGGTCTCAAGAGTATTTGACTCAATTTTTACATCGTCGTAAATGGAAGGCTCAAACTCCAGAACCAAATATTGGAGATTTAGTTTTAATAAAAGAAGACAACCTTCCTCCAGCACGGTGGTTGTACGGCACAATAGTGCAGAAGCATCCTGGCTCGGACAACATTACGCGCGTAGTTAGTATAAAAACAAAGGGTGCAATTATAAAAAGACCAATTTGCAAAATTTGTATTCTTCCAGTTATGTAGTATGGGTTGGGTAGCTAGTACTTAGCAAGTGGTGCACTTAGCATTTATTTTTTTATTTAGCACTTAGCATTTATTTCTTTTATTTAGTTGTAGGGTATTTTTAATTTAGTTTATTAATGGTCCTAGTATATAGGCCCATGGCGGGCGGTATGTTTAAGTCTATTAGTCTATTCCGGCACAGAATTATGTTAAGTACTTATTCTGTGGTATTTTTGTACTTTTATATTCTGTGTCCAATTTAATTAACACAAAAATATATATCTAAAAGCAACTTAAATGGAAAACTGTGTTTTTATTCTAATTTATCAATTTCACTTTTAAGTCAACATTTTCAAGGCCAAAGCAGCCTCAAATGAAGCAGCACAAATTTATATCCATTATTTAACAATTTATTTATTTATTTATTTATTTATTTATTTATTTATTTATTTATTTATTTATTTATTTATTTATTTATTTATTTATTTATTTATTTATTTATTTATTTATTTATTTATTTATTTATTTATTTATTTATTTATTTATTTATTTATTTATTTATTTATTTATTTATTTATTTATGTTTAAGTCTATTAGTCTATTCCGGCACAGAATTATGTTAAGTACTTATTCTGTGGTATTTTTGTACTTTTATATTCTGTGTCCAATTTAATTAACACAAAAATATATATCTAAAAGCAACTTAAATGGAAAACTGTGTTTTTATTCTAAATTATCAATTTCACTTTTAAGTCAACATTTTCAAGGCCAAAGCAGCCTCAAATGAAGCAGCACAAATTTATATCCATTATTTAACATGGTCCTTACGAGCTGGATATAAATCAAGTTGAACAAAAAGTGAAGTGTCAATCAACACGCGGTAGCTTTCATTTTTCAGTGTTAAAATTGAAAGAAATTATATCAGGTGGTGTATAAATCAACAAATACATCATCAACCGGATTGGATGACACGAGATTTGGCAAAAGAAGAAACAATAAGCTCATTTATTATATCAAAATTGGAGTGTCAATCGAAACGCGGTAGCTTTCATTTTCATTGTTAAAATTGAAAGAAATCATATCAGGTGGTGTATAAAATACTAAATACCTACATCATCAACCGGATTGGATGGCACGCAGCTCATGCCTCTTGTAAAAGAAGGTACAATAAGCAAACAGTATACAACAATGGAACAATTAGTAAAACTTCAAATTGATGCAAAAACAAAATTGGAAAAATCAATTGCAAATTACAAAAAATCTCCAAAGGCACGTCTAACGAAGCCATATATAGAAACACGGTTGGAGGCCTTAGAACAACAGTGGAGACTCTTCGTTGAGAACCACCAAGGAATCGTGCGCAGTACTCAGCCCGAAGAATTGGGCAAGTCGTTGTATGTGACAGGAGAAGTGTATGAAATAAGTGAAGAACTGTACATAGATTTTAAATGCACTCTGAAAACAGCGTTGTGTGATTACGCACCATTAACAACTATTAATAATGATAGTGAAAATTGTCCTAATGCTAAAGGTTCTACTGTGAGATTACCCAAAATAACAATACCAATCTTCTCTGGCAAATATACAGAATGGCCAACCTTTCGTGATCTATTTACTTCTTTAATTCACAATGATAACACATTAGATAAAGTACAAAAGCTTCATTTTTTAAAGGGTCATCTCACAGGGGAAGCTGAGTTATTGTTAAGAAATATACCTATTTGTGAGTCTAATTATGACCATTGTTGGTCACAGCTGGAATCGCGATTTAATAATAAAAGGTATTTGTCAAATTGCATTCTAAAAAGATTCATAAGTCAAAAAAATGTAATATTAGAATCGTCAACTTGTATTAAAAATTTGTTAGACACAACAAATGAATGCCTGGCAGCGCTGTCAAACATAGGTATAGATATATGTAGTTGGGATGTTATAGTGATTTATATAATTAGTTTGAAACTTGATACGGAGACTAGAAAGCTATGGGAAGCTAAATGTTGTGAATTTGTAAATGAATTGCCAACTTTAAATCAATTTAAATTATTTTTAGAACAGCGCTTTAGATCATTGGAATTTTTAGACACTAAGGTATCAAACAATGTAACACGTGTAAGTAATATTAAAACCCTTCATGTAAGCACTACTTCATGTATATTCTGTACAGAAAATCACAAACTGTGTTATTGTAAAAAATTTATTAAGGAAGACACAGAGTCACGCCGTGGTTTTGTCCGAGCCAAGGGTTTGTGTTTCAATTGCCTTAGCACGAATCATGCAGTCTATAATTGTCGTCTGCAAACTAGATGTCATATTTGCAAAAAACGTCATCACTCTTTACTTCATCCCAATAACGGTTCAAATTTAGTGAAGAATGCAAGTCAATTATCTCAACCTTCGCCTGAAAATAATGTTATGCCATTACATCAAGATGAATCAAATAATGTGGTATCATGTTTTTCCGATCTTACCAACCAGGTGTTGTTGGCTACCTCATTGGTTAGAGTGAATTCAAAATGCGGGTCATCCATGACATTTAGAGCTTTGTTGGATCAAGGTTCGCAAGCTTCCTTCATAACGGAGGCCACGGTTCAAGCTCTCGGTTTAAAAAAGGTTTCTAGTCAAAGTATTATATCAGGTTTGGGAGGTGATCACACAGATACTTTGACATCCAAGTCTACGGTTACTTTAAAAATACAATCACTTTATGACCCCAGCTTCATTATTGATGTTAAAGCTCATGTTTTGAGTAGACTCACCAGGCTTTTGCCTCAGCACAAGATAAACGTTAATATTTGTAAAGAGTTCACTGGACTCAACTTAGCTGATCCTGCCTTTTATATTCCGAATAAAATTGATTTGTTGTTAGGTGCTGAAGTATTTAGCCAGATCATACTGGACGGTTTAGTTAAGGGACCACTTGGTGTTCCCGTTGCTCAACAAACTAAGTTGGGTTGGATTCTTTCTGGCCAGGTAAATAGAAGGTGTAATAATTCCATTGTTAGTTTACATGGCTCCATCAGTGACACTGAAATATTGAAAAAATTTTGGGAGCTCGAATCAGAGGAATCCTGCGTCTCTGAGAAGCGATTTCTAACAGAAGAAGAGCAAAGATGTGAAGACTTATTCGCGACCACGACCAGGAGAGATGATTGTGGTCGATATGTTGTTCGTCTTCCACTCCGCAGCGAGGATCCAGCCTGCAAGTATGGAGCATCTAGAACTATCGCTGCTCAGAGATTGCATTCATTGGAAAAGAGATTTTCAAGCAATGATGAACTTCGGAAACAATATTCAGATGTCATTGAGGAATACTTAGCACTGGGTCACATGGAGGCGGTGCCAACCGCGGAACACAACAAATCTGATGCTGTCTATCTGCCTCACCACGCAGTAATTCGCAATGACAAAACTACAACTAAGCTGCGTGTAGTGTTTGATGCGTCTTGTATTGGTACTAATGGGGCATCTTTGAATGGTGAACTTATGGTCGGTCCTAAATTACAACCAGACTTACGGCACATTATAATGCGTTGGCGACTGCATCCAATAGTTCTAGTAGCAGATATAGAGAAAATGTACTTGCAGGTCAAGGTCGCTCAAAGTGATACAGATTTTCAGCGTCTCTTCTGGCGTGACTCAGGAGATCCTAAATCGGAAATGCAACATTTACGACTGACTAGGGTTACGTTTGGAACTGCATCGGCACCATATTTGGCAGTTAGATCGTTGCAACAGTTGGCGATCGACGAGGGTAGCGAATATCCTATGGTGTCCGCTAGAGTATTGACAGATTATTATGTTGATGACCTTATGACTGGCTGTGAAGACGTCGGTGAGGGTGAACAGATTTTTCAAGACATGACAAAATTGCTCCATAAGGGAGGATTCAAATTGCAAAAGTGGGCTACCAATAATGAAATGTTGAAAAACATTATAAAGGAAAAGAGAGACGATGAAATAAAAATTGAACCAAAGGCCGATGATATTATGAAAATTTTAGGTCTAATTTGGAACAAATTTACAGACGAATTCGAATACAGAATCAGGCTTCCTCCGATGAAATTACCTGTCACCAAACGAAATGTCATTTCAGACATAGCGCGTCTATACGACCCGTTAGGATGGATTGCGCCAATAGTTGTAACAGCGAAAATATTCATTCAAAAAATTTGGTTGTCTGGAGTCGATTGGGACGACAAATTGCCAGAAAACTTATTAAATGAATGGTTGAAATATCGAGAGGAATTGCTAAGTGTAGCGGAGTTTAAAATCCCTAGATGGCTTCAAACTTATAACAGCTATTCTGATGTAGAATTACACGGATTTTGCGATGCTTCATCGGAGGCGTTTGCAGCTGTCGTGTACTTAAGAGCCACCAATAAAACCAACAATATATACGTTAATCTCGTTACGTCCAAAACAAAAGTAGCACCAGTCAAACAACTCTCAATTCCACGATTGGAATTATGTGGTGCAGTACTACTCGCAAAACTCCTTACCGAAACCTCTACGATATTGAATATTTCAAGGGAGAACCTTCATGCTTGGACTGACTCGTCTATAGTTCTGGCTTGGTTGTCTAGCCATCCAAGCAGATGGAAAACATTCGTGGCTAACAGAGTGTCTGAAATTTTAACTGTAATGGACAGTGCTCAATGGTCTCATGTGCCATCAACGGAGAACCCTGCTGACTTGGCATCAAGAGGTGTGAAACCCTCAGATTTATCACGTTCGCGTTTATGGAAACACGGACCCATTTATTTGCAAGGGACGGTAAAACATAACAAGCAAGCTGTTAGAGAAACCAATCTAGAAGAACGAGTAAAAAAGGCCTGCTACGCGGCGACCTTAGAGACAACGGAAGACCCATTATGGGGAAAATTTTCATCTCTTAGAAAACTAATAAGAGTTCTTGCACTGTGCAAGCGATTCGCACTTAGTGCTCGTGTGGCGACACGAGATCATTTTAAGGAACTTCCTCCTTGGCTAACACGCACCGAATTAAATGACGTGTTGAACACGTGCATACGTCAATGCCAAGCTCATCATTTTAAAAATGATGTTCAAAATTTACAAAAGAACAAAACTGTAACCAAAGGGAGCAAAATTGCTTCACTGAGCCCTTTTATGGACGGAGCTGGTTTGCTACGCGTTGGAGGACGTTTGCAGGAGGCAACAATCGCAGAAGCTACTAAGCATCCAATCATCATTCCACGAAAATCTTATTTAACTGACCTGATTGTAGCTGAAGCTCATGAGAAAACTCTCCACGGTGGACCACAATTGATGTTAGCTTACCTCAGATCCAAATATTGGATAATTGATGCCAAAAATCTTACGAAATTTTTCGTCAGACGTTGCGTTACATGCACTCGTTATACTGCACGATCTGTTCATCCATTGATGGGTCAGTTGCCTTCGTCCAGAGTCACGGTCAACCGACCTTTCTACAACAGTGGTGTGGATTACGCAGGGCCCATTAACATAAGAAGCGCCAAGGGAAGAGGTCATAAGTCTTATAAAGGTTACATATGCCTTTTCGTGTGCATGGCTACAAAAGCCGTACATTTGGAAGCTGTCAGCGATTTATCAGCTCCCGGATTTTTAGCTGCATTTAAGCGCTTCGTAGCTAGGCGTGGCCACTGCGCAAATCTTTGGAGTGACAACGGAACCAATTTTGTGGGTGCTGCACGGGAACTGAAGCGTTTATTTGTCGCAGAGAAGTCCAGTATAGCAACAGAAATCGCAAATTGCCTCTCTTCAAACGGCACTCAATGGCATTTTATTCCTCCCCACGCTCCAAACTTTGGAGGATTGTGGGAGGCAGGCATAAAATCAACTAAATACCACCTCAAGAGAGTCATTGGAGATACGAAGCTTACCTTTGAAGAAATGGCTACAGTCTTGTCTCAGATTGAAGCATGTCTGAATTCGAGACCACTGATGCAGGCGTCGTGCAATCCTGACGATCCTTCACCACTCACTCCAGGTCACTTCCTTGTGGGTGAACCTGTGGTACTCGCTCCAGACGTGAAATACGAGAACTCCAACATTGGCATGCTTCGACGATGGCAATTAACTCAGCACATGATTCAGAGTTTTTGGCGTCGTTGGTCTCAAGAGTATTTGACTCAATTTTTACATCGTCGTAAATGGAAGGCTCAAACTCCAGAACCAAATATTGGAGATTTAGTTTTAATAAAAGAAGACAACCTTCCTCCAGCACGGTGGTTGTACGGCACAATAGTGCAGAAGCATCCTGGCTCGGACAACATTACGCGCGTAGTTAGTATAAAAACAAAGGGTGCAATTATAAAAAGACCAATTTGCAAAATTTGTATTCTTCCAGTTATGTAGTATGGGTTGGGTAGCTAGTACTTAGCAAGTGGTGCACTTAGCATTTATTTTTTTATTTAGCACTTAGCATTTATTTCTTTTATTTAGTTGTAGGGTATTTTTAATTTAGTTTATTAATGGTCCTAGTATATAGGCCCATGGCGGGCGGTATGTTTAAGTCTATTAGTCTATTCCGGCACAGAATTATGTTAAGTACTTATTCTGTGGTATTTTTGTACTTTTATATTCTGTGTCCAATTTAATTAACACAAAAATATATATCTAAAAGCAACTTAAATGGAAAACTGTGTTTTTATTCTAATTTATCAATTTCACTTTTAAGTCAACATTTTCAAGGCCAAAGCAGCCTCAAATGAAGCAGCACAAATTTATATCCATTATTTAACAATTTATTTATTTATTTATTTATTTATTTATTTATTTATTTATTTATTTATTTATTTATTTATTTATTTATTTATTTATTTATTTATTTATTTATTTATTTATTTATTTATTTATTTATTTATTTATTTATTTATTTATTTATTTATTTATTTATTTATTTATTTATTTATTTATTTATTTATTTATTTATTTATTTATTTATTTATTTATTTATTTATTTATTTATTTATTTATTTATTTATTTATTTATTTATTTATTTATTTATTTATTTATTTATTTATTTATTTATTTATTTATTTATTTATTTATTTATTTATTTATTTATTTATTTATTTATTTATTTATTTATTTATTTATTTATTTATTTATTTATTTATTTATTTATTTATTTATTTATTTATTTATTTATTTATTTATTTATTTATTTATTTATTTATTTATTTATTTATTTATTTATTTATTTATTTATTTATTTATTTATTTATTTATTTATTTATTTATTTATTTATTTATTTATTTATTTATTTATTTATTTATTTATTTATTTATTTATTTATTTATTTATTTATTTATTTATTTATTTATTTATTTATTTATTTATTTATTTATTTATTTATTTATTTATTTATTTATTTATTTATTTATTTATTTATTTATTTATTTATTTATTTATTTATTTATTTATTTATTTATTTATTTATTTATTTATTTATTTATTTATTTATTTATTTATTTATTTATTTATTTATTTATTTATTTATTTATTTATTTATTTATTTATTTATTTATTTATTTATTTATTTATTTATTTATTTATTTATTTATTTATTTATTTATTTATTTATTTATTTATTTATTTATTTATTTATTTATTTATTTATTTATTTATTTATTTATTTATTTATTTATTTATTTATTTATTTATTTATTTATTTATTTATTTATTTATTTATTTATTTATTTATTTATTTATTTATTTATTTATTTATTTATTTATTTATTTATTTATTTATTTATTTATTTATTTATTTATTTATTTATTTATTTATTTATTTATTTATTTATTTATTTATTTATTTATTTATTTATTTATTTATTTATTTATTTATTTATTTATTTATTTATTTATTTATTTATTTATTTATTTATTTATTTATTTATTTATTTATTTATTTATTTATTTATTTATTTATTTATTTATTTATTTATTTATTTATTTATTTATTTATTTATTTATTTATTTATTTATTTATTTATTTATTTATTTATTTATTTATTTATTTATTTATTTATTTATTTATTTATTTATTTATTTATTTATTTATTTATTTATTTATTTATTTATTTATTTATTTATTTATTTATTTATTTATTTATTTATTTATTTATTTATTTATTTATTTATTTATTTATTTATTTATTTATTTATTTATTTATTTATTTATTTATTTATTTATTTATTTATTTATTTATTTATTTATTTATTTATTTATTTATTTATTTATTTATTTATTTATTTATTTATTTATTTATTTATTTATTTATTTATTTATTTATTTATTTATTTATTTATTTATTTATTTATTTATTTATTTATTTATTTATTTATTTATTTATTTATTTATTTATTTATTTATTTATTTATTTATTTATTTATTTATTTATTTATTTATTTATTTATTTATTTATTTATTTATTTATTTATTTATTTATTTATTTATGTTTAAGTCTATTAGTCTATTCCGGCACAGAATTATGTTAAGTACTTATTCTGTGGTATTTTTGTACTTTTATATTCTGTGTCCAATTTAATTAACACAAAAATATATATCTAAAAGCAACTTAAATGGAAAACTGTGTTTTTATTCTAAATTATCAATTTCACTTTTAAGTCAACATTTTCAAGGCCAAAGCAGCCTCAAATGAAGCAGCACAAATTTATATCCATTATTTAACATGGTCCTTACGAGCTGGATATAAATCAAGTTGAACAAAAAGTGAAGTGTCAATCAACACGCGGTAGCTTTCATTTTTCAGTGTTAAAATTGAAAGAAATTATATCAGGTGGTGTATAAATCAACAAATACATCATCAACCGGATTGGATGACACGAGATTTGGCAAAAGAAGAAACAATAAGCTCATTTATTATATCAAAATTGGAGTGTCAATCGAAACGCGGTAGCTTTCATTTTCATTGTTAAAATTGAAAGAAATCATATCAGGTGGTGTATAAAATACTAAATACCTACATCATCAACCGGATTGGATGGCACGCAGCTCATGCCTCTTGTAAAAGAAGGTACAATAAGCAAACAGTATACAACAATGGAACAATTAGTAAAACTTCAAATTGATGCAAAAACAAAATTGGAAAAATCAATTGCAAATTACAAAAAATCTCCAAAGGCACGTCTAACGAAGCCATATATAGAAACACGGTTGGAGGCCTTAGAACAACAGTGGAGACTCTTCGTTGAGAACCACCAAGGAATCGTGCGCAGTACTCAGCCCGAAGAATTGGGCAAGTCGTTGTATGTGACAGGAGAAGTGTATGAAATAAGTGAAGAACTGTACATAGATTTTAAATGCACTCTGAAAACAGCGTTGTGTGATTACGCACCATTAACAACTATTAATAATGATAGTGAAAATTGTCCTAATGCTAAAGGTTCTACTGTGAGATTACCCAAAATAACAATACCAATCTTCTCTGGCAAATATACAGAATGGCCAACCTTTCGTGATCTATTTACTTCTTTAATTCACAATGATAACACATTAGATAAAGTACAAAAGCTTCATTTTTTAAAGGGTCATCTCACAGGGGAAGCTGAGTTATTGTTAAGAAATATACCTATTTGTGAGTCTAATTATGACCATTGTTGGTCACAGCTGGAATCGCGATTTAATAATAAAAGGTATTTGTCAAATTGCATTCTAAAAAGATTCATAAGTCAAAAAAATGTAATATTAGAATCGTCAACTTGTATTAAAAATTTGTTAGACACAACAAATGAATGCCTGGCAGCGCTGTCAAACATAGGTATAGATATATGTAGTTGGGATGTTATAGTGATTTATATAATTAGTTTGAAACTTGATACGGAGACTAGAAAGCTATGGGAAGCTAAATGTTGTGAATTTGTAAATGAATTGCCAACTTTAAATCAATTTAAATTATTTTTAGAACAGCGCTTTAGATCATTGGAATTTTTAGACACTAAGGTATCAAACAATGTAACACGTGTAAGTAATATTAAAACCCTTCATGTAAGCACTACTTCATGTATATTCTGTACAGAAAATCACAAACTGTGTTATTGTAAAAAATTTATTAAGGAAGACACAGAGTCACGCCGTGGTTTTGTCCGAGCCAAGGGTTTGTGTTTCAATTGCCTTAGCACGAATCATGCAGTCTATAATTGTCGTCTGCAAACTAGATGTCATATTTGCAAAAAACGTCATCACTCTTTACTTCATCCCAATAACGGTTCAAATTTAGTGAAGAATGCAAGTCAATTATCTCAACCTTCGCCTGAAAATAATGTTATGCCATTACATCAAGATGAATCAAATAATGTGGTATCATGTTTTTCCGATCTTACCAACCAGGTGTTGTTGGCTACCTCATTGGTTAGAGTGAATTCAAAATGCGGGTCATCCATGACATTTAGAGCTTTGTTGGATCAAGGTTCGCAAGCTTCCTTCATAACGGAGGCCACGGTTCAAGCTCTCGGTTTAAAAAAGGTTTCTAGTCAAAGTATTATATCAGGTTTGGGAGGTGATCACACAGATACTTTGACATCCAAGTCTACGGTTACTTTAAAAATACAATCACTTTATGACCCCAGCTTCATTATTGATGTTAAAGCTCATGTTTTGAGTAGACTCACCAGGCTTTTGCCTCAGCACAAGATAAACGTTAATATTTGTAAAGAGTTCACTGGACTCAACTTAGCTGATCCTGCCTTTTATATTCCGAATAAAATTGATTTGTTGTTAGGTGCTGAAGTATTTAGCCAGATCATACTGGACGGTTTAGTTAAGGGACCACTTGGTGTTCCCGTTGCTCAACAAACTAAGTTGGGTTGGATTCTTTCTGGCCAGGTAAATAGAAGGTGTAATAATTCCATTGTTAGTTTACATGGCTCCATCAGTGACACTGAAATATTGAAAAAATTTTGGGAGCTCGAATCAGAGGAATCCTGCGTCTCTGAGAAGCGATTTCTAACAGAAGAAGAGCAAAGATGTGAAGACTTATTCGCGACCACGACCAGGAGAGATGATTGTGGTCGATATGTTGTTCGTCTTCCACTCCGCAGCGAGGATCCAGCCTGCAAGTATGGAGCATCTAGAACTATCGCTGCTCAGAGATTGCATTCATTGGAAAAGAGATTTTCAAGCAATGATGAACTTCGGAAACAATATTCAGATGTCATTGAGGAATACTTAGCACTGGGTCACATGGAGGCGGTGCCAACCGCGGAACACAACAAATCTGATGCTGTCTATCTGCCTCACCACGCAGTAATTCGCAATGACAAAACTACAACTAAGCTGCGTGTAGTGTTTGATGCGTCTTGTATTGGTACTAATGGGGCATCTTTGAATGGTGAACTTATGGTCGGTCCTAAATTACAACCAGACTTACGGCACATTATAATGCGTTGGCGACTGCATCCAATAGTTCTAGTAGCAGATATAGAGAAAATGTACTTGCAGGTCAAGGTCGCTCAAAGTGATACAGATTTTCAGCGTCTCTTCTGGCGTGACTCAGGAGATCCTAAATCGGAAATGCAACATTTACGACTGACTAGGGTTACGTTTGGAACTGCATCGGCACCATATTTGGCAGTTAGATCGTTGCAACAGTTGGCGATCGACGAGGGTAGCGAATATCCTATGGTGTCCGCTAGAGTATTGACAGATTATTATGTTGATGACCTTATGACTGGCTGTGAAGACGTCGGTGAGGGTGAACAGATTTTTCAAGACATGACAAAATTGCTCCATAAGGGAGGATTCAAATTGCAAAAGTGGGCTACCAATAATGAAATGTTGAAAAACATTATAAAGGAAAAGAGAGACGATGAAATAAAAATTGAACCAAAGGCCGATGATATTATGAAAATTTTAGGTCTAATTTGGAACAAATTTACAGACGAATTCGAATACAGAATCAGGCTTCCTCCGATGAAATTACCTGTCACCAAACGAAATGTCATTTCAGACATAGCGCGTCTATACGACCCGTTAGGATGGATTGCGCCAATAGTTGTAACAGCGAAAATATTCATTCAAAAAATTTGGTTGTCTGGAGTCGATTGGGACGACAAATTGCCAGAAAACTTATTAAATGAATGGTTGAAATATCGAGAGGAATTGCTAAGTGTAGCGGAGTTTAAAATCCCTAGATGGCTTCAAACTTATAACAGCTATTCTGATGTAGAATTACACGGATTTTGCGATGCTTCATCGGAGGCGTTTGCAGCTGTCGTGTACTTAAGAGCCACCAATAAAACCAACAATATATACGTTAATCTCGTTACGTCCAAAACAAAAGTAGCACCAGTCAAACAACTCTCAATTCCACGATTGGAATTATGTGGTGCAGTACTACTCGCAAAACTCCTTACCGAAACCTCTACGATATTGAATATTTCAAGGGAGAACCTTCATGCTTGGACTGACTCGTCTATAGTTCTGGCTTGGTTGTCTAGCCATCCAAGCAGATGGAAAACATTCGTGGCTAACAGAGTGTCTGAAATTTTAACTGTAATGGACAGTGCTCAATGGTCTCATGTGCCATCAACGGAGAACCCTGCTGACTTGGCATCAAGAGGTGTGAAACCCTCAGATTTATCACGTTCGCGTTTATGGAAACACGGACCCATTTATTTGCAAGGGACGGTAAAACATAACAAGCAAGCTGTTAGAGAAACCAATCTAGAAGAACGAGTAAAAAAGGCCTGCTACGCGGCGACCTTAGAGACAACGGAAGACCCATTATGGGGAAAATTTTCATCTCTTAGAAAACTAATAAGAGTTCTTGCACTGTGCAAGCGATTCGCACTTAGTGCTCGTGTGGCGACACGAGATCATTTTAAGGAACTTCCTCCTTGGCTAACACGCACCGAATTAAATGACGTGTTGAACACGTGCATACGTCAATGCCAAGCTCATCATTTTAAAAATGATGTTCAAAATTTACAAAAGAACAAAACTGTAACCAAAGGGAGCAAAATTGCTTCACTGAGCCCTTTTATGGACGGAGCTGGTTTGCTACGCGTTGGAGGACGTTTGCAGGAGGCAACAATCGCAGAAGCTACTAAGCATCCAATCATCATTCCACGAAAATCTTATTTAACTGACCTGATTGTAGCTGAAGCTCATGAGAAAACTCTCCACGGTGGACCACAATTGATGTTAGCTTACCTCAGATCCAAATATTGGATAATTGATGCCAAAAATCTTACGAAATTTTTCGTCAGACGTTGCGTTACATGCACTCGTTATACTGCACGATCTGTTCATCCATTGATGGGTCAGTTGCCTTCGTCCAGAGTCACGGTCAACCGACCTTTCTACAACAGTGGTGTGGATTACGCAGGGCCCATTAACATAAGAAGCGCCAAGGGAAGAGGTCATAAGTCTTATAAAGGTTACATATGCCTTTTCGTGTGCATGGCTACAAAAGCCGTACATTTGGAAGCTGTCAGCGATTTATCAGCTCCCGGATTTTTAGCTGCATTTAAGCGCTTCGTAGCTAGGCGTGGCCACTGCGCAAATCTTTGGAGTGACAACGGAACCAATTTTGTGGGTGCTGCACGGGAACTGAAGCGTTTATTTGTCGCAGAGAAGTCCAGTATAGCAACAGAAATCGCAAATTGCCTCTCTTCAAACGGCACTCAATGGCATTTTATTCCTCCCCACGCTCCAAACTTTGGAGGATTGTGGGAGGCAGGCATAAAATCAACTAAATACCACCTCAAGAGAGTCATTGGAGATACGAAGCTTACCTTTGAAGAAATGGCTACAGTCTTGTCTCAGATTGAAGCATGTCTGAATTCGAGACCACTGATGCAGGCGTCGTGCAATCCTGACGATCCTTCACCACTCACTCCAGGTCACTTCCTTGTGGGTGAACCTGTGGTACTCGCTCCAGACGTGAAATACGAGAACTCCAACATTGGCATGCTTCGACGATGGCAATTAACTCAGCACATGATTCAGAGTTTTTGGCGTCGTTGGTCTCAAGAGTATTTGACTCAATTTTTACATCGTCGTAAATGGAAGGCTCAAACTCCAGAACCAAATATTGGAGATTTAGTTTTAATAAAAGAAGACAACCTTCCTCCAGCACGGTGGTTGTACGGCACAATAGTGCAGAAGCATCCTGGCTCGGACAACATTACGCGCGTAGTTAGTATAAAAACAAAGGGTGCAATTATAAAAAGACCAATTTGCAAAATTTGTATTCTTCCAGTTATGTAGTATGGGTTGGGTAGCTAGTACTTAGCAAGTGGTGCACTTAGCATTTATTTTTTTATTTAGCACTTAGCATTTATTTCTTTTATTTAGTTGTAGGGTATTTTTAATTTAGTTTATTAATGGTCCTAGTATATAGGCCCATGGCGGGCGGTATGTTTAAGTCTATTAGTCTATTCCGGCACAGAATTATGTTAAGTACTTATTCTGTGGTATTTTTGTACTTTTATATTCTGTGTCCAATTTAATTAACACAAAAATATATATCTAAAAGCAACTTAAATGGAAAACTGTGTTTTTATTCTAATTTATCAATTTCACTTTTAAGTCAACATTTTCAAGGCCAAAGCAGCCTCAAATGAAGCAGCACAAATTTATATCCATTATTTTTTATTATTATTTACCCCAAGGGTTTTTTTTTATTTATTTATTTATTTATTTATTTATTTATTTATTTATTTATTTATTTATTTATTTATTTATTTATTTATTTATTTATTTATTTATTTATTTATTTATTTATTTATTTATTTATTTATTTATTTATTTATTTATTTATTTATTTATGTTTAAGTCTATTAGTCTATTCCGGCACAGAATTATGTTAAGTACTTATTCTGTGGTATTTTTGTACTTTTATATTCTGTGTCCAATTTAATTAACACAAAAATATATATCTAAAAGCAACTTAAATGGAAAACTGTGTTTTTATTCTAAATTATCAATTTCACTTTTAAGTCAACATTTTCAAGGCCAAAGCAGCCTCAAATGAAGCAGCACAAATTTATATCCATTATTTAACATGGTCCTTACGAGCTGGATATAAATCAAGTTGAACAAAAAGTGAAGTGTCAATCAACACGCGGTAGCTTTCATTTTTCAGTGTTAAAATTGAAAGAAATTATATCAGGTGGTGTATAAATCAACAAATACATCATCAACCGGATTGGATGACACGAGATTTGGCAAAAGAAGAAACAATAAGCTCATTTATTATATCAAAATTGGAGTGTCAATCGAAACGCGGTAGCTTTCATTTTCATTGTTAAAATTGAAAGAAATCATATCAGGTGGTGTATAAAATACTAAATACCTACATCATCAACCGGATTGGATGGCACGCAGCTCATGCCTCTTGTAAAAGAAGGTACAATAAGCAAACAGTATACAACAATGGAACAATTAGTAAAACTTCAAATTGATGCAAAAACAAAATTGGAAAAATCAATTGCAAATTACAAAAAATCTCCAAAGGCACGTCTAACGAAGCCATATATAGAAACACGGTTGGAGGCCTTAGAACAACAGTGGAGACTCTTCGTTGAGAACCACCAAGGAATCGTGCGCAGTACTCAGCCCGAAGAATTGGGCAAGTCGTTGTATGTGACAGGAGAAGTGTATGAAATAAGTGAAGAACTGTACATAGATTTTAAATGCACTCTGAAAACAGCGTTGTGTGATTACGCACCATTAACAACTATTAATAATGATAGTGAAAATTGTCCTAATGCTAAAGGTTCTACTGTGAGATTACCCAAAATAACAATACCAATCTTCTCTGGCAAATATACAGAATGGCCAACCTTTCGTGATCTATTTACTTCTTTAATTCACAATGATAACACATTAGATAAAGTACAAAAGCTTCATTTTTTAAAGGGTCATCTCACAGGGGAAGCTGAGTTATTGTTAAGAAATATACCTATTTGTGAGTCTAATTATGACCATTGTTGGTCACAGCTGGAATCGCGATTTAATAATAAAAGGTATTTGTCAAATTGCATTCTAAAAAGATTCATAAGTCAAAAAAATGTAATATTAGAATCGTCAACTTGTATTAAAAATTTGTTAGACACAACAAATGAATGCCTGGCAGCGCTGTCAAACATAGGTATAGATATATGTAGTTGGGATGTTATAGTGATTTATATAATTAGTTTGAAACTTGATACGGAGACTAGAAAGCTATGGGAAGCTAAATGTTGTGAATTTGTAAATGAATTGCCAACTTTAAATCAATTTAAATTATTTTTAGAACAGCGCTTTAGATCATTGGAATTTTTAGACACTAAGGTATCAAACAATGTAACACGTGTAAGTAATATTAAAACCCTTCATGTAAGCACTACTTCATGTATATTCTGTACAGAAAATCACAAACTGTGTTATTGTAAAAAATTTATTAAGGAAGACACAGAGTCACGCCGTGGTTTTGTCCGAGCCAAGGGTTTGTGTTTCAATTGCCTTAGCACGAATCATGCAGTCTATAATTGTCGTCTGCAAACTAGATGTCATATTTGCAAAAAACGTCATCACTCTTTACTTCATCCCAATAACGGTTCAAATTTAGTGAAGAATGCAAGTCAATTATCTCAACCTTCGCCTGAAAATAATGTTATGCCATTACATCAAGATGAATCAAATAATGTGGTATCATGTTTTTCCGATCTTACCAACCAGGTGTTGTTGGCTACCTCATTGGTTAGAGTGAATTCAAAATGCGGGTCATCCATGACATTTAGAGCTTTGTTGGATCAAGGTTCGCAAGCTTCCTTCATAACGGAGGCCACGGTTCAAGCTCTCGGTTTAAAAAAGGTTTCTAGTCAAAGTATTATATCAGGTTTGGGAGGTGATCACACAGATACTTTGACATCCAAGTCTACGGTTACTTTAAAAATACAATCACTTTATGACCCCAGCTTCATTATTGATGTTAAAGCTCATGTTTTGAGTAGACTCACCAGGCTTTTGCCTCAGCACAAGATAAACGTTAATATTTGTAAAGAGTTCACTGGACTCAACTTAGCTGATCCTGCCTTTTATATTCCGAATAAAATTGATTTGTTGTTAGGTGCTGAAGTATTTAGCCAGATCATACTGGACGGTTTAGTTAAGGGACCACTTGGTGTTCCCGTTGCTCAACAAACTAAGTTGGGTTGGATTCTTTCTGGCCAGGTAAATAGAAGGTGTAATAATTCCATTGTTAGTTTACATGGCTCCATCAGTGACACTGAAATATTGAAAAAATTTTGGGAGCTCGAATCAGAGGAATCCTGCGTCTCTGAGAAGCGATTTCTAACAGAAGAAGAGCAAAGATGTGAAGACTTATTCGCGACCACGACCAGGAGAGATGATTGTGGTCGATATGTTGTTCGTCTTCCACTCCGCAGCGAGGATCCAGCCTGCAAGTATGGAGCATCTAGAACTATCGCTGCTCAGAGATTGCATTCATTGGAAAAGAGATTTTCAAGCAATGATGAACTTCGGAAACAATATTCAGATGTCATTGAGGAATACTTAGCACTGGGTCACATGGAGGCGGTGCCAACCGCGGAACACAACAAATCTGATGCTGTCTATCTGCCTCACCACGCAGTAATTCGCAATGACAAAACTACAACTAAGCTGCGTGTAGTGTTTGATGCGTCTTGTATTGGTACTAATGGGGCATCTTTGAATGGTGAACTTATGGTCGGTCCTAAATTACAACCAGACTTACGGCACATTATAATGCGTTGGCGACTGCATCCAATAGTTCTAGTAGCAGATATAGAGAAAATGTACTTGCAGGTCAAGGTCGCTCAAAGTGATACAGATTTTCAGCGTCTCTTCTGGCGTGACTCAGGAGATCCTAAATCGGAAATGCAACATTTACGACTGACTAGGGTTACGTTTGGAACTGCATCGGCACCATATTTGGCAGTTAGATCGTTGCAACAGTTGGCGATCGACGAGGGTAGCGAATATCCTATGGTGTCCGCTAGAGTATTGACAGATTATTATGTGTGAAGACGTCGGTGAGGGTGAACAGATTTTTCAAGACATGACAAAATTGCTCCATAAGGGAGGATTCAAATTGCAAAAGTGGGCTACCAATAATGAAATGTTGAAAAACATTATAAAGGAAAAGAGAGACGATGAAATAAAAATTGAACCAAAGGCCGATGATATTATGAAAATTTTAGGTCTAATTTGGAACAAATTTACAGACGAATTCGAATACAGAATCAGGCTTCCTCCGATGAAATTACCTGTCACCAAACGAAATGTCATTTCAGACATAGCGCGTCTATACGACCCGTTAGGATGGATTGCGCCAATAGTTGTAACAGCGAAAATATTCATTCAAAAAATTTGGTTGTCTGGAGTCGATTGGGACGACAAATTGCCAGAAAACTTATTAAATGAATGGTTGAAATATCGAGAGGAATTGCTAAGTGTAGCGGAGTTTAAAATCCCTAGATGGCTTCAAACTTATAACAGCTATTCTGATGTAGAATTACACGGATTTTGCGATGCTTCATCGGAGGCGTTTGCAGCTGTCGTGTACTTAAGAGCCACCAATAAAACCAACAATATATACGTTAATCTCGTTACGTCCAAAACAAAAGTAGCACCAGTCAAACAACTCTCAATTCCACGATTGGAATTATGTGGTGCAGTACTACTCGCAAAACTCCTTACCGAAACCTCTACGATATTGAATATTTCAAGGGAGAACCTTCATGCTTGGACTGACTCGTCTATAGTTCTGGCTTGGTTGTCTAGCCATCCAAGCAGATGGAAAACATTCGTGGCTAACAGAGTGTCTGAAATTTTAACTGTAATGGACAGTGCTCAATGGTCTCATGTGCCATCAACGGAGAACCCTGCTGACTTGGCATCAAGAGGTGTGAAACCCTCAGATTTATCACGTTCGCGTTTATGGAAACACGGACCCATTTATTTGCAAGGGACGGTAAAACATAACAAGCAAGCTGTTAGAGAAACCAATCTAGAAGAACGAGTAAAAAAGGCCTGCTACGCGGCGACCTTAGAGACAACGGAAGACCCATTATGGGGAAAATTTTCATCTCTTAGAAAACTAATAAGAGTTCTTGCACTGTGCAAGCGATTCGCACTTAGTGCTCGTGTGGCGACACGAGATCATTTTAAGGAACTTCCTCCTTGGCTAACACGCACCGAATTAAATGACGTGTTGAACACGTGCATACGTCAATGCCAAGCTCATCATTTTAAAAATGATGTTCAAAATTTACAAAAGAACAAAACTGTAACCAAAGGGAGCAAAATTGCTTCACTGAGCCCTTTTATGGACGGAGCTGGTTTGCTACGCGTTGGAGGACGTTTGCAGGAGGCAACAATCGCAGAAGCTACTAAGCATCCAATCATCATTCCACGAAAATCTTATTTAACTGACCTGATTGTAGCTGAAGCTCATGAGAAAACTCTCCACGGTGGACCACAATTGATGTTAGCTTACCTCAGATCCAAATATTGGATAATTGATGCCAAAAATCTTACGAAATTTTTCGTCAGACGTTGCGTTACATGCACTCGTTATACTGCACGATCTGTTCATCCATTGATGGGTCAGTTGCCTTCGTCCAGAGTCACGGTCAACCGACCTTTCTACAACAGTGGTGTGGATTACGCAGGGCCCATTAACATAAGAAGCGCCAAGGGAAGAGGTCATAAGTCTTATAAAGGTTACATATGCCTTTTCGTGTGCATGGCTACAAAAGCCGTACATTTGGAAGCTGTCAGCGATTTATCAGCTCCCGGATTTTTAGCTGCATTTAAGCGCTTCGTAGCTAGGCGTGGCCACTGCGCAAATCTTTGGAGTGACAACGGAACCAATTTTGTGGGTGCTGCACGGGAACTGAAGCGTTTATTTGTCGCAGAGAAGTCCAGTATAGCAACAGAAATCGCAAATTGCCTCTCTTCAAACGGCACTCAATGGCATTTTATTCCTCCCCACGCTCCAAACTTTGGAGGATTGTGGGAGGCAGGCATAAAATCAACTAAATACCACCTCAAGAGAGTCATTGGAGATACGAAGCTTACCTTTGAAGAAATGGCTACAGTCTTGTCTCAGATTGAAGCATGTCTGAATTCGAGACCACTGATGCAGGCGTCGTGCAATCCTGACGATCCTTCACCACTCACTCCAGGTCACTTCCTTGTGGGTGAACCTGTGGTACTCGCTCCAGACGTGAAATACGAGAACTCCAACATTGGCATGCTTCGACGATGGCAATTAACTCAGCACATGATTCAGAGTTTTTGGCGTCGTTGGTCTCAAGAGTATTTGACTCAATTTTTACATCGTCGTAAATGGAAGGCTCAAACTCCAGAACCAAATATTGGAGATTTAGTTTTAATAAAAGAAGACAACCTTCCTCCAGCACGGTGGTTGTACGGCACAATAGTGCAGAAGCATCCTGGCTCGGACAACATTACGCGCGTAGTTAGTATAAAAACAAAGGGTGCAATTATAAAAAGACCAATTTGCAAAATTTGTATTCTTCCAGTTATGTAGTATGGGTTGGGTAGCTAGTACTTAGCAAGTGGTGCACTTAGCATTTATTTTTTTATTTAGCACTTAGCATTTATTTCTTTTATTTAGTTGTAGGGTATTTTTAATTTAGTTTATTAATGGTCCTAGTATATAGGCCCATGGCGGGCGGTATGTTTAAGTCTATTAGTCTATTCCGGCACAGAATTATGTTAAGTACTTATTCTGTGGTATTTTTGTACTTTTATATTCTGTGTCCAATTTAATTAACACAAAAATATATATCTAAAAGCAACTTAAATGGAAAACTGTGTTTTTATTCTAATTTATCAATTTCACTTTTAAGTCAACATTTTCAAGGCCAAAGCAGCCTCAAATGAAGCAGCACAAATTTATATCCATTATTTAACAATTTATTTATTTATTTATTTATTTATTTATTTATTTATTTATTTATTTATTTATTTATTTATTTATTTATTTATTTATTTATTTATTTATTTATTTATTTATTTATTTATTTATTTATTTATTTATTTATTTATTTATTTATTTATTTATTTATTTATTTATTTATTTATTTATTTATTTATTTATTTATTTATTTATTTATTTATTTATTTATTTATTTATTTATTTATTTATTTATTTATTTATTTATTTATTTATTTATTTATTTATTTATTTATTTATTTATTTATTTATTTATTTATTTATTTATTTATTTATTTATTTATTTATTTATTTATTTATTTATTTATTTATTTATTTATTTATTTATTTATTTATTTATTTATTTATTTATTTATTTATTTATTTATTTATTTATTTATTTATTTATTTATTTATTTATTTATTTATTTATTTATTTATTTATTTATTTATTTATTTATTTATTTATTTATTTATTTATTTATTTATTTATTTATTTATTTATTTATTTATTTATTTATTTATTTATTTATTTATTTATTTATTTATTTATTTATTTATTTATTTATTTATTTATTTATTTATTTATTTATTTATTTATTTATTTATTTATTTATTTATTTATTTATTTATTTATTTATTTATTTATTTATTTATTTATTTATTTATTTATTTATTTATTTATTTATTTATTTATTTATTTATTTATTTATTTATTTATTTATTTATTTATTTATTTATTTATTTATTTATTTATTTATTTATTTATTTATTTATTTATTTATTTATTTATTTATTTATTTATTTATTTATTTATTTATTTATTTATTTATTTATTTATTTATTTATTTATTTATTTATTTATTTATTTATTTATTTATTTATTTATTTATTTATTTATTTATTTATTTATTTATTTATTTATTTATTTATTTATTTATTTATTTATTTATTTATTTATTTATTTATTTATTTATTTATTTATTTATTTATTTATTTATTTATTTATTTATTTATTTATTTATTTATTTATTTATTTATTTATTTATTTATTTATTTATTTATTTATTTATTTATTTATTTATTTATTTATTTATTTATTTATTTATTTATTTATTTATTTATTTATTTATTTATTTATTTATTTATTTATTTATTTATTTATTTATTTATTTATTTATTTATTTATTTATTTATTTATTTATTTATTTATTTATTTATTTATTTATTTATTTATTTATTTATTTATTTATTTATTTATTTATTTATTTATTTATTTATTTATTTATTTATTTATTTATTTATTTATTTATTTATTTATTTATTTATTTATTTATTTATTTATTTATTTATTTATTTATTTATTTATTTATTTATTTATTTATTTATTTATTTATTTATTTATTTATTTATTTATTTATTTATTTATTTATTTATTTATTTATTTATTTATTTATTTATTTATTTATTTATTTATTTATTTATTTATTTATTTATTTATTTATTTATTTATTTATTTATTTATTTATTTATTTATTTATTTATTTATTTATTTATTTATTTATTTATTTATTTATTTATTTATTTATTTATTTATTTATTTATTTATTTATTTATTTATTTATTTATTTATTTATTTATTTATTTATTTATTTATTTATTTATTTATTTATTTATTTATTTATTTATTTATTTATTTATTTATTTATTTATTTATTTATTTATTTATTTATTTATTTATTTATTTATTTATTTATTTATTTATTTATTTATTTATTTATTTATTTATTTATTTATTTATTTATTTATTTATTTATTTATTTATTTATTTATTTATTTATTTATTTATTTATTTATTTATTTATTTATTTATTTATTTATTTATTTATTTATTTATTTATTTATTTATTTATTTATTTATTTATTTATTTATTTATTTATTTATTTATTTATTTATTTATTTATTTATTTATTTATTTATTTATTTATTTATTTATTTATTTATTTATTTATTTATTTATTTATTTATTTATTTATTTATTTATTTATTTATTTATTTATTTATTTATTTATTTATTTATTTATTTATTTATTTATTTATTTATTTATTTATTTATTTATTTATTTATTTATTTATTTATTTATTTATTTATTTATTTATTTATTTATTTATTTATTTATTTATTTATTTATTTATTTATTTATTTATTTATTTATTTATTTATTTATTTATTTATTTATTTATTTATTTATTTATTTATTTATTTATTTATTTATTTATTTATTTATTTATTTATTTATTTATTTATTTATTTATTTATTTATTTATTTATTTATTTATTTATTTATTTATTTATTTATTTATTTATTTATTTATTTATTTATTTATTTATTTATTTATTTATTTATTTATTTATTTATTTATTTATTTATTTATTTATTTATTTATTTATTTATTTATTTATTTATTTATTTATTTATTTATTTATTTATTTATTTATTTATTTATTTATTTATTTATTTATTTATTTATGTTTAAGTCTATTAGTCTATTCCGGCACAGAATTATGTTAAGTACTTATTCTGTGGTATTTTTGTACTTTTATATTCTGTGTCCAATTTAATTAACACAAAAATATATATCTAAAAGCAACTTAAATGGAAAACTGTGTTTTTATTCTAAATTATCAATTTCACTTTTAAGTCAACATTTTCAAGGCCAAAGCAGCCTCAAATGAAGCAGCACAAATTTATATCCATTATTTAACATGGTCCTTACGAGCTGGATATAAATCAAGTTGAACAAAAAGTGAAGTGTCAATCAACACGCGGTAGCTTTCATTTTTCAGTGTTAAAATTGAAAGAAATTATATCAGGTGGTGTATAAATCAACAAATACATCATCAACCGGATTGGATGACACGAGATTTGGCAAAAGAAGAAACAATAAGCTCATTTATTATATCAAAATTGGAGTGTCAATCGAAACGCGGTAGCTTTCATTTTCATTGTTAAAATTGAAAGAAATCATATCAGGTGGTGTATAAAATACTAAATACCTACATCATCAACCGGATTGGATGGCACGCAGCTCATGCCTCTTGTAAAAGAAGGTACAATAAGCAAACAGTATACAACAATGGAACAATTAGTAAAACTTCAAATTGATGCAAAAACAAAATTGGAAAAATCAATTGCAAATTACAAAAAATCTCCAAAGGCACGTCTAACGAAGCCATATATAGAAACACGGTTGGAGGCCTTAGAACAACAGTGGAGACTCTTCGTTGAGAACCACCAAGGAATCGTGCGCAGTACTCAGCCCGAAGAATTGGGCAAGTCGTTGTATGTGACAGGAGAAGTGTATGAAATAAGTGAAGAACTGTACATAGATTTTAAATGCACTCTGAAAACAGCGTTGTGTGATTACGCACCATTAACAACTATTAATAATGATAGTGAAAATTGTCCTAATGCTAAAGGTTCTACTGTGAGATTACCCAAAATAACAATACCAATCTTCTCTGGCAAATATACAGAATGGCCAACCTTTCGTGATCTATTTACTTCTTTAATTCACAATGATAACACATTAGATAAAGTACAAAAGCTTCATTTTTTAAAGGGTCATCTCACAGGGGAAGCTGAGTTATTGTTAAGAAATATACCTATTTGTGAGTCTAATTATGACCATTGTTGGTCACAGCTGGAATCGCGATTTAATAATAAAAGGTATTTGTCAAATTGCATTCTAAAAAGATTCATAAGTCAAAAAAATGTAATATTAGAATCGTCAACTTGTATTAAAAATTTGTTAGACACAACAAATGAATGCCTGGCAGCGCTGTCAAACATAGGTATAGATATATGTAGTTGGGATGTTATAGTGATTTATATAATTAGTTTGAAACTTGATACGGAGACTAGAAAGCTATGGGAAGCTAAATGTTGTGAATTTGTAAATGAATTGCCAACTTTAAATCAATTTAAATTATTTTTAGAACAGCGCTTTAGATCATTGGAATTTTTAGACACTAAGGTATCAAACAATGTAACACGTGTAAGTAATATTAAAACCCTTCATGTAAGCACTACTTCATGTATATTCTGTACAGAAAATCACAAACTGTGTTATTGTAAAAAATTTATTAAGGAAGACACAGAGTCACGCCGTGGTTTTGTCCGAGCCAAGGGTTTGTGTTTCAATTGCCTTAGCACGAATCATGCAGTCTATAATTGTCGTCTGCAAACTAGATGTCATATTTGCAAAAAACGTCATCACTCTTTACTTCATCCCAATAACGGTTCAAATTTAGTGAAGAATGCAAGTCAATTATCTCAACCTTCGCCTGAAAATAATGTTATGCCATTACATCAAGATGAATCAAATAATGTGGTATCATGTTTTTCCGATCTTACCAACCAGGTGTTGTTGGCTACCTCATTGGTTAGAGTGAATTCAAAATGCGGGTCATCCATGACATTTAGAGCTTTGTTGGATCAAGGTTCGCAAGCTTCCTTCATAACGGAGGCCACGGTTCAAGCTCTCGGTTTAAAAAAGGTTTCTAGTCAAAGTATTATATCAGGTTTGGGAGGTGATCACACAGATACTTTGACATCCAAGTCTACGGTTACTTTAAAAATACAATCACTTTATGACCCCAGCTTCATTATTGATGTTAAAGCTCATGTTTTGAGTAGACTCACCAGGCTTTTGCCTCAGCACAAGATAAACGTTAATATTTGTAAAGAGTTCACTGGACTCAACTTAGCTGATCCTGCCTTTTATATTCCGAATAAAATTGATTTGTTGTTAGGTGCTGAAGTATTTAGCCAGATCATACTGGACGGTTTAGTTAAGGGACCACTTGGTGTTCCCGTTGCTCAACAAACTAAGTTGGGTTGGATTCTTTCTGGCCAGGTAAATAGAAGGTGTAATAATTCCATTGTTAGTTTACATGGCTCCATCAGTGACACTGAAATATTGAAAAAATTTTGGGAGCTCGAATCAGAGGAATCCTGCGTCTCTGAGAAGCGATTTCTAACAGAAGAAGAGCAAAGATGTGAAGACTTATTCGCGACCACGACCAGGAGAGATGATTGTGGTCGATATGTTGTTCGTCTTCCACTCCGCAGCGAGGATCCAGCCTGCAAGTATGGAGCATCTAGAACTATCGCTGCTCAGAGATTGCATTCATTGGAAAAGAGATTTTCAAGCAATGATGAACTTCGGAAACAATATTCAGATGTCATTGAGGAATACTTAGCACTGGGTCACATGGAGGCGGTGCCAACCGCGGAACACAACAAATCTGATGCTGTCTATCTGCCTCACCACGCAGTAATTCGCAATGACAAAACTACAACTAAGCTGCGTGTAGTGTTTGATGCGTCTTGTATTGGTACTAATGGGGCATCTTTGAATGGTGAACTTATGGTCGGTCCTAAATTACAACCAGACTTACGGCACATTATAATGCGTTGGCGACTGCATCCAATAGTTCTAGTAGCAGATATAGAGAAAATGTACTTGCAGGTCAAGGTCGCTCAAAGTGATACAGATTTTCAGCGTCTCTTCTGGCGTGACTCAGGAGATCCTAAATCGGAAATGCAACATTTACGACTGACTAGGGTTACGTTTGGAACTGCATCGGCACCATATTTGGCAGTTAGATCGTTGCAACAGTTGGCGATCGACGAGGGTAGCGAATATCCTATGGTGTCCGCTAGAGTATTGACAGATTATTATGTTGATGACCTTATGACTGGCTGTGAAGACGTCGGTGAGGGTGAACAGATTTTTCAAGACATGACAAAATTGCTCCATAAGGGAGGATTCAAATTGCAAAAGTGGGCTACCAATAATGAAATGTTGAAAAACATTATAAAGGAAAAGAGAGACGATGAAATAAAAATTGAACCAAAGGCCGATGATATTATGAAAATTTTAGGTCTAATTTGGAACAAATTTACAGACGAATTCGAATACAGAATCAGGCTTCCTCCGATGAAATTACCTGTCACCAAACGAAATGTCATTTCAGACATAGCGCGTCTATACGACCCGTTAGGATGGATTGCGCCAATAGTTGTAACAGCGAAAATATTCATTCAAAAAATTTGGTTGTCTGGAGTCGATTGGGACGACAAATTGCCAGAAAACTTATTAAATGAATGGTTGAAATATCGAGAGGAATTGCTAAGTGTAGCGGAGTTTAAAATCCCTAGATGGCTTCAAACTTATAACAGCTATTCTGATGTAGAATTACACGGATTTTGCGATGCTTCATCGGAGGCGTTTGCAGCTGTCGTGTACTTAAGAGCCACCAATAAAACCAACAATATATACGTTAATCTCGTTACGTCCAAAACAAAAGTAGCACCAGTCAAACAACTCTCAATTCCACGATTGGAATTATGTGGTGCAGTACTACTCGCAAAACTCCTTACCGAAACCTCTACGATATTGAATATTTCAAGGGAGAACCTTCATGCTTGGACTGACTCGTCTATAGTTCTGGCTTGGTTGTCTAGCCATCCAAGCAGATGGAAAACATTCGTGGCTAACAGAGTGTCTGAAATTTTAACTGTAATGGACAGTGCTCAATGGTCTCATGTGCCATCAACGGAGAACCCTGCTGACTTGGCATCAAGAGGTGTGAAACCCTCAGATTTATCACGTTCGCGTTTATGGAAACACGGACCCATTTATTTGCAAGGGACGGTAATGTTAGAGAAACCAATCTAGAAGAACGAGTAAAAAAGGCCTGCTACGCGGCGACCTTAGAGACAACGGAAGACCCATTATGGGGAAAATTTTCATCTCTTAGAAAACTAATAAGAGTTCTTGCACTGTGCAAGCGATTCGCACTTAGTGCTCGTGTGGCGACACGAGATCATTTTAAGGAACTTCCTCCTTGGCTAACACGCACCGAATTAAATGACGTGTTGAACACGTGCATACGTCAATGCCAAGCTCATCATTTTAAAAATGATGTTCAAAATTTACAAAAGAACAAAACTGTAACCAAAGGGAGCAAAATTGCTTCACTGAGCCCTTTTATGGACGGAGCTGGTTTGCTACGCGTTGGAGGACGTTTGCAGGAGGCAACAATCGCAGAAGCTACTAAGCATCCAATCATCATTCCACGAAAATCTTATTTAACTGACCTGATTGTAGCTGAAGCTCATGAGAAAACTCTCCACGGTGGACCACAATTGATGTTAGCTTACCTCAGATCCAAATATTGGATAATTGATGCCAAAAATCTTACGAAATTTTTCGTCAGACGTTGCGTTACATGCACTCGTTATACTGCACGATCTGTTCATCCATTGATGGGTCAGTTGCCTTCGTCCAGAGTCACGGTCAACCGACCTTTCTACAACAGTGGTGTGGATTACGCAGGGCCCATTAACATAAGAAGCGCCAAGGGAAGAGGTCATAAGTCTTATAAAGGTTACATATGCCTTTTCGTGTGCATGGCTACAAAAGCCGTACATTTGGAAGCTGTCAGCGATTTATCAGCTCCCGGATTTTTAGCTGCATTTAAGCGCTTCGTAGCTAGGCGTGGCCACTGCGCAAATCTTTGGAGTGACAACGGAACCAATTTTGTGGGTGCTGCACGGGAACTGAAGCGTTTATTTGTCGCAGAGAAGTCCAGTATAGCAACAGAAATCGCAAATTGCCTCTCTTCAAACGGCACTCAATGGCATTTTATTCCTCCCCACGCTCCAAACTTTGGAGGATTGTGGGAGGCAGGCATAAAATCAACTAAATACCACCTCAAGAGAGTCATTGGAGATACGAAGCTTACCTTTGAAGAAATGGCTACAGTCTTGTCTCAGATTGAAGCATGTCTGAATTCGAGACCACTGATGCAGGCGTCGTGCAATCCTGACGATCCTTCACCACTCACTCCAGGTCACTTCCTTGTGGGTGAACCTGTGGTACTCGCTCCAGACGTGAAATACGAGAACTCCAACATTGGCATGCTTCGACGATGGCAATTAACTCAGCACATGATTCAGAGTTTTTGGCGTCGTTGGTCTCAAGAGTATTTGACTCAATTTTTACATCGTCGTAAATGGAAGGCTCAAACTCCAGAACCAAATATTGGAGATTTAGTTTTAATAAAAGAAGACAACCTTCCTCCAGCACGGTGGTTGTACGGCACAATAGTGCAGAAGCATCCTGGCTCGGACAACATTACGCGCGTAGTTAGTATAAAAACAAAGGGTGCAATTATAAAAAGACCAATTTGCAAAATTTGTATTCTTCCAGTTATGTAGTATGGGTTGGGTAGCTAGTACTTAGCAAGTGGTGCACTTAGCATTTATTTTTTTATTTAGCACTTAGCATTTATTTCTTTTATTTAGTTGTAGGGTATTTTTAATTTAGTTTATTAATGGTCCTAGTATATAGGCCCATGGCGGGCGGTATGTTTAAGTCTATTAGTCTATTCCGGCACAGAATTATGTTAAGTACTTATTCTGTGGTATTTTTGTACTTTTATATTCTGTGTCCAATTTAATTAACACAAAAATATATATCTAAAAGCAACTTAAATGGAAAACTGTGTTTTTATTCTAATTTATCAATTTCACTTTTAAGTCAACATTTTCAAGGCCAAAGCAGCCTCAAATGAAGCAGCACAAATTTATATCCATTATTTAACAATTTATTTATTTATTTATTTATTTATTTATTTATTTATTTATTTATTTATTTATTTATTTATTTATTTATTTATTTATTTATTTATTTATTTATTTATTTATTTATTTATTTATTTATTTATTTATTTATTTATTTATTTATTTATTTATTTATTTATTTATTTATTTATTTATTTATTTATTTATTTATTTATTTATTTATTTATTTATTTATTTATTTATTTATTTATTTATTTATTTATTTATTTATTTATTTATTTATTTATTTATTTATTTATTTATTTATTTATTTATTTATTTATTTATTTATTTATTTATTTATTTATTTATTTATTTATTTATTTATTTATTTATTTATTTATTTATTTATTTATTTATTTATTTATTTATTTATTTATTTATTTATTTATTTATTTATTTATTTATTTATTTATTTATTTATTTATTTATTTATTTATTTATTTATTTATTTATTTATTTATTTATTTATTTATTTATTTATTTATTTATTTATTTATTTATTTATTTATTTATTTATTTATTTATTTATTTATTTATTTATTTATTTATTTATTTATTTATTTATTTATTTATTTATTTATTTATTTATTTATTTATTTATTTATTTATTTATTTATTTATTTATTTATTTATTTATTTATTTATTTATTTATTTATTTATTTATTTATTTATTTATTTATTTATTTATTTATTTATTTATTTATTTATTTATTTATTTATTTATTTATTTATTTATTTATTTATTTATTTATTTATTTATTTATTTATTTATTTATTTATTTATTTATTTATTTATTTATTTATTTATTTATTTATTTATTTATTTATTTATTTATTTATTTATTTATTTATTTATTTATTTATTTATTTATTTATTTATTTATTTATTTATTTATTTATTTATTTATTTATTTATTTATTTATTTATTTATTTATTTATTTATTTATTTATTTATTTATTTATTTATTTATTTATTTATTTATTTATTTATTTATTTATTTATTTATTTATTTATTTATTTATTTATTTATTTATTTATTTATTTATTTATTTATTTATTTATTTATTTATTTATTTATTTATTTATTTATTTATTTATTTATTTATTTATTTATTTATTTATTTATTTATTTATTTATTTATTTATTTATTTATTTATTTATTTATTTATTTATTTATTTATTTATTTATTTATTTATTTATTTATTTATTTATTTATTTATTTATTTATTTATTTATTTATTTATTTATTTATTTATTTATTTATTTATTTATTTATTTATTTATTTATTTATTTATTTATTTATTTATTTATTTATTTATTTATTTATTTATTTATTTATTTATTTATTTATTTATTTATTTATTTATTTATTTATTTATTTATTTATTTATTTATTTATTTATTTATTTATTTATTTATTTATTTATTTATTTATTTATTTATTTATTTATTTATTTATTTATTTATTTATTTATTTATTTATTTATTTATTTATTTATTTATTTATTTATTTATTTATTTATTTATTTATTTATTTATTTATTTATTTATTTATTTATTTATTTATTTATTTATTTATTTATTTATTTATTTATTTATTTATTTATTTATTTATTTATTTATTTATTTATTTATTTATTTATTTATTTATTTATTTATTTATTTATTTATTTATTTATTTATTTATTTATTTATTTATTTATTTATTTATTTATTTATTTATTTATTTATTTATTTATTTATTTATTTATTTATTTATTTATTTATTTATTTATTTATTTATTTATTTATTTATTTATTTATTTATTTATTTATTTATTTATTTATTTATTTATTTATTTATTTATTTATTTATTTATTTATTTATTTATTTATTTATTTATTTATTTATTTATTTATTTATTTATTTATTTATTTATTTATTTATTTATTTATTTATTTATTTATTTATTTATTTATTTATTTATTTATTTATTTATTTATTTATTTATTTATTTATTTATTTATTTATTTATTTATTTATTTATTTATTTATTTATTTATTTATTTATTTATTTATTTATTTATTTATTTATTTATTTATTTATTTACTAAAAAATCTACAGCTCTCAACATAAAAATTTACAGACAAACATAAACATAACCAACAGCCAATTAGGCCACCTCACAGGCCGTTTATTATCAGTAAAATTACAATTTTCAATTACATTTACATTATTATTAAAATTTACAATTACAACAATTTTATTTACTTTTAGATTAGATTAATTTTTAATTTCAGAAAATTTGAGGGGTTTGGGGGATTAAAGCGTCTACCTCCGACATAATCGGAGACTTTGTTGAGTTTTTTAATAATATTTTTATCATAATTTAAAATCTCAGATTATATCGGAGGTAGAAAAATAAATCGTTTTAAAATTTATGAGGTAATCATAAAAGAGCTACTTAACAAAAATTTTAAAATAGAACAATTTAATAAGCACTAGATGACCCGGTGAACTTCGAACCACTTAAAATTGATTTGATTGTTAGTCTTCAGAAACGATTAAGTATCACTCAATCAACCTTCTAACTCCAATTCATTGAGATTGATCATATTGTAAAACACTGTAAAACGATACAGAATTATTATCAGTCATTCAAAACTTGCTTTTGAACCTTTTGAACAAAGTTTGATTTTGGAGACACTTTTAAATTTATTTTTAGATAAGGATCTTATTATCTCGGGAAGTTTGTTATAAAACCGTTTACCCATAAAAGAATGTGGACCACTCGTCTATAAAATTAAGTTATAAAATTAAGATAAGATAAGGGGACAAGGATGAGATAAAGGGATAGGGCAAATGATTCTGGCATCCCATACTCCCGTATTATTATTTTTTAATAATAGTATAGGCACCATACAGACTACAAATAAAATTTAAACTGTAAATTCATACGAACTAATCATAACAGGCTAAGTTAAATTGAATTTATTATAATTTATAAATGTTTAATTATATATTTTTGTTACAGATAAGGATTAAGAAGAACTATATAACAATTTAAATAAAATGAACATTCGAAATCTTAATAGAATTGTAGCTTTAAGTATATTCATAATACTACCTTTAGTCAAAAGTGATGTAAGATATGAAATAGACGTTACCGCTAACAATACAGATACTAAGAAAGAAGAGTATACAACTATAGATGAACATGTGAAAACAGGAGATGACACTTTGAAAGAAGAGTTAAACAAATCGAAAGAGAATGAAGATAACAGATCTGTTGCAACCGAGACTTGTGTGGGAGCTGAAGAGTTTTGCAATATGACTAAAGAAGATTACATTGCCATGTTAAATAACTACATATATCCGCAAACATACGAATGGGTGTTGATATGCACACACTCAGCGGTCTTTGTTATTGGTTTAGTAGGAAATGCTCTTGTGTGCGTGGCTGTTTACAGAAATCACACAATGAGAACTGTCACGAATTTCTTCATTGTAAATTTGGCTGTAGCAGATTTTATGGTGATACTGTTCTGTCTGCCGCCAACTGTGCTATGGGATGTAACGGAGACTTGGTTCTTGGGTGATGCGTTGTGCAAGATTCTACTTTATTTCCAGGTATGTTATACCATATAAAATAGGAATAATAACAGTAACAGTTTGTAACTCTATGGGCCTCTTTCACTATCTCTGAGTAATGTGTCAAGTAGGCTAACTGCCATTTAAAGTCACAGGTTACCGGAAAAGTCCCAAACATTAAAAAGAAAATAATAAAAAAAAAATCGCCTATCGAAGGATGCAGTAAACCGAGTGCATAATTTAATAAAACATAAAATTATTTCTAAAAGTAACTAATCAACACTTTACTTGTAGTTAGTGAAAAAGGCCCTATATGTAATACTGTCATTTTTGTCATTACTTTTCTATATATAGTGCGTGATTTCATTTATCTTTCTTGTCTGTGTGTACAGAGTTTTGTTACTCTGTCTGTTCTGTGGTTAGCCATAAAAGCAGCCCATAAAATGGTTGCTTTGGAGGCAATACTCGTATGTTTAGTTTTAGCGATTTATGTATTCATTTTTATGTCTTCACGCTGAGAATATTTTGAAAATATTAAATGACAAATACTATGACCATATTCCAAAATACACGTCAGAACATTGATGAACATTGATAAAAGCAAAAGAAATCAAAGAATAAGCGTGAACATTTCACGAAATTACTCCGGAGAAATCCCAAGCATGTTTTTGCAATATACTCGTGTTTTTAGTTTATTTTAGTTTTAGTATTTAAATAAATATAAAAGAATTAAGTACTTCCATAAAAAATAGTGATTGAAAACCTCAACGAAATAAACGTAGTTTATTTCGCATTTATAATGTAATCTTCAAACATACTCGTAGGTACCTACTTGAGCAATTTCGAATAAATCTCAAAATGTTCACACTTAATTGAAAATTAAGCCTCTGAAATTGTCTTGAAAGAATTGAGTATTATAAATTTCATTTCTGATCTTATTATAAGATATTAGAAATCAGAGAGTGCTTCACTAAAACAATGCGCGCCATAATATTTAAAAAAAGAACAATGTTGTTCTTTCGGCGTGTTCGAATTGTGAAAATTTTAAGGTATTTTATAATGAGTAAACTCCAGTCGTGCGTCGGATCTGATACACACATTTTTTTCTTCAAAGCAATTGCGTTGTCTATTTCTTGAAAATTCTTCATTAAACAATGCATATTTTTAGTAATATATTTAGCCTTTGTTTCCACCTTAAGGTCATCAGACTGCCTAACGGTCCACTTGATATTTGGTGGCTAAACATAACACAAGCAAAGCCATAGGTGCTGCAAGTGCGCTGACTCTAGCTACGAGCTATGTAAGCACAGTAGGATGGGCTCTGTCATCCCTTACTCAATAATCGAAACACAACAGCACGCATGCTGCTATTTCACGGTGGTCTTCTATAAGGAGGTGGTTACTGTCGCCAAACGGGCATGATTGCCAAACGCAGCTGTAGGCCCTGCCACTACTAAACGGTGGTTACTTGCCATCAAGTTGATCTTAGCTTGTCTGGCGAACCATATAATAATAAATATCTTGACACATTCCACACAGCACCATCTATAGTTCCACAGTAACCAACTAATGCTTGTATTATGGATACCAGACCGTTGATATACTACATAGATTACTTTTTTTTTGTAAATACATACATATTATAAATAAAAAAACATCAATGACTCAGGTACAAAGGTAAAATGTTAATATATAAATATTTGCCCCTAGTGGGATTCGAACCCGCGACACTAACAGCTAGGGTTACTAGACACTAGACCAAACGTGTCGTCTATTGTATCATAAAAATATTGTCTGTGACATTTCTTTTGCAGTCCGTGTCTGTGACCGTGTCAGTGTTGACGCTGACATTCATCTCTCTGGACCGCTGGTACGCCATCTGTTTCCCTTTGAAGTTCAAATCGACTACGGGAAGAGCGAAGACCGCCATCTTTGTCATCTGGACTGTGGCGCTTTTGTTTAGTAAGTACCTATGATATGATAAATGCTGTGATTTTATTTCCGTTTATTTTTAAATTTTATACAATTATATATATATTTCATTTATTATTTTTTTCAAAAGTATTTAAAAAGATTAATAATGCGCAGTGCCAAGGTTTGGAACTCCCTGCCGGCGTCTACATTTCCGAACTCATATACTTAACCCAAATCTTTTCAAAGTTCGAGTAGGTATCTTCTGAGTGAGCTCGCTCCATCATAGGCCTCATCTTCGCAACACTGCTGGATGTTGGCCAAGACCAAACCCATCTCTAATAAAAAAAAGATTTAAATTTTTAAAAGATCAACGCAATGAATACAGGAGACTTAATATGAATCTATCACCGATTTATGATTCTGCTTCTGCAGGAATAACCAGGCAAGAGGCACCTCAGTACTTTTCAAATAAATCTTACTAAAATTATAAATTTAATGTGAAAGTGAGTTCGTTTGGTACGCTTTCACGCCTTAAGCACTCAACCGATCGTCATGAATTTTTGCATACACGTTACTAGGGAAACATACAAGCACATAGGGTACCTTTCATCTAGAAAAAAAAAAAACTGTCCACGATAAATCTAAAAAAAAAAAAACAAGAAATTCAACGCTTGACAACAAATATATGAACAATAAAGAATATTGTTTTATTGGATTTTTTTTATATGACTTTCTTCCATCGGCTTTTCAGACGTACGGCTGGTTACCATCCTCATCTTGTCTGTTCACTCCATTAGCCATTAGCAACTAAATAAAGAAATTTATCTAATAAAATTAAATTGTTAGAGTGAAATTGCCTTTAATTTTAAAATTGAATTTAAATTACTAAACTTTTTGATAGAAGATCAAAAAGGTGAGTAAATGGAGGGTTTAAATAAGCGAAAATCGAAGTGAAAGGGTTGAATTAGTTAAATTAATTATCATTAATTTATGAGAGACACTGTTTAGTGACGATAATAAATTTTCACGTTCTGAGACAAAATTTTTGATGTACATTTGGTGTCAAAGGATTTATAGATATTGTTAACGGCGGGGGGAAGTGTGTGTGTGGGGGGGGGGGGGGGGGAGAAGAAATAACTAATTATTTTATTAATTAAAAATCTGAAATTAATTCACTGCCGCCAATATTGAGACTTATACCAAATCTCCTCGTTATATAATATTAAAAACAACTATGTACAAACAAACTTTTAATTAACTTGAAAAATATAAACAACAATAAACATGAATAACTTAAACACACTTTCAATGTTTACAATAAACAAAGTAAAACGAACTTGATCTCATTGAAAAAACTTTTATTAATACAAAAGTAAGTATACTTCTCTTTTATAAACAAACGAATGTTTTCGCATATTCAAATTTAAGCTATTTTACTGGATAGGCTTATTTTATGATAAAATAGGTAATACAGACAGGCAGATGGTCCATTTGATGGCAGTATTCTTGTTACCATTGCCTATGTACACATATATAACGTATCCAAGAATAAAATTGGTCTATGGCTAATAATAAACTGATTAGAAAGTTAGCAGAGAAATAGATAGGCTAACAGCCACTTTCTATGCGTAATCCATGAACCTAGAAAAAATAAATGGACTGAGTGCTGTCACTGTACAAAGTGAAGCACTGTAATGGCGGCGCGTTTTTATGTGTGCATGTGCGTTTTTACATGTGGAAAGTGATTCCTTGTTCTTTTTTATGACGTAAAGTGCTACAGGAACAAAATTTCACGACGCAAGTGGCATAATTAAATAGTTATTTTAATTACTCATTAAGTGTGCACTTAATCAACGCTAAAAGCGTAATGGCGGACGCCGAGCTTACTACGGTGCTTCACTTTTTTAGTATATGGTTTTCCGTCCGTTGTTTTTTCTAGGTTCATGGCATTTTATACTCTGTGATATAAATATGTATAAGTATAAATGTAGATAATGATACGTGTAGATACATATTTTCTTTGTTTCTTTACCTTTTCCTGGTCTAAGTTACGACGCGTAATATAGTGACGACGCGACGTGGCATCGAGAAATTTTAATACAAAAATCAAAGGCCTTTCTTTGTTGACGCCATGTTTTATTCAATAGAACATGATTGGTAGGTACAGTTGAAGGGCGGCTTGAATAGATAAGCAACACTTTGATTTTCAAATAGCATCCGTAGACAAATAATAGGAAATATTTTCGACAGTAATAGTGGCAATGCGTATTGCGATTTGCAGTCATTTGGGCAGACCGCTTGGCGGCAGTAACCACCCCCTTACAGAAGATTATTTCATGACTTCAAATTTAAAATACTAAAGGTACTAAATACTAAGCGCCTTTGTTCTATCTCAGAGGTCTCGCCTGAGAAAATATCCGACAAGTTTATCGCTGTGACGACGGTGGCGCCGCCACGGGGATAATGGTGTCTATTTTTTTTTGTATATTTATAAACGATCCCATGGGAACCTAAGATTTTTCCAGGATAAAAAGTATTCTCTATGTTAATCCGCTGAATAGTTTTTGCGTGAAACATTCATACAGCCATACTCACAAACTTTGGCATTTAGGTAAAGCGCTGTCATCACGTGACGCATCGCTCAATGTATTAGTAGGATTAAACAAGAATTTTCTGTTTTAATTAATAACTCAATTGTAAAGCCTGAGGTTTTCATTAGAATTATAACTGTAATTATATTGTACAGTCCAAAGATTACATTTGAAGAAATTTAGCATAAATTATTCATAATTTACTTCAATACGTAAAAGAGGCATTCATTAAATTTTACCAAATTATAAAGTGTTTTGCAACCATTTGAATAATACCATTGAACCATTGAATAACTCAATCGGTTGTGCTAGTCATTTCATTGAATTGTTTTATATAGTACTAACTATAGCACGCGACTTCGCCCCCGTAGCTTCATAAAATATAGCCTATTGTTACTCTCCGATAATGTAGCTTTTTATAGGTGAAAGAATTTTTAAAATCGGTCCAGTAGTTTTTGAGTTTATTCATTACAAACAAATATACAAATATACAAATCTTTTCTTTATATTATTAGTATAGTATATAGATAATAGAGACCCGCCTTCGTATTTGCTCCCTACCTTCCTTATTGATCGCTCTTTCCATAATCGAAAGCCTTATCAAAATCCGTAAGGTGATTTAGGAGAAGTTAGCCGAGAAACAGACAGACTGGTTTTTTATAAAAAGTAATTTACACATTTAAATATTTTCTAATATTATCTCAGTTGCCAACTGTAATAAGTAATAAGTACATAAGTAAGGTATAAGTACCTACATATGTAACTATACCTTATGTTACGCTACTAGGTATACTTATTATAGGATGATTGGTTATACAGTTTAAACTTGGTGTTGTATTCAGAATTGGTTCATATTTCTTAGATCGATCACAAAAATGACGTATAAATCATAACAAATCATAAATTTCACCACGGTGAGGTAAAGTTTGTCAGTTTGTTAGGAAACTTTTGGTCGATTGATCAGAAACTGAGTACATACAAAATTGTTCGGAAAACTGTCAGACCTCGTTAGTTTTATGATTGCTGACATTTCTGGAAATCCTACAGTCTTTTAAACAAATTTTCCAAGAGTGTCGTAAAAGTTGGGCTTTAACGGAATCGCTACTTGAATTACTTAAAGAATTACCAAACCAAAATTACCAAGTGTAGATGTGGAAAGTTTGGAGACAGTCTGTCGTGGTCTTTAATCAAATAATCGTGCACTCACAATGAGGCAAATTCTCAATGAATATTCTATAATTATTTCAGTTCTTTTCTTACGAATTGATGATTCAGTTGATGATATACATTATGAATGGGCATTACACATTTTTATATTAATGGCATTTTTAAATTAATTCCTATTATATTTTTTCAATTACATAGAAAATACTCATCATTGGCTTTATTTGGGAGTTAGTCCCAAATAAAGTTATATAACGGATGCAGACAATATACAGGGTGGTAATTTGAAACGAGTCATTGAGGGCAACTACCTAAACCATTATAGCTAGAACAAAACACACTTAAGAGGCTATCCATAATTTTAATAGTTATTCCAATCGGCATTCAAAGATTTTGGAAAAAAAAGGACAATTTCAAGTTTTGTTTTTATGGCGCCATTCAATTCAGTTACTTATAACTTATTATTTTATAATACATAGGGCCTCTTTCACCAACTACAAGTAAAGTGTTGATTATTTACTTTTAGAAGTAATTTTATGTTTTATTAAATTATGCATTCGATTTACTATATCCTTCGATGGGCGATTTTTTATAATTATTTTCTTTTTAATGTTTGTAAAATTTACCGTACAAATAAAGGTATATAAAGGTATATCAGCTCTATAATTCTCGGTGACTGGTGACTTTAAATGGCGGTTAGCTTATTGATGAAAAAGGTTCACCATCTCAGAGTAAAGTGTCAAATATTATACTTATACTTGTTACTTATACTTATTATTATTATACTTATTTATAACTTATATACTTATTATACTTATATACTTATTATAAACTTAATAAGTATAAACTTATTTAACATTTTTAAAGTAAACAAGTATAGACTTATTTAAAAGAGCAACTACTTAAGGTTTCTCGGACTGATCAGTGACTTGACGGCAGAACTCAGTATCATCTTCCAATATGAAACTTTATATTTACTTTTTTAACTTTATACTCAAAAAAATTTTGCTGCTTCAATCAAATAAAAATGACTATACGTTAAAGTATTTCGTTCCTTTGATTGTGGTATATTTTTTGTAGATTCTCCAGAACTGTTAGTGCTGACAACTGTAAAGACAGTGCCCTTACGTTTCGAGTTGGAATACCTGGTACAGTGCATGGCGACCTGGTCTTCTCAAAGCGACCTGATATGGCACGTTATCAAGGTGTTGTTTATTTACACGTAAGTACATTTTAGTTTTTGAAGTGAAAACTTCTTTAGGCGTGTTCGGCATTTTTGAAATGGGATAAAATCATTGAACTCGCGACAGTGTCATGTAATGTAATGTAATGTGATGTAATGTAACCATTGATGTAGCTGATATTAATTTAAAATAATATAAATAAGAACAATTTTTGAGATATAATAAAATAATTGAACTCGCGACATTATCATGTAATGTAATGTAATTAGAACAATAAGCAGACAACTGCATATGAAAGTAAACTTACTAGATATGATAATAAGGACCAATATGGTATACACCTCTGACCAATAATCTAGTTTCATATCAACATCAAACCTTTTCATTATGAGGTTCATGTTAAATAATTATGTTCTATTTAATTGTCATTGTGTGTCAGTGTCATATATTTTTTCTTGTATTTCTTGCGATCAATAATTGTAAATAAACACGTAATTGTTCAAGTTTTCACTTCTGTCTGCACTCCCGGAGTGCCACTGTTTTTTTTTTAACTTTAAGTCGTAAGTAAGATATTTCTTACTCAAGTATGTGAGTTTACAAGAGTATAAGTGATCATCGTAAAGATCTTGTAGCATCTTGTATTCAGAGTTTTTGTTACTTATCGTGCGCTAGGGAGCTTTTTTTCCTTATAGAATCGCCATTACGAACAACCGATTATAAATGTTTTGTAAATAATCACATCGAATAAATGACGGAAATTTTAAAATACATGTTTTTTTCCCCTGAGGCTGCGTTGTTCGACTGCTTCGTCCGATTGATAATCTTTAAAGTTCCAAATTGTTCACTTAATGGTTAGATGTCGACAATTGCCTGTTTAATATAAGCAAAATCAGGATTTTGAAAGTGTCCTGCTGAACCCAGCAAAATTTCAAGTTTCAAATATAAGATTCAATTTGTATCCATTTATATCAGTCAAACTTTATTACAGGATACCGCTGATATTGATGACAGTAGCCTACTACCAGATAGTGAGGGTGCTTTGGAGTTCCAATAAAATACCCGGACAAGCAGAGACTATGAAGGTCGCCTCTGCTGAACTAAGTAAGTCAACAAATACAAGCTTCTTATTTTAAAAGTTCTTATTTTAAAGTAAGAAATACAGGAACACATAGGAGTGGTCTGAAAGTGGTCTGAAACGTTTTTCTATGGATACGTTTTTCATAAATTGGATTTTTTTTGGAGTTTACTCCTTAAGAATCGATTTTTTCATATATATAAGCTCCGGGTATGAAAATTTATGGGAGTAAAATCAAAATTGTCACATGTCACACGTTACGCGTTAGTTTTAATTTTAGCGCCATCTACACAATATCTCTGAAACTAGAATATGTTACATAATAATACATCCTTGCGAAAACTAGATGGCACCGGTAATCATATATCATAATTCGAACAGAGATGGCGCTGATTAATTCGTTATGATAAATGTTTTTATAATTTTTATTATGTATTTTATAATCGTTCGTAAGGAGTAAACTCCAGTCGTCGCTGCTGATACACACACTTTTTTATGCAGGCTGGCAGTCTCTAATAGTAGGTGGCTACTGTCGCCTATTATTAATCCATCTAAATAAGTACTGCTTATGCGCTGTCGACCTTAGTGAGTGGGAAAAAGAATTAGGAATTAGAATGGTACTAGTAAATGGTCTTTGCCTTTAGTTACTCAACGAAATACAATAGCACTAATTTCAGGGTGGTTTTCTGTCTACGAATGGTAGCATAGTGGATTATCCCACTAATGTTATGCGAAAGTTTGCGAGGATAAATGTACTGGCTCAACTGATTTGGAGGAAATTTGGTACACAGATAGTTTATTACCTGGATTAACATATAGGTTACTTTTCTTGCAAAAATAGAATTTTAGGTTCCCTAGAAATCATTTAAAAATATAAAAAAATGGGCGCCACAAAATTGGCTATTGTTGTCACAGCGATAAAGTTGTCGGGCGTTATAATACTCATATATTTTCTCATGTACATTTTCCAACGCGGACGAAGTCGCGGGCGCCAGCTAGTAGCGCGTAACTCGTTTACATGCATATTTTAGGGTTACATAGAGTGAGGCTAAATTGAAATTATCTATCTAATATTTGGTGAAATAGTAGATTTTTTATACATTTACTCTTGACCACTTACTGTTATTAGAACAGTTAACACCCTCCACACGTATTAGTTATCTAAAAATATTACATTTTCGCTCACAGAATAAAATAAACAGTACTCCTACAATATTGCTTGCTGAAAATGTATAAGCGTCAGTTTCGGATTTTTTCTTTCAAACTGCGTTGGTGGTTCATAATATGACTGAAATGTTTGGTCCAACAAAATAAGTTACGGCGTAAAATAGTACTTATTGTTACTAAAAATAATCTCATACAACATTCACGTTCATATTGTTCGCATCTTTTGAAAGAAAACAATTGGGCTATGTGGGATTTATTTACGTGTGGTCCAAGTCAAAGGACACATGTAAGATATCAATAAAAAATGTAGTGGCAGAGGACACTGCGTTTAGGCAGCCCGTCTGGCAGCGGTAACCACCCCCTTACAGAAGACTTGGATTTGGCAGGCAGGTTGACGGTCCACTTAATAGTATTTGGTTGCCGACCTGTGGCCAAGAAACAACTAAAAGGAATACAAGTGCGTCTCTGACCTCGATAGGATGATAAGGAATAAGCTAGTGATAGGAATCGATCATCTTTGCTCACGGTGGTCTTTTGTAAGTGGTTTTGGTTACTGCCGCCAGACGGACTGCCTAGTGCCTAGTAACTGCGGACACAGTAAAGTAGTGGCCAAGTGCCACTACTATACTATATGTATGTATGGCTGCACTATATGTATGTAGTTGAATTACAATTTATATTTATTTCTGATTAACAGAAACGCGTTATTGGGATAGACAGTATCTCGATAACAAAAAGTGAAAGATTTGATAACAAACATACAAACATTGAAATATCTTCAAAAACTTTCAAAATATAAAGCGATCCCTAACTAGGCTTCGTACAGATACAGTTTCTTTTGCAAATTAATATATAATACACAAACTTTCTTCGTTTATGAAGACCGTATAAAATTTGGATGGTTTAGAATAAGTGCTGAGCGGAGAAACAGGCGTACAGCGATTTTATTTTTAAAATAACGTGGTATTGACTGGCATTGACCGCTACCGCTTTTCAGTTGGACGGCAGCATTGTTTCGTTTACCGTAAAATGATTGATTTATAATTTCATAATCGAATTATGAAACCTCGAGACGAAGCTAAGCTAAAAATGTAAGAACATTTTTTACATCATATTCTTAGGAAAATGAATGATGCTTAATTTATTATTAACTAGCTGGTGCTGCGACTTCGTGCGCGTTGAAAAAGAAAATATATGATTTAACTATATAACACCTATCATCTTTATAGCTGTGACAAGGGTTACCTCTTGGATACCTAACATTTTTCCTGGATAAAA
Organism: Synanthedon myopaeformis; assembly: GCA_944738685.1. Lineage (NCBI taxonomy): Eukaryota > Metazoa > Arthropoda > Insecta > Lepidoptera > Sesiidae > Synanthedon > Synanthedon myopaeformis. The sequence continues at coordinate 1,401,510 of OX122936.1, read as the reverse complement.
AATATCCCATATTATAATCCAGGTAATAAACTATCTGTGCGCTAAATTTCATCCAAACATTCGCATTATAAAATTAGGTTAGACTAGTAAAGAGTATTGAGGAATATCTCACATTGTTTTATTTTCTTTGTTTATTATTAAATACTATTAATATATTTTATTAGTAATTTAATTTATTCATTATTAAGTAATTTCGAGAGATATTGGCTCCGGAATGATCAGTTTATAAACTCGTGATGAGTATTCGGTGTTAGAAATCTTAGTGGAACAATTTTAACATACTCAATGAAAACTATTTGAGTTAAATATTTCATACTCTGAAGAACTTTTTGTACTAACCCGATTTTTTTACGAGTTACATAAATTGATCAGTAATTTTCATGATTCCTAAGATGAAGTTGAAAATTACTATAATCAAATTATAGTATCTGCTTGTTTTTAAGATTTTTATTACAAAAAATTAAAAAATTATCAAAAATTATTAAATTATTAAATTATCTTGGAGGAATTATTATTAATTTTTACATTCTTTTTAAATTAGCACACCGCTTGTCGGTTGAATATGTGGACAATATCTATTTAAATTTACAACAACTTATGTATAACAAACTATATTCAGCAAATAAATTATTTTGAAGTTGAATTTAAAATTTCAGCGCAACTCCGCTCTCGACGCAAAGCTGCTAAGATGTTGGTTGCTGTGGTTATCATGTTCGCTGTCTGCTATTTTCCTGTACATCTCCTATCTGTATTAAGGTAAGAAGATATTTTTAATACAAATTGACTGAAGCCTGAAAATAGCCCTGAAGCCATTAGGTATTTATAATTATAGGTATATATAAATTATGATGGTGAAACTATTTGTCTCAAAGTTTACCTATTATGGCCTTTTTTTAGGTGATTTCATAACAGTAAAAACTTCATAAACTAACTTCATAACTTCATAACTTCATAAAAAAACCTTGTTTTACTATTTGTACTTACCAATCCGTACTAATATTATAAATGCGAAAGTATGTTTGGATGTTTGTAACTCTTTCACGCAAAAACTACTGAACCGATCACTATGAAATTTTACATACACATTGTCTGGAACACCAGAAAGGACATAGGGTACCTTTCATAGCACAAAGCGGACGAAGTCGCGGGCACAAGCTAGTACTTAATAAAACATGTATTAAGGGATACCAAAAAATTAAAATAAACAATACATTTTTTTTTAAACTCACTAACTTATTAATCGGTGCAGAATTCACATAAGCCGTTTTCATAATATTTTTCAATAAAAGTCAAATTCTTCTTGCGTTCTATTTTTTTTTTCTAGTGTTTCTATTACTTTTATTTTCTGGTTTTTCTGGTGTTTATTTTATTGACGACACGTTTGGTCTAGTGGCTAGTGACCCTAGCTGTTAACCAAACGGTCGCCGGTTCGAATCCCGCTAGGGGCGAATGTTTATGTGTTAACATTTTACCTTTGTACCTGAGTCATGGATGTTTTTTATTTATAATATGTATGTATTTACAAAAAAAAGTAATCTATGTATTATATAAACTGTCTGGTATCCATAATACAAGCATTAGTTGCTTACTGTGGAACTAGATGGTGCTGTGTGGAATGTGTGAAGATATTTATTTATTATTTATTTATTTATTTAACGAAAATGCTAAAGAATACGATTTGTCTTCTACATGTTTAAGCATAATATATATTTTTTTCAATACAATTGCATTGTCTATTTCTTGTGAATTCTTCATTAAACAATGCATAGGTATTTTTAGTATTTAGCTTTTATTTCCATCTTAATTATAGTTAACGTCGCTTTTGTAATTAATTTTACACAACTCATTTAAATGGCGAACATTGCGCATTCAATATAAAGTGTGTAATTGTAAAAATGTCTCTTGTTACGATCGTGTAACTGTAAATTCGGTCTATTGTAAACTTTTCTTCCATCTGAAACGAAAAAGCTTTTTAAGAAAGTAATATAATTCGTCTCCGTTTGTTACATTCAACAAAGGAGTTCGTATTTCGTACTTTACCTCTGAGTAACGCATTTACCCTGAAGCGTTAATTTAATTTAAATTAAATTGATTATGTACTTGTAAGTACTTCAAATTTACAATATTATATTATTTTTTACATATAGCATGATGGGTTCATTGACATTTAATTTAAAAATTTTTTTTCCCCTTTTTCGGACCAAGCACTTTAATATTATAAATGCGAAAGTATATTTGGATGTATGGATGTTTGTGACTCTTTCACGCAAAAACTACTGAACCGATCAAAATGAAATTTTGCATACACGTTGTCTGATACATCAGAAAGGACATAGAGTACCTTTCATCGTTCAACGCGGACGAAGTCGCTTACACCAGTTAGTACTTTATAATGCGCACTGCCAAGGTTTGGAACTCCCTGCGTGCGTCTGTGTTTCCGAGCTCATATAACTCAAATCTTTTCAATGTTCGAGTGAATAAGTGTCTTCTGGATGAGCTCGCTCCATCATAGGCCTCATCTTCGCCACACAGCTGGATGTTGGCCAAAAGCAAACCCATTTGTAATAAAAAAATTTTTTTTTTTCACGCGTTATTTTTTTTTTATAAAAGATGGGTTTGCTCTTGACCAACAACCAACTGTGTAGCAAGGATGAGGCCTAAGATGAAGCGAACCTCTATGTCAACCCAGAAGATGCCTATTCACTCGAACTTTGAAAAGATTTGGGTTATATGAGCTCAGGAGTTCCAAACCTTGGCAGTGCGCATTATAAAAGATGTTTTAAAGCGTTTGGTCCTATATAGAGGGATATCGACAAGATGAGGATGGTAACCATTTGTACGTTTGTATGTCCGATGGAAGAAAGGGGAAGGCGGTTTGAGTTCATGCAGCTCCTGAGCACACTACTTATATTCCTTCGGGAAATAAAATAACCCAAATTGATATAGATAAACAAATAATCTTTTAATTTTCGATTTAATCGGCCCTGCGTCTATTATACAAAAGTCCAATATTGGTTTTTTTCGTATAGCAAAAGTCCGTGATAAGATTCCTTTGTATGTTGGGATCATTGCTTTTCAACACTTTACTTAATGAAATCATCATTCAGTAAACAGTATTTTACAAAGCTTACGAAGTATTTGTATTGGCTTTGGACGAAATTGGAATGTTTGTTTTTTAAATTAGCCTAAAATCTATATTAGGTAGGGCAAACGAAAAGGTCTTTGTGATTGACTTGGGCCATCCCATGTCGTGTGTATATGTCGTATTTTTAAATTAGTCAAAAATATAATGAAAAACCTTTTATGGATTAATGTTTCAAAAGGTTTTAAAAATACTTATGTTCATATGTAGAAAATAAGTCGTCGAAGTAATTTCATTGCAACAAAATTTAAAAAAAAAAACGTTGTTGTTTTAGAATTAATAAATATAATAATAAAAATTAAATAGAATAGGATTAATAATAATTAATTGTAATTTAGGTACATTCGAAATAAAAGAAAAGTAAAATTTGAAGCAAGTCTCGAATTGATCATAAAATTTAAATAAAATTAATCATAAAATAGCCAGACCAATACAAATACAAATATTTATGCATAAAACTAAATTTTTTTATTATAGACTCGGTTAGCTGACTAAAGTATACTTAAGGGCCCCTTTCACCAACTACAAGTAAAGTGTTGATTAGTTACTTTTAGAAATAATTTTATTTTTTATTAAATTATGCACTCGGTTTACTGAATCCTTCGATAGCCCGATTTTTTTTTATTATTTTCTTTTTAATGTTTCGTGCTTGTACCTTACAAACAAAGGTATATCATCTCCATCATTCTCGGTTACCGGTGACTTTAAATGGCGGTTAGCCTACTTGACACATGGTGAAAGAGGCCCTAAGTAAAAAAGTTAACCATTAACTATATATATTCAAATTCAAATTCATTTATTTTCATACCATGTGTTATATTATTATGTACTAATTATTCTAGACAGTTCCTTATTAAAACATATAGTTAGGTAAAAGCATAAGAAGTAATAATATGCCTCTACAATTACTACGTAAAATAGTCAATGTCACATTGTAAACATCCTATTCTAATGTAAATTTTCACAGTCTACAGATTAAGTTTCAAAATAGGTAACGTTTGCATACAATTTATTTGGAATTCGTCAAATATTTATTGTCACGGCATAAATTAGCAGGCCGGTGACGAACATGGTCAAATAAGACTATGACAAAATTGAACGGAATACTATATAGACAAGCCTATTGTAGAGTGGTTAAGGTGGCTCGCCTTTGCGCTGTCTCAGGAGTCTCAAGTTCGAATCTCCGCGGGCCCAACTTTGAAAATGAACGCTACAAAGTTGGCTCTGGTCTGAGTCTGTTTAAGTGGCGTTTCGCCGTTATTTGGGCAGCCCAACTGACGGCAATAATCACTAGGTTGGCAGCTACTAATCGTACCATCAAGTGGACCGTAAGCCTGTCTGACGACGTTTACATTAAAAAAAAATTGAATTTTTTTAAATTAATCAAAACTATTTACTTTTTAGAAAAATCTTTTTATTGTTTATATGTTAAAAATGCACCTGATTATAGAGACTGAGTACACTAGCTAGTCTTTATGTTGAACTAGCGACACGCCCCCGTCTTCACACGAAGTTAGCGCTAAGAATCCTTTCTTAGCGGATGTTTATCTTATAAAGTAAACATATGTTTCAAATTTAAACTCTCTGGATAGTCAGACAGAACAAACTATATACCTATATGTATTTTATATATGATTTGAACTCCGCATTGTTCGTGTTATTGTATATTATAGAAAATCTATAAGTTTTTCGCGACACAGAAAATTATGAATGATTTTTCAAGTTCAATCAGAATTTTTCAGTCGAATTAACCCTTTGTTGTGAACTCCCTTTTCAGATATACGCTCGATATGGAACAGTCTGACGCGATCACGTGTCTGGCCCTCGTGTCGCACGTGCTGTGTTACGCGAATTCTGCCATCAATCCCTTGATTTATAACTTCATGAGCGGTAAGAGGAATGTCACTTTGACTGTTAAATTATAAAAAGTATGGTCATTGAAACTGTTATTATTAACTCCCGACGCCCGACGCAAAAGGGAGAATCATAGGCATAGTTTCCAAACGAATGGACTGATTCTAATCCGGTTTTTTTTTTGTGTGAAAGCTACTTGATCGAAATGGTTCTTAAAGAAAATATAAAGAGAAAATATTTGTATTTTCGTATGTTTGTAATGAATGAAACTCAAAAACTACTAGACTGATTTTGAAAATTTTTTTAACCTATAGAAAGCTACATTATCAGCGAGTAACATAGGCTATATTTTATAAAGTTATGCGGGCGAAGTCACTTGTAACAGGTAGATATTTATAAAAATCTTTTCAGGCATTTAAAGAATCAGCTGATGATCTACTTTTGTAGTGGAAAAATTGTTTTGCGAGACTTGGATTTCTTTTTACATTTTAACGTTTTTGATGAAATATTTCTCCCTTTAGCTGCCCCAGTCGGATTTATCCGACAATTATTTTCGTGTCCATTTCGCCAGAGCCGGACACATACGACAAAAATGACATTGAGTTGCTTTCTCTTAAAAAAAATTACGAATCAGGCGCCAGGGGCACGACAACTCCTACAAAACGAAGCGGTTACAGGGTTAAATAATGTATTCACATTTGTATTACAGGTAAGTTTCGGCGTGAGTTTCGCCGTTCGTTCTGCTGCCCCCCAAACCTTGTACATGAAAATTTTACCACGCTCACTCGCGTCACCACATCGAAGAGCAAGCGACCTTCGACCCTAATGACCGAGTGCCGAGCTCAAGGCCACTACAGGAACTGCAGCACTACTATCATAGGAAACGGATATAGAAACGGTTACGTCACTTAAGGTTTACTTTACAGATAGACTTACAGCGTATTTAGACTGCGTCGCCAATTCGTAGTTAGAATCTAACGTCTCCATCTCATATGAACTTCGTTGGAGTAATTTTAGAGAAATATACATTGTTATTTAGAGTTGTTTTTAAAATTATTAAATACAAGCTTGTGCCCGCGACTTTGTTCGCGTTGAAAAATGAAACAAATTACAATATCTCACATCTTTATTGCTGTGACTATGGTGGCGCCTTTTCAAAGTTGGCTCTAGTCTGATTTAGTAGTGGCAGGACATACTGCGTGTCGCAATCATTTTGGCAGCCCGCCTGGCAGTAGCCACCAAGTGGACTGTCAGCCTGTCTGCCAACCTTGACATAAAAAATTCGACTTCAATTCTTAGGGTATCCTATTTTTTTTTTTAAATATAAAATAAGTGCTTAGTGTTGTTTAAAAAGCAAAGAAATGTACTTAATATTATACTTATGTAATGGCTGCATAATGTAAATGATAGGTTTAACGTGAAGAATTGTCTAATATGTCATTAAATGACAGCGTTAGTTTAAAAAAAATGCTTTAAAATGTATAATGTTAAATATTATTTATCTACTAGTAATTAAGCGAAGAGTTTTAATGTATTATAAAATAAAGATCTGTTGTAAATATTGTTCGTGTCTTTTATAATTATTAAATAAAATAAATGATAAGTGGTTAATGTGGCTTTTTTATTTTAGATAATGACCTTCTTTAAGAACTCTGCAAGGCGAAATTGAAGTAAAGTATAGTTTCGTCACCTTAAAGTCGAGATTTGCTTGCACCAGGACAATTATAAGTCATGTCAAAACTTCATTTTATTGTAAAGTCTGTCAGTTTGCTTAGTGCTTTCTTCAGGGAAGATTCAAACGCTTTATTTAAAGTACCCGTAACACATATTACACGTAAAAAAAAACCAAAGTAAAAAATGAACAAACACAAGTCACAAACAAAACGCCGTTTCAAAATATGTAACAATAGGTTAGCAAATAGAAATTTACAAACACAAGTTCTAGTATTAGAAACACACAGTAAACGGACGGTTCTGAAATGAAATTTATAATTTTGTTTTACAGTTTGACTAATTTTGTAACAAGTGATTTGTTGCTAGATAAAAATGACTATGAAAATAAAAATAATACTGACGATATAGATTTCAAAATTCTCTCTGATCATACCAAGGTGACTAACAGTCATACGTTTCCTTATGTGGTGGCGATATTGAAGAAAGATGGCTACTTGAGTGCAGGAGCGCTTCTAGATAACAAATGGGTTATAACGGCAGCGGATTCATTGTATTTGTAAGTGAACAGTTATCACCTCTTGACACCGTGAATTATAATTAAATAATTGGCTGTTGTCTTTAGTAAGTGAGTGTAGGTAGAGACAAAAATCTCTTCAAAAACGAATCTGTCGAATACAGTAACAACGACTGGTCCCACATATGCAACGTATGAGACGTGGGAAGTTTATGACACTTGTCCCGCTTATGTATCACTAGCTGTTGCATGCGACTTCGTTTGCGTAGCATATGTTACGTTTTGATGTAATAATAATGTAGCTTTCTATAGGTGAAAGAATTTTTAAAATCGGTCTTATAGTTTTTGAGTTTATTCATTACAAACATACAAAAATACAAATCTTCTTTCTCTCTTTATAATATTAGTATGATGAATTGGCATCACACTCTCTCAAAAGGCGCACTATTTGAGGTGCTCCTTAGAATAAAATAAATGAAATAAATTTAAAAAGTGAAATAAACTACCTGCACAAAGGCAAAGACCAATAGATAAAAATTATAAAAACTACATTTTGACCTCGATAATAATAAGTACAACGTGTGCAATTTTTTTATTATTATTTAATGTACAGTCGATGTCTGTTTACGATTTAATCACGTATGATATTCTACCTATAGATTAGCGATCCGCTCTCTATATTTTAAATCAACTAAATCATAAACAAAGAAATTTAAATCGATCATTACACTTTTAGATTAGGAGCTTCTCTAAGAATGATTCGTGTACGGCTTGGCAGTATAAATCACAAGAAAGGTGGTATAATGTTGCCAGTGAAATACATTGAGATACATCCAAAATTTGACGACAACAATCCCGTATTTGATATAGCACTACTCAGACTCTCTCAGGACGTCAGACTAACTAATAATTTATATCCAATTCGACTACAGAAGAAGCTTGAAGAAGTTACTGGCACGCATTTCATTGTTACTGCTTGGTTTGCCAAACACGTAAGTCTATTTTCATTTATAACGCTCGATGCAAAAGAGTGTTATAAGTTTGACCTTTTTTAACATTGGAAAATCGCCGGAACATTATGGCACTTATTATAATTTTTAATTTTTATAATTTTATAGTTTATAATTTTTAATTATAGCTTACTCAAGGAGGAGGAAATCTCACATAAGGTACCTTATGCATATATGCAGATGATGCACAGATGCATGCAGGCTTTGTTCTGGATTTGACAAGTAGTGGCCAGTAGATTGGGCAGCCCGTCTGGCGGCAGTAACCACCCCTTTACAGATAAACTCCACCAGTTTTCTCTGAAATAATAGAGGCTTTTATTTCTGTAAAATAATAGATTGTGCGCGATAATATTTCGGTTAGTGAGTGAGGGATGCCAGATCTATTATGGTCGGGAGTGCACTTGCAGTAACTGTGGCGTTGCTTGTGTAATAGGTGACGGTAGCCACTTACCATCAAGTTGATTGTCAGCCTGTCTGAAGACTTTTCCATTAAAAAAAATTGTTAATGCATATTTTAAGACACAGACTTTTTTTTTGTAGTTCTGAGTAATTATTTTAATAATCATTCTAGTACTGTCTCTTCCAGCGTCCGACGAAGTCTGGGCTCATGGAATCTTTGGACACAATCAAACAACGACGCATTCTATCAGTCTCTCATCTTCATCCTTTGGATCAGGAACAGTGTGACCAAGAACTTGACGCTGTTGACATCAACAGTACCGAAACTATTATGTGTCTTGATCAACCGCCCGGTGTAGACCCCTGCTTGGTAAGAACTGATTGATTAAAATGTGTCAGCATAATCTGGTTCCAGTTGATTGTCAATGTCAGTTACCCTTTCCAGTTTAGACGAACGGTTATTCGCCAGATGAAGGTTCGAATGTCAGTCGGTTTATAACAATTCTTGTTAACTTGATTAAATGGTTTTTAGCATGGGATCGTATTGTCATTATCACCACGCTTAGCAGGCGAGTTGGTAATCGCAGTGCGTATAAATTTTCATAGAAGACGCTGCTGCTCATCTCCTGCTAACCGGGGTTAGTCGCCTCTTACTATGGACGCCACCGAATTGCAATGCGGCCAGGTTAATAGACGACCTGAAAGAGCTGGATGCGAAGTACAGAGCACCGTGCGTGGTGCCCATCCTTAGGAGAGGCAGGCTTAGTTAATCCCATCCTTAGTTATATCCTTAGTTATATAACTAACAGTACAGAGACGCAGGCTGATGATAGTTAAATAAATATCTTCACACATTCAACACAGCACCATCTAGTTCCACAGTAAGCAACTGATGCTTGTATTATGGATACCAGATAGTTGATATACTACATATTAATAGATTACGTTTTTTTATATACATTAATTTTTTTTAAATACAGATTCTTCACTCCCAATACAAAAGCTAAAATACCTCGTTATATTAGCCTACAAAATACACTGAGAATCGAGATTCCCGCGTACACAGCGCGATTGCGTCATCAAGCGAAAACGTTGTGGGGTTGTACAAAAACAATAAATTATCAAAATGGTTGAAGTTAAACTTTTATTTTATTATTTATAATAAAATGCAATGAAGTGATTGCGATAAGAGCCGTTGATTTAATTGTGATTTAATTTTATAAAATGAGGGCTAGGGACTATAGCTACTACACCAAACGTGTCGTCAATAAATAAATATATACAACCTTGTATTTACACCCTAGAATGTAAGCAATCATCATTCACATTCACATATAATGAAATAGATAAACGCTCATTACAGCTTCGTTTGAGACTGGAACCCTTTATTTGTTGTTTCAACAGCCGACTGTTTTTCATTGGCCTTTCAATGTGATTTTCATTTTTTGATTATTTCTCTTTTGACTTCCATTCTCTATATTCTAGCATACTATATTGTGATAATATTACCTATATGTAACCTTCTTACATATACCTATTTCTATGTTTTATGTAAATTCTAATATATATTGTCTTTTCATGTATCTGTCATAGTTATAATAATGTCTGTATTTTTGCTAATTTCATATTGTTTATTAAAACCTTAATTTCAAGGTTTTGTCTTATTAATTATTACATATATACCTCTTGAGATGATGCCTGTGTTTTAGAAGACTTTATCATCAAGTGGACTATCAAACTATCTGCAATAAATACAATTGAAACACTTTCAGAGAGAAACCGGCGCGCCAGTAGTACTAAACAATGTCCTATGGGGCGTAATCTCTTCTTGGACACCGGATGATTGCAATCGTAAAACTCATCCAAGCTTCGTGACCTTGGTCGGAGCTAAAGACGTCAATATTTGGATAAAGGCGATCATGTACAAGAAACACGAAGATGTCGTGCAACCCGAATTTGAATATGAAGATAACTTTTTAAATTAATAAGTATATAACTATAATTATAAGTATTTATCATTCACATTTATTGTTGGGTTTATAAAAGGGAAATAAGTCATTTTAACATTAAAGGTTAAATGACCTTATTAGTTTAGTTTAGTTTAGTTTAGTGACAATGACATTATCTTTTAAATGCTGTGTAAATACGTCGTTACATGTAAATATATTTATAAATATATAATAATATATAAATACTAGATTTTACCTGTGACTTCGTCTGCGTTCCTTGTTGAAAAATAATTAAAATAATATATATAACATATTTTATACATATTTATTTTATATTATTTATTGTTAGATATTGTTTATTTATAGTAAGGAAGAAGTTCTTTTAAAATTTTCCAATATCGGCAAATAGCATTTATTTGAACAATAGAAAACGAAATATTAAGCCTTTAGACGGCTTTAGAAGCTTACTCTTTTAAAAAAATATCGGTTTACAAGTCAAGAAGCGGTTAAAGGGTTAATACGAGATTTTAGTACACTTTTGAGATATTTAGAATGGCAAAATAAAGAATCATACAAGTTTACAGCTAATTACCTCTCATCATGAGGTTGACCATCTTTCGAAGATTACCCTCTACATACAAACAAACAAACAAACCTCTTTATAATATTAGTATAATATCATGGCGTAGTAACACCATAACATTGAATTTGTACTTATGACGGCCAATTAAAAATGAAAACAAAATTAATGTATGTAGGTGAAGGGTTCATTTTATCTTTTTAATACATAGCTACAATATTGTTTGCGTTTGAAGGACTTTAAGTCTTATTGCGATCGCAATAAAGTACTTTTTACTTAAGCAATATAACAGTGTACATATATAATTGTGTCTAGATATAAAAACTAAATTTGTCGCACGTAACTTGTTCATAATCTACGAAGAAGACTGAGAAGTACTTACGTGTTTTTTTTTTTTTTTTTAACTTCATGTCTAACATCACAACTATATTCACACATTGAATAGGTATGTAATAGTTTTGAATCTAATTTATACATTTTGTTTTAAATAAGTTAAATTAATAACATAACAATACGTACAAAGTAATTAATAAATGATAAAAGTATCTTTGGTACTTAGTGGTAGGGTTTTCCAGTCATTTGGGTAGCCCGTCTGGCAGCAGTAACCAACTCCTTACAGAGTGCCATCGTTAAATAACAGCATATGTGCTGTTGTGTTTCGGTGAGTGATTAAGGGATGCCAGAGCCCATTAACTCATCTCTTCCGTACTCATTAATCCTTCGTACTCATTAGTTTGTGAGTTATTGTGCTAACGCTACTTTTGTTATTTTCAAAACAATGGATCAAAAACAAATTCGTGTTTTAATTTTACACTGCTTCTTGATTGGAAAAAATACCGTTCAAGCGAAGCAATGGCTTGAAAAGTGTTATGGGGACTCCGCTCCATCAGAAAAAACAATAAAACGTTGGTTTGCTGACTTCAAACGTGGTCGTAGAGACACCGATGATGCAGAACGCAGTGGACGTCCAAATAACACCAGAAAACATCAAAAAAATTTACAAAATAGTTCGTTCGGTCTCGTCAGAAAGCTGAACGTCGCTCAACCAGCTACGGAGAGGGCTATGCTGGGGATTGCACTGCGAGATCGTATCAGCAATCTAAGACGACTGAGATGGTGATGTGATTATGAACCTGCCTAATCAGAATTCGGTAGGGAAAAAAACCTTGATTTGTGGATTATTTCAGCACATATTCAAATTATATGCTTTTTTAAATAGGTATTCAAATAGTTTTACTTGCCTCGGTGTGGCTTTGAGAACTTATTGGAGTTGATCGTGGAAGTGCGGAATCATGCTGCTGCAATCGTCTTGGAAACTTGTTGTTTTATTTAGTAAGTATCTTTCAAATACTTTTTCTTTCTTAAAATTATCTTTTTTCTTATCTATTTCTTACAATTATTATTTCATTGGTGCAGGCTGTGCCTCTTGTAGTTGCTGGGGCATCCGCCAAGTGCTACCCAACTTATACATTGACGATATTGTTTGATGCCTGCCTTATTGTAGGCCTTGTGTATAAAATAAATAAATAAATAATTATGTGTGGACAATATGTGTTATTAAAAAAGTTATGCAAAATTATATAAAATTATATAAAGTTACTAGATGATGCTTTTATAAGCATGTCTTTTATAACAGTATACCAAATATCACATCAATTGAACATGTGGAAGTCAGTGAAATCCCTCCGTAAATAGTAAATGGGCTGATGGTCTTCAAACGCCTGAACAGATCTTCATAAATTATAGCTAAGAACCATCTCGATCACGTCAGCTTTTAAAGGAAAAAAAATCAATAGATTAAAATAGTTAATTCCGTTAGTAAGGTACTTAAAACACTTAAAACACAAATGGATAATATACACAGACACATCATGTGTCAAAATAATAACCCCGCTTTTGCGTCGTTCGTGGGGGTTAATAAATGTACTTACGACAAGCTTTAAGGCCCATTCAAACCGCAGAGTTATCCGTTACCGTATGCGAATAACGCGATGTTCAAACCATAGCGGTATTCGCTACCGGAGGCGGTAACGGAAACCGCAGTGCGGTCGACCGATGACGCTCAGTCTCCGTCTTGTCTTGTTTGCTGAACGTAGATTTTCAGTGCATAAAAAATTATTTGATAAATTGAAAGAGAAGAAGATGGCTAGCAGAGAAGAAGAAGAAGCATTGCTTTTATTAGCATTACTTGAGGACGAACGAAGTTTCGGTGAAATCCCATAATAAATACCGCGCGGGATATCATTTGGGTAGTGCCGCTACCCACGGTGGTGGCGGATAACTTTGCGGTTTGAATGGGCCTTAAGGCATGCAATCACATACTTTAGATTAACAATTCAAATATTATCTACGCGTTTGTGATACTTCAAAATGGGAGACTACAATATGGCATGTTTAGAACAACGTTTTCACAGTTTAACAGACAAAACAAATATGTTACAATATATACCTACAAGAAAGACGGCTGTACAAACAGTGCGAATGAGTAATAGATAGTCATGAAACAATTCGCTCACTATAGGTAAAAACTAGATTATTGCTCTTAAATAAAACAAGTTTGTTAGTATAGATTAGTGTATAAAAAATCAATAACCAACATTTACAATAATTAACAAAAATGAAATATCATATTTAGGGTACGCAAAAGTGCGATATTTATAATAAATATCAAAATATCCGATATTTGATATAATATATCCGATATAATACATATATCGGATATACATAGAATAAATATAAACGAATAATATACAAAATATAAGAAAAAGAAGCAATTTTCACTCTGCCGCCCGCTTCCTCGTATCCCCCTCATCGTTGCTCCACGCAACTACAGCTGTCAGCCGACTGTTGTCCTTTTCGCTCCTATGAAATATGTATCATTGTACTCTTCACCCGTATGCAAGTTCTAGATCGCGGTATCAAAGTGTTCGCAACATGTAGCATATATAGAAACGTTAATGCAATGACAGTAGGGGGTCCGTCTCTACACAGTAAACCAGTGATAAGAGTAGAGCTGGCTGATAAATCTTCTCTAAACCCATATCGGGGGAATGCTTTCAAGGTAATTTGACTAGGAATCCGGATATCCAAGTTTGGTTCGTCCTTTTAAGCTAGTCCCGATGACTCCATCACAGTCTGGTGGAACAGTCACTGGCAGAGAGAAAGGTTGGTTGGGGCCCGAATTGTGAGGCTGAACCCACCTAGTCTCTGCTGGTATTTCGAGGATGCATGGAATTTCCAAAATTCCTCAACCCCACTGATGTAGAGGATTTGACTCCCTTTTGTTAAAACGGGAAAATATCAATAGAATCTAATTATCGAGCATGGAAGTGAGAAGAATATGTCCGAAATTATTTTATGTTTGAAGGAACATTATTTTATTTAGAACTATTTCATTACATCCACTATAGACTGTGTGTAGTATAAGGGGTTTTGATCCAGGGTTTTTGATCCAGAATCTGACTGTAGTTCTCCAGAGGACTACAGTCCGCTCATAGAGAACTTTTTCCAGGAAAACTTAGTAAGTAAATAGTAATTCGGAAACTATTAATGCATTTTTTTTCAACGCATTCGAAGTCGCAGGCACCACCTAGTAGGTATGTATGTAGATAATAAGAGTAATAATAACTTATAAAAGTTCAAATTTATTTACATGATAATAAATAAGTAAAAAATATATATTATGTATTTATCTAAAATATAACTTATTTATTCTTTTTTAGGATCAAATTATTTTATAGAAACATCTTTTTTCTTTAATGCCGTAGAAATGGGCGCAACTCTATCATTTTTTATCTTCCAATTTATCAGCCACTCCTTGAGTTTCTCTCAAAACTTTGCCGACGTTGCCGTTCTTACTTTGTAAATTGTGCTCGTCTTCTTCTGTCCTGTACGCTGGGTATGGAGTCTTGGGATTTTCAATGACACCTGTTATCATATTAGGCGCGCAATTGAGAAGTAGTGGCAACGCGCAGCCATCTATCTTCGCGTCTGGGAACAACCCGATGACAGTCGACCCGCTTGAAGTGCTCGTAGAAGCCGATCCTGAAGAAGCCGATCCTGAAGAAGCCGATCCCACTCCGGAATCGTAATAAGAACGTGCGGAACCTTCGAAATTTCTCTCACGATACATAGGCGGTAGATTCGGCTGCGGATTTAGGTAGAGAGTTATAGGTCGGCTTGCACAAGTGCACGGAGGTCTGTAAGGAGTTTCGTACGACGCAGCGTTTGCTCGCAGAAAGTTTTCCAGATTATCCAAAGGGTCAGCCAAGGCCACCCCCAGAATTGATACGGCTATTAAAAACTTCATTGCGTTTTCTGTGTGTAAGCAACACTGTTTCAATTGTATCTGTACATATATTTCAATCGCATACTGGTATTTATACAAATCATAATGAAAAGGAAAAGCACGTAGGTAAAAGAAGCACGTACAAGAAAGTCTTGTAAATTTGCACGTACAAGAATGTCTTGTTATAATAATTTTTATCTTGTTATAATAACATAACTCGTGTTATCTGGATGATCTTATCTATCTTTACATGTTAAAAATAAAATGTTCAATTTTTTTTTATTCATTTGTAAAAAGTGAAATTAATTTCGATATTCTTAAATTAATTTATTCGGGGCAGTTAGAAATTAATGTTAAGATGTCAACACTGTCTACATTTTTCTACTTTAAGTATTCTAAAATTAGAGACCAAGACAAAGAGATCCTAAAATGACAGAGTTATGCCGAGAAAGACCTGAGAAATTACAAAAATTTCACCCAAGAAATGTCACAAATCCTGCACATTTTAGAAGTTAATAAATTATAAAATGAAATTCATTTTAGTTTTTAGTTTGCATCCAAATCATCATAAAATACGATATCACAGAAATTTATCAGAAATTAAAATGTCTTGTTTTTTTTAATGCAAGTATCTATATTGCTACGACCATTAATTAAAGAGTACCTACATACTCTTCTCTTAAAGTTTAGCCTTGTAAATCTATTTTTTGACGACTTGGTTGTAAAATATTTCTAATTACATAAAAATTTAATTAGGTTTTATTAAATATATACAAACCTTCCCTAACAAATTATCTAACTGATAGTGAAAACCACATTTAAATCCGTTGCGTAGCTTTAAAAGATCTAAGCGTACATACAGTGGGACAGACGGTATTAGACGGTTTGTTGTATGTAAAGAAGATAAAGAAGATCCTGTAAACATGTACTTGTGCTAAAACATTATTTACTTATTTATTTACATATACCAGGCGCAATAGTAGCCACAGTAACTGCAGAGTTTGATCCTAACGTCACAATTAGCACGCTTATAGAAGGTCTTCAACAATTGGCTGCTACAGCAGATTATGCCAAGCAGGATTGGCCCACCCCATGTCGGGTCAAACGTAAGTAAACATTTGAAAATATTTAATTTTGTTATAATATCGGTTAGATTTTGTCCAGATGGTCATTGTGTAGCCTGAAAACACAAGCAGCGCTAGAAGTGCTGGCATCTCTCTCCGACTTACTGGAGAGCACACTTACCTAAGCCTACGGTTGTTTCTCTATGATCCCTGTGAGAGTCCTTGAGTGATGAGTCACATGTTTTTAATAATATATTTAATAAGTTCGGGGTAAGAAAAGTTTGCCAGAGCCCTGTTCTTTACCCTTTATTCTAACCACCCTTGGTGGTTCTTGTGTGCCTAATCGACGAATTCCCTTTTCTAAGTAGTTAAAATGTTTGTTTTCTCAGGGGCCCCGGATTCGATTCTAGCAGGAAATTGAAAATATACTTGGAAGTAACTTTGGAAATATACTTTTCATAATTGGATGTGGTCTAGATTTGGAAAGTAGTGGCAGGGCACACTGCGTTTTGCACTCGTTTGGGCAGCCCGTCTGGCGGCAGTAACCATCAGTTTACAGAAGTCCACCGTGTGCTGTTCCTAATACCTTATCCTGAATCCTACTGTGGGCGGCAGCGCACTTGCAGCACCTGTGGCGTTATACCATTGATGGTATTCAAGTTGTTCGTCAGCCTGTCAAACAACTTGAATATAAAAAAAAAAAACATGAAATAGCCTTATAAACTAAAAAACATTTACAAAGTGCACATAGCAGATTTTGGTTTGTGAACGACGATATACTCTTTAAATTAAACCATATTTTTAGCTGGATCGCATTACGATTTTATCGTGGTTGGAGGAGGTACCGCGGGCCTAGTGCTTGCAAACCGTCTAACAGAGGATTCCACAAAACGAGTTCTAGTGGTGGAAGCCGGAGGGAATCCTCCGATTACCAGTGTTGTAAGTGGGCTTGCGATATTTTATAGCAACGAGTGACCTCTTTGAATTGTTTTAGTCGACACATTATATCTTATGTACTACAGGTGCCGGGGCTTTACTCATTATTGACTCACTCAGAACAGGACTGGGACTACTATGCTGAGAAGGACAATAGAACCTCATCGGGTCTAAATACTCAGAGGGTAATGCATACTAGAGGCAAAATGCTTGGAGGGAGTTCATCATTGGACCACCTTGTGTATGAAAGGTACCTAATTATTTTGATTTTAGTAAAAACACATATGCTGTGTAAATTAATAATTATAAACTTTCCTTTTAAATTGATTAAAAATTTAGCATATAGGCAGTGCCATCGTTTTTTTTGTAAATAACTGTACTTAATTGATAATAACTTTAGTAGGTACCTAATGCTTTAGTTTTTAAATAAATATTTACTCTACATTACTTAGGCCTTATTAATTGGCATAAAATTATTGAAGTTCCTCCTGAATTAGGTTTACTTATTCGTAAACTCCATGTAACTGTAAAATATTTCAAAACATTTTGTTGAACATTTGATGTCAAAAAAAAAATGTTTAAATTTTAGGGGTACAGAATACGACTACACACACAAGGGCTGGGAATGGGAAAGCAATTTGAAATACTTTAAAAAATTGGAAAACATGACGGATCAACGTATTCTTAGTGGACCTACCTCACAGTATCATTGCAACAAAGGACCACTAGGCGTAGAAGAACACAAAGTCAGTGACGATTTCAAAGAAAAAGAGGAGATTATGCTCGATCTTTACAAAGAAATTGGAATGCCAACTTTGTTGGAAGCAAATATACCGAGACCGAATGGCAGCTCATTGGTTAATTTCAAAATCAGTGATAAGAAACGAGCCAGTACTGCCCAAGAGTACTATTTGCCTATTAAGGATAGAAAAAATTTATGTGTTATGACGAATACACTAGCTCTTAAAGTCTTATTTAATTACAGAAATCAAGCTATCGGTGTTAGAGTGCAGACAAGACTTGGCAAATTTAACGTATATGCTAACATAGAAGTGATATTATCAGCTGGTGTTTTTAATTCACCACAATTGCTTATGTTGTCCGGAATTGGACCCAAAAATCACTTAAAGGCTATGGGCATTAATGTTGTTGTAGAATCTCCACAAGTAGGGAAAAATTTGCAAGATCATCTATTAGTTCCTATAGGTATAAGTGGAAAGGTAGATGAAACAGACGAACCACAACCGACTTTGGAAGCATTGAGAACTTTACCGTTACCTCTTATTGGAGGAACATTTGCTTTGGATGATGGAACTCCTGACCTCCAGCATTTGACCGCACACTTTGGAAAATTATCGGCTGTATTTTTCATGACTCTTCATTACACATTTGATTGGAATCTAGAAATATCAAAGTCATTTATACTAAACTATCCAGACAGAGAGATGTTTTACGCGATGGCATTCTTGGCAAAACCAAAATCTAGAGGCCGTGTCATGTTACGCAGCAAAAACCCTCAGGATCCTCCTAGAATATACACAGGTTTTCTAAAAGAAGATGAGGATTTGCTTAAAATGGTGAAAGCTGTCAAGAAACTGTATTCAATTAAAGACAGCACATATGTACAGAAGGCAGGTGGTGGCTTCTCCAGACCACCATTGTCGGCCTGTGATAATCTTCAGTTCGAAAGCGATGATTACTGGAAGTGTTACGTCAAAGTGATGGCTAATACAGCATTCCATGCAGTTGGCACTTGCTCGATTGGTTCCGTAGTCGACGAATCTTTACAAGTGAACGGAGTTAAAAATTTAAGAGTCGTCGATGACAGTGTAATGGAATTTATCCCGTGCGCTAAAACTGGTGCAGTCACAATTATGATTGCTGAAAAGGCAGCTGATATCATTAAAAAGAAATATGGTATGACTGCAGGGTATAGAAAGTTTCCTTGTAAATAATTGGCTTATCTTGTTATACCATTGGCCATTTCGAGAAGTAGGTATACTCCAGGGAATACTTACAAAACAAAATGTCACTAGTTAACCAGTAGTAATCTATTCTTAATAATATTTTCGCCAGTAGGCTAACACTAGTAATAATGAATTTTAATATTTATAAGTAAGTGCAGCGAAAATAAGCTTAAACGTTATGCACCTAATTTAGATATATGCACCTAATTTGATTTATTTTGAAAAATGGGCGAACATGAGCTGGAATAAATATTTAAAAAAATGGTTAAGTATTTGTTTATTTTATACTTACTCTCCGAATTAAAATTTTAAAAGAAACAATTTATATTGAAATAATTTGACGTAGATAGCAAGATTGAGGGGCGAAGAGGAGTGGGCAGAAGACAGATGTCTTGGTTTAGTTAGAATAGAGCAGAATAGAGTGATACGTGATATAGAGGCCTTTTCAACAGTGATTGCCAACGTCGGGGATATATAGAGAAGAAAAATAGATAAGTATAAATATTTTCAATGGGTCCCACACTAGGCGATACCTATATCGTGAGAGCAGTGGTAGTCTAATCTTTTATTTCGTGAGCTGTTGCAATTTTGACATTCGGCAATCGTCAGACATTTCATTTTTTACCTATTTGGACAATGTTTTGATATTTTTTACTTCAGCTATAAAGTGTCCAGTCAATGTATTATTTCGATGTTCATTCTTCACTTTTATGGTATTTGTAAATTTAGGAAATCCAAATACATAAGTATAAAAATAGTATAAGTACAAGGCTTGAATTAGTAGCAAAGCTGTTGATACAGAATACTATTTAGTTTTTATAGAGATTTCATTGTCAAAGTCAAATTATGTTGTCAATTGAAATCAAAACAAGACGTCATCGGCTTATTATAATTGATAACTGACAAGTGACAGTTTGAAAAATAAACTAATTACAATAAAATAAAATATTTTGATTTGAACATTCTTTCAAACAAATAAGATTTTTAAATATATAATACGTTTACTCTACACAATTTATCATAAAAATGAACTGAAAAGATTGTAATTTATTCTTTTTTACTAGTGGTACAGTATTATTAACCTAAGTTAGGTTAGAATGGGTTTATTATCTGATCCCGAGTACGGCTCAGTAAAATGGGTTCGTGTCTTAAAAAAGGTTCACAATCCATTATGTTTTCTGTGTTATATCGGTGCCCTTGTGTGGTTCGTGATGCTTGGCAACCGGGAGTTTAACAACGATACATATTTTTCTGAAAATGCTTTATTGCCTGGCTTAGTTACAAATGATTTCAACCAGGAGGGAGCGGCTAGAAAGTTTTATGATGATTTTCAAATGGAACTTGAGGTATGTTTCCGTAAAGTTGTCTACAGTAATATAAAGAGGCAAATTTTGATTTTTCGTATGTTTGTTAATGGATAATCTCAAAATGGATGCTTGTTAATGGATAATCTCAAAAACTACTTTATTAGTTTTCAAAATTCCTATAGAAAGCTACATTATCAGCGAATTACATAAGGCTGTATTTTATTTACAAAAAAATTAAAGATACCTACGAAAATTACAATAATGTAAGGTATCAAAAGTGTGCTTATAGCAATCATTATTTGGAGCGAGCTGTGAAAACAATTGATGATACAAAAAATATTGTACTTACTACATGTTTATAGCGCTCGGCATTACCCACATGTCTAAGAATTATACAGTTCAATTTGATTATAGAGAGCTTCAAGGGACTACAAAAATTGGTTGTAATAGATGGATAGTTATTATAAGCGACATTAATTCGTTATAGGAATTGCCATTAGTCCTAATTTTAGTCATTGTAACCGATCGAAGTCATTGTTCTACTGTAGTTAGTTAAGTCACAGTAACTGTTTTTTGTCCTAATTTGACAATCAAAAGTCGGGAAGAATCGAAAGATGACATTCATATAATGATAATATGACATATAATATAATTATTATCCAACTAAAATACTAGCAAAGGTTATTTATAATACAAACATGAATTATTAGTAGGTAGTTTCAAACATACAAACTAAATTCATACCTCAATCCGCCGTCTCATTAGCAATTTGCTTACCAAGGTGTGTGTTTATCATCACACCAAGCTATCATTGACCCTATAACATAAGCTTTTACTTTTGTTAAAATTCGGATAAAATTAAAAATATTTTTCAGAAATATGAAGACACAGATGAAATGCCGGTCCCGTGGTTAGTGGCCATGATGTCTCAGTTACGTTTGGAGGTTTATACTCACAATTTCACACTTAACTATCCCATGGGAAACGGACAGGTAAGGAAAATGTATTTTATAGAATAAATATGGAAAAATAAAATATATTTAGCCATTTGTAACTCAGCATTTTAAGACATTTGAAAATCTAATTGCAGACCTCTTATAATTTCAGAGCTGCATATACTGAAACATTGAATTATCTGTATTTAATGTATATAACTTGACGCACTCTTTGATCAAGTGGTTAAGGTGCTTGCCTTTGCGTTCTGTCCCTGGTTCGATTCTCGGCAGGGCCTACTTAGGAAATGAACTTTTCTGACTGGGTTAAGCCAACTCATGAAACCGAACTAGTCCCTCCTTAATCTTGCTAAGGTCGGAAGTACACTTGCAGCACTTGTAGCATTGCTTGTATAATTATGGGGAAGGATCTTTTTGTAAAATTATGGTGAAGGATAGCAGTGGACATCCTGCAGCTGAGGATGAGCTGTCATCATAGCTCAAACACCCATTTCGAGCAGCAAGTAATTTAGTTTTACTGATATTTTCAGGTATTCAAAGGTACCAATGTGTATGGTATACTCCGTGCGCCCCGCACTTCGTCTCTTGAGGCTCTAGTGGTGACAACGCCTTACAGGCCACCGTCCTCTCATCAGAAAAGCACAAATGCTGGCATCGCTTTAATGTTGGCTTTTGCACAGTTCGCCAGACGTGAGTGTATATTAATTATATTACTAAATTTGTAAGGAATTTTTTATTTTAATATCTGACTTATTTCATGACTCATAGAAATTTGAATACAGCGAAGATCCTAATTAAATAAAAGTTTTATACACTATTAGTAAATGCTTACAAATTTTTTATTTATTTGTTTATTTAAAATTAACAAAGTAAGTATAGTATTAATATTTAAAGAGTTCTAAAGATTGTCTTTTTGTTTATAATAAATAAACACAAAATCAATGAACATTATCAGCGAGTAACATAGGCTTTTACGCGGACGATGTCGCGTGCAACAGCTAGTCTTGTATACGTTTTTTTTTTTAGGTTATCTTGGTTTTCCAAGAATACATAGATAAATTGAAAGTTTCATTAATAATTGATAAAGTTATCGAAGATTCCTCTATTGCTGCCATTCTACTTGGAGGTCTCACTAAACAATATGAACCCTTAATTATGGCACTTGAAAATTCAAACATTGCCATTACAACTGATTTAGTGAAAACTAAATTATTGAATGAACTGTCAAAAACACATAATATTTTTAACTTTTCAGCACAAAAGTATTGGGCGAAAGACATAATTTTCCTCATAACGGAACACGAGCAACTAGGGATGCAGGCTTGGTTAGAAGCCTACCACGGAATCCAAAGCGAAGCTCAAACATTCCACACTAGTCTCGGAAGCTTCTGGAAGCCTGGTACACCTTCCTTGGACCTGGCCGATCTGGGATTGTTCCAGACGAGCCACAACAAGTGTTTGAATCCTGGAACACTGAAGGCCAGGTCTGGTTCAATCCAGGCGGCGATTAATCTAGAATTTCATACACCAAAAATAAGTAAGTTTATTTAAAGTACTTAATACCCACTAGCTGGTGCCCGCGACTTTGTCCGCGTTGAAAAATGAAAAATATACCTTGACGACGGTGGCGCCCAATTTTTTTTTATATTTTCATACGATCCCTCGGGAAACTAACATTTTTTCAGGATAAACTTTTAATGTGATCATAAATGTTAATCCAGTTAATAAACTCTCCGTGTGCTAAATTTCATCTAAATCCTGTTGAGACGTTTTCGCGTGCTATAAAAATCATACTTCATAATGAACAATTGTAATATACTAGCTGGTGCCCGTGACTTTGTCCTCATTGAAAAATAAAAAATCTGACCACCTCTTTTTGCTATAACACTTTGGCCAGGTGTTAGTTTTTAAAGTGAAACTTTTTTTCATCCAGTAGTTAAGCCGTGAAAAATTATAATAACAGACAGAAAGACGGACAGAGTTACTTTGGCATTTATAATATTAGTATGGATTTATCAATAAATTGGTAAAGGAAACTTTACAAAATGTATATGACAAATACTAAGGCCAGTTTTGCTCATCATTGCTTCCCTAGGCTGACACTTTTTTTTTTAGAAATTGTTCTTGATATAAATTGTCCGGGTTGTCGAATCTGGGTATTTTACTTCTTTTGAGGCGGTTCATGGTATCTGGTAGGGTCAGCTGTACTGCTAGCTCGTTTTGGAAATCTGTGTAGTTTTGGGCTCTTTGTATTTTAGCTACATTCACTGTCAGATCCCCACAACTGAAGTCCATAAGTCCAAACCGGTTTGAGCTTATTATCTATCAGAGTTTTTTATCTATGGAGAGCCTAGAGTTTTTTTCCCAGCAACCAACCATTGCATGCTACGGTACCCGATGTTAAGTTCATCTCGTTTAGCTTCTATATGTTTACGTCATGTGAGCTGACGATCCAAGTGTATCCCCAAGTATTTAATAGTTTCGCTGGTGGCAAGTACATTGGTTCCCAGTGTCACGCGTGGGCCAGTCGTCCTTCCTCAGAGAGAATGTTACCTGGACCGATTTTGTTCCACTTGTCTTGATCCTCCATTTTCTTAACCACAAAGGCTATTCTGCAGTAGTTTCGAAGCTTCGAATGGACTCGGGTCACTAGCTAATATAGCAGTATCGTCAGCAAATGTGGCTGCAGTTGTTACTTGTGTTTCCGGGAGGTCGGACGTTAAAATAGTGCACAAGACTGGCCCAAGCACTGATCCCTGTGGCACCCCAGCCAAGACATCGTGGAAAGATGATGTTATCTTTAACTTGAAAAAATAAAAATGTAATTTGATGTGTTTTAGAATACATAGAAGTGAAGGTCGAGGGTCTTAATGGTCAATTGCCAAATTTGGATCTAGTCAATTTAGTGCATAAACTATGTGTTAAGTCTGGAATACATCACTCATATAAAAATAGGTGAGTATGTGGTGATGTTTTTTTTTTTAAATGTTGTCTGCGTTCCATCTGACCGTTTCATTTGCAGCACCTGTACTGTTGTTTGTGTTATTGGTGACTGTAGCCACAACATACCATCAAGTGAACCGTCAGTTAGCCTGTCTGTTGACCTTTACATAAAAAAATAGCAATAGGTTTTAACAAATGAAGTCTATTTTTGAATATTTATTGATTTCCAGTTACTCATGGATACGCACTCGAAACAAAATGGAGGACTGGTTGACAAGTATTAAGAATATGTTCAGCATGATCTCATCTCAAGCGACTGGTGTAAGTTTTTTTTTTTTTTTTACATGAACAGGCAAACCATTCAATGTATTTTCTAATATTATGAAAGGACAATTGGAAAGTTTGGACCCACCTCTCAATGGACATAATACATAATATGTAAGTGCACAAATTGCATAGGTCTGTGGATAGGATGGATTCTCGGGTTCGATTCCCTTCAGGCTCCACTTTAGAATTGAAGTTTATAAAGATAAAAAAAAAAAAGTTTGAGAAACGCTGATTGATCTATAGACAATTGTAACGTAATTCATAATTTACTTACATATATAAATGATTCGACTAAACATTATGTCCCATCTTACAGGTACCAAATGGTAACCACGGATTGTTCCATCGTTTCGGCATAGAAGCGGTTACCCTGGAGGGTCGCGATGAGAACGACCCCGCGGGTCGACCCCCGCGGGTCGTGTCTCTGACCCCGGCCAACTTTCACAAGCTAGGTGTCGCCCTAGAGAGCATACTGCGATCCCTAAACAATCTTCTCGAGCGATTCCACCAGAGCTATTTCTTTTACCTTCTGGCGTCTACTCAGAGATTCATCTCTATAGGTAACTAGTTATTATAATCATTTATCATTTATACCTTACCTACGTGTTGCCAGTGATACATAATATTTATTTATTTATTTTCAAGTTAAAAACTTACAGTGAAAATTTACTTATGATAGATTAATTTGACACAATTTCCACAAGTTTCCACATATTGTGAATATCTATATAAAATAAAATAAAACCGTTTCTAATCACAATATCAAAAATCAATAGCAAAATACGCAACTTTTTTTTTTTTTTTTGAGTTTAATAAAAAAACATATGAGCGACTTCTTTAAGCGACTAACTTCTTAGGCTCGATTTCACCAACAGATGGTTATTTTTAAACAGCTGTTTAAAATTTAAACAGCCGTTTAATAATATTTTGTTGATCACCATCGCTAAACTGCGGGTTAAACGCCCTAAACATCAGATTAATCATTGTTGCGTTGGCTATCCATATTGTAATAAAAAAATAAAAAAATAAAAAAAAAAGTTAATCAGATTTTTAGGGCGTTTAACCCGCATTTTAGCGATTTTGAACAACAAAATATTATTAAACGGCTGTTTAAATTTTAAACAGCTGTTTAAAAATAACCAGCTGTTTAAATTTTAAACAGCTGTTTAAAAATAACCGTCTGTTGGTGAACTCGAGCCTTAAGCTTCTTAAGCGCTTCTTTAAGTGACTGTCTTAGACTTACTAGGCCCTTTGGCTACTAGTAATACTAGTAAGTCTAAGACAGTTCATCGAGCTATGGACGAGGGCTTAGCTCGGGGTTACATACAACAAGAGATCGAATCAGAAATGAGAGGAAACGAACGAAAGTTACCGCGACATTATTTGTATTTGATTTTTTTTTTTGGATTTATTTTATTTTATTATTTTGAATTTTTAAAATTGATATATTATATGAGTTTGTGTATCAAGTTGTTAAGCTCTAGTTGGCTTGAACACTGGACCTAGATGTTGAGCGATAGGGTTTGGAATGTTAAGTGTGGCTAGGCTGTTGCTGATTTAAATAAATAAATAAAATAAATAAATTTAAGCCTATTAATCAATAAGTTGAAGTGTTTGTGGGCAGGACACACAGTACTGACGTTCTCGAGTGCAGGGTATGGACCGGCAAGCGCTTGTTACTCATTAACATATTCACTAAGTTTTAATTTAAAAAAAAATAAAAATGAAACTCGATTTAGTGAGGTTGATTAAAACTTTATTTATTTGTATTCTTATGCTCAAGGTTACTGTTCAGTCGCCATTTCTGAGTTAATAAAACTTGCTAATTTGCTTAATTGAACAATGATAGCCTACAGGATATGCTTGGCTACCACAATGAGCGACGTGATGACGTATTAATAATTATTAATTATATTAATAATTATTAATATTATGTTTTATTAATTACAAGATCTTACCATAATGGCAAGGCAAGGCAAGATCTTATCATAAATCCATATGAGCCATCTTGCCATAATTGCAAGATTAAACATATATATTAATAGAGGAAGATGGGGATTCTTGTATTTACATATTTTGATATATTGATTTCAGGTCAATATATGCCAGCTCTCTGCCTGTTATGTGTTGCCATATTAATACGAGCTTTGGCACTCTGGGTGACCATCCAGCAGGATGACGACGAGGAAAAAGCTAAGAAACACAAGAGAAAACGCAAAGCGAAACAATCTGAAGTACCAGGCGATCAGGAAACCGAGGAGTTCGGTCCAAAGAGCGATTCAAATGATGAAATCAGTCCGAAAGAGAAAGAGAAAGAGGATTCGAAACACCTTAAGAGGGAAGAGAGCAGCATTAGTGTTGTTAATGTTGGCGCCAATTACTTATTAGTGCATTTGTTGGGTTATGCAGTCATGAATTCCCCGTTACTTCTGTGTCAAATTGGTAAGTTTTTTATATATTTACTAGCGACAAGGCTCCCAGGCTTCGCCCGTGGTGCAATTTTTATATATAAAAAATCTTCCACGTTTATAACCTTCTTTCCACATGTAAAGACCGAATTTTGAAATCGGTCGACCCTTCTCGAGTTTTTGAAGCGTACACAAACCAACTTAACATTTTTATATATAAAGAATGAAGATGATAAAATTTCACATTAGATGGTCTAGTGCGAGTTTTACTCGATCAAACGTGTCGAACGCGTAAACGTCAATTTGTATGAAGCAGCGCCACCTAGTGGCTATGTGTAGCGCTGCTTTATCCCCATACAAATTGACGTTTATGCGTTCGACGCGTTTGATCGAGTAAAACTCGCACTAGGCCCTCTGAACAATAATAATGTTAACTGAAAGTTGGGTTTCAGTTATTGGGTTATGTTATTGGGTTAAATTTAAATAACCTGTATATTATTAAACCCAATAATTTTTAATTTCCTATCTTATTCAATCAATTTTCCTTTGCAGGCTTAACCGCGGACACTCACTTGCGCTCAGAATTATCAATTTTCAACGGCCTCTCTATCATCTCTCTGGTTTTGATGGCTGTCAGTCCCCACCTGCTGCGCGTCATGAGATCCGGGCCCATGACCTACGAGGAGTTGTCTCTGGTCAACATAATGTTGCTCGTAGAACTGTCCACTGTCTGTCTGTGCGTTGGCATGCATAACTTCGCTTTGGGATTGACATTGGCCGTTGTCTATACGCCGTTGGCGCTCTTAGTCGGAGTTAGTGCCAAAAAGGGAAGGACTTTGTAAGTATTTGACTCAATTGCCTGGAATTTCTATAAAATCAATGATGTGGGAAAGAGAAAATCACTTTAATAATTTAAAAAGTCTTTCTGCCACTTGCTCGGTAATTAATGGCTTCATTATTTTAGCAAAAAAGAATGTAAAACACCGATTAATAGAGACTGACTCCATCAAACTCTACAACACTAAAGAGATTGATGGACAGTTTTAAAGCGCGTGCAACTAGATCAGAAGGAGACAACCGTGATTACCATTTTATTTACCGCCACTCGTATTTTTTATATTATCAAGGGTGGCAGACAGGCTGACGGTCCACTTGATGGTAGGCCTCTGTATGAATTTGTTTACAGCTCGCTTGAAGAAGCTCATATTGTAGCCAGGTGTAATAATTAGCCCATATTAGTTGGGATTGAAGAAGCCCATGTTGTAGTCAGGTGCAATAAATAGCCCATATTAGTTGGGATTGAAGAGGCCCATATTTTAGCCAGGTGCAATAACTAGCCCATATTAGTTGGGATTGAAGAAGCCCATATTGTAGCCAGGTGTAATAATTAGCCCATATTAGTTGGGATTGAAGAAGCCCATGTTGTAGTCAGGTGCAATAACTAGCCCATATTAGTTGGGATTGAAGAGGCCCATATTTTAGCCAGGTGCAATAACTAGCCCATATTAGTTGGGATTGAAGAAGCCCATATTGTAGCCAGGTGTAATAATTAGCCCATATTAGTTGGGATTGAAGAAGCCCATATTGTAGCCAGGTGTAATAATTAGCCCATATTAGTTGGGATTGAAGAAGCCCATATTGTAGTCAGGTGCAATAACTAGCCCATATTAGTTGGGATCGAAGAAGCCCATATTGTAGCCAGGTGTAATAATTAGCCCATATTAGTTGGGATTGAAGAAGCCCATATTGTAGCCAGGTGCAATAACTAGCCCATATTAGTTGGGATTGAAGAAGCCTATCATATTAGTTGGGATTCCACATTGACGGTCACTTTGTTTTCCAGTGGCTACTATTTGAGACGGGCGTTTTGTATGTTCGTTCATCCGCTGCTGTTGGTTACTCTGTGCCTCATAGCGTACAGCGCATTCGAGTTTCCAGAGGACAGTTGGCTGGAGATGTTCCACAGAGGGCGCGACGCCGCCATTCAAGCCGTCATGTTCTCAATAGTCGATTCCATGGTGAGTTGCGTACTCCAAGGCAGTCATGTTCTCCTGGTCTAAAGATTCTGTCATTAATCGTACTGCGAAAGTATGTTTGGATGTATGGATGTTTGTAACTCTCTCACGCAAAAACTAGTGAACCGATACACGTTGTCAGGGATACAAGAAAGGACATAGGGTACCTTTCATCGTTCAACGCGGACGAAGTCGCGGGCACCAGCTAGTAAATGTATACACAACTTTATAAAAAAAAAAAACTTATTTTTTTATCAGTTGCCATAATATTACTTACTTTGATATACATTTCAAAAAAGAAATTATTTTAACATTAGAAACACAGACACATCAATTTTATTGTATTTATTAGTATAGATATAGATATTAATAATAAATCTATATAAAAAATTACTTGTCACGTTGTGTGTCCTCGATGAACTCCTAAACTGTTGAACCGATTTTGATAAAACTTCGTAACTATGTGTAATTTGGTCCAACTTAAAAGATAGTATAGTTTTTATCTCAATTTATAGTATTTTTTTTTTATTGCAAATTATTTGTTTATTATACGAGAAAGAGTTTTAAATTACCTCACATCGCCATCTGTGAGAATTTTATGGAACTTATTTTAAAAGTTATCTGTGAGCTGCGAGTTCCATAAGGTTCTCACAGATGGCGGTGTAAGGTAAAATTTATCGGCTGGATTGAGTAAATATTTACTTATTATAAAAATTTCACCCCGGACGAAGCCGGGAGCGGGTCAGCTAGTAATAATATATATATATATATATATATAAATTTAATCTCCCCCAGATCTATGGCAACTGGTTGTTCAATTTGTTGGCATCAACTATTCTGCCCATTTGGATAATATTTTGGCAGATACTCTGTAACAGCGCTGACGTCACAAGAAATTAGTTTTAATCTAGTAAAATAATGTATTTAATAAAAAAAAAAAAAAAAAATTGTGTTTTTTTCTTGTGTTTTTCTTAATTGGTCTGATATACTAGGGTTATGGAACAAAACTATAGAATACTAAAGACTCTAGAAGTTATTAAAAGGAACACTTCCGAAATATAAACTCAATTTAGCATATAGGCCAATATATATATATATATATATATCTGTGGCCTGGTGCTAAAAGGGCCAATATCTATATTCCTATCTTTCGGTAATAAGCATTAGAACAATGAACAAGAATTGATAGTTATAATTTACATGTTGTAGTATTACTAAAATATCTTTTTGTTATTGTTAGGACAAATAAATATCATTCTTTTTCAACAACTTTGCTGTTAAATCCCATTTTTCACAAAAAAGGACTTTGGCCCTTTTAGCACCAGGCCACAGATATATATATATATATATATTATTTATTTACAACAAAACACATGGTACATCATAACAGGACTAATCCTAATTCGACGTATCAGTTACCAATCGAAGTACATTATTTAAATTATTTACATTGCACAAATCAATTTGATAAATTATAAAAATTACAAAAACATGCACAAGAAATTGTAAGAATACTAAATAATAAACCAAAACTATCTACTATAAATAAATAAATATCTTTACACATTCCACACAGCACCATCTAGTTCCATAGTAAGCAACTAATGCTTGTATTATGGTTACCAGACAATTGATATCATACATAGATTACTTTTTTTTTTGTAAATACATACATATTATAAATAAAAAACATCCATGACTCAGGTACAAAGGTAAAATGTTAACACATAAACATTTGCCCCTAGCGGGATTCGAACCCGCGACCGTTTGGTTAACAGCTAGGGTTACTAGCCACTAGACCAAACGTGTCGTCAAACAAATAGTCCCCAACCTACTGAATTCATTCAGTGTGCAATGGAACAGGTCAATCAATTGTGCCATTTTATTAAGGCTGGCAAGCAAATCCGTTCTTGCGCGGTATACATATACATTCGGTCATATGCATAATATATTGTACTGTTAATATAGACAATTTTGAGAAGGATATTAGCTTACCTAAATATATGTATTCTTGGACATACTCCAGCTGTCGGCCACCCACGAGTATGGGCCTTTGAGCTTTGTTGGACGTGACTTTAGTTTTCTCTGTGTTTAATTCCAGACCGATACTGCGACTGACGCGGTTAAGCTCGTTAATCATTTCCTCCAGTTGTGACGCGGTTTCCGAGAACAACACAATATCATCCGCAAAACGGAGATTGCCGAGATAGCTTCCTTTAATATTTATGCCTTTCGTTGACCAGTTAAGTTGTTTCATGACGTCTTGCAAAACAGTTATAAATAATGCAGGGGATAAGGGGTCACCTTGTCTTATACCTCTGCAAATATCTATCTCAGGCCCGGTTTTGTCTAGTTTTACTCGGCTAACGCTTTTGTCATAGATGTCCTGTAGTAGTTCTATTGTTTCTAATGGTATTCCACATTCTTGTAAAGCTTTCCATATACTAGCGTGAGAGATTGTATCAAAAGCTTTGGCGTAGTCGATGAATGCTAAGTATAGGGTGCGTCTTTGTTCTTCTTATATTTCTATTATTTGTTCAAGAACGTGAATGTGATCCATTGTTGAGAAGGATTTCCTCAAAATCCAGGCACAGCGACGAATTAAAGAGACGTGTCAACATGACATGGAACAAGTTCTGGAGCCACAAAGAGGGTCTAAAATCTAATGTACCTATAAAACTAAAAAAGAAGGTTCTAGACTCATGTCTCTTGCCTTGTCTATCTTGCAAGCCAAACCTGGATCTATAATACCTACACGAACAGGAAAATTGAAACATGCCAGAAAGCCATGGAGAGAAGCATTCTCAATTTGAAATTAATGGACAAGAAGCGACATAGTGAAATAAGAGAAAGGACAAAAGTTATTGATGCGTTAACACACTGCAAGAAACTTAAGTGGAAATGGGCCGGTCACATTGCACGCCAGGATAAAGAAAAATGGACCAGAAAAGTCACTGCATGGGCTGGCCCCACCGGAAAAAGAAAGAGAGGACGCCCCATGGAAAGGTGGGAAGACGAGCTTAAAAAGCTTGTAAATGGCGAGTGGATTAAGTTAGCTCAAGACAGGAAATTGTGGAGAGAGATGGAGGAGGCCTTTACTCGTCGAGAGGTCCTTAATATCTAGAAGAAAATGGAAAAAGAAGAAAAAAGTATTAAATTTGTGTTTTTTTTTTATTAAATATGTACTTACTTATAAGAAAAAAAAGTGTATTGAATGTTATTAAGGAAATTAAAGGCTTTTTTTTTTATTTATTTATTTCAATATAGATAATATATTTTTGCATAGTCTTAATATATAAAAGGCGATGTGTGTATGTCATATGTGCTCCAAAACCGCTGAACCGCTGCCTTATTATCTAACAGCAGACAACTTGCGGCCAACTTGCGACAGGCGAAAAACTTTCTATCAATTTGTGCAATATCACACTAAATCGTGTTTTTGGTATCACATAACTCATAACAAAGGTGTGGTTTGCGATAAGGCCTCTTACGGACATTAACTAAAATTAAAGGGCATCATTTCTGCATGGCAGCACATGCGATCGCATGTCGTCTGCTGTTAGATAATAAAGCAGCCGATTTTGATGAAACTTTCAGACAATCTTCAGATTAGTCCAGCGAGTGTTCCTGTGAAATTTGGTAGCGATCGGACGCGGACGAAGTCGCTGGCATATACTAGTATAAAATAAAGTCGCGTCTGTCCCTCATGTATGTTAGATCTTTTAAACTAAGCAACGGATTTTATGCGGTTTTCACTAATGAAAAGAGGTTGCAACACGAGGAAGGTTGCAAAGAAAATCTTGTTGACATGTGTGTTAGTGAAAATAAATTTATTTTTAATAAGTTATTGTGAAGAGTACCTATCATTGAAGGCGCTAATAAAAATTTTTTTTTTTTAGTTAGCTTTTGGTTTATACTTTTTAGCCATTGAAATAATTATAATTTTGCTCAATTTACATGTAAAATCTTTCTATAAATAACTTTATTACATGTTGATAAAGAAACGATGCGCGTTATATAATCTAACTAGAGGTTTGCACAGATAAACACTGTGATTGTAAACATTTAAGTTTTAAAATCTTTATACGTTTATATAAATATTATGTTTTGAATTCTTTTTCATGCTTGGTAGATTCTAGTAGGAAATGCGGGATGGGCTCGCGGCACGCTGTCGTTCCTAATTACCCTTATTGGTTGATTGAATTTTTAACAACGTTAACGATATAACTTGTTTTAGATTCTTAAATATTACGATAGAAAAACCAGACCAACAGTACGAGATATTGAAAGATATTAGGACTATGTTCATATAAAAAGCATATACAGACTTGGCGATAGGCTAGGTTACGACGACTCTTGAAAAAATAAGAAAAAAGTTCAGGTCACGTGGTTAAGAAATAATGGATACACTTAAATTTGTGATCACAGTACCCAGCAGTGTTGTCCAGGGTGATTACTTTCCACAAATTCAAATATATCTCCTATTATTTCTTAACCACGTGACCTGAATTTTTTCCCTTTTTTTTACCAGAGCTATCATAAGCTAACCTATCGCCCCGTGCCCGCTTGGCGTTGATTTCTAGGACACCCTGTATATGAAGTAAACGACATAATATGATTGCTTCGGTTTCTTATTCCTTGATTTCTAAAGTAGCGTTAAAGTTTTTATTTTTTATATATTTGATACAGTACACAAACAGATTACAATTAAATACATGTGTATGGATATAATTATCTAAATTGCACTCCTAAACAGTGTACCTACTTAATATGTTTAATTTAACTTAGCTACTAATGGTCTTAAATACTTAATTAATTTATAATACTTTCTTAATTTCTACTTAAATATTAGTCTTAATCTATTTTTGAATATAGAAAACCTGTTGTCAAATATATCAAAACCGACCTCACACTCGATAACCATATCATTATAACTTCGACACATCCTAACCAAGGGATTGTAATAGGATGTGTTGTTTTTATGTGTTTCGATGGAAAAGGGACCAGAGTGAGGAGAACGTGATCTGTATTTAATTTTGATCTTAATTGTGGAGAGAAGATTCGGACAATCCCAGGATGAGTGTAATATTTTGTGAGGACAAACGATGTTATACCTCTTTCGTCGATCTTCCAGTGATAACAGTCCTAAAACTCCGAAGGCGATCAGTATATTTGTGGTGTACCCAGAAACTTCTATAATGGCCAATATTAGTGAATAATGTAATGTTGTGCACACATGTTATTGATGTACCTCCTACCATAGAGTAAATAGTACTATTTATACTATTTACTCTATGCTCCTACTTATAATTTACAATTATATTTTTTATGTCATTGGTACAATTATATGTAGGTCAGGTGTAGGTGTACTGTAAAAACAAGGTAATAGGAAAAATAATAATTTCTATATTAATTTTAATACTTATAAATAAATCTTAATAATGTTTTATAACTTTCGCCCTCTGTATCTCTTTATTTACGCTTAGATCTTTTAAACTAGGTACGCAACGGATTTTAATGCGGTTTTCACTTATAGAAAGATTTTTATGCACCCATGCAAAGGCGGGAGCAGATCGCTAGTAAGTTATAAATATAAGATTATTCGAAGAATAATCAGTAGGTAGGCACTACTCTTTATTCAGAGTTCAAAATTATTCAAAAATTTAAACACTGTGTAGGTACAAGTTACAGGCGATCATTGAGACAAATAAATATTACGAGTATTGCAGTCTTTCGCGGTGCACTACTCGCGTTGGTGCGCTATAATGTAACTTAAGTGTAAATAAATTAACGGTAGTGTACCTAATACATAAATAATAGTTTACTCGTTCCCCATTACCACCACTGATGGTCGTAGTGGTGGCGACTGGGAGAGAAATCCCATTTGCCACCACTGGCGAATGACGATGAACATGCTGGTGGCGAATGGGAACTTACCGATTTAGAGACCACAAAAGTTTTCGTTCGGCTGTTGTGTTAACTTTTTTTTTTTAATTTTATACAATATTTTTTTTAGAAATTAAAACTGTTTTAATTAAAATTAAACATTTTAAAAAATTTTAAAAATTAAATCTGAAAAAATTATTAAAGTTGGAAGATTTCTTGCAAAAAAAAAAATTGGTTATATTTGATTTTTTTTCTGATAAAAGTAACATTGAAAGAAAAATGAACATATATATTTTTTTCTTAACTATATTGCACGTGAGATATATTTTTTTCAGATTATCTGAACTACTCGTTTAGGAGATTAGCATGAATATGCGCTTTAAACACCCAAGCAAAAATTTGAGTTAGATATGGCTATATTTTTTGATCTTCTAATCATCATCTTTAATCGTAGATATCATATAATTTTTTTTTGTTGTAAGCCGACTTTATTAGTTTATATGATGACTGTTCTTGATTGGCATAATTGTAGCTTAATATAGTGTTAAGGCGTAAAAGCGTAACTAAAATACAAGCACCTATCTACAGTTTCGTATCTTCTTTCTTATAAAACAAATTTGCTCTTCGCCGTCTTTCCTTCTGTAACGATTAGCCGCATTCCAGATATGCAGCTACTAAGGGTCGAGTTCACCAACAGACGGTTAGTTTTTAACAACTGTTTAAAATTTAAACAGCCGTTTAATAACATTTTGTTGTTCACCATCGCTAAAATGCGGGTTAAACGCCCTAAACATCTGATTAACCTAATGATTAATCTCATTATTATTAAATTATTATTCAAGTATATATTTTTCTTTCTTAGTTTTAAATTTTTTACAATATAATTAAAAAAAATACAATAAATATTATAAATAACTTAAATGTAGAGTTCCGCAAGTAGCGGGGCAAGGCCCAAGCTACCGGTGGTTAGGGCTGCAGAGTGAGGAACCTCCTGACAAGAGGAACCGCCTTCTGTATCTGACCCTTGATCTATCCATCTAGCGAGAGACTCTTAAGATGTTGGTCGAGGCTCTTCGCTATAAGGCCATTCGCCGATATGACTATCGGGACGATGATTGTCGAATCGACATTCCACATGGCGGTCACCTCGTGAGCCAAGCCTATGTATTTGGTAAGTTTGTCTTTTTCGGCTTTCACGAGGTTTTCGTCATGTGGAACAGTAATGTCAACAACAAATTATTATTATATATTATTAAACGGCTGTTTAAATTTTAAACAGCTGTTTAAAATAACCGTCTGTTGGTGAACTCGAGCCTAAGTGTTGGAACAATATTCCACCGCCAATACGAAATCAATGCATTGCTCAGGGATTTAGAGCTAATCTAAAGAAATTTTTAATGAATAGTCAGATAAGAGAGGAGAATTTAAGAGTAGAGAGTATAGCTTTTTGTGAATTCTAAGTAGAGATAATGTTGTGTTGTAATTATTCATGTAAGCAGTTGTTTTTTTGACAATTTTTTTTATTTTATTTTATTTAAATTGATCTATATTTATATTTTTTTAAGGGCATATGCACGGTGTGTGGCAGTGTGTGTGTGTTATACATATGGTTCCTGCGGAAGATCAGTGCTGGCCTATGCCAGCAAAATACTGAGTAGGGACCTTTTTGTAACTTATATTTGTAATCGCATGTTACTAAGTTGCAAATAAATGATTGATTGATTGTATGTTACGCTTAAAATTTTTTTAAACTATGCAACGGATATTAATGCGATTTTCACCATCAGTTAAATAAATTTTCACGAAATTTTCATATATACTTACCTATATAATAAAACCTAATTAATTTTTTCCCGGGCGAAGCCGGAAACGGGTCGCTAGTTGTCTATTTATAAACATGAACACATTAATTATAGTTGTAGGTGGCTACCGTCGCCTATAACACAAGAAACGCCACAGTTGCTGCAAGTAACGCCGACTAAGTACAGCAGAATTAAGATGAAAGTATTGGCATATCTTACTAACTCACCGAAACAACAACAAACGTCCTATTATTTCGCGGTGATCTTCTATAAGAGGATGGTTACTGCAGCCAGACGGGTTGCCCAAATGACTGCGAAACGCAGTGTGCCCTGCCAATACTGATTAAACATTAAAACAAACCGGTGTCAAGCTTCATGGTTAATTTAGAAGGTTACACAACAACAGAGCCACTATTAATATTATAATTATTTTATATAATACGGAAATTAACGATTAATATTAATTAATTATACAGAATTCTTAAAAAAAATAATACAGCTATATATGTACTTACACGGTAAAACCCACAAATTCCTCAACAGATGATACCTTATACAATGTAGGTAATCACAATTTATAGTCCGTTTGTTTTTCATATATGTAATCCTTAAAAGTCATACGTATTGTGTTTATTTTATTTAACTCGTCATTACTGGAGATAGCGTAGGCAATGGGAAATCCATTTAGTTAAATCTAGAAAGGCCACGGTGAGTGTTCTCTTCGTATTCAATTTCTGACATTAGAAAAGATCGCAATAAGAAAATATATGTACAAACATGGGTGTCTTTTACCAAGCAACATCTGCGGCCACCGGTAAGTGATATCTGGTTATATCTCTTATTTTTAACCCACAACGCCAGACGCAAAAACAGGGTGTTATATTTGAATTATGATTATATAATAATATTATGAATAAAAAAAATGTAAATTGAAATGTAAATTGAATTACTTTAATTTAAAAATTCAATTAAGTTTTATGGGACAATGTAAATATTATTAAATTAACTTTTTTTCATAAAAGAAAGTCGTGTTAGTTACACCATTTATAACTTGAGAACGGCTGAACCGATTTTTATGATCTTTGTTTTATTGAATTTGTCTCCGTCCCGAATAGCAGAATAACTATTAAAACTCCGGAAAATATTCACGAAAAAAAAAAAAAAAAAGACATGAAGAAAATTCATTTTCTCATACATTTTATATGAAACGGGTTTTTATTCTCCCTGAGGCGGTACGAAGTTCGCGGGTCAGCTCGTATAATAATAAATAAATAAACGTATATAATAAATAATAATAAATAAATAATAAAGTTTGACGTGTGTATGGGTGTATCCTAAGCTCGGGGTTGCACTGCGAGATCAAATCAGGAATGAGGTGTAAGTTACCGACATAAGCCGGCGGATCAGTACGCCTTATGTCGGCAGCTTAAGTGGCAGTGGCCAGGACACATAGTACGGAGAGCCTTAGATTTTTTGGGAGCTGAAGGTTCTCGAGTGGAGGCCAAGAACTGGCAAGCGCAGAGCAGGACTTCCACCCACGAGATGGACAGACGACCCGATAAGGGCCAAGGGTCGACGGTGGATACAGGCTGCTTCTGACTGGTCCTATTGGAAAATTATAGTAGAAGCCTATGTCCAGCAATGGACGTTCTACAGTTGAGATGATAACTATAATGTGTATCTAAGTATATATAAAGTTATGTGTAGATATTTTGTGAAAATAAATACATTTATATTTTATATTAATCTAACGATACGGTTCATGCCTAGTATGTGTGTTTTGGTTATATTATATTCTACAGATACGTGTTTAGTTTAAATTTACAATTTGTTTAATTTAAATAAAGGTTCCTTTTTTTCTTTTGTAATAAAAGAAAGAAATGCATAGATTCTGCAGAAGAATTCAGCCATTTAGAGAATTAAGATGGCTTATCGTGGATCATACCTAATTCCAGTGAGACAAAGCATCAATAGACTCCATTTTACCACGAATAGATAGCAAATGTATTGGATCATTCACGCTTTTCTGTTGTTACGCGTTTAGAATATCACTCTGATAACATTTTTGACCCGCTTACAATTAATACGACAATTTAAGATAGCTCTGATGAAACGGTCTCTTTTTTAAACTCATAAACATCTACTGTGAAACATAGAAACAACTTCATAACTTGACAGATTTATTTTGGCAATAGATCTGTCAAGTTATCAAGGTGAGGGAACAAGACTTAAGTGATCCCAGATTAGAGAGTCTTATTTCGATCTTTATCGTTTTTATTTTTTACCAGTCCACTAATGATACTACGAATGTTTACAAATTGTCATGGCAGGACACACTGCGTTTCACTGTCATTTGGGCAGCCCTTCTGGCGGCAGTAACCACCCCCTTACCACCATGAAATAACAGCACGTTTGCTGTTGTGTTTCGGCTAGTGAGTAAGGTATGCCAGATCCCATTTCCGCATCCTTTCCCAATCCCTTATCCTTAATCCAACTGTAGTCAGCAGCACACTTGCAGCACCTGTACTGTTACTAGTGTTATAGGCAACGGTAGCGATCTACCATCAAGTAGACCGTCAGAGGACACAAGAAAAACAAATTTCACACAAATAAATTAAATAATTAAAGTCTGCCTTCTCAAACAATTTTTTTTTTAGTATGCTGCTTAAACGCAATAATGGGAATAATGTTCGCGTTTCCCTCGTCAACTATGAAACTGTTTGAATCAGCAAACACTACCCTACATCGGCCCATGGATGAAACAGAATTAGCTTTGTTTGGAAGCTTATCATCAATCGGTGCTGTGATCAGTACCCCACCCGCTGGATTATTACTGGATATCGTTGGCAGAAAATATTGCGTCATCGGTGCTGCCTTAATTAATGTTGTGAGTACCAATAATTACCTTACCTACAATAAATTACTTTACTAATTGTCCATTTCGTATAATATTGGAGCAGCACGACTGCCAGCCCGTCTGACGGCGGTAATCACCGCCTTACAGAAGATCACAGTGAAAATAACATCTTTTATGCCTTCGTAATCCCTTATCATTGCACTGCGATTGAGTTGACTCTTGCGATTACCCCTAATGTGGGTAACTCGGGTGTGATTATCCTTAATCCAACTGCAGTCGGTACTCGGCAGCGGGCTAGAAGCACCTGTGGCGTAGCTTGTGTTATAGGCTGCGGCAGCTAAGTGGATCGTCAGCCTGTTTGAAGCCTTAAGCCAAACATCTTATTTATTAGACCTATGGGCTCTTCAGACATTTAGTGTCCGACCGAAGCTTCGGCTTCGGCCACCTTCGGGCAAAAAAAAAAACACCTTCGGCCGGGTATTGAGCAGAAGTTGAAGTTTTCCTAAATAAATAAATAAATGTTAAAATTCACATTATTTCGAAATTTTATTATTTACGACAAATAAATTGGAAGGTAATTTTTTTATCATCTCTATAGATCAACTTCTAGAGATGATTTAAATTACCTTTCTATATTATACAGTCGATATAAACCTTCAATATTAGAGTTTTAAAATCATTTATAAGTTATATTATAAATTGTAGCTTGTAGCCAAATTTTTTAGAGCTTTTAAGCCTTTTGCTTCGGCCATAAATTGACCTTCGCTCGAACACTACAGACATTTTTGATTAGTTATTAGAAGATCTGTGAAAATTTACAAAATGTTTCCTTTTAATATTTAAATGCAATACCGCTGATTTGCCTGAGGGGGTAGTGTGGCTTAACCGACCCTATTTAAAAAGAATTATCGATGAAAGGTACACATATTATCCTTTTCTGTATCCCTGAGTAATTTCATGTATGCAAAATTTCACGATGATCGGTTGCGTAGTTAAGGCGTGAAAGCGTAATACACAAACTCTTTTTCGGATTTATAATGATGGACAATCTCTCCTCGTAAGCAACCTTTAAAATTGAGATCGTTGTTTATTTATGTTCTTTATGTGAAAATGGTATTTCACAGATGGCATGGACACTGTTGACAACGTGCAAACGTGTGGAGGTGGCTCTCGTGTCCATGTTCCTGTCCGGCGTAAGCGGTTACATCTTCCTGGTAGTCCCGGTTTACGTTAGCGAGTTCTGCCAGGAATCCATAAGGGGCATGATGACTTCCGGAACCATGCTGTTCTACTACATAGGAATCCTGCTCTCCTATTTGCTGGGAGGCTATTTGAGTTACAATGCATTTGTGTACGTGGGCCTCTCTTTGTCGGTGGCTGCGTTTGTCCTAATCGGTTTCGTGAAGGAGTCGCCGCTGTTTTTGTTGCGAAAAAGAACTGAAGAGGCAAGTCTTTAAATTTGCTTCAAATGCACACTGTTTCTGGCATTCCTTAAACATTCAATGAAACACAACAGCGTAAGCCTGTTATCTTTTTATTAAATACTTATATTTTATTATATTAATTTTTGGAACACAAACAAAAATACATATAGTAAAAAAAGACAAAAAAATTAACACATATTCCACAATCGTGTCCACATTTAGAGAACAGAAACTAAACATCAATAAGTACAAAAAAAGTATATGCCACTATGATCATCTGTAGAATAACTGATTTTTAACTGTTTTAACATTAGAATAACGTTTTAGGAAGCAAAAAAGGCTTTAGCGTATTTCAGAAATACAACTCCAGATTCTAAAGAGGTGTTGGAAGAAATAAGTAATATGCGAAGAATCTTAAATCCTGAAATGGATGGTAAGTTGCATTCCACATTTGCAATATTTTTTCCAAAGACCACAGTAGGAAAGACCAGAAATATAGTTTACTTCTAAACATTATATTGGTTATGACTCTTGGAAGATAGTAGGTGGCTACCGTCGCCTATAACACAAGCAACGGATAGGATAATGGGCTCTGGCATCTCTTACTCACTCACCGAAACACAACAGCACATATGCTATTATTTCAAGGTGGTCTTTTGTATTGCCGCCAGACGGGCTGCACAAACGACTGCGACACTCAGTGTGGCCTGCCAGTACTTTCCAAAGTTGACCCCGCCAGGAATCGAACCCGGGGCTCCTGAGACGTTAAACAAGCATCTTTACCACTCATCCAACGTGCTCGTCAAAGTATATCTCCAAGTAGAGTATTCACCTTTGATGCGAATGTACACAAACGAAAATAACATTTCATATTAAATGAACTCGGTTTTTCCAAATGCTATTAAAAATTCCTTAAAGATAGGGCTCAACTAAGTCATAAACTGACGTTATTTCGCAGATCATCTATTGTATTTGTTCAACTAATCCCTTGCCTGTTTTATCTTAGAGAATGAGATGTTATGTTAAGTTTGTTATATGTAAAATGCTTTACAGAAACGTTTTTATTTCAAACGTTAACTAATAGTTCAATTTACTGCTGGATTCTAATAATTAATTCTTTCCAAAATTCTTTTATTGATAACACTAAAGCTCGTCAATAGCTACTGAACAAAAAAAAAAAAAATAAGAAAAGAAAAAAAAAATCGTTTACCGTTCTTTCAGTTGGGTGGCTTTAGAAGAAATTAGCGGAGAAACAGACAGATAGCAACATTGTTTTAAAATATATAGAAAAATATGCATAAACGCATTTTAATATATGTTTTTAGTATATTTGATGTAAATTTTTATAAATATTAAAATATTGTAATATTGAGCAATTTTAGATGTTTTTTTTCTAATACGAGTATTTTATGTAATTTTCTTTTAAAAAATTCCAAAAAAAAAATATATTATTGCTGACTGATTCCATTTTAAACGATTAACTGTTACATTATATGTGTAGATAATAAAAACTTTTTGACGATAAAGTTACCAGAAAACAATTACTTATACTTTATGTGAAACAATATTTCAGATCTAACGCCAGAAGAAGAAAAACTACAGACTGGAATTGAGAGTAAAGAAAAACTGTCATTATGGCAATTTATTAGTGAGTACTTAATTGATATTTTATTTTAATTATTCAGAAAGTGGGTTTTTTGTAATTTTTTAATATATAAAATAAAATTAGAAAAAAATTCAGTAAGTATCACTAATAGTTCAAGTTTGCACATAATAAACATGTCATTTATAGTATATAATTAGATTTTATTAATAATTACAAATGATAACACGAGATTAAACCTCAGTGGTTTTTAGTGTTATCATTTTACATGTTATTTTATATATTAGTCTTAAAATTGTTAAATATTATAAATAATAATAAATAATTTGGTAATGGAAGTATAATATTTTGTGACGTTTTTCAGGGAAGTCCCGCTCAACGAGGCAAGGGTTATTCGTAGCTCTGACTCTATGCACGGCCTCAATCTTCCAAGGCCTAGTGGCTATACAAGTGTACGCGGAGCCTCTGTTCCTGGAAGCGGTGCCAAACTTGTCGCCAACCGTTAGCTGCATTATCCTCGCCCTGGTCTCGGTTGTCGTTGGTGTTATCGCTGCTTATTTAATAGATATGTTTGGAAGGCGGGTAAGTACAGACTGCGTAGTACTTTCTTTTATACCTGATACGATCAAGAAGAGTTTCAATTCTAAAATGTTTGTGTTGAAGTCTTCGTTAGCCGGTTCTAGAGAGTTAGCTTTCTGGCGATTTTGAAATGTTACTTAAATAAAAATATTTATTTCTGTACCTAATAAATGTTAGTACAATTTAAGATACCAATTTAAGAAGTGATTGTGGGCAGGGGGGATGCCTACCGCTTGGATGATAATGATGACGTCTTCAATAACACCATTTATCGATTGACCACTGTTTCGTTTCATTCCAGCCTCTGATGATCTATGCTTCATTAGCATCTGCTGTATGCTGTATCCTGATTGGAACCCAACTTCAGCTGCATTGGGGTCCACATTGGTTGACAGCACTCTTCATCTATGCGTTCTGTATAACGTATACTGCCGGCGCTGGAACCGTACCTTATGTGCTATTCGCTGAGATCTTTTTGCCTGAGGTAAAAATAATTGTATTGTATTTATTTATTTATTTGCCTGTACATGGGTGCAAAACCAGATAATACCATTCAATGCAACGTCCCAGCATGTACCTACTACCACATTTGGTGTGCAAAATATCTATATTACGTCAAATTTAAAATTTAAAATGCATCAGAACACTATTAGAGTCTGTCATTTAAAAATTCATCCAGAGCATAATAGGCTTTCCCTGCCAATAAATCCTTTAATTTTTCTTTATTGTAGTATTAATAATTTTAGAGGTGATGGTCAAAGGCATTTTTTTTCGTTCGGAAGCTGACGTGGTAGAATTGTTCTTAACTATAATTTATGAAAATGTGTTCAGATCATATATAATCTTTCAACC
The DNA here is from genome assembly GCA_944738685.1 of Synanthedon myopaeformis. NCBI lineage: Eukaryota > Metazoa > Arthropoda > Insecta > Lepidoptera > Sesiidae > Synanthedon > Synanthedon myopaeformis. The sequence goes on along the minus strand of OX122936.1, from coordinate 1,357,177 downwards.
AATATTCGTTCGTTCAAACCAATATATATGTTTTGTCCGTTGAAACGGCTGGACCGTTTTGACGGGACTTTTACTGACAGAAAGCATCCAAAGGGGAGTAGATCCAAAGGGAGTAGACTCCCTGAGGCTATTTTTGGTTTATAAAATTTAAAAAAAAATCTAAATACATATTATAAGCAGTGTCTAGTGACCGGGTTCAGCTATCTTACGAGTATAATATAATATATGTATCTAGGGCATGCAAACCTATAATTGATCAGATTTAACAATAGAATAATTATATTTTTCAGGTAAAAAGTTTCATGTCAATGCTCGTCATCGAATGGGCGTGGCTGTGCAATTTCATAATTCTCTTCATTTTCAACCCTCTGGTCACATTGATGGGTCTGGGGCCCATGTTCTACGGTTTTGCTGTTGTTTGTGTGGCAACAGTCATTTTTAGTATCATTTATCAGCCAGAAACCAAAGGACTACCTGTCGACGTCATACAAACATTATTGGCGCCAAGAAAACGCGATGTGCGGTCTTAATTTTAAGGCTATATTCAAAAAATTTCGTATTCATTGTGGACCGTCAGCCTGTCTGCCGATCTTAGCATAAAAGAAAAGCAGATTAACTGCTCTGTCGCGTCCTAGACATCAATGTCTGTTATATCGGTAGATTTTTCACTCATGTGTAATGCAAGTATGTATGTATTGTATATAATTATATATAATATATATATACATTTGTTATGTATTAGATAAAAAAAAAATCTTTATTTCTATTTAAATTTGTATAACCTAAATACAAATAATCGAATGAATACTTGTGAATTTATTTAGATAAACTCAATGTTAATTATTTATTAAGCAAGTTTTTGAAAGTTGTTATTAGATAAATAAAAGGTTGCTTAGGTACTACATTAATTAATAATATTTTTAATTAGTAATATGCATGTTATTTATTAGATATTATAATGTAAAAATATCAATATGTTAATATTTAAAAAATAGAATTAGATGTGGTTACAGTTTTTCCAAATATTGCTTTAACATTTTAAAATTTTTTTTTTCTTTTCATAAAGTCTCCTTGAAATCAAACTAATTTTCTACTAAAATTTAAATACAATAAAAATATAAAAATTATTATATATTGATCATTTACCTACTACAGTTTAATGACGTTACTATAGAGTATGTAATGTCAAAACAACTGCTTTTTACTAAATGTGTATCAAAGTATATATACGCTACTTATATAATAAAAAAAAAAATATCGTAATTTTTGTCTTTCTGACTGTTTGTTTGTTCCGGCTAATCTCCGAAACGGCTGGACCGATTTTGACGAGACTTTCACTGGCAGATAGCTAATGTTATAAGGAGTAACTTAGGCTACGTTTATTTTGGAAAAAAAAATATACCTATAAGTAATGTCCAATACCGCAGCAGCGATGCGTAGCTGGGTTCATCTAGTCTCACTTTAAAACTACAAAATTGACTGGTTACAATCAAATTCTAAAATTAAAGACACATCTAAGATACTAGTACCTACTAAATGTATCTGTTGTATCTTTTATTATAGAATGATAATAAAAGAAATAGTTGTAATATTTACTAAATAAATAATGAAGAATATAAAAAAAAATCTTAATAAAATTTGTTTTATTTGTTACATATTATTATGGTATAAGATCCGAACGAAAACGTATCCGTACATAATAATATTACAAATGCGAAAGTATGTTTGGACTAGCTGGTGCTCGCGACTTCGTCCACGTTGAAAATTAAAAAAAAGCAATATAACGCTTGCTATAACACTTTGGCCAGGCGTTAGTTTTTTTTATTTTTTATTTATCCCTCGGGAATAGTCCCTTTTTTCTGGATGAAAGGTACCGTATGTCCTTTCTGGTGTCCCAGACAACGTGTATGCAAAATTTCATGGTGATCGGTTCAATAGTTTTAAATAGGTACCGTCAACTGCCGCAACTTTGCCTTTATAGCGTAACATTGCCTAAAATGAAAAAGTGCTTATAATTTTTTTATTTATTTGTGTAGAAGTTTCGGAACATTGCAGTTATTTAAAATTTTTATATGGTAATCCAAAAAGTGAGCCGCCATTTTGTAAAATGTCACGGCATTCACGTCATTAGTTGTCAAACATCACCGCACGTGGCCAGGTTTTTTACACTGCGAAAAACTTTTGATATAAATTGGAATATTTTGCTTATTGATTATTTTTTTTACGATATTCTTGAAGCTGAGGGTTTCTGTTTTAAGACTGAGTAAGTAATGTTTACATTATTCTTATAGATTTTCGATAAACTTCAATTAGGCAAAGATAAGACATGTAATTTAAATTATAGTACCAATCTTTGCCTACCGTAGGGTTGTCACAAATAGGTGTCTGATTGATTAGTTATAATTTAAAAAAAAAACTTTTGTCTTGTTTTCTCTAGGAAATAATAATGAACAACCGAAGAAAGCCCGGTGTTCGAAAATATAAAGATTATGTACGTACCAGAAGTACAAGACAAAGCTTCTTCTTTTTCGTCTAAAGAGAACATTGTACCTAATACTTTAATAAATGTCGATAAGAATGTGCGTATCTCAAAACGTGGTTGTTTGTTCAAACAGGATTCTTTATGTGTTTCCACAAACAACACCGCAAGTAATATTCTCTCTAATGTGTTAGTGAAAGCTGCGGACATAGATACAGAAGAAGACATTTCTTTTTCCAATAATGTTGAAAGAAAGAAAAGACCATGCGATGAAGATTCTAATACCTCATTTTCAATTTCTTTACGGGATTCCGAAGATTCTGTTGATGGACCATTTCTAGAAACTAATAGTGATACGGAGACATACATGGACTCCAGTATCGACAGCCCTGATGAGCATGTTAACACAGAAGATGAACCTGATGTGGGCAAATATGTTATTGTGAAATTTGAGACAGGTAAAACTCTCAAATATTACATTGGATTGATAATCAGCTACAAAGTAGACGAACGTTGTTACACCATAAAATATTTACGAAAAACCTTAAGAGGAGCTTTTTCATGGCCCATGGTGGATGACATATCCGATGTTACACTACTAGATATCCAGAATGTTTTACCGAAACCTCAAGTAGGGCGTAGAGGCGAACTGAAATTCCGTCTCGAACATTTGAATTTGCCAATAAGAAATATCAACTAATTTGTAGTAACTAACTAATAAGGGTGCAATGTCCTGTTTTTATTTTATAACTAGCTAGTGCCCGCGACTTCGTTCGCGTTGAACGATGAAACCTATGTACCTTCTACATAGGTAATTTAAGTTAAGTGATTACCTATGTACCTACTATAATACCAAAGGTTTGATTGAATATTTAACTACTAAGTTGCGATATTCATAATTATAATAAGGTCCTTACCAGAGTTGATTAAGTGTGCCAACACTTAAAAAAATAGGTGTCTTTTTGCCGACTCGTAACTAAATTATACATAATCTTTTATTGTACGTACTTGAATTAAACATATACAGTAATTTGATTTGTATTGTAATAATAATAATCTATATTGAAAAATGTTGATTTATCTTTGATTTTTGTAATTATTTTCTTACGGAAAATATTTGTTGGTTTTTCATTTTTCTTAAATTATAAGTGAAAAGTCGGATGCGGTAGCAATTAAATAAATTTCCTTATTAAATATGGTGTTTGTGTCAACCCTGTGCATCGATGAACGGTTGTATGAAATCTTTAAAAAATCCTTTCCCAACATTGCCTCGTCATATACTGAGATAAATAACTCTTCTAGAGCGATACATTAACAGTGACGTCATGGTCCAAGTTTTAAGGATCATATTTGAGGGAACTTGTTCTGAAAATATGACATTTTAAATGGTCTTAGTGAGTCAGGCAATGTTAGGACTAATGGTCCCATCTTTGCCTATTGACAAAAATGCTAATATCATACAATTCTTTAATATTAATGCACAAATATGTGAACAATTTTCAAAATAATAGTTTAAACTTTGCTAGGCTGTCTTTAAGAGTTAACATTTATTGTACCAATTGTATGATATACAACAAAATGTTCAAATTGCAGGCAATGTTGCGGCAGTTGACCGGTACTTGAGTAGTCTTTAAAATAATATAAATATTTTATTTTTTACTTTATTTAAGTATATTAGAGTAACAAACAATATAATTATTAATAAATATTAAATAATTTTTCATGGCCACTATAAAATAAAAATATCATTTATTTCTAACTAACAAGATAAGTAAAGCTAATTGAAGCAAAAATGTAAAGGACTATACGATTTATGCTTTCTGTGCCGGTCGTGTATAACAAAACATAAAAATGTCACTGTAAAATCAATCTTATCTAATAGTGATTAAGTTTGAAAATGATTTACAGTTTGCCTTTCTGACGCCGATGACCGTCAACGAACAGTTTAAATGAGTGGAAGGGAAGTGGGAGCTTTAGTGATGTGAAACGTTTTTACAAATAATGACGTATATCAACAGTTATTGGAATATAATGCTAAAATAAGGTTTTTATAATTATAAGACTTGTGAATGAGGTGAAGTGTGTGAAATAGTATGCCAAATAGGATAGGATATATATTATGAAGAATAGGAAGATTATTATTATGATGTATTATGTATGTGTATTATTATTATGTATTATTTTGAATTTTGTATTTTTGTAGTAAAGATAATAATAAGATACTAACAATATCATGTAAAGAAATTATAATTATCTCATTTTCAATAATTAAAAATGATAAATAGTGATAAATATTATGTAAGTGTGAGGTTGTCTTATCCAAGATATCGCAGTTTTAGATTATTGAAATATTTAATTATCTGATATTTAGTAATCAATTTAATTATTTTTTATGATTCCATCTTGTGGTGCCTCTCCAACTAGTGAGGATTAACGATAATTTTATATGAAGTTCACTTCACAAAAAATATTTCAAGATTGCCGTTATATTAATTCTGCTGGTTGTTTATTCGAGTCTCTACTCGTGTTTTGTAAGAGATTAAATTGTATGTTTAATATTAAAATTCAATTAGAATTTTATTGAAGTTATTGATTAAAAATATTATGTGACGAATGGGCATAAATAATAACAAAGCTTGGTAAAACTTTGCTTAGTACTTTGTTACTATTAAAACTTTGCTTAGTATTAAAATTTAGCCTTAAAACTTCGCTTAGTACTTAGTTGCTATTGTTACATTAAATTTTCTTAGTAAATACAATTTGTTTAGCCTGTTGCCAGTAACGTTTGTGTCGTCATAAGCCTTTTCATCGATCGTAATAATCGTAATAAATGCGAAAGTTTGTAGGTTTGTTCCTAAACTAAACACCTAGTTATTATATAATTTAATCAGTCTGGTGAGTATTGTGAGTTTGTACTTAACTAAATGGTAACTAACTATACATGACTAGTTCATGTAAATATTTTAGTGTTGCTAAGTTATCAAAAGCTCAATGTTGTAACGATATAAATTTCGAACGTTATCGTAATAGTTATTTTAACGTTATCGTTTTTTTACTTTGTGTCGAACTTTATTCGTAGGTATTTGCAAATATAGCACAGCACTAGTTAGTTGGTCGTCCGCCGACGGCCAAGTACAACGCGTACGCGCATTCTTGTCATAAAAAACATTTTATAATTTGTTTATTACTTTAACCGTACGAAAAACAAGTGTTTTAAAGTTCTTTGTTTAGAAAAAAACAAATTAACTTTTATTTTATGGTGAGTATTTTTCTTATTATTAGCAAATCTTTTAATAAGCGGAAATTTATGTTTTTTGCCAATGTTTTAGCAAACAGTTGTCAATATTGTTAGCAAAAAATATATTTATACACACAATCTGAAAATCCGATTGTCACATACTTAATCAAGAAGTTTATTATATATAGATACGTTTTAATTATTATTAATACGTATGTTATCTAAATCTTATTGACTTTATTTAATGTTTACTTTTGTACTCTATAAATAAATACATACTTATTTTGTGTTTAACAGACATTTTATAAGTTACCTAACTTTTTAAATATAATCATGGCCAGCTGTTTTAATGTTTTTTAAATTAGGAATGCTGATAAATGTAGGTAGGTACATGTAGCGTATATATATAAGTAACTATATTATATAGAGTAAGGAGATAATGACACCAGACGGACAAAGTCTGTTTAGTCCATTTTGTGATTTAATAATGTACTTTCTTTGCATATAAAATATGTTTTATATTTATATAAAACGATCTTTAATTAACTAAAGTTAACTGGGACCAATAGAAGATCCTAATATATAATTATTATAAGTATCGAAAGAGATCAGAGATCCTTAAAGCAATGCTGAAGAAAAACTTTAGATATCCCACTACAGAATTATATACTTACCTAAAGAAAGCTGCTACTGAAAATGAATTTATTTGCTCATAAACAAGTTATTAATTCTCGTCAATACTCAGACCTGGTAAAAAAGCGTGTATTTAAAGTTCCTCTGCCACTAGTACCTACGAACACAAATTGCGTAACGGCATAGAGTAATACTGGTTAAGTACTATTTACTCTATGGTAACGGCAAAGTAGTCAATACAAAATCTATATTATATATATATACTTACTTATAATATAAAATTCACGTGTCACAGTGTTTGTAACCAAACTCCTCCGAAACTCTACTAGGTCTGAGAATAAGACGTAAACTATTTTTTAAAAAAATAACCCCTAAGTATTCACTTATTCACTTGAATAAGGGTGGCCCACCCCAAAATTTTATTTATTTTTTGGCAAAACAACGTTTGCCGGATCAGCTAGTAATAAATATATATCCTTACAATATTATAAAAAACAAAGTCCCCCGCCGCGTCTGTCTGATCTGGAAAACTACTGAACTGATTTTCATGCGGTTTTCATCTATCAAGGAATTATTCCTTAGGGAGTGAAGAAACTAGTTATAGGTGTATAATTCGTTAAGGCTTAATCTTGTCTTGGTACTGAAAATCGCCGTATCTACGAGTAGTTTCCCAATCATTGTGCCCCCTTTGGTTTGATTTTACTTATTAATATAAAAACTAGTTAACTGGTGCCCGCGACTTCGTCCGGGTTGAATAATAAGATATAACGTTCGAAAAAATATGTAAAGCAATATATGCCAAGTGTTGGATCTTTATTTTTTAATAGCTGGTGCCCAATTGGAATATTTAGCCTATGTCCATCCTGAAATTTTATTCTAACTATAGGTGAAAGATTTTTTTTAAATCGAATGAGTAGTTTCGAAGATTGCCTGTAAATAAAGAAACATATAAACTTACCTCTAAAATTGTCTTATATTTTGACTAGGCCTTTATGGCCTTCGAAACATTATATTAATTTTCTTTTACTTAATAATAATAATAAATTTATTTGCTAGAATACTTAGTTACAGTAGGAGATTATAATACAAGTATTCTACCTGTGTACTACAGACAGGTGTAATTTTGTAAATCTAGACAGTCTAGACTTTATGAACTCAATTCTAAATAATGTAGTGTATTAGGTCCTGAAAATAAGGCGATAAATACTTTTGTAAATAAATAAGAAAGTGTTGCAGTTTACAAATGACCCACATTGCATTGGATTGAATGTCCATTTCATAATGTAACTTAATTCACACGGTTAACCAACAGACAGTAGGTTTTTATTACATGTGAAAATTCATTATTGTAGAAATTCTAAAAGTAAGTAATAAAATACTTCTTGTGTATAAGTAAGTAATAGGATGACGTTTCTATAGATTTATAGATTCTATGTATTATAGAGATTTTGTTTCAAAAATAAACCATTTAAATGAGAATGACCATTTTCAGCCTTTATACTTTTTTTATTTGTAAAAATATTTACATATATTATAAGTATAATAAAAATATTATATATTATAGGTATAATTAAAATATTATATAACAAATAAAAAATAATTCTCAATTAACATTACAATAATTAAATAAAGTACGGGAGTAATATATTTTTTTTAATATTTCGGTCAGTTTTAAAACTGGTTCTTATGTTTTTTTTTTTTAACTTGAACTAACTTTCTTTCCAGTAAAACAATGCTCAATATTAAATAGCAGTACCAGGATGGCTGGAAAAACAGAAGTTCGCTTTGAGGAGGCTGAGAAAAAGAAGGGGATAATTCTAGCGTCCATAGGCGCTGCATGCGCTGCATTAGGATGGTTGTCTCGTGGTTCGACTCCACTTTTAAGCGCTGTAGCGCTGTTGGCCACTTATTTAATGACCGGAGATAGATATCAATGGGTGTACATATGGAAGAAAACATTCTACAGGGACTCTATGTAAGTACTGAATTCCTAGTATACTTTCTTCGACGATATAAATGTTAGTAACGTAATGGACGCTCCGAACACTCACTCATATCCCAGAGAAGTACCGTAGACTTTGTACACCTTTATTTAACACTAGCTGTCCCGCTCTCGGCTTCGCCCGGGGTGCATTTTTTTCCGTAAAAACCTTCCCTGATTATCCCTCTATCCATTGGTAAAAACCGCATGAAAATCGGTGGAGTAGTTTTTGAGTTTATCGCGAACAGACAGACAGACAGACGCGGCGGAGGACTTTATTTTATAATATGTAACGATGATTGAACAAAACGCGTAAGCGCCGCAGACAAAACGGCACTTACAACCATTTATCTAAGTTGCAAGAAAATAATAGGCAAAAATATGCAAGAAAATCCATTTCTTCCAATAAAATACTCAATTTTTTATGCAACAACTTCTAAATGTTCTAAATGATGAAGGTGATAACCTCGATTTACTTTTAATTTTTGAGATAAGTCGCCACGGAACTGATCTTTGTACTAAATTATGATGCAAACTTGTGTAAACAACCTAAAATATTAATGATATGATAGCAATTAAACACTTATATTATTTTTTATTATTTAATTTTAAAAAAAGTGAAGCTCCTTCTTTCCTTAACTTTAGTAAACTTTTTTACACTTTTTGCTTTTTAAAATTAACTGTGCATAACACCTTTTCAACTCTATTTTCCAAAATATGTCTTAAATCGACGATCTTAAGGTTTGTAATCATTTATATGGACATAATATTACCTTAATCAACGCAAAAAAAACGAAAAAGTCCATAAATGCGACATATCACCTTCATCCACTCACGTCTTCATGTTAATTGACATGACAGTATAAATAAAACAAAATGGCGGTCGTCTTCTTCTGATCTAGTTGGTCGCGCTATAAAAGTGTCAAGCAATCTCTATTATGATCCTCTTGGACATACATAGCCGGCGTGCGAATAGAAAAGAATCGAGTGGTGTATTCTTTTTTTGAAATAATGAAAGCCATTTCCGAGCAAGTTGGAGAAAATACATTACCTTTTATTCTTTAGGTATATGTATTTAAAACAGTATAAAGCGAAAACGAATGAATATTAATTTTACATTAAAATAATTATTTGAACATTTGATGTAAATTCTTGAACCTCACCTTTATTCATATTTCAAATAATTATTCCGTTATATTCATTGTTGGCATGCAAACGTTATTTTAAATTAAAAGTTTAATTCAAAATAATCGTTGGGAAATCCGCTGAGTTTTTATTATCCCGAAAAAATGTTAAGTTCCTATGGGATTTTCAAAGAACGAACAATACAGCGCATACGAAGTTGACCAGCTAGACAAGTAGAAAGATGGAGTCCCCTTCTCACCTCAATGAGACATTGGTATTGGATGCAGACGTACGTATGTAATAAATAGAGAACTACAGTTGAAATGTACCTACCTCTATGTAACATATGAATAGGTATATGCGCACTTCGCTAGCAATCAAAGGTCGGTAGAGTTATATAAAGTCACCTATGTACTCCCATTGTGATTCAATTTCTGCATTAATCAATGGTGTATAGTTAATTTTATTATGTAACCGAAATGGGGTTTATAAAAATTGAATTATGCGTAGACATAACCGTTGTCATATCATCATCTTTACAAGTTTTCAACCCCCAGTTATAATTATACCCACAGTTATAATTGATCTTACTTTAAAAATTACAATTCTATTGCAATGATATTCCGCGTTTTAATTTTCTGTAGGAAATTCTCTGACAGTGGAAAATGCTAAATAGATAACAATTTATTTTATATTATACCGTTTATAATGCTTTTTAAAAACCATTATGAACTCCTAAAATATAGATGATGTGATACAGTTCCCCAACTTTTTTCTGACAGAATGTACCATTGTACGTGTACCCTATGTCCTTTCCTGTATCCCTGATAATGTGTTACATGCAAAATTCACGATGATCGGTTGAGTAGTTAAGGCATGAAAAAGTAACAGACATACAGTTAGATACAGTTACTTTCACATTTGTAATATTGGTAGGTAAGTAGGAATATTTTGTCTCTTTTCTTCGCATGTCTACTGGAATCGGCGAACTTGAATACAAAATTATTTCGTTGACTGGCATACACTAGAAGGCAAATGAAAATGATATAACAATAATTATACATATGTACCTAATCTATTCTATAATAAATAAAGAGAGAAGATTTGTATTTTTGTATGTTGTAAATTCTTTCACCTATAGAAAGCTACATTATCAGCGAGTAACATAGGCTATATTTTATAAATGGCAGGCTAACAATGCCATAGGTGCTGCAAGTGCGCGGCCTACCTTCATAGGTTAATAAATGATTCGGATGGGATAGGGAAGTTGGCTCTTAAAAGAATTAGTAATGCCTCTAGAGTTGATTCTGTTGATTCAGTTTTATGAGAGAATAATCACCTCAGTCTGTTTAGTAATATGAGTTTATTTAATAGCCACATTACTTACATTACACACCACACTAGTCTCAAAGTACCTACAACAAAGTTGGCTTTTTGGAAAAGCTGTATATTTGATATATCCAACTCGATTCCGGCTTCGCACGGATGAAACTACGCAACTACTCTTCCTAAACTACGCGACCGATTTTGATGCGGTTTTCACCATCACCACCAGCCGAATTTTTTTTCATATAAAACTGAATTAGATATTATTATACGTATTTTACATGAAAAATTATCTAATTGAGAGTGAGTTCCCTTGGAGTCGCCGACAGACAGACGCGGGCAAAGACTAAAATGTATAGGAGAACAGATATGTCGCCCGATAAAATTATGTAAATGCAATTTGAATCGCTTATCAAAGGTTAAGAAGTTATCTTGTGTGGAAAACAACAAGTTCATTGACGACGTAGTCCAATATGTGTGAGTGGCCGGACGCAGTCTATTACCGCATTGTGTGATCACGCTATGCGAGGTGTCGCTTACAATTTGTCGATTGGACCTTGGCCGTTCATAATCCCCTGCTACTTGCTAGGGGGAATTGTTACAAATTAAACGATTTCTGCTTCACGAAATGAATAGAATAGAATAGAATAGAATAGTATAGAAAAAGTTTTATTTGCGACAAGACATAGATACATATACAAACTTAAAAGACACACACAAACGTCCCCTGTCACAAACCGACTCCAACTCAGCATAATGCAGGTTTTAGAAACCTGCGCTGGTGTTCAGTTAGAGTATGATTGATATAGCCTATTTATTAACGACTAACATTTAATAATTGTATATGGCTCTTGCCGAATAGGACATATGCTTTGCCGATATCTATGAGTTAAAATTCTTTAGTTATATGTGTTTATGAAAATAAAAAATATATTTATTTATTCTCAAAAATAAAATAAAGACTTCGTAGGAATAGATAGGTGTAGGACATCCAGAAGTGGACGTCCTACGACTGAGATAATGAGTGCAACAGTGGCAAAGATGAGAATCCGGCATCCAATACATGAAGCACATAGTATTTTATAAGGAGCGAGAATAATTGCAAATTAGCCGAGATTAATTGTAGTGGCAGTGACACTGTGATCTCTTGTAAACAAACTTTCAAGGGGTATCAAGATATCAAGGCTGTCTATAGTGTCTATACCATGAACTACTTTACTATAGATATTGAAACTTCGAATTTTAATAATTAAATTATTAAATCCAAATTCATGCCTACGAAATTTTGATTATAATTAAACTTTTAATTAATTTTATTTCGCAGAGGTGTCCGAGTCCTTTTCATAACGATGTTCAAAGTGTGGATGTGGGAGAAGCGCGGGACCACTGTGGTGACTAGATGGTCTGAAGTTGCTAAGATGAGTCCGAACAAAAAGGCGTTTGTGATGGGTGATCGTGCTCTGACATTTCGCCAGGTCAGTAATTTTTAACCTGTGTGTGTGTGTGTGTGTGTTTGTGTGTGTGTGTGTGTGTGTGTGTGTGTGTGTGTGTGTGTGTGTGTGTGTGTGTGTGTGTGTGTGTGTGTGTGTGTGAGTGTATGTGTGTGTGTATGTGGGTGTGTGTATGCGTGAGCGTGTGCGTGCGCGTGTGCGTGGGTGTGTGCGTGTGTGTGTGGGTACAGCAGCCATAGATGGACCAATTTTTATCATTTTTCGTTTGAAAGCTAACGTGATCGAGATGCGGTTCTTAGTTATTATAGTTTATGAAGATGTGTTCAGGCGTTTGAAGACCTAATAGACGTTCCTAATAGACGAAGGGATTTCACTAAGTTGACGAAGGGATGTAAATTTTGGTATACTGGTACCTGGGTGGTATTTCCATGACATGGTAACCTTGACATGATGCTGCAACATAAAGTAGTCTGCGGGACACCAAACTCCTAAGCAATCAACAGCAGATATAACGTGTTTGGGCTCAATAGAAATTGCGGGTCAATAGAATTTTTTTTATCTAACTGATGGTGAAAACCGCATTAAAGTCAAAGGAAAGGCGCCACGCACCAACCGCGCAAAGTCGTGGTTTAGAAGGAGTTAGCGGATATACAGACAGACAGACGTGGAAAGCGACTTTAATTTATACTAAGTATGTAAGGATTGAGTATCTTATAGAGTAGGAATGACGATAAACATTTTTGCAAAGTCTAAAATTACATTTAAGCAAATTGTTTAAGTTACGTTCAAAAATATATATTTTAGGGCGATGAATTCAGCGATCGCATAGCTTGGTACTTTAAGCGGCAAGGATTCAAGACTGGAGAAGTAATAGCACTACTTATGGAGACACAGCCAGAATATGTGTTTATTTGGCTCGGTCTAGCGAAAATTGGCGTCATAACGGCGTTGGTCAATACAAATTTGAAAGGCAACCAACTGATACATTCGCTCAACATTGCTGGATGTAAGGCGTTGATTTTTGGAGACGAAATGGCTGAAGGTATGTCATCTAAACTCTAGACCGGAACTCTACCCTTGAAGGATAGAGTTCCGGTCTAGAGGAACCTATCATTTTCTGTTCATATAGTCCTATTATACATATGCTATTGGCAAAAAAACAAAAGTTTCTTGAAACATATATTCTTGTGATTGGTTATTGTTGATTTATATAGATTTACATGTAAGGGTATACCTAGTTATCGAAACAGATTTTTGACGAGCCCATTGGTTGAGTGATTAGGGTGTCTTGCCTAAACGCTCTGTCCCGGGTTCGATTTCCGGCAGGGTCACCTTTGGAAATGAACTTTTCAAAGATGGTCTGGCAAAGGCACGTTGCATTTCGTAATCATTTGGGAAGACTGTCTGACGACAGTAACTACCCCCTTACAGAATTACAATGGAAGAACATTGACTTCACATGATTATCATCATTTCCTACACTTGTAAAAAGAATTATCCATTTCTTACAGTTGTAAAGGAGATTCAAAACGAGATTCAAGATTTGCCTCTTTTTCAATACAACTCACCAGAAAGAATTGATGCACCAGTGTTGCAAGATACAGCACCTCTAGCTGCTGAATTAAATGAAATGGCAATAGAGCCGTTTACTGAAATTGTAGAAAGGAAACCCAGAGACACGTTGCTATATATCTACACTAGCGGAACAACAGGGCTTCCTAAGGCAGCTGTCATTACTAATATAAGGTAGGTTAAATTCCTTCCCATTACGTAGAGAAGTAAAACCGACTCTTTTATGGGGTAGAAACAGAAATTTAAAATAGGCTTTTCACGTGTAAATTTTAGCAGGTAGTTTTTAAGATGTTAAAAAAATAAAGAAATCTAGCGTTGTGTCCAAGAGACATCAATAATACATTCCAAATGCTTAATCATCATCTGCATTTCTACAACTAAAAAAATTTAAACAGCCGTTTAATAATATTTTGTTGATCACCATCGCTAAAATGCGAGTTAAACGCCCTAAACATCAGATTAATCATTAAGGCTCGAGTTCACCAAGAGACGGTTATTTTTAAACAGCTGTTTAAAATTTAAACAGCCGTTTAATAATATTTTTTTGTTCACCATCGCTAAAATGCGAGTTAAACGCCCTAAACATCAGATTAATCATTAAGGCTCGAGTTCACCAAGAGACGGTTATTTTCAGATTAATATTATTAAACAGCAGTTTAATAATATTTTGTTGTTCAAAATCGCTAAAATGCGGGTTAAACGCCCTAAACATCAGATTAATCAATGTTAAAGGCTAAATATCGGCCGAGGAAGAGAAAACATGGTTTTAGGTCAAGACGAATGTATTTTGTCCGAAAATCTTACGCTAATGACAAAAACTGTAAAAAATTATAAAAATTGACAATTAGAATATAAAAAATACAAAAAAAGCCAGTGGTATAAAAAAGGTCGTCAACATTCCCCTTAATCTGATGTTTAGGGCGTTTAACCCGCAGTTTAACGACGGTGATCAACAAAATATTATTAAACGGCTGTTTAAATTTTAAACAGCTGTTTAAAATTTAAACAGCCGTTAATTTTTTCCCAGGTACCTCCTAATACCATTGGGTGTTCATACATCAGCTCGTTTGAGCAGTTCAGATGTTTTGTACGACCCGCTGCCTCTGCACCATACGGCCGGTGGCGTCCTCGGAGCAGGACAAGCCATAATTTTTGGCTGCACGGTTGTCCTAAGGAAGAAATTCTCAGCTTCAAACTATTGGAGTGACGCCGCTAAATATGGATGCACGGTACGTAATTAAAAGAAACTGGTAGGCCTTTTTAATTTAGTGTTCCACAAAATTCTGTGGCTTTTGTTAGCAGAATAAAAACTTTTAAATTTTGTGATGTCTCTCAATATAATAAAATTAAATAATCACATCGATTCTTATTCACTTTTAGAATGTGTAGCGATGTATGTATCTGTGTACCAAAATTCAAAACAAGATCAAGTGATACATTTCATATTTACTATAGAACTAATCATTCTAAAAATTCCTTCTTTCATCGTTCTAACAATTTGAATTCTTACAAAAAGATAATTGGCGAATTACTTTTGAAAAAATTATTTTTATCACTTATGAATATATTTTTTTTCTTTTTTGGTCTTATAATATTTTTTTTTAATTAATAAAGAAATGTAAAATTATAATTTTTATGATTAATTAGGCCTATTTGTATATAATCTATATCTATAACACATATATTTTTTAAATTTATGGCTAGATGTAATCTAAATAAATAAATATATATAATACTCGTATATATAACATATTCTAATAGCAATATGAGCCTTTTATGTAAACGGATTACTTTGAATTCCCACAGTCGTAGAAAGCCAGCAGCAGCGGTTCACAGGAAATTTGTTGGGGGCTGGCCCGTAAATGGCTTACCAGGGAAGCAGATCTTTTTCTCATTGTTTAACACAACATGAGTCTATGTGTGTACCAGGAGTACATGTGAAGGCGAGGGTTTCAGTTAACGCCTGGTATGGCGAGGCAGCAAGCTATGCCTGAACAAGGCTATTAGCAAAAGCACTTGTTTTAAGCATTTTTAATAAATTTAATTAAAAAATTTTGGGGCTGGCCCGTACCCGGCTTACCAGAGAAGCAGATCTCTTTCTCATTGTTGTGTGGAACCACTCGGGCTTCTGCAACATTGCAGATGCACTACAGAAGCGGGCCATTAACACTCGGAACGCATCATTGTAGTATATGAACGGCGACATAAGTTTTCTTTGAGTGATTAATTAGACCTAATTGTTTATTTATATAGCAGATGTTTTCTCATTTTTGTGTCAGCCTATGTGTGTACCAGGAGTACATGTGAAGGCGAGGGCTGCAGTAAACGCCTGGTATGGCGAGGCAGGAACAAGGCCCTAATAGCAACAGCACCTACTGTAATAAGCATTTTTATTAAATTTAATTAAAAAATTTTGGGGCTGGCCCGTACCCGGTTTACCAGGGAAGCAGATCTCTTTCTCATTGTTGTGTGGGCTTCTGAAACATTGCAGATGAGAAGCGGGGCAGCCCCGTTAACACTCGGAACGCATCATTGTACTGTATATATGAACGGCGACATAAGTTTTTTTCCCTTCGGCCGCCGACGAAACCAATGCTACGTAACCAGTTACGTGTGAAGAATTATTATATGACATTAGGTAGGAAATTAAATCAGCGTAGAAACTTAGTTATTGTCAGGCCCCTAGCCAATAGCAATGCCTGAATAGATGTGTCAGAAACTGGTTTCGTAGGCGGTCGTACGTAACTGGTTTCGTAGCAAGAAAATAATCATTCACACGTAACCGGTAACAATAATGCTACGTGCATTGGTTTCGTCGGCGACCGAAGGGGTTTTTTTTAGTGTACCAGGCTCACAGAGGCAGAGCACACGTATATGTAGTCAGTTTTACTCCAGTTGTTACCTCTTTAGCTCGAATGCAGTATTTGTCCACAGGCTGCTCAATACATTGGCGAAATCTGTCGCTACTTACTAGCGGTCCCGCCTGGTCCACACGACAGATCGCACAAAGTGAAAGTGATTGCTGGCAACGGATTAAGGCCTCAGATTTGGCAGGAGTTCGTTGAAAGGTTCAACATTGAAAAGGTCTTAGAGTTCTATGGTGCCACAGAAGGGAACAGTAATCTTGGTAAGTACGTTAATGACAAGACAATAATACATTCAGTCATTTGTCGATCTGACTGACGTTAAGTCTTGATAAGATTAAAGGTTTTAACAACATTAATTTTAATAAACTTAATATTTATTTATTTGTGTACTTAAGTAGAAATGAATCGATAAATTTGATGCTAAACGGTTGGACGAATTTGGCTATTTTTTTTTTAAAGTTCGCTTTAGTATGTAATGAAGAGAAAAATCTGTGCTAAGTCTGTGTCGCTAGTGACGTTATAAAAAAAATAGAACAATAGAAAGGTAAAATGATATAATATATTTCATAACTATTTACAAATGAATATGAATGATTGTATGTTTGTCCTCAATTGGTTTTTATCTTAAATTAAATAAATGTATTTTGATTTCAGTAAATCTGGATTCTAAAGTAGGAGCAATCGGATTTTTGAGTCGATTAGTATCGTCAATTTATCCTCTAACTTTAGTCAAGTAAGTAAAGTAAGTTAAGTAGAGTAAGTAAAATATGTAAAAATAAAATTATAAAATCGACTGACTATTAGTAGTGCGATTCGCAGTCATTTGGGCAGCCCGTCTGGCGGCAGTGACCACCCCCTTATAGAAGACTACCGTGAATAAAAAGCATATGTGCTGTTGTGTTTCGGTGACTGAGTAAGGGATGTCAGAGCCCATTTCCCTATCCCTATTTGTGAGTTTAAAAAGAGAAAAGATTTGTATTTTTGTTTGTAATGAATAAACTCAAAACCGATAATAAAAATTTCTGTCACCAATAAAGAGCTACATTATCATCGAGTAACATAGTCTGTACTTTTTAAAGTTCCTCGGACGAAGTCGCGTGCAACAGCTAAATAGTTAATACAAATATTTTCTCTTTTTTATTATTAGTATAGATTAAGAAAAAAAAAAAGTTCAAATTTTATAATTCTTGTCTTCAGATGTGATGAAATAACCGGAGAAATATTAAGGGATAGCACAGGGAGATGTATAAGTTGTGGCCCACACGAACCAGGTCAGAGAAACATTTAAATTATGTTTATATAATATATATGTAGCACCAGATATTCCCATCCCTAATACCAGTAGGGCAGGACGGCCGATCCGACCACCTCCTCGCCTCCGCGAATAGTTCAGTCGGTACTCTGTGTTAGTTAGTTACTTACGCTGTGTATGTTTATAGTAGTTTAGTTACTCTGTGTAGATAATTCTCTATGCGTAACAATGACACCATCATTTACAACGGTTCTGATTTTGTGTTAATTGACTTTGATTTTGTAACTAATCTAATGTTAAATCAGTGTTTGGCTGATTAAATTAAATTCAGTTCAATGTCCAATCGCCGTTTCATTTAACATTTATATATATATATATATATATAAATGTAATAATCACAATCTCAATACTAGGTTTAAAGACAATATTTTTATACATGAAATGCGTTTCCATAAGATAGTAATTCTTTTATGGGTCTTCAGTAAGGGGTAGTTATTGTGCTCAACCACTAACCACCCCCTTAAAGAAGATCACCATGTTGTTCCCTATCCCTATCCCTGCGTAGTCGGCAGTAAACTGGCAGCACCTGTTGCTTTATTTGTGTTATAGGCGACGGTAGCCAGCCTGTCAGCCTAGTCAGCCTCTGTCGACTTTACTGTTCAAAGTTCACGAAATAATTAAAAATAATGATCGCTTCCAGGTTTACTGCTTGGTAAAATAGATGCCAAGAAAGCCATCTTGACGTTTGCTGGTTACGCTGACAGGAAAGCATCAGAGAAGAAGATGGTTCGCAACGTCAGAGAAGAGGGAGATTGTTACTTCAACACTGGAGACATTCTTGTTATGGACCACTTCGGATATTTCTACTTTAAAGACCGCACTGGAGACACTTTCAGGTGACACATTGACTAAGTGACTCACATTCAAGGGACTCATGGACTTGTGACTCACATTTAGGTGACACGTGGATTTTGTGACTCACTTTCAGGTGACACATTGACTTAGTGATTAACTTTCAGGTGACACATTGACTTAGTGACTCACTTTCAGGTGACATTGACTCAGTGACGCACTTTTAGATGACATTGACACAGTGACGCACTTTCAGGTGAATTGACTCAGTGACTCACTTTCAGGTTACACATTGACTTAGTGATTAACTTTCAGGTGACACATTGACTTAGTGACTCACTTTCAGTTGACATTGACTCAGTGACTCACTTTAAGATGACATACTTTCAGGTGACATTGACTCAGTGACTCACTTTCAGGTGACAAATTGACTTAATGATTAACTTTCAGGTGACACATTGACTTAGTGACTCACTTTCAGTTGACATTGACTCAGTGACTCACTTTCAGTTGACATTGACTCAGTGACTCACTTTCAGGTGACATTGACTCAGTGACTCTCTTTCAGGTGACACATTGTTTTAGTGACTCACTTTCAGTTGACATTGACTCAGTGACTCACTTTCAGGTGACACATTGACTTAGTGACTCATTTTCAGTTGACATTGACTCAGTGACTCTCTTTCAGGTGACACATTGTTTTAGTGACTCACTTTCAGTTGACATTGACTCAGTGTGACCATCTTATTTTTGTGTAGATGGCGTGGAGAAAACGTTTCGACTGTGGAAGTGGAAGGCGTCATCAGCTCGTTGGCAGAACTAAAGGATGCTGTCGTTTATGGAGTCAGTGTAAGTGAATTCATTTCTACTTTAAATTAAATTGTGACAAGGCATAATTTCTATTGAGCGTAAACACGCCATATATATTGTTAGGTATTATGCTTATGTGCGGACGGCAATAAAACGTTGTTCATGTTTAACGTATATTTAATGACTGACTTACAAACTATTTAGATACCCTAATATGTAAACATAATAATACTAAGTACCCTACATTACATCTCTCCACCCTAATTAACACTACTTAATAACTAACAACCCTTAAAACAAACTAACAATAATATAAAATAATTATAGCAAAAGTTAAAGTTATACACTTTTAAAATCTAACCTTATAATTAATATTCTTTAATCTACACTTTCGAATTGGTCGGGCTTCGGTCGGTACAAGGGCGGCAGGTGGCGTACTGAAAACCTCTTGGTCGACACGAACCGGAGAGGGAGACGCCACGCGAGCCGGTGAAGGAAGCGCCGCGCGCGCCGGCGAACCCACCGTCGGCCGCTCCGGCTGTTCCCCGCCTGCGCTCTCGTCCCGCTTATCCCCACCGGGACTAGCGACCGATTGCGGTCGTGGTGACGGCAGCGATGACGAACCTGTAGGGACCACAAGCGAGCTCCGCGACCTACGTTTTAGCTGATCGACATGCCTATGCCACTTATTCCCACTACTATCTATAACGCTATAGTCGTTTAACCCTGCCGAACCTACGACCGTTCCCGGAGCCCATTTCTCTCTCTTCATGTACTGACGATACCAAACGTCCTCCCCCTCTTTCATTTTCCTGCTCGTCCCCCCCGCACATTCCACCTGTTTCCGTTGCGCATTTCCTACCCTCGCTTCTCTATCGGGTTTCAGTGCGTCCAGTCTTGTACGCAATCGTCTGCCCAGGAGTATCACGGAAGGGGGTTCTCCCGTTGTAGCATGTTCCGTATTCCTATAATATAGCAGATATGTGTTTAATGCTTCATTAATATCAGTTTTTTCTGCTATGGCTTTTTTTATTACTTTTTTTAAGATTTTTACGGCATTTTCAGCCGCGCCGTTCGATGATGGGTGATATGGAGCAATAAACACATGTCTGATTCCACAATATTTAATAAAATTTGCGAATTCCGTACTCGTAAATGGCGGTCCATTGTCGGTAACTATCTGTCTAGGTATACCCCACCTACTCCATAACTCCCTAAGTTTCCCTATGGTGCTACCCGCGGCTGTACTGGGAACTGGGAAAACTTCCAACCATTTAGACGTCGAGTCTACGACTACTAAATAAATTTTACCAGCAATCGGGCCCATAAAATCCAAATGCAATCGGGTCCAAGGTCGCGGATGCCAGGGCCAGGGCTTCGGCGCCGCGCGCGCCGGTGCATCCGCCACGGCCGCACATACCTCACAGGCGCGGCACTCGCGCTCCACTGCCTCGTCCACTCCGGGCCACCACACGTAGCTACGCGCCAACGATTTCGATCTTACGATGCCCATGTGCGGTTCATGAATTATTTTTAATACTTTACTGTAGCAAGCCTCCGGAATGACAACCCTGTGACCCCACATTATGCAATTTAATTCCTCATACAGTTCTTTTCTACGATTGAAGTAAGGCATTAAATTTCTTATTTCGCATGTGTGCGGCCAACCATCCCTTATGTAACTCAACACCCTACCTAATATCGGATCTTTTTCCGTTTCTGTTTTTAACTCATTATAATCCAACAACAAGGCATCCTGGGCGAAATGTAAATATGTTTGCTCCGGGATGGCATCTTTAACTATTGACGGGTCGTCCGTTCTCACCGGTAAGCGCGATAAGCCGTCCGCGCAGTTTTCGTCGGTTTTAATATATTCAATATCGTAATTGTACGCCGAAAGAATTACTGCCCACCGCTGCATTCGACTGGCCGTCATAGTAGGTATACCTGTATGAGGTCCGAATATAGATACTAGCGGTTTATGATCCGTGCGTAATATGAATTTCCTTCCGTAAATATACTGATGAAATTTTTGCATACAAAACACTATCGCCAATGCTTCCCGATGAATCTGTGAATAATTAGCCTCCGCCTGTGTGAGTGAGCGCGACACATAGGCTACCGGCCGCTCCCCTCCCCCGTCGGGCTGCGCTAGCACTCCACCGATTCCTCGAGCGCTTGCGTCGCATGTCACTATCAAAGGTCGCTTTGGATCATAATGCGCGAGTACATCTGTACTAGTTAAAACCCGTTTTATTTTTGTAAACGCCTCATTACATTCATTGTTCCAATGCCACTCGGTTCCTTTTTGCAATAATTTGTTCAAAGGTAATAACAAAGAGCTAAAATTTTTTATAAATCTAGAAAAGAAATTTACCATTCCGAGAAAAGAACGTAACTCACTAACATTTTCGGGTGGTTCAATTTTCAGAATTGCCTTTATTTTAGATTGATCGGCTTTTATACCTTGCTTAGAAACAATGTAACCTAAATATTTTACTTCGTCGACTAAGAAAACACACTTTTGTTTTTTTAATTTTAAACCATTTTCCGACACTCTTCTAAAAACCTCTCCGAGCGCCTTTAAATGTTCCTTTTTAGTCTTCCCGCCCACGATCACATCGTCTAAGAAGACCTGGACGTCTGGAATCCCCTGGAAAAGATTCGTCATAATCCGCTGGAAGATACCCACACTCGAGGATAAGCCATATACTAATCTATTGTAACGGAATAACCCCCTATGGGTATTTATTACGGTGTACATTTTAGATTCGTCTAACTCCACCTGGTTATACGCTTGTGAAAAATCAATTTTACTAAAATATTGCGCCCCATTTAACCCTACCAGTACGTCTTCGATTCGGGGTAACGGAAATCGGTCGATCAGCAAAACGGGGTTAACGGTCGCTTTGTAGTCCGCACAAATTCGCAACGTACCGTCGGCCTTATTGACAGGCACCAGCGGCGAGGCCCAGTCGGAGCAGTCGACCGGCTCGATGACGCCGGCGTCCAGCATGGCATCCAGCTCGGCGTCGACGCGCTCGCGCAGTGCGTACGGCAACGGCCGCGCGCGGTGAAACACAGGCACCGCCCCCTCTCTCACGCGCAGTGTCGCCCTGCCGCCCGTATACCGCCCGAGCCCGCCGCTGAATACTTCTTTATATCTGTCGAGTATATTATACACGTCCTTGTCAATATGTTCAACACACAAATTATTTAATTTTGTCACTTTTTTTTTAAACATGGGAATATGAATATTTAGTTCTGCTAACCACTGTCTACCTATTAATGGAGTGGCGCCTTGGTTCATTACAAACAATTCTAAAAGCTTCCCTCGTTGACCTTGGTACTGAACGTAGGGCCGTATTATACCTAACGGCTTGACCCTTGTGCCATCGTAAAATCTTAAAACAGTATTGTCTTTTGTAATGGGGAATTCCGGAAAATATTTATTGTATGTCTCCTTGCTTATACACGACACCGCTGTCCCGGTGTCTATTTCCATATATATTGTGATATTGTTTATAGAAATGGGTACACTTACTGCCTTATAATTGTTTAGAGCCAGAAGGTTCAGGCTCTCTTCGGCATCGTGTTCTTCCTCACTAGACTCGCGGTCCACGCCACCGAAGTGGAGTTGCCGCCGCTGACCTTGACCCCTGGCACCACCATGACTGCTGGGCTGCCTCTCACGCTCTGAACAAACTCGACGTAAATGCCCGAAGCGTCGACACTTGCTGCACATGAATTTCCGGTAGCGACAAGTGGTATACGCATGGTCGTTGGCTCCACACGCCCCGCAACTAACCGCCTCATTTCCCGCTGGATCAGCAGGACCTGTCATTTTTGCGCTGCCGTTGTTGGGTTCGCGTTGGCACCTCTTCCCGCCACTCGTCTTGCCCCTCCAGCCGGCCGAGCTCTTCTGCCCCTGCCCGTAAGTCAGTGCATGTACCGCACTGGTAACCGCCGATGACAGTGGTGCGCCCTCGACCTCCGCTGCATTTCTCTCCGCAGCTTCCAGGGAACTCGCCAGAAGAACAGCCCGGGAGAACGTGATTGAGTCATCCTCCGCGAACAACCGTTGCCTAATTAAATCACTTTTGAGCCCGCACACAAACTGGTCACGTAAATTTTCATTGAGATTAGCAGCGAATTTGCAGTTACGTGACATCTTCTTTAAGTCCGCTACGTAGGCCGCCACGTCTTCTGACGCAGCCTGACGTTTTTGTCTGAACCGGAATCTCTCCGCTAATGCTGATGGTGTTGGTTGTAAATGGTCCTTCATTAATTTAACGACTTCTGCAAATGTCAGTTCCGATGGCTTCTTTGGACTCGCCAGGCTTACCAGCAGCTCATAAGCCTCGTCCCCCATGCTCGCTATTAATGAGGGTAAGTGTAAATCACCCGCCACATTGTTGGCCTTGAAATACATTTCTAGTCTGTCGATGTATGATGACCATTGTCCGTTATTTATGTCAAACGTATTTAACTTTCCGATCGACATTTTTTTCTTTTACTTTTAAACAACACACGCACAAATTAATTCGATTTCTCGTCGCCAGTGTTAGGTATTATGCTTATGTGCGGACGGCAATAAAACGTTGTTCATGTTTAACGTATATTTAATGACTGACTTACAAACTATTTAGATACCCTAATATGTAAACATAATAATACTAAGTACCCTACATTACATATATATACTGTAAGTTGCTGAGGAGTTGGGTGTCACGCAGACTACTTGATGCTGCAGCATCAGGTCAAGGTTACCATGGAAATACCACCGAAGTAACAGTTGGTATTCAAAAATCCTATCGAACTATTGGAAGTTAGTAAAATTCCGTTGTTAACTAGGAAAGGCTGATGGTCTTCATGAGTTATAGTTAGAGAAACATTTCGATCGTGTCAGCTTTCAAAAAAAAAAAAAAAAAATGGAAACTGTCTATGCAAACTACGGGGCCATAGACAGACACATACATCAAATTTATAATACTCCGTTTTTGCGTCGGGCGTCGGAGGTGAAAAGGCGTGTCAATAGAATGTCTGGTTTTTCAACAGATCCCAAACATTGAAGGTAAAGCCGGAATGGCTGCTATAGCCGATCCGGAAAAGAAACTGGACCTTAAAACTCTATCCTCTGGTGTTAAGACATCGTTACCGACATACGCTAGACCACTCTTCGTGAGGATATTGCCGGAGCCTCCATTGACGGCCACTTTTAAGCTGAAGAAGAAGGAACTGATAGAACAAGGCTTCAATCCGTCTCTACACGAGGATCCGATGTTTTTCATGGATCAAAAAACCGGCGAATACGTGAAGTTAACGCAGAAATTGTACGATGATATCGTGCAGGGTAATATCAGGCTGTGAACTGCAAACAAAAACATAATGTTTGTTAGATGAGACAAATAAAAAAAAGGAGTATTTGTGTTTTGGGAGAATTGTTGTACAGGATAAATTTGTCATCATTATTATAAATTTGACGAGCCCGATGGATGAGTGGGATTAACGCTCTGTCTCAGTGGTCCCCGGTTCTACTTCCAGGTAGGCAAAACTTTGGAAATTAACTTTTCAAAGTTGCCACTGGTCCAGACCACACCATTTAGAATGTAGTTTCGCAGTCATCTGGGCAGCATGTGTGGCGGCAGTAACCACCACCCCCTTAATTAAGAGCACCGTGAAATAAACAGCATATGTGCTGTTGTGCGTCGCTATTAGAAAATTTACCGAAATTGTGAAGATTAGAGTAGAAATAATATGACAAATATCTCTTGAATAGCAAAATTTATTACATTTTCACTTGCATTTACTAAAAGTGGTTCATGAAGCCACAAAATGTTGGAATAATCTCGTTTTAATCATAATAATTTTGTTGATGATCTATTTTATGTAGTAATTTAAGAAATATTTTTAGTGTTAAAAATTATATGTATAATGTACTGAAATTATGTCAGTTATACATTTATAAAATAAAACAAATACTTATATTTGAATATCTCGTTTTTTTATTTCATCATCGGAACATACAAACATGCAAAATTACATTCTCTTAACGTGACGACGCATATAATTATGTGATATTTAAATAAATTGGCATTTTTATTAGACATTTTAAATGTAGTAGAATAACGAATTGATAAATACATTTACCTACACAATTTCCAATAGTAAAAAAAATATTGAGTTCCTCTTAGCATACAACGCCATCTATTAACTGCCTTCGGAAACGACAAGCAGGACTTGGATCTAGCAACCGTGATGTTAATATACTGGTCGAATGGGAAGTATTCGACCAGTAACTCATTTGATTATCAACCTTATACTCATTGATAAGGCTTTTATCAATGAGTATAAGGCCTTATGTAGACGACACAGCGTCTCAAAGATATGTATGCGCAACGTTGCCAGCACTCTGTATTAGGTAATAATAATAAATAAATATCTTCACGCATTCCACACATCACCGTCTAGTTCCACAGTAAGCAACAACTAATGCTTGGATTATGGATAAATTATTATTATTATTGTATTATGGATTAGGTGTATCAATCAATTATGTAGAAAATCAACGACACAATCCAATAGACGTTTATATATTGTACCGAATTAAGCCATCAATTATCTGATGTCAGCTCAATTAAAACTTCGAATCAGTAAAGTTGGCCAAAACTTAGATACATTGGATTCATATTTTATTATTTTAACAAAATTTTAATACCAACACAAATTAAATTAGATGCCTGGCTGAATTAATTAAATTAGATAAATGCCTGGCCACCATTTGGTCACCGTAATTTCGTTATATACAGTATCGTTAGCAACAATAACCGGCGATTGTTAAGTGTGACAAGGTTCCTGCGCATTAGTAATTTGAGCGGCAATATATTCCTCAAATCCTTGACAAAATGATTTTAAATGACACGTGCCATACATTCGTCAACCCTGATTTATTTATTAACAAAAAATCTAAAAACAACAACAATTACTTATATTTATACAGTCATTCTCTTTTTCTCATTCATTTTCACATAAATATTTACTTTTACATTACATATGATTTATTTATTAACTAGTCAACATTTAAAGCTTTGTAATTCCACATATAAAACATATATACCACTGATTTATTTATGCACTAGTATCAGGTTAAATTAGAGAATGAAGGGCATTATATTTAAGTTTAATTGGTAAGTAAAACTAAGCTATAACATCCTTAACTGCCTTAAACTTAGAAGTTTACAGGTTTGGCCAAGCTCTGTAAACATTTATTTGAATCATTCTCTCACACTAAATATATAGACAACTCTGCATTTGTATAAAAATTCTTATCTACACTATTAACTTATCTATCATAGAGTATTTTGTCTGTAAATAATTTTGTATTACATAATTTTGAGCTTTCTTAACTCTCTCTATTTACAATAAAAACAGTATTTGGCTTGATTTGTATTAGGTACATTTAAATAACTTGATTAAGCTAAATTGACAGTTTTGGATGTTAAATATAAGAATTTCAAAACTGCCATGACTTTCCCTGGGCTTCGTTTGAACTAATACAAAGAAAACACCATTAGAATCTTTGAGAGACTTCATCAGGAGCGATTCTTCCCTTTGTTCCCACTGCAAAGAATAAGAGGGCCTTCTAAGGCCTCGTCAATCTGTTCCTGAGATTTGCCCTTCGATTCTGGTATTGCGAGGAATGTATACACGGCTCCCAGAAGTGTGATAAAGGCGCTGATATAGTAGGTGCCGTGAAATCCGAGCAGTACGGCAATATTCCCATAGTAACGTAACAGCAAGAAGTTACTAAGCCACATCCACGATATGACAAAACTTGATGCGAGGCTGCGAGTCTGTAATGTTTTAAATTATACAACGTAATTATGGGAAAATTTGGCGGGATGAAGGTAAGAAAGGCAGTAACCACCACCTTATAGAAGACTCATTAAAATGTTAGAACTCATTGTTAGACAGGCTGACGGTGCACTTGATGGTAGGTAGTTACCGTCGCTTATAATAACACAAGCAACGCCACATGTGCTGCGAACTAGTTAAAATGTAGCTCTCCTTTCCCAGGACTATCACACGCTAACACAGCTTAACGCTATTTAGCGTTCAAATTCAAACAGTTCAGTATTGCTTTTAGTACTTACGTTAATTGAAAACAACTCGGAGACCAGCACATAAGGCACAGATCCCAGACCGATGTTGTATAAGAACAGCACCATTGATAAAAGTAATACAGGGGCCCAAATCTTCTCATCTTCACTCCTAGTATTGTTCACTTTCTCTAACCACACGACTCGAATGTTTTCAATCACTGATTCATTGTCCCCACCAATCCTGTACCAGGGCTTTAATTCACTATTATTAAAAAAAGTGTCACTAAACAACTCACTATTTGTTAGATTGTCACTTGTAATACTTGTATTGTTAAGTTCAACTTTAGCTTGTAAATTATAAGGCCACAGTCTACGTGTGTGCCAGGAGTACATGTGAAGGCGAGGGTCGCAGTAAACGCCTAGTATGGCGAGGCAGCAAGCTATGCCTGAACAAGACCATAGCAACAGTACCTGTAAAATTTAATGCAAGCATTATTTACTTCCTGATCATTCCTTAATTCTTGATTACTCAACGCTTCAGTGTAATGTGTTCGCTATATCCATTCATCTAATGTTAGTTATAACATGTTTAAATTGGATAGATAATAAAAAACAATTTATATATACTTCTAGAAGGCTTAAAAGACTCCTTAGGGTGAATCCATAGAGTGCCACAATGCCACACACCAAAGTCCAAAAGGGCTAGGAACGTACCACGAACTTGTCCACAATAAAAGCCGAAATTAATACCATTTTGGTGGCGTATTCTCATGATTTGCACTTGTGACTTTTTGTTAACTGTATTTTTTAATTGCAGTTGACGTCAAGTGGATGTTAATGTGACATGGTTCCTGCGCATTTGAAATTTGCGGGAAATTTACATAATATGAGGCTCATCAAACAAGGGGGTATTACAAAGGGTTAAAATATGTTTGTACGTTTGTTTTTAAATAATGTATAAGTGGCATCTAAAAATGCTAAACAAATTCTAAAAATTCAGTTATTAATTGATATCTACACTAACTGTAAGTAACAAAGACTACATTTTATTCTATCGACGGTTTCATTAAAAAATAAAGTTTCACCTTTCTGCCAAGTCTGTCAACAGTGACAGTTGTGACAGCCGCGCCGAGTACTAACGCAGCACCACACAATACCGATCCCGCTTCGGACGTACCAAACAAGGCTCGCGGAACAGTCCTTGTAACAGAAAACATAATTAAGTAGTGTTTCGCTGTCATTTAGGCAGCTTAGCGGCAGTAACCATCCTTGACAGTAACCAATTGATGGTAGCCACCGTCGCCTATAGCATAAGTAACAGTAAGCATAGTAGGATTAGGGATGGATAGGAAGGAATAGGAAAGTGGGCTCTGGCATCACACATAATGACTAACAGCACACATAATGATATTTCACGGTGGTCCTCCGAAAGGGACTGCCCAAATGCAAAAATGCAGTTTGCAAAGTTTAATAGTTTTAGGGAGCCTTTTTTTACCCATTATTAATAGTAAAATTGTAAGCAGTGACGTTGAGCGTGGGCACGGCATGCGCAGAGTGACGCAACATGGCGGCTGCGAAGCTGTTCACTGCGCCCGCGCCGCTACCGGCCGCCACACACACGAGCGCGCAACACGTGAATAGGGCACGACGGCATCGACGTTTGCGGACTAAAAAAATTATAAGCATTGGTCATTACATTATAAAGTCGATGATTATACCTAATAGTGGTCGAAATACGATCATAAATAAAGAGTAGGTAAAGTATGTGCGTGTGTCCGATTAGTGACCTAAAAACTATTCACAATATTAGAAATAAATTGAAAAAGTTTATTTATATTGGAGGATATTTTATAGGAGAAATTGCGGAACGACACAAGATGAATTCGATTCTTAATTGTTTTGTGTAATTATTACAATAATATATATTTGATTTTGTGAAAAACTGTATTTAATTGGTATTGTAAAATTTTCTTTTTTGTTTATTTTTATTTTGTTTTCGAGTGCTGTGTTGACCTGCACAGCTTTTTATAACACAGTGCTTTTTATAACCTGCATTATGCTGAGTTGTGACCGGTTTGTGGCAGGGATTTTGTGTTTGTGTTGTAAATCAGTGTTACCGGTTTGTTGTACCTACTGAACAGCCGATAGGTATAGTATTGGTAATTTTAACGTACATAGTTCTTTGCAAGCAGAGGGTTCGTTTTTCTTATCCGAGTTGGAATCTAATCCACTACTTCTCTTGAGCATTGGCTGGAAGGTGTCAGAGTCATGGCGTCTCATCGCTTCCCTGCGGTTTCCATAGCAATCTGAAGTCCTTATCCGAACCTCTTGTTGCTCTATCACATCAGTCACATCTTCACGGAAGTCGGACCCGTCAAACCAGCATATCACACGCGCTGCATCCTGAAAATCGTTTGGAGAAACGTTTAATATCTTTTTTAAATACACATCCTGGGATTAAAAGATTTATTTATGCGCTAGCTTTTGTCCGCGCCTTTTAAGCGTTGAAAAATAAAAACGCCGCTGTAAGTTGCTGAGGAGTTGAGTATCTTGCAAACTTTCTTAATGTTGCAGCATGAGGCCAAGGTTACCACCGAGATAACAGTCACCAAATTTCATATCAATCAAACCTGTGGAAGTTAGAGAGATCCCTTCGTCGACTAGGAAATGAGCTGATGATCTTCAAACGCCTGAACAGATCTTCATTAATTATAGCTAAGAATCATCTCGATCACGTCAACTTTGAAACGAAAATAACGAAACTGATTAAAATCGGTCCTTCCATTTGGGAGCTATGATGGTTAACTTATACCCTTCATAAACGCTTTGAGGGTTAAAAATTGGTTTGAATCACAGAGGAAATAGTATTACCTGTATTCTTCCAATGCTAATGAGAAATGAAGGCGTTTCTGGAAGCCAGATTAATGAGACTAGAAGTATGATTGGAGGCACAGCCATGGACAATGACAATGCATGGGCAGACAGCACGCCACCAGCTGCATACGCAAAAAGAACTCCACAGCTGAAAAAAATATAGTTATATAGTTCTTAATGCCCTAGTATAGTGTCGATCTTTGATTAATTTGAATTTATTATTAAGATGCAAATCTATTTTTTTTTTAATATTATAGGGAAAATTTAATATCTGTCTGCCAGTCTTTAATATTCAGAAAATATTCACCCTAAACCAAAAAATGGCATGTTTACTGGGTTGTACGGTCAAAAACTAAGCAGCCTGTCGTTTAGTGCCAGCATCCAAAGGTATAGTTAACAGCACTAACTTCTAAGCTCCTGTTTGCATTTATATAGCTACGAACTCTTTTTCCTTTGGAAAAGAAATTTCTTTCGAAGGAGGATAAAGTTATATAATGGACATTTTTATAATATCATAGCTATTGCCTGTGTTGCAAAGGTTTATTATAGATAATGTCCCAACTGGTTCTTCTTTGCATGGTTCACTTGTTTGCAAAGTTTTTCATAAGAATACAAAGGATACTATTTACGTCAAATAGCAATAATATTGTAACAATAGTATTATGATATTACAGCACCTGCTAGCAAGAGCTGGCATTGCTGCAAGGCCTCTGGTACGCGGAGCAATTTCAGCACAATACAGAGGCGCCAAGGCTAACGCCCCTGCACCTCCTGCACCGGCTGCAACCCTGGCAGCCCACACACCCCTTGAACCACACCATGCTGCTAATGACCAACTTATCTGTGGACAAATTTTAGTTCATCTACATCAACTCAACTGTAGCTGTAGGACGTCTAGACTAGGCATCCCTGTTAATTTTCCATTAAGTTGGACTCGCCGCCCTTGTTACCTATCAGTCAGCCCATCTTATAGAACTGCCACTCGTTTGTCTACGGATCTCTTCATTTCTGATCCAATCTTGCATGGTTGGGTAGTTCGCAATCACATTTTTAATTTATTATCATCATCTCAACCATAACACGTCCACTGTTGACATAGGCCTTCCTAATAATTATCCAGTAGAACCGACCAAAAGCAGCCTGCATTTAGTGTCGATCCATGGCCCTTATTGCGTCGTCAGTCCATTCTGTGGGTAATAGAAGTGTCCTGTCTGTCTGTCGATCTTAGCATAAAAAATAATCTTGAAAACATAAAAAGTATAAACGTAAAAAGCTCCTTACAATGAAACTTATGCATATACAAAACGCTCCAGCTTTCCGTCCTCTGGCGTCAGCGAGTACGGCAAAGAATGGCGCTGCTGGTAAAGCCACAAGACAGGGCAGTGCTGCCAACCAAGCACCTCCGGTCAACGCTTCATTGCCTAACACACCGGACACCCAACCGGTGCTACAACCGTGTGTGAAGCACGACAGATTAACTGAAAAAGAAGATAAAGGTTTTTTTTTGTTAAGTACCTATTCTTTAAAGACTATGCAACTATGTATGTAAGACTATGGCTGTAAAAATAAACAAATGTACAAATCGCTTTGCGAGCAATAGTACCTACTTGACATTTCTTTGATACTGGGAACACTCTGGCCAAAGTACGCCAACGAAGGATGTTCAGCGTTTGCTACCGAACGCTCGTTGACCTTCGAAGGTTCTTCCAATACATTTAGTAATTGAGCAAACGATCAACTATAACATTCGTTCGTTGGGCCAGTGTGTACACAGCATGAGTGATACAATCCGAAATATGGAGATCAGTACAAAACTAAGATCATCGACATGTTTGTTATCGACAAAGAATCTATTAAATGGAAGCCAAATCAAGGAATGCCAATGGGATGCCAAGAGTATGAGCGGTACATATTTTATGAATGAAGAGTCTATATAGACCACAGTTAGTGTGCTTATTTTAAATACCTATCTATTGATCTATTGGCTTTAAAATAAATATTTTGAATATTGTAAGAAATGTTTGTGGCTTGTTAATATTTGTGGTTTAAAAACCTATTCTCTTATTCCCCTATATTCCCCTATATCTTCTACAACCTCCTCGGGTTGGATAAATTTGTTGCTGGCGACATCTAACAGAGTTTGTATGTCTTTCACACAATCACGTGAAGATTTGTGCAGAAAGATCTCTTTATCCTTCTAAAAATGCCAAAATATAATATGCCATACCCCACCCAAAAGTCAAAATTACCTTCATTACCAAGCTACCATAATTTAAAGACAGTGAATGACATTGAAGTAATTCACTGTCAAGTATAAAGGCCAATAACTCACAGATTGTGGCGGCGACCAAACGCCGCACAGAACCCCGCCAACGCTTAGATGCGCTTCTTTCAATACGATTCCTGGAAAAAGAGAACATAATATAATTAACAACAGTATAGAATCTCAAAAAAGTAGCACAGATATGAGACAAAATGAGGTTTGATGTTTAGGTTTTGGTATATCTTATTAATGTAGCCAATTAGCCATACGAACACATTTTTTTATTTGTAATCTGAGAGTTATTTGCAATCTGTTCTGGTAAACATTTAGCAAATGTTTGGGAAAAGTCATGAAAGGCTAAATTAGTTCATTAATATATGCCCCAAAATCTATTTCACAACCCTATAGGTCTCCAGGAAACACATATGGTATTATTTTATTTTAGTCTTCTGTATTAGAGTCGGACGTGGAGTTCAGAATATGAAATTTTGAATTTGAAAATCACTTGCAGTTGTCAAATGCTAATATATGTATATATTTTAAACCATATACTTAATGCATTAATCGTCTTAGGGCCTCTTTCACCAACTACAAGTGTTGATTACTTTTAGAAATAATTTTATGTTTTATTAAATTATGCACTCGGTTTACTGCATCCTTCGATAGGCGATTTTTTTTTAAATTATTTTCTTTTTAATGTTTGGGACTTTTACCGTACAAACAAAGCTATATCATCTCCTTCATTCCCGGTTACCGGTGACTTTAAATGGCGGTTAGCCTACTTGACACATGGTGAAAGAGGCTTCCCTCATAATTTTTTAATATGTAGTCAGAAGCAGACTGGATCCTGGATCCATTATTACTAAAACCTATATTATCTAATGCAGTTTTCAATAAAAATATTATGTGATTTACTACTGTCCTAATTGGTATTACTGTGTGACAGAGCAGATATAAACTGATTTGCATGATGAGCCTCTTTGTGTTCACGATAGCCATCTCTGAAAGTGCCCTTGGAATGAATTCCTGAACAAACATAAATTGTTGGCATTTACAAGATTTTATGTTTTCTTGATAATATATTACCACAATATACAATATATATAAATATTATTAATTAAAAAAAAAACTATTTT
Organism: Synanthedon myopaeformis; assembly: GCA_944738685.1. Lineage (NCBI taxonomy): Eukaryota > Metazoa > Arthropoda > Insecta > Lepidoptera > Sesiidae > Synanthedon > Synanthedon myopaeformis. The sequence continues at coordinate 1,323,216 of OX122936.1, read as the reverse complement.
TAATAAAAAAAAATTTTGGAAAGAGCACAAAAATCTCATGAAATTATTAATCCAATGAATTGCTCGCAATTTTTTCCAATATTTTATTCAGATGAATTTTAATTAAATTCTTAAAATTTTACATTGCCAAAAGTGGTAGATTAGTTTTTTTTTATGTCTTATGCATTATGAATGGTGCATTATCATAAAATATCTGCATAATGAAACGTTTTTCCTCGGCTTAGCTAACAATCATCCGTTATACAAAGAGTGACGAGGGGACTGTTTGGCAATTTGCCCGCAACAGACATTTTATAGCGTCACTAATTAGTTTCTCTTTATTTTTTTGTCAGATTTTAAAAGCCTTTTTTAATTTAAAAGATGACTATCCACTTGATGGCTTTCGTAGCCTTATTTTAATACAGGTAATGCTATAATTTCTGCTAACCTTAGTAGGATAAAAGATAGGAAAGTGTCATGGTTAGAACAGAAACCGTGCTCATGACTTACTTTGGTAATGACAGGTATAGTTTGATGACATATACAGGTTGTCCCATAAATTGTGGTTGATATTGGAGTAATTGATGGGCAGATCATGGCCTTTAAGAAAAACAATAATTATTTGACTTCATCCCAAGTCGAACAGTTTTGGATTTTTTGAATTGCACTATTTAGCTATTTAATATACATAATTTGGTCTCGGTTGGTAATCCGGATAATAGCGAAACCGTATAACAGAGGGAACCGGATAATCGAGTTTCTACTGTATTTGTAAAAAAAAACATTTATCCTCGAATGAAAATTACACTTTTGTGTACTTGCGTAATTTCAATTTTAAATTATCATAAAAATATGTATTAACTCTATGGTGGCCATCTTAAAGACTTGCTCACTTAATGTAGATTCTAAATGGTTTGTTTTTATGTTAAGATAGGCTGACGGTCCACTTGTTGGTAGGTGGCTACCGTCGCCTATAAACACAAGTAACATTACAGGTGCAGCAAATACACTGCCGACTACAGTAGGATTAAGGATAGCATAAAGGATTAAGGATATGATTAAGGATAGGATGGAAAGAGACAGGGAAATAGAATTCACTCTTATTTCTTTCAAAACAACGCCATTGCTTTCAACAAAACCAGCTATTACGTATAGTTTATGTTATAGGCGACGGTAGCCCTATACCATCAAGTTACCGTCAGAATAAAATGTCGTCGACATCAACATAAGAAAAATTGACAATCTGCAGCTTAGATAGCAGGACACAGTGTGCCCTGCTACTAATGAAACCTAACTTATTAGGCTTTGTACAAGATAAGTAATCTAATCTACATTTGGGTGCACCGTAATTGTAATAAAACTTGGAACTCCACTGTAATCTTGTTAAATCGTTATAAACTTTGCAGTAAATGCATTTAAGACCATTAGCAAACTATCTCGGAACACAACTAACATACGGAAGCACAGTAAACATAGATGAACAGTAATTAATGTTGTTAAATAATAAACTTTTTTCTAGTATCCTCCGGCAATAGTCTGTGCCTGCGTTGTACGTTAATTCCAGTTCTTTTATTTATTTCTTATATAACATATTAAAACATTACAAATAGGATAACTTAAAAATCAAGATTTTTAAGTTAAGATGCACTTTGGATCTTAGCGACCGCAACGCGCGACTGCGACCTTGCGACCTTATCTAGTAAGAGTACAGTCGGAATTATTTCGATTCGTAATATCGATTCTGGATTTCGAACGCAGTAAATCCTTTATAAATCAATGGATCTACCACATACATACAGTAGTTTTTCGTTCGGATTTTATCCGAATCGAAATTCCGAAACGGAATTCAGACTGTATGTGGCGCCCTTGAGACTCACTTAACTAAAATGTGATTGCTGCAAAATAAAATGTACCCAATAAGAAGTTAGATAACAGTTTTCAGGGATAACGTAGCAGCGGCAAGAGGAGTTGAAGGATTTAAGAGTGATTTGGTATTAGTACTCGCTAACTCTTTCGGGTAGCTGCTTCCAAGGTTAAGGCAGTAATGTTGGTCGCTAACCTTCGTAGGGAACTCACGTTAAAAAGAAGAAGAACAGATTCCAAACTGCAAGTTGTATATACTGTGAGAAAAGAAGCAAAAACCACGTTCGTGATGGAAATAGCGTTTTGCACGGAATCTGTCCAACGGGGGTCAGTCGTAACGAGTTTATCGTGGCTCCATGCATTTTGTGAACTATTTTTGTTGAAACTTAATCGATATTGTGTAAATTTTCTATGTACTAAAAGAATCGCATGATTCTTTTGAGTTTTTAAAGTGAGCTTTCTTAAATTTTCGACAATAAAAAAATTCTATAAACAGTGTTTATTTATTTAACTTACAAATGCTGTTGATTGTACAAAAGTATTTAATTTTTTTTTCCTTTCCAGCAGTGTTTAATAACTTTGACACTAGGATCCTTGACAATTATGGGCGATGTACAAAAATTCTTTAAAAAAATACAAGTATTTCAACGTCAGGTGGTAAACACGGTCAGTTTGCGTGTTTCTTGCATTATTTACTGTTTGGCCATAAAGCAAACTCGATAAACGACTCGGCTCTCTTTAAAAATTCAAAAACACTCCAACAAATTACCTAAACTCCTTGCATTTGGAAGTCACCGAGGCTAGCAGTGGTTGTCCCAAATAGAACATATTGTATTCTCAACTGTATTAGGTTTATTTATTTAGTTAGATTATCTTTATCTTTGCATATTATAGTAGGTATAATAATCTATACTAATATTATAAAGAGGAAAGATTTGTTTGTTTGTTTGTTTGTCTGAATTGAATAATCTCAGAAACTACTGGACCTATTTGAAAAATTCTTTCACTGTTTGGAAGCTATATCATCAGCGAGTACAAAGGATATATTTTATAAAAGTTACGCGGACGAAGTCGAGTGCAACAGCTAGTATAAAATAAAGTCTTTTCCATCGCCGTCTGTCCCACTGTATGCACACTTTGATCTTTTAAACTGCTTAACAGATTTTAATGCGATTTTCACTAATGGAGAGAGCGTTAAACATGGAAAGTTTTTATATATAATTCAACGCGGATAAAGTTGCGGGCACTAGCTAGTATAGTATAAAACAAAGTCGCTTCCCGCCGTCTATCCCTCAGGTATGTATGCCTATAGATCTTTTAAATTACGCAACGGATTTTAAAACGGTTTACACTAATGAAAAAAGCGTTAAACGGGGAAGATTTTTTTGTATAATGCAGAAAAAAATGCACCCGTGCGAAGCCGGGAGCAGGTCGTTAGTCTATCAATAAACAAATTCTAACAATGTATGTAGGCAGCGTCCATAAACCAACGCTGGTGTTTCTTGTGTTGATGACGGTAAATCTATACTAATATTATAAAGGTGATCTTCGAAACTACTCATCCGAATTAAAAAAGTTCTTTCACCAATAGTTAAAATAGAATTTCAGAATGGACATTGGACCATAGACATATGTGATTAATTTTTTTTTCTGAAATCCTAATAATTGCAGAGGAGATCTTATTAATTTGATATACGAGTATTACTAGGGCCCCATAACTCACGCAGAAATTGTGTCAGCATTAAAATGCGAGATGGCAATAATTCAGGCTCGACCTGGAGGGATTCAACTCCCGCCCGACTTCGGTGGTCTCGTATGAGATAAACTGGGCCACGCGACGAAATCTACGACCTCCTGTCGCCCTATATGCGTGTCTGGTACCTTGGTACTTTCTTATTGGAATTATTGTGTCACCACAAGTTTTGGTTATTTTTAGCGATCAAATAAAACGTTAGATAGAGAGGAGAGAGCGACAGAGAGAACTAAAATAAAATAAATATAGGTACTTTAAATGATTAAGAATTTACTTTTGCAGAAACGTTACAAGAATCGTTACAAAAGTCGTTAGAGGAAGCTTCTAGTGATCGTTATACTGAAAAGTCTTCAATAATTACACATATTCAGTTTCTGAATTATTTACATATCCATACTAATATTTATTTATTTATTTATTTATTTAGATTACATACAGCCATAAATTTAAAAAATATATATTATAGATTGATTATATACAAATAGGCCTAAAGAATCATAAAAATTATATTTTTTCATTTATTTATAAGTTAAAAAAAAAAATAAGAAAAAGAAGAGAATATTCTATAAGTGATAAAATTAATTTTATATTTTTTTTAATAAACCTAACATTTTTTTTTCAGGATAAAAGTACCTATTCTATGTGTTAATCCAGAAACAATGTGTGTGTCAAATTTCATCCAAGTCCGTTCAGTTGTTTTTGCTTGATTGAGTAAAAGACATCCAAACATACAAACTTTCGAATTTATAATGTATTATTAGAAATAGGATTGTGACAGCTGATAGAACCTATGTGTATTGCTGAGGTTTATTAGTTCAAATTTGAAAGAAAAAGCAGTGGCAGTGGGTCGTCCTTCTTTTTAAGAGTTGCCGAAGAAAGTCAAGAGAAATTGAAGCACTCAGGAAATAATCCTTAATTATCAAAGGGCCGGATTTTCTGGTGTCATCTACACCTGAATATCCAGAGTGTTATAAAAAAAAAGTTTACAAAAGGCGTACTCGCATGGTGAAGTCGTATTTCACCATGACAACGCGTCCTCGCATTCCGCTAATGCGTATTTTAAGGCCTCAAATGTAGAACTAATGATGCCTTAACTATACCTATATATATAGTTATATATAGCCCTTACTATGTTTCTTAAGACTTCTTTTACTTCCAAAAATTTAAGATAAGGTAAGTAGAAAAATTTTAGAAAGAAAGAAAGAAAAATACCTTAATTTCGTACACACACATTATAAATAAATATACCAAAATTAGGATCCTAATCATAATTAATCATAATATAAATGCGAAAGTTTGCAAAGTAGCAAAGAAAATGATTTTTTGCTTACTATAATATTTTAAAAAAATCCTTATTACAAAACTCATTTAACCTCTTTTCCACATAATAATACTATATGTAGTTTAAACACATTGTCAATATGACATTAATTATTAAAAAGTTTCATTCGACAGATGAATTGTAAATCGGGGTAAAATTTATATATAGCTGGTATTAAATTAGCTCGTATTTCGAGCTATTATTAGGGTGGCTTCACACAGATATCGATCCGGTGCATTACTTATTTATAAAGCCACCGTTGTCGGCCCTTTAGTAAGTGGGTTAATAAAACCGTCCATGAAATGACGAACCATCTTGGGTTTTATGGGGTTTAATGTTTGACACATACTACATAAATACTCATGAGAGAAAGATTTTACGTCAAACTTTATGGTTTTATGTCTATACTAGCTTTTGTCCGCGACTTTGACAGGACATCTTTTTTTTTATAGATAATCTTTATTGCTATATTTTTGTCCGGATAAAAGGTACCCTATAACCTTTTCTGTACCCATGACAGGGTCTATGATCGGTTGAGTAGTTAAGGCGTGAAGGTGTAACAAATAAACATCCCTTCACATTTATAATTTATTAGTTAGGATTCATTGGGGATTAACAAGAGGTAAGACGTGTTTTCATCCGATTATTATTTTGACATTTGAATTAAATAAATATATCCGGGTTATTTATGGCAAACATTTTATATTCATGATTTTTATTTATAAATTAAAAATTGTGATTTTCAATGATACCTAGTATTTTAGTGCCTAAATTTAAGGTAATTAATATCTTTCTTGAATAGTTCATGCAAGCATTTTTTATTACATTGCATTACAATTTAATTTAGTTTAATTTAATTTCAAATTATTTCATTTAATTCAATTTAATAAACACATAAGACACGACGCCATATATGAAAAAGTCATATATGTGGTATGACTTTTTCATATAAATATTGCATCCACATTTGTAAGCCAAAATATGTGTCTGATTTAAAAGCATAAGTAAGTATATTATGGCGTTTAAAAGCATAAGTATAAGGCTTACAATATTTTACTGTAAAATTGGATTTTGTAAACATGTTACTGTTGAAGTTATGAACACTTAAGTTCAAGTTTGCGTACGTAGATCCGCTTAACATTATATAACTTATATTATACAGGGAGACGGAAAGTGTTTCGGGAGACGGAAACTGAGCAACTTTAAAACTTTTCTATATTTTCTCCTTTCTCACGTCTAGTTTAAGTGGAAAAAGCGATACGAAATAAACCAAATAAAATTGTCTAAAATTAGATTTTATATGATTTAATAAATTATTTCTGAATGTTGAGTGTTTCTGGATCTTGATTATATCTGGATGTTATTTAATTGATTTGTATGAAATTTGGAAAACTAATAGATCATATTTTGAACTAGCTGGTGCCCGCAACTTCGTACGCGCTGTAGTTCGTTTTTAAAAATCAATAATTGAATAAAAATTTTCTAGTATAAAATACCATATAATATATTAATCCAATATATCATGAGATTAGTGTGCACAAACACACAGACAAATAGACAAAAAATCTAAAAACTATTTTTTGACCTCTGTGACATAAGTTCAACGTGTACCTACATTTTTTTTATATATTTAATGTACAGACACTTCTCGTTTACGATTTTATTACTTACCTACTCGATGTAAAGATTAAAATACGCAATAAACTAATAACGCCTTGAATGTTTATTGTATTTGTGTATTTTAAAAATGATCATTCAGTGATCTTATTTTAGGGAACAGTGTGTAGGGAAAAATCATCTTTAGCGACGAGGCGCATTTTTGAATAAACGGCTATGTTAATAAACAAAATTGCCGTATATGGGACGAGGATCACCAGGTGGCAAAGCATCCACAAAAAGTTACCATTTTGTGCGAATTTTGGGCCGGCGGCATCATTTGTCCATACTTTTTTGAAAACGACGTTGGTAAGGCCATTACTGTTAACGGCGAGCGCTACAGAAAGATGCTAAATGATTTGACTCCGTTAGACTTCTTCTTATGGGGTTTCCTAAAGTCGCAGGTCTATGCCAATAAGCCGCAGTCGCCTTAAAGTCAACATAACCCAGGCCATTGCTCAAATTCAGCCGGATCTATGAGGCAGAGTCATTAAAAACTGGACCAATCGAATCAGTGGCACCGTGAGCAGCCGCGGCGGACATTTAAATGATGTTACATTCCATACGTAACGGCAATACATGGGCCTTTGAAATAAAAATAGAATTTCATTAATACTTGAGGTACACAGCTTGTTTTATTCAATTTCAACATCTACCCGTCCTTATTGAAAAACCCTTTACAACAAACTGGAATTCACTTACGTATAAAACCAATTAATTCATTGAAAACGGAATGAAATTGAAATCCCAAAGGCAAATAAGCAAACAATGTTGTGCAAGGGGCGCTTTCATCTTATTCTTTGGTACGTTGTATAAACTCGTTAAAGTGTACCCTATAGCTGTAAAGTGTTTGGTACAATAGGAAGCTCTAATTGGCATGTCTTCATGTCATGTCTGACGACGCGTTTGGTCTAGTGGCTAGTAACCCTAGCTGTTAACCAAACGGTCGTGGGTTCGAATCTCGCTAGGGGCAAATGTTTATATGTTAACATTTTACCTTTGTACCTGAGTCATGGATGTTTTGTATTTATAATATGTATGTATTTACAAAAAAAAAGTAATCTATGGAATTTTGCATACACGTTGACAGGTTACAGAAAAGGATATCCTTTCACCTATAAAAAAGTACTGTTCCCGATTGATCATTTAAATATAAAAATTAAAAAAAATCAAATTAAAAAAATAAGTTTATACCTAAGAAAAAGGGGCGCGGACGAAGTGGTAGGCAAAAGCTGGTTAATTATATTTATCTCTACAATTTTTGGCATTTAACCAAATGCCAATATATAATATTGACGACACGTTTGGTCTAGTGGCTAGTAACCCTAGCTGTTAACCAAACGGTCGCGGATTCGAATCCCGCTAGGGGCAAATGTTTATGTGTTAACATTTTACCTTTGCACCTGAGTCATGGATGTTTTGTATTTATAATATGTATGTATTTACAAAAAAAAAGTAATCTATGTAGTATATCAACTGTCTAGTATCCATAATACAAGCATTAGTTGCTTAATGTGGAACTAGATGGTGCTGTGTGGAATGTGTGAAGATATTTATTTATTTATTTATTTATTTATTTATTATTATTTATTATTTATTCATTATAGTTTTCATTATTAATTGTAAAATGCTCCTGACAATCAAAACTGGAAATCCAATGATTTGTTACAACAATGACTTGTTTAATTTGTTAAAAAAACTGCATCCCGAGCGAAGCCGGGAGCGGGTGGCTCGTGTAATATAATTTACTAGCTGGTGTTCGCGACTTCGTCCACGTTGAACTATGAAAGGTACTCTATGTCCTTTCTGATGTATCAGACAACGTGTATGCAAAATTTCATGGTGATCGGTTCAATAGTTTTTGCGTGAAAAAATTACAAACATCCATACATCCACACAACTTTTGCATATATGCAATTATAATATATTTATAATATATTATTATATTTATAATATATTTATAATATATTATAAATATAATAATATTTATAATATTACTAATATTATAAATAGATATAGATTATTATATATATAACATGAATAATATTAAATATAACTTTGACTTTTATAATAATTGCTTAATGAAATCTTAAGTCATGCTTTATTTGTTACTTTATTTGTAATTTTTATTTGCAATTGTTAATTTATTATTATATATTTTTTTGCAATAATTAATTGATGGTTAAATAAATAAGTAAGGTATATTTTTTAAATACTCGCAATTAACAGAAATAAAATGTAATTACTCTAGATACCATAGTTATGCAAATGTAAAAATGATTGTATTTCCATTATAATAAAACAAAATAAATAATTACCTAGCGTATACATTCTGCTTTAAAACTTGCCTAAATAAATAATCGATGTAGAAATTTATGATCTAAAAGATTTCGGCTGATGTTGCCAAGTTTGTAACTTATAACACATGGCAAGTACAAATAGCTTAACTTTGACACTACATTTACATTTCAACACATCAATGCTAATTTTAAGACGTAGTTAAAAGTTTATGTTTTTAAGTACACGAAGTATGTAATGTACGAAGGTAATTTCCGGATCCGGAAAGTCAATCCGGAAAGACACAAGCTATTGCTAAAACCGGGAAGGGTAATTACCGAGCTTTTTTGAAGGGTAATCTCAGGAAACTATAATTTTTTTAGAAAAACAACTAACAAAACCTATTGAAACCATTTTTTGCTTGGGAAAATCTACGAACCAGATCTGTGAGCCCATTGGAGTATATGGGACCTTTTGCTCACTAAAAACCCAAGGTGTTTCTGTTAATTTTTTTTTGTATTTTTAGATAATACCTGGGGATAAGTACTTTTTTTTCTGGATGAACGGTAAGTATCTATGTCCTTTTCTGCATATCTTACAAAGTGTTATACAAAATTTCAAGATGATCTGTCTAGCGGTTAAAGCGTAACAGACAGACAGGCAGAGCCACTTTCACATTTATAACACTAGCTGATGCCCGCGATTTCGTCCGCGTTGAACGATGAAAGGTACCCTATGTCCTTTCTGGTGTCCCAGACAACGTATATGCAGCATTTCATGGTGATCGGTTCAGTAGTTTTTGCGTGAAAAAGTTACAAACATCCATACCATCCGTATATACTTTCGCATTTATAATATTAGTACGGAAGTACGGATTACCTTGCACAGACTCCGTGAGATAATGTATACAGGCTCTGACTGAAAATGAGCCCAGTGGGTCCTTCTTTCCCACCGCATTATGCTGAGTCAGGAACCCATTTCATACGTACCACTATTAACACTTGCTATGTTATATTATCTATACTTATCTATACTAATATTATAAAGAGGAAAGGTTTGTTTGTTTGTTTGTTTGTTTGTTTGTTTGCACTGAATAGGCTCCGAAACTACTGGACCGATTTGAAAAATTCTTTCACTGTTGAGAAGCTATATTATCAGCGAGTAAAATAGACTATTTATATAGTTACGCGGACGAAGTCGCGTGCAACAGCTAGTTTTATATATTTGCTATGTGGTGCTCGCGACTTTGTCCGTAGTTATTTTTATTTTTCAATGCAAAAGTTTGTATGTTTGGATGTTTGTTACTATGAATAACATAAAAACGGCTTAACCGATTTGGATGAAATTGGGCAAAAATATAGTTTATTAGCTGGATTAAAATATAGGATACTTTTTATCCTGCAAAAATGTTAAGTTTCAGCCGGATTTTCACAAAAAGAACGCGCCCCTGCGCGTACGAAGTCGCATGCACACTAGTACATAGAATATACATTTTTTAATATTTTTTGGAGAAGTATTTAAATAAATGTGAATTTTGATTTCAAATCTCCACTCTGTATAAAAAACGTGTACAAAAGCTTGTCTATACATGTAATAAAATGGTAACTAGTAACTCGTTACAGGAATTATGTAAAAATAAATAAATTTATACACGTGTAAGTACTTATACTTGCATTAACGAAGTCAAAAAAAGTTTTTAGAATTTTTGTCTTTTGTCTGTTAACTAGATTTATTGCTAATTTAATTGTATCTTACTTGGCACATATTTATCTATATATATTTTGGTCTGAAACTTTTCCGCATCGCTCTAAGTAGTTCTAGGTAATATAGAAGTTCGGAGCTTCTAGGTCGTTAGTGGAGCTTGTGTGCTGAGAATAAATAAATAAATTACCTATCTGTTGTAGAATTGGTTGAGTGGTATAACAATGTGTCTGTGATGTTTAATTAATCTCAAAGATGTGTTAGAAATTTATTGAATACTAGCTGTGAAAGCGACTTCGTACGCGCTGTAGTTCGTTTTTAAAAAAACCCATAGAAACTTTAAAATTTTTTAAAGATAAATAGTCCTTACTAATATTATAAATGCGAAAGTATGTTTGGATGTATGGTATGTTTGGAACTCTTTCAATCAAAAACTAGTGAACTCTTTCAATCAAAAACTAGTGAATCGATGAAATTTTGCATACACGTTGTCTGGGACATCAGACCTTCATCGTTCAACGCGGACGAAGTCGCGGGCACCAGCTAGTATCCTATATGTTAATCCAGGAAACAAACTATATGTGCGCCAAATTTCATTCAAATCCGTCAAGCCGTTTCTGAGATTACCGTGCACAAACACACATACGAACAGACAAAAAAAAAATCTAAAAACTATTTTTTGACCTAGTATAAGTGCAATCTGTACAAATTGCTTTTTTTTTAATAATTAATGTGCAGATTCGTTTAAAATTTTATTAAATGTATAGATGTTTGTTAGATTATGAATGCATTGTCCAATTAGTATGTATAGTTCTTTGCTGATAGTTTATAATATGTAGATGTTCTGTGTACATAAGTTTCATATAAATGTGTTAATGTTAACTGTTCTGTGTCCTCTCTTCTAAAAATAAAATATATCGTGACCTTGTATAATTTTCTCATTTAAAAATCCATATTTATCTCAAGCAATCAATATTTTACAATGTTTAATAAAAAAATAACCTAATTGATAAGAATTTATAAATTCAAAAAAACATGAATAACCGTATTAAAACACTAACGTAGCCTTTAGGAAGGACATTTTTCAATATTCCAGTACGCTTCTATCGTCCAAGAGATTTGAGTAAATATTTGCTGCAAATCTCTAGGGGAGAGTGTATCGCATCCGGTCACGTATTGGGGACGATTTTAATTTTACATTTTCAATATATGCACGTTCAGAATAATCCAGCACGTAAATAGGTTTATATATAAAAACGAAACTCTTTCACTCAATACATCTTCGTTTACAAAGTGGCTTTCGAATCTTTATTACATACTAGTAATCCGTAAGCAATCCTTCCTCGTATATCGCTCCTTCCATTAGTGAAAACCGTATCAAAATGTGTTGAGTTTTGATACGATCCACTGACAGTGACTTCTTTTTTTATTAGAGATGGGTTTTCTCTTGACCAGCATCCAGCCGTGTAGCGAAGATGAGGCCTATGGTGGAGCAAACCTTATTCTCAACCCAGAAGATGCCTATTCACTCGAACTTTGAAAAGATTTGGGTTATATGAGCTCAGGAGTTCAAAACTTTGGCAGTGCGCATTATAAAGGATGTTTTAAAGCGCTTGGTCCTATATAGAGGGATATCGACAAGATGAGGATGGTAACCATTTGTACGTCTGTATGTCCGATGGAAGAAAGGGGACGGCGGTATGAGCTGATGCAGCTCCTGAGCACACTCTCCGAAGTACATCTTATAAAAGACACATGGGCAGGCAAATTTGCGTCTATGTGCATCTTAGTTTTAAAAGCGTACTTTATTTATTTATTTATTTATTTATTTATTTATTTATCTCAAAAAATAAAAATTTACAGACAAAATCAAAATCATATACCTAACAGCCAATTGTGGATTTTACATTTGTACAATGGGAATAATAAAACTTAATGAGAAGAAAAAAAAATTAAAAAAAAAAAAGAAACTATACCATCAAGAAACATATAAATATATATATATATATATATATATATATATATATATATATATATATATATATATATATATATATATATATATATATATCATACCACTCACATATAACTGTCAGTGCTCACTGTCTAAATGTATACATTGTACAATTATGATATTCTGTGTCTATACGTATAATAAAATCGTAAACGAGTAACATAACACCATTAATTAATTAATGTTATGCTAGGTAATTAATATTAAATATTATAATCCGATTTGATTGAACTTAACCAATTTGATTGCCTGGATTAAATTTTAGGATACTTTTTATTCTGAAAAAATTTTAGGTTCCTGTGGAATTTTGAAAAAAACGAAATACATGTACGTGTACATATATATATAGAAGACCAAATTTCACTTTCATTTTTATTTACCTGAAAATGGGAATGTATATTTCACGAGGATATAATTGGCAAGAAACATCAAAGTTGCTCTTTATAAGCTCTTTGAAGTGCGGCTTGAGACTGATAAACAAATAAATCAGTCTCAAGTAGCAATCTCAGTCAAATATTCATTATGAGAATAAAGCCTTTCGTATATCAATTCTGTTTTTGATTTTCGTAAGCCTTGTTCGATGTTAAGCCAACTTATTAATTGTCTCTTGTAATAACATTACAGCATTTGTGCTATTATAATATTCTCTATACTTAGTCTTTTCGGTGACATTACTTAGCGTCTTCGTAACATAATCGGCAATCATCTAGGTAATTTTTTTTGGGCTAATACATTCGTCTACGGCTATCATTATTACAAAGTAATGAGGTGTTCATCCGCATTACTTTGGGCAGCTCGTCTGGCGGCAGAAACCACCCCTTTACAGGAGACCACCGCAAAATAATTGCATTGTTGTGTGCTGTTGTGTTTCGGTAAATGAGTAAGGGATGCCAGAGCCCATTGCCCCTTCTATGGTAGGCGACGGTAGCCACCTAACATCAAACGGCCGTCATCCTGTCTGTCGAGTTTAACGTAAAAAAGTTTTAATATCAAAATATCACTTATTCAGACTGTCTCATTCCCTATTATAAAAGTTATTGTGCATACCGTAGATAGAAACAGAAAAAGGAAGATACGTTACTCACTATCCGCGCGTGGTCCTTATAAACTGAGTCCAATGGACTAACTTTCATTCGGTCGCTCATACAACACTCGAACGGGGAATAACAGAAAATCTTTTGGACGCGTAGTAATGACACATATACATACATTTACCTATTTATATTATTAGTTTACTAGCTGGTGCCTGCGACTTCATCCGCGTGAAAATTATATATTAAAACCCTCCTTGAGAACCACTCTATCCATTGATGACAACAGCATGAAAATCGGTGCAGTAGTTTTTGAGTTTATCGCGAACAGACAGACAGACAGACAGACAGATGCGACGGAGCAATTTGTTTTATAATATGTAAGGATATTCAATATTTAAATTGTAACTGTAGGGATGAGTTGTAAAGTATACATTTGTATATAGCCCATTTGTCGATAATGCTATGTAAGAGCGTAGTATCTTTCTTTTTGCTACTATCTACGGTGCATACCTACATTTTATATATAGATCCACTCAATTTGTCATAGCTGAGCAGTCACTAATACGCTGAGTCAACAATGTATAGAGATTCAGCACTTAAAAATCGCCACGTCTGTCCGTTTATGCTACACAATACAGTAGCATCACTTAACTAAGTGAGATGTCTCTCAGTTACGTAACAGCGTGGCAGGTTTATTTCCAGCTTGTCTTTCATCTCACGAGACATCTCAAGGTAACAGCAAACTCTATGCGGCTCACTTATACGCCATTTTTTTTGTTGATTTCTTCAAATTCAAATTCAAAATAATATGAATATGGTTATACATATAAGTTGTTGAAAATTTTAATAGATAATTTCCACATATTTAACCGACAAGCGGTGTGCAAATCTAAAAAGCGTCTACGAGTAAAAGCAAACAATAATTTCTAAAATCTTAAAGCAAATAACAATTTTAGATAGATAGAAACATTTGGATAGATTTCCACAAACAGTTTGAGTACATGAATGTTACATAAATGTTTCGGTATTTTTTTTTAAAATTTATTTATTAAGGTTCACAAAAGGTTACTGAAGGATGTCGTCAGCGCACTTACAGCACCTACTGTGGGCTGTGGCGTTGCTTGGGTTTCTATAAGACTGGTCATCTGCTATCAAATAGACCGTCAGCCTGTCTGACGATCTTCATATAAAAAAAAAAAAAAAAAGTTATAGCACCTACAGCCACTTCAACGTATATAAAGTTTTCTTTTGAAATGTCTATCTCAAATAAATATTCATTTATTTATAACTAGCTGGTGTCCACAACTTCGTACGTGTATTCAGCGAATAAATTATTTTGAATTTGAATTTAAGAGAAAGCGATTTTTGCTTATTTAATTCAGATAAAATCAGTAGTGCATTTGTTACAGTCAGACATAAAGGAACTAGTTTTACAGGCGTAGACGAAAGGATTTTTATGATAGCACATAAAAGTGCTTCCTTACGACTGACCTTCGCTAATCTCGAGGGATCGTGTTGGTAGTGCCACCCAATTATTAGACTTTTAACGTGTTGTGTATACAAGGCTTTATTTCATTTCTATATATATATATACATCCCGTGATACATTTGGCGTCTTTTCGAGATGCACTGTTATGGCATCCACCATATGTATATATATAGGGTACGTTCAATAGATAATCAATATCTGACATTCAAATTTTTAATTATTAATGGCAAAATCATTTTGATCATCTCTGTGATTCGTTTACTTTGTGATTCCTTACTTATAATAATCAAAAAAATGTTTAAGCGTGTACTCAATACTTTAATGTAAGTAACTGTACCTTTAATTGTTCGTTATTACTGTAAGAATCACTATTCCTAAGTTCATTTCTTAAAGATCCTATTTTTACGAAAAAAATATGGTTCCTAACAATGAAATGTTGATTATTTTGGACTTTTTTATTCAATTTTCGCTCAAAATGATGAATATTGCTTCTTATTTTTTAAGAAAGCTTATCAATGTATGCTTTTAAGCAATCACTTTGACTTGCAGTGCACTTCAATGCTATGTCAAAATAGCCCCTCACTCTGGGTAACTTTTACACTCATGACAAAAAAGTAAAAAATAAATAGAAGCATTCATTTTTTTCCCATTTGAGCATTGGACTGTATAGCCAAAGGACTAATTGTACTAAAGCCAAGGACTAAACGCGTCGTAGGAACAAAAAAAAAACCACATAAACCTGTCAAATTATCCCCGGTTGACGGTAAATCGCATTTTGTACACTGCTAAGCATACGCGTTATACGACTGTGTTTAATAAAATGAATACCTAATATATTTTTGCTCAAAAGTTAAAAGTTTTTACAATGTACATAAAGTATAATTACTCCATTAATTAAATATATTAATTGACAGTTTATTCTTCATTAACTTCATCTGATTAATGCATCTCTGTGGAGTCCAGTGTGGGAAAACGCCGTACGTACTCGTACCGCACATCCGTTAGCCGCAGAGATTTTAAGTTTGCCGATCGCACCGTATCATAAGAGGATTTCAGCTAAACCTATACAGATTTTACCAATTAGGAAATGCTTTGTATTTTACTAAAGATGTCTTTAACTCAAATTTAGTTATTTCATATATATATATATATAGCTTAAATTAAATATCTAATTAAAAACTACGGTGGGCGATCTCATTTTCTTTGGCACTTTCCTGAAGGTTGTACTTATTTAAGTAAAATATCTCCAAGATATAAGTTAATTTAAATTAGTTTTGTATTTATAAAATAATTAATTTATTATACTTCTATACCATGTCGGTCCAGTTAAGATACAACCTTAATGTAATATTGATTTTAATGCTGATTTTAATTACATTACTAGCGACACGCCTCCGGATTCGCACGGATGTAATTTTTTTCTGCAAATTTTGTACACAAACCTTCCTCGTTTATCGCTCTTTTTATTAGTAAAAACAATTTCAAAATTCGGTGGGTGGTTCACAAGAGGTTAGCGGAGAAACAGACAGAAGTGGACGAATAGATTTTTATATATAAGCCCGGGGTATGAAATTTTATGAGAGTAAAATCAAATGTGACATGTCACACGTTACGCGTTACAGGCTACAATATGCTTCAATGCATATTAATATAATTATATCATATTATATTATAATTATATTAATATTTTTTAATTATATTTATTAAATTATTTATTTATCGTTCGTAAGGAGTAAACTCCAGTCGTGCGTCGGAGCTGACACACACACTTTTTTTTGTTAATAAATGTTTAGATAGAGATGTGTCAACGAAAGCTTTATTTACTATTTGCCTGACGGCAGGCTGTGGTAAACTTCTCCACACAAGAAAAGAAGCCTTTGACCAACAGTAGCACATATTATCTTCTTCTTAATATATAAAAAGCGATGTGTGTATGTATAGACTCCAAAACCGCTGAACCGATATTGATGAAACTTTCAGATAATCTTCAGATTAGTCCAGCGTGTGTTCCTGTAAAGTATGGTAGCGATCGGACACGGACGAAGTCGCGTTCATATACTAGTAACAAATAAATATAAAGACTAAAAATGTCTTGTGTAGTGGTCTTTAAAAAGCCAATTCCAAAACATTAAGTCACAACCTTGTAAATTGAAATGTTGCTTTTCGTATCTATCTGTGTGCAGAGCTCATGTATTAAAGAAACATGAGCAATTTCACATAAATAGTTTCAGATAAGGCATGTTGTTCACAGTCCACATTTTATCTTACATCAAATCATCTAGTCAAGATTTAGTGTGGCATTGCTATCTATATACGTTTTACAATCTACGTGACCATAGAAAACCGATTTATTATATTAGTCTATAATATTATATTATATTATATTATATTATATTATATTATATTATATTATATTATATTATATTATATTATATTATATTATATTATATTATATTATATTATATTATATTATATTATATTATATTATATTATATTATATTATATTATATTATATTATATTATATTATATTATATTATATTATATATATATATATATTATATCTTCACACATTCCACACAGCACCATCTAGATCCACACTAAGCAACTAATGCTTGTATTATAGATACCAGACAGCTGATATAATACATAGATTACTTTTTTTTTTGTAAATACATACATATTATGAATAGAAAACATCCATGACTCAGGTACAAAGGTAAAATGTTAACACATAAACATTCGCCCCTAGCGGGATTCGAACCCGCGACCGTTTGGTTAACAGCTAGGGTTACTAGCCACTAGACCAAACGTGTCGTCAATATTATATATTGGCATTTGGTTAAATGCCAAAAATTGTAGAGATAAATATAATTAACTAGCTTTTGCCTACCACTTCGTCCGCGCCCCTTTTTCTTAGGTATAAACTTATTTTTTTAATTTGATTTTTTTTTATTTTTATATTTAAATGATCAATCGGGAACAGTACTTTTTTATAGGTGAAAGGATATCCTTTTCTGTAACCTGTCAACGTGTATGCAAAATTCCATAAGGATCGGTTTTCGCGCGTCCGCGGGATTATATATGAAGAGTTGTTTGAGTGGTTGGCATTATGTAAACTTGAACCTTATACCTGTGAGTATATCCGATACTAGAATCGCATACAACAGTACGACATGGTACTTACTCGTCTTGTTTACGAAGTGATCTTGCCCATTTGTTCTCGTGCAGCGCATTAGGAGATGAGGGCGGATATTTAAACGGGCATACGACAGTGAACTTTTGACCAAAAAGTAGACATAGGTACAGTATATTATTATGTCGCAGGGTTATTGTAAAAGCAGTGATATTATAAACTTACTAATGAAATTACACTTACATGGAGTTTTGTCAATCGTTATTGTAGATTCGCTAGACTATTAAAATATTGCCCTTAATATCACTGATATTTTAATAATTTCACTAAATGCATGTGCAAGGCCATGTCATTGTGAGATGGTCACTGATAGGTCTGCAAAATAATTTTTATTTTTATTTTGCAACGGTTGTCAGTCAAAATCTTCTTTTTTATGTTAACGTCGTCAAACACACAGATGGTAGGTCCTCTTTATAGGTGGCTACTGTCGCCTATATCACAAGCAACACCGCAGATTCACAGGAAGGGATAGGGAAATGGGCTCTGACAACCCTTACTCAATTACTAAAACATGGTGGTGGTGGTCTTCTGTAAGGGAGTGGTTACTGCCGCCAGACCGGCTGCTGAAATGATTGCGAAACGCAATTTTAGTGGCAGGGCACAGATCCCGACCAGAGTCAACCTTGAAACTTGAACTTTGACAGAATATTTTATAAAATGTCATTATGTCGGTAACTTTCGTTCGTCTACGGATCTCCTCTTTCCTGATTCGATCTAGCAGTGTAACCCCGAGAATAGCCTTTTCCATAGATCGTTGAGCTTTCTTACGAGGCCCATAGTTAGAGAACACGTTTCAGCGCCATATATGTTTTATAAGTTTTATAAGTAGATAGCTTGGCAAAGACTACGTTTATCTAAAAACTACTTTTTAACTTATCGCCCTAATGAGCTGTGAGAAAAATTGTGGCCAGGAGCAATTAGGGGGATTAGTACCTATACATTAGGGTGTCCCAAAAAAATAAAAGTATTTTTTTTCCAACGCATACCCTCTTATTTTGTTTCAATGATGTCAAAGGTATTATAAATAAAGTTTCACGTATTTAGAACCACGGCAACCCGTGCCGACTTGCATCGAAACATGTCGGTACTTGTTTACTAAGGCGCGCGGGAGCCAACGTATTGATGTGCTTGATGTTGCTTGTTTGTTGATTAGTAAACGCATTGTTTTCATTCTGTCAACATGTCAATGGAGTTACGCAGTTCTAAAAAGGGGATATTTTTAATAGGGGACGTAAAACATCAAATTACTGGTTCAAAACTTCCCTCTAATGGACAGGTACTGGCAGTTCTGTTCTATAATATTCGAGAAGTTAATTTAAGTGTCAATGAAAGCGCCAATCTTACTATTCGTGAGTGCATTATTTACTGGGAAAAGGCACGTATACCAACTAAGTCTTTACCAAACTGTGTTAAAAAACTAGTTAACTTGTACCAAGTTTGGAGAGATTTGCAAAAAAATGCAAATAAAACTCAAGGCGTGTTTGTGCAGCGTCGGCGAGAATTTATTTCAAACTTAAATGATTTGTTTGATCTTGCACACGCCGATGCCCTTAATTTAATGAGGATTAATGAAGATAAGATCTTCCTGCAGCGCCAGAGGGAGCCAGGTCGGCCTGGTCACTTAGCTGGAGTGGATAAAAAACTGGCCGAGAAGGAGGAAAAAGCCTACGTTAGAAACATTGACGAGCAAAAGCGACGTGATAAATATCTGTCATCCTTAACTCCTTCATCACCTTCTTATGAACCACTACAAGAAAATTCGTCTTTTGAATCTGAAATAATGGATTTGCAAGAAAACTTGCCCACCTTTACCGAGAGCACACAGTCTAACACTTCTATGAGGAAAAATTTCATAACTCCGAAATTAGTGGCAGCTTTAGATAGGTGTCAGTTAAGTATGCGAAATTCTGTATTTATTATTGAAGCAACTATTGAAGCGCTTGGACATAACACTGACGAATATCCTATAAGTAAGTCCTCAATTCAAAGAATTCGTACAGAAAAGCGAAAAGAGCGCGCAGAAGCTATAAAAGTTGATTTTCAAAACGAGGTACCGGATACTGTAACTGTCCACTGGGATGGCAAACTCTTACCAGCTTTAGATAGACGAAAATCTAAAGAAGAACGTTTACCGATAGTTATTTCGTACGATCATATAGAACAACTCATCGCTGTGCCAAAATTAGAGAACTCTTCAGGAAACGAACAGGCACAGGCAGTTTGGAACGCTATGATTGATTGGAATCTTGAAGATAAAGTGCAGATTCTCTGTTGTGATACCACTGCTTCCAATACAGGTCGTATTAATGGTGCCTGTGTGCTTCCCGAACAGAAAATGAATAGAGAAATGCTCGTTTTTGCTTGCCGCCATCACGTCTGCGAGTTGGTAAAGGTGTGTTTGAAGCCAAAATTAGCCAAGTCACTACGAGCCCTGACATTCCACTGTTTAAAAAGTTCCGAGAAAACTGGAAAAATGTTGATCCCGAAAGGATACAGAGTTATTCAGAAAAGCTAGCATGCCTAAATGTTTCAGAAATTAACGAACTGCTAGACTTTTACCAATCTGAATTAAGTAAAAAAATTGCTAGAGATGACTATCGTGAATTAATAGAGCTATCAATAATATTTCTCGGCGGAGATAGAGAGAAGAGATTTAAGATTCGGCCTCCAGGTGCCATGCACCAAGCTCGATGGATGACGAGAGCGATTTATTCACTGAAAATAACTTTACTTAGCTCTCAATTTAAAATTTCGAACAAGGACAAGGTAGCTCTATTAGACGTGTGCCTGTTCATCGTGACATCCTACGTGAAGCCTTGGTTGCAATGCACTTTAGCGGTACAGGCACCATACCAGGATTTATGCTTTTTGAAGACCATGAAGGCTTACGAAAGTATCGACAAAAGCATCTCAAAAGCAGCTTTACAGAAGTTCTGCCAGCATTTATGGTATTTAGTAGATGAAGTATCTGTCTTGTCTATATTTGATGATAATGTAGACCAGGAAACAAAAGTAAAAATTGTTGCTAACTTAGCCAAAGAAAACTCATCAGCCTACGGTAAACGCTACATCCCATCGAAGGAAGAACTATGTGGCCCACTTTTCGGTTAGTAGAACTAGTAAAAATATTTGTTTTCTTTTATCACTTTGCTTAGATAACTTATTTCTATCTTTTTCAATTTCAGAGAAAAGCATTGATGATTTTGTGTCAATCAAAAGTAAGGCTGTATTCAATCGACTCAAAATTGATGACAGTTTCCTCAACGAGTGTCCTGCTTCATGGTCAAATAATACCTCGTTTCAACATGCTAAGAAAAAGGTGCTGGCACTGAGAGCAGTTAACGATACGGCTGAAAGAGCGGTTAAGTTAATGCAAGACTTCCATGGCTTAATTATTGTGGAAGAGGAACAAAAGCAATTTTTATTACGTTGCGTACAAGAACACAGACAGGTATATCCGGATTGCAAAAAGCAAACCTTAAAAAGAAAATTTAGTAAATAATGTTCTTTTAACGATTAATACTTAATAAATATTATATACGGGTAAAACAGTGTTTCATTTACTGAAATACGTATTAAGTTCTACAACCTCTCTATGGCTTCCATACTAACTTTTCATTTAAAGTTTGACATCAAGTCGGCACGGGTTATCATTATCCGATCGCCATAATATTTATTATTTAAGTCATTAGGGTCAAATGGAAAAAAAATAAGGGGTATGCGTAACTCCATTCGCAAAAAAAAAATTTGCCCTTATAGCCTGGGACACACTACTATACATAATAATATAACTTATGCTATCTGGAATAATAGCCTATCAAATAACTTCAGATTAATAACTGTCTGTCTGTTATCGTTTCACGCCTTAACTACACTTGCATACATATTGTCAGGGATACAGAAAAGGGAATAGGATACCTTTCATCCAGAAAAAGAACTGTCTCCGAGGGATCAGCTAAAAATATAATCCAACGCCTGTCCAATGTATAACAGCAATAGATATCAGGCGTTATATTTTTATTATTCGACGCAAACGAAGTCGCCGGCACCATCTAGTTTCTAATCAGAACACTGATTAAATGCGTAAGTTAAAAGACATACAAAAATAAAATAGACAATCCGAGATGCCATTTAGTACGAGTTGTTTATGTTACAAAAGGAAATCGACTAAGAAAACTGTCACCCGGTCGTAGGGCTCAAGAAAAAGCATCGAATCGAGATGTAAAAGTTCACGCACGATCAAATTCTATTACAATCTCGTGAGACGGAATCGAATACGGCGAAATTGTGTCCTTTGGGAATCCTGCTATACTGGTCCTTTAATTTCAGGATAATAGAGCGTTTTTTTGACAATATCATACAGAAGTAAAAAGGAATTATATTCATTTACAAATATATATCATCCTACCTTTGCATCTCCCGCGTGGTTGTGTTGTGAAGAAGATCCAAACGTGTTCTCCGTGTAACGCGCGCGGGTGTACTGACTGACGCCTGTTGGTCGTCATTGGGGTGGTACAAATATTTATATAGAGCTATCAATCAACACTAATATGTAAATTGTTATTTAAAAAAAATTATTTTTTAATTTAATGAAATATTAAACTATATATATTTAAAACTCAGTTTCATCAGTTAAAAATTTGAATTTTTTTTTTTTTTTTTTTTTATATATATATATATATATATATATTGCAATCGGTCTAATCGACCATGAACAAATGTGTTAAAAGATTGTGGCAAGTAGAGATGTGCCCCATCAGACACATCACATTAAGTATTAAGATGCCCATTACAGTCCATCTAGTTGTAGGATTTTACGCCTCTTGAGTCTGCTATATAGTCATTTATAGTTAACTGATAAGCCAGCTGGTTCGGGTGTCTTTCCAATCTGCATTTATATTTTTCAGAGCTTGCCTTTATCTCCTCCTTCACTGTTGGCATACCAAGGTATTCGTGAACTTCCGAGTTTTTCACAAACCACGGTGCGTTGGATATCTGTTTCAGGATATTGTTCTGAACTCTCTGTATTATCGAAATGTTTGAGTTACAGGCAGAACCCCAAAGCTGAATTCCATATGTCCAAATTGATTGTAGAACAGTTTTGTAGATTAATATCTTGTTCTCTATAGATAGTTTGGAGTTTCTGCCCAATAACCAATACAATTCCTTGTATCTTATATTGATCTCATTCCGTTTTGTATCAACATGTTTTCTCCAAGTGAGTCGCCTATCCACATGCATCCCCAGATACTTTACGGAGTCACTGCATGGGAGCTGGCTCTCTCCCAGTTTTACAGATAAATTTGAAATGTGAATCAAAATTTTTAACAATTTCGAGGAGATTTATATAAAGCTTACGATTAAATAATTTTAAATTATTAAAACTAATAAAATTTGTTATATAGAGTAAAAAAGAATTTCAAAAATCACGATATAAATTATATATATAAAGACCCATTTAAGTAGGCAAAGTAACAAAAAGATAACTTAAATTATTTCACAACTAAAGATAGATCAGGATGATCTTTCACCAACTACAAGTAAAGTGTTGATTAGTTACTTTTAGAAATAATTTCATGTTTTATTAAATTATGCACTCGCTTTACTGCATCCTTCGATAGGCGATTTTTTTTAATTTTTTTTTTAATGTTTGTGACTTTTACCGTACAAACAAAGGTATATCATCTACTTCATTCCCGGTTACCGGTGACTTTAAATGGCGGTTAGCCTACTTTACTTACTTACTTGGTGAAAGAGGCCCTAAGTTAAATTATTTAACGAGATGGTTATTCAGATATTTAATATGGATATCATTTTAATTAAGATGAAACCATAAAGGCTTTGAATTAATTTCTCTATGTACTTCCAGAGAGGGTGTAGTTTGTGGGAGGGCGTAACGAGTAGGTCTAGGGTAAAGAGGGGTAAAAAGGGAGGCCTGCTTAGTACCCCAGCAACAGATTGGCTGAGTGTTGCTTGTCTCAATAAATTCATCTTAAACAGTTCGTTTTCTATCATTTCTGATCTATCTTTAGTTGTGAGATAATTTAAGTTACCTTTTTGTTACTTTACCTACTTAAATGAGCCCCATTCTCTAATATATAATAAGAGTATTATCATCGTTGTCTATATTAATACAAGAAAATAGTGTTTGTATACTAGGATTATTGGGAAAATCCGATTTTTTCGAATATCCTGCGACATAGATAAATAGAAGATTTAGATAAATAAATCTATATGTATATATAGATATATATAGATACATAGTATTATGTATCTATATATATTATTATCATAATTATCATCATATATTATCATTATCATATGATAATTATTATCACCATATAATATGATGTATTGCAAATTCTTAAACATATACTTTATAGTGAGATAATTTATTTATCTAAATATTCTATTTATCTATGTCGCAGGATATTCGAAGAAATCGGATTTTCACAATAATTCTAGTATGCAAAAAATATTTTCTTGTATTGTAGAGAACGATGATAATAGTTATGAAATGTCAATTGTAGGTGTAAATGAAAACAAACCTATAATGGATGTAGTGTGCTGTGGTATGTACTAGGATGCCATAAAATTAACTGCCGCTTTTAGTACACAGTACCTACACGTAAAAGTGGTAGCGGAAATATTACTTTAGTATATCCCTGACAATCGTACGAAAGTTTCATGATGATCAGTCAAGTGGTTAAGGCGTGAAAACACAACAAACATCTTATTATTATTGCTTATTATTATTCACTTATTATTCACTTATTATTCACTCTTTATTATTATTGCTTATTAATTAGAATACCTACTTATTCAGTAATATTTTCTTTGAGTGTTTTCGAATATAGCATACGTACCATAAAATACTTTGATCCTTTACCTAACGAGTGGTGTAATAAAATTTTGGATGCAGCATCAAACTTTATTCCCCGATTTTGTTATCATCATTTTTCTGAATTGCCTCGCCCACTATGGAAAAAAATTTAAAGGCTTTATCCAATAATGGAATTTCGTAGCCAAATAATAACGAAGATTCGAAATTGATTTAAGTTCACTATTTCACTGTATTGTACCTATCATAACATCATTTTTTTTTTAATTTATTTAGATTTAGATTAGATTACATAAATTTAAAAAACTTATATTATAGATTATATACAAATAGGCCTAAAGATATATCATAATATAAAACATGTTAATATACTGCATTAAGTTATACTGTTGTCAATGTTGGACTGGCCTCGTTTACTAAAACTATTCATTCCCAATGGAATGTAATACTTTTATGTTCTCCTAATGAATGACTATAACAATATTATTAATAACTAGCTGATGCCCGCGACTTCGTCCGCGTTGAACGATGAAAGGTACCCCTATGTCCTTTCTTGTGTCCCAGACAACGTGTATGGAAAATTTCATGGCGATCGGTTCAGTAGTTTTTGCTTGAAAGAGTTACAAACATCCATACACTTATACTTCGTTATATTTATACTTCGTTGACCCATAAAATAGTTTATTTATCTTATGGAGACGAGTTTACGTGCACTCTCACTGTCTTTCAGATTACAAAAAATCATTTTTGAAATTTATTTAATTTTATTAGGGATATTGAAAACCATTTCCCTATTTCACTTCATAAGTTAAATACTTATATTAAAATTCAAACCATTTAAAAAAACATTTCTTTTTACGTAGGTATATCATGGTCGGATATGTACGACGTACAACTTTCAATTAATAAATATAGCTACTTAAAAAAAATCTACTCGATGTTTCCGGCCGTTACTCAGATAAGAATGCAATAAAATTTAAAAATCAATTTAAAAATATAATTATAATAGAAAATTCCCAATGCAACAGTTTTTAGAATTTTTTCTTAATAATGTCAACATAATGAATTTTAATGACTTAAAGAGGTATATGTTTGTTTTTTTTATTTTAAACGTAATATTTAATTCAGTGTCGAGCACCTCCGAAGAATATAATAATAATGACGAATATGTATTACACAACGCCGATGATGAAAAAGAAATTGCAGCTATTTTGGCCGATAAATACAAATTCAGAAATACTGAAAGACTGACCCGCTACAAGATTTTAGCAAAGGATAATGACGAAGGTAAGAAATAAATAAACGCTACATAGCCTATATATGTATCAAGAGTGACAAACATCCATACATCAATACATCCAAACATACTTTAGCATTTATAATATACTTATATACTTATATATATACTAGTACTATAGTAGCATACTATACTAGTACTAGTATAGTAGTATTTATACCGTACTAATAACATCTATATCTATACTAGTATACTATACTATACAAGTACTATACTATACAAGTACTATACTATACTAGTATACTACTATACTAGTACTAGTATACTAGTATAGTATAGTATAGTATAGTATAGTATAGTATAGTATAGTATAGTATAGTATAGTATAGTATAGTATAGTATAGTATAGTATAGTATAGTATAGTATAGTATAGTATAGTATAGTATAGTATAGTATAGTATAGTATATATAGTAGGTAGTAGTATAGTACTAGTATACTAGTACTATATACTAGTACATACTAGTACTAGTACATATATTACTAGTACTAGTACATACTAGTATACTAGTACTATATACTAGTACTAGTACTAGTATATACTTGTATAACTAGTAACTACTACTAGTATAGAAAATATAGCTGTAGACTAGTATAGATAGATAGATATAGATGTTGATGTTAATTATGTTAAATTTACTAGTTATATTCAAAATATTCTAAATAACTAATTAGCGTTATGAGATGATGAAAATGAATTGCGAATATTAACACGAAATTTGAATTTGCTCGATGGAAACGATGATTGGCCTTATTATCGCCATTATTAATCTCGTTCGAGATTAAAGAGTCGTTTCAATGGAGCCTAATGTAAACATTTAGGTACATGAAGAGATTAAAAACCAGCGGATTTCCGTACTCTCTATTTAAGTACCTATACTTTTTAGTGTTGACTTACATTTTGTAATATATTGTACTAGTTGTCCCGCTCCCGGCTTTGCCCGGGGTGCATTTTTTTCCGTAAAAACCTTCCCTGATTATCCTTCTATCCATTAGTGAAAACCGCATGAAAATCGGTGCAGTAGTTTTTGAATTTATCGCGAACAGACAGACAGACAGACAGACGCGGCGGAGGACTTTGTTTTATAATATTATATAAGTATTCGGATTAGTGCAAATATAAATAAACTCCCTACAACATACATTTTTTTAAAGATATTTGTACAGTCGGGGTACGTAAACTTTTGTCAATTTTCATTCTTTTATCAAACCTTAGACTCTTAGTACCTTTTGCAACTAAAGAACTAATCAGACAACTGACAGACGTTTGTTAATTACATTTTTGCATGCTTTGGTGCAAGCAAATGTCGACTTTAAGGTGACGAACCTTTTCTTACCCTGACTGTGGCTACGTGAATTCTTATTTGGCAGATGTTTCGGACGACATGAGTTCGGCCTGGTTTCGTTCGATTGCGATGAGACGAATAGTTGGAGGTATGGACACCAGTATCAGCATGTATCCCTACAATGTGGCCATATCGAGAAATGGGAAGCACTGGTGCGGAGGCTCCATTATAGATGAGCAATGGGTGTTCACAGCTGCACACTGTTTTGAGTCGTAAGTTGTAAGACGTTTAATTCAAATTTAAATAATTCAAATTCAAATTTAAACAATTCAAATTCAAATTTAAATTATTCAAATTCAGATTTAAATAATTCAAAAATAATTCAAATTCAAATTAAAATAATTCAAATTAAAATTTAAATAATTCAAATTCAGATTTAAACAATTCCAATTCAAATTTAAACAATTCAAATTCAAATTTAAATAATTCAAATTCAAATTTAAATAATTCAAATTCAAATTTAAATAATTCAAATTTAAATAATTCAAATTCAAATTCAAATTTAAATAATTCAAATTCAAATAATTTATTACTTACCATAACACATTACAATTTCAACAACAAATCGCGATCCCCACACTAGGCAAGTCTGTATCGTGGGTTCCCACAATTTTGAATTTTGAAGCAAGCGACAGTTATGTTATATTTTCATTCCGGGATATGGCTTTTCACATGACTGAACGTCCAAATGGTTAAAATTTTATGAGTGTTAAGTAGTGTGAGTGCATAGAAAAATGTATTTTAATGTATGGTGGTTAGGAGTTTTTCCGGTGGATTCGTACGAGAGCCCTGCTATCAAGGACCTAAGTTTAATTTTGGATTACGCTACTGAGCAGAATGTTGTGGTACATAATTTTGTTACATTGTTATAAAAATATAGATTGACAGACAACGGCTAAAACGAAACGTTCAATTATAAATTGCAGGTTAAACCGTACGAGTATTGAGCAAATAAATTATATTGAATTTTGAATTTCTCCGATGTCAACGTGTATACATGCGAAATTTCATAATAATCGGTTGATTAGTTATGGCGTAAAAACGTAACAAACAAACTCACTTTCGCAATTATAACATTAGTTAGGATTCAGTAAGACGTATACAGTTTCCAATATTGCTGAGTAAGTTGATCCATCTTCTGAACGGGAAGTAAACACTTTCAGAGCTCACGACGGCGATAAGCGGAAGTTGCAGCCCTTCATTGTACGCGCCGGAAGTTCTTTTCACAACCATGGCGGCTATCAGGCGAGAGTTAACAAAGTAACTTTAATTTTATCAATAATTCTCACACAAACTGGCTTCAGATTAAAACATTGGATTAAAAAGGCTTCCGGATTTTGTTCGAAAATGTTATAGCATTTTTAGGTTACCTATTTGGCGAACGTCAACTCCTTTTCCTAATCCCCGACGCCCGACCCAAAAGAGGGGTGTTATAAGTTTAATTTGTGTATGTATATGAGTGTATCTGTCTGTGGCATCATAGCTCCCTAACAGTAAACCGATTATAATCCGGTTTTTCTTTGTTTGAAAGCTGACGTTATCAAGATGGTTTAGCTAAGGCTATAATTTATGAATTCAGGCTTTTGAAGCACTAACTTAGGTTGATTTTCATGACACAGATACACACACACGAAAATTATCGGGAGGCCAATGTCTAGGCAATGTTAAAATTAATCTGTACTAATATTATAAATGCGAAAGTATGTTTGGATGTATGGATGTTTGTGACTCTTTCACGCAAAAACTACTGAACCGATCACCATGAAATTTTGCATACACGTTGTCTGGGACACCAGAAAGTATATAGGGTACCAGCTAGTGTCACTATATAGCTTAGTTAGATAATACTTATTATTTTGTAATAATAATAATTATTATTACCAATAAATTGATTGGTGTTCAGGCTTTCTTTCCAGAGAAATATTCACCAGGTGGGGCCGATTACGACTACTGTCTCCTAAGATTGGATCGGCCGATGCCAGTTGGTAGAAATATCGCAGTTTTGAATCTACCCTCGAAGGACTACGAAATATCTGAAGAGGACATGATTTTGGTCACCGGTTGGGGAAGTACTGACGTTAGTATCTAAATTTTAAGTGTAATTCTTCATACTCAGTGTCGGATCTAACCTAGTATTTAATACTGACGACTGGATTTGTGAAATTACTGCCCAGTTATTGTTTGATTTCTAAAAAATTGAGATGAAGTTTAATTTTACTTTGCTTCAATTTTTTTAGTCTTCCGATTGACCTTTAGTTACATAAAAAATATATACCAACCGAAAACTTTCCTAATTAATACAGAATTCAGAATAGTATAGAATATTTCAGAATAAATTTACCTTTAGGAAACAAAATACGTATTATCATTATTGCCGGGGAACTTACGTCTCTGTTTTACATTTCTTGCAAAATGTTACTTTATAAGTATTTCGTTTTTAAGAATCCATTGTAACTTAATTTTTTTATTATTTTTGTCCTTTTAAATCCTAACAGTTTGATCACTAAAGTAATCATAACACGAGTCACGTATACCTAAATAATTAGACAATAATGTTGACCTAGATTTGACTGCGTCAAAATTAAACTTAAAAATAAAACTGTTTTTAAAATATGAGCTATTTTCTAAAGAATTCAGGTATCGGTAGCATCCCAGAACGTCTTCGTTTCGTGCCAGTCCCTGTCATGAAGCAAGAAGAATGTCAGAAATCCTACAGGTTCTATATTACGCCTCGTATGCTGTGCGCTGGATACGCTGGTGGCGAAAAGGATGCTTGCAACGTAATTACCGACTGTCTTAACCTATTTATAACATACTAGCTGGTGCTCGCGACTTCGTCCGCGTTGAAAATTTTTTAAAAAAGCAATATAATCCAGGCGTTACTTTTATATTTATTATTTATTCCTCGGGAATAGTCCTTTTTTCTGGATGAAAGGTACCCTTTGTCCTTTCTGGTGTGCCAGACAACGTGTATGCAAAATTTCATGGTGATCGGTTCAGTAGTTTTTGCGTGAAAGAGTTACAAACATCCATACATCCAAACATACTTTCCTATTTATAATACTAGCTAGTGCCCGCGACTTCGTCCGCGTTGAACGATGAAAGGTACCCTATGTCCTTTCTGGTGTCTCAGACAACGTGTATGCAAAATTTCATGGTGATCGGTTCAGTAGTTTTTGCGTGAAAGAGTTACAATCATTCATACATCCATACAACTTTCGCATTTATAATCTTATATAAATAAAGTAAGTATTAAAGTATAGAGATATACTTATGTAAACTTATGTAAGTATACTTATGTATACTTATGTAAGTATAGTCTTATGAAAACATACTAAATAAATTTATTGATCAGCACGATTCAGGCGGGCCCGCTGTCAGAGACGGCGTGTTACTGGGCATTGTGTCCTTCGGAGGCAAGAAGTGTGGCGACCCTCGGTTCCCAGGAGTTTACGCAAGGGTTTCCTTCATATCTGATTGGGTGGAGCAGACCGTCACATCTAATGAAGCTTCCAACGAGCCTGAACTTATACCGAAGATATTGAAAGCAAGAAAAAGGATACAAGAGCTTAAGAAGTGAGTGTACTCATGTTTAGGGTATATCTATACTTAAAAGATGTTTCAAAATTTAAGCTTCGATTTCTAAAATTAGTACGGTTGTACCGTAATCAAATAAATATACCATGTTTATATCCTTTCATGTAAATCCAGCAAATTGCTATTGCGTTAGGCTGCCATTTTGGTGACGCAATCTCGTGACACACTCAGTAGCGTTAGCAACAATAACCGGCGAGGTCTTAGATGCGAATGACGTCACGTGGACTCTCTCGCGTCTTATAAAACACAAAACTGCGCTATAGACGGATGTCTTTATAGACCTTTGTTCAATTTTCAATCCAAATGAAGAATAAATCTTTGTATATTTATTGAGCTCTTCTAAATACTTTTAGCTGGTGTAAAACATTTATACTGGCGGAGAAAAAAAAAAAAAAAAATACAAAATACTGCTCATTTTATAAAATTTTTATAATAACATGATCCTTTTCTGTGCAAATTTAAATCCTACAAAAATGTAAAATGCAAGAAACCTGAGCCTAAAATAAGCTTCAATTGTTTAGTAGCGTTTGCCTGCGTCTTTGCCCACGCACCATTATAAATTACAGTCAATAAAATACAGTGTTACGAGTATGTCATCGAGATAGTTAATTTTAAAACCTAACCCTGGCATTTAAAACCTAACCCCTTATTTAACAATTACCTACATATAAAATAAAATTGATATTTTAAGATTCAAGGCACGAGTAGAAGACAAGAAAAATAAGATCAAGAAATGGTTGCGGTCTACCCTCAAGTCGCCAACATTTATACAACTCGCTAGAAATAAACTTAAAGAAAGTGGCATTTTGAGGAGAACAGACTTAGTCAGTGACGTCACCGACGACGAGACGATGTTAGACGAAGTCAACCTTAACAACATGATAACAGAGAAGATTATTGAAGGTTAGTTTTTGAAGTGAAAACTTCACGTTTGTGTGTGTATTGTGATCAGAAATTTTCCAATTTTACAGCAATTTTTTTTTATGTAATTTTTGTGTAACTATGCTCTTGATTGTAGCGATAAATTCAATAATTGATTCAGTAAGTTTTGTTAAAAAAAGTTTAATACAACTTTGACACTCAGTCTTTTAATGTTGGCCTTGGTTTTGACCTTGGCAAATTATTTTTGAAAAAATGGCACTAAGAATTAAGAAACTTCTAAATTAAGAATTAATCTAGAATTAAGAACTAGCTTCTTAGTTTGAGAAGGTAAGAAGTTTTCACTTCTATGACAGTCCTATGACCGAAGAATTTTTTTATCTACAATCTGAATGAAACCCGTGACAAATTCGTTAATTAAATTTTAATTGTGTATTTGTCGGTTTCCATTACTCCAATTGGTTTGATTGCCTCCACAGGGGTGGGGCATAATAATAAGGGCACGCCCTTACTGCCTTTATGTACAAAATGAAGTTCAAAATATCAGATTACTACACCGCCATAGATTACGCACCAATACAATTAGTTAATACAAGAATATTCAATGTTCAATAATATTCAAAGAAAACGTTTGACAAGCACGTTAGATGAGTGGTTAAGGCGATTGCCTTAACGCTCTATCTTAAGAGTCCAGGGTTCGGTCAACTTGGAAATGAACTTTTCAAACTTGTAATTTATAATATGTTTTAGTAATTTAGTGGAAACTTTGCTGATTTATGTTTTTCTTGTATGTATATATATAATGTGTAGCGAGATATTGTATGTTTCCCTAATATAAATAAAAAAAAAAAAAAAAAAAAAAAAAAAAAAAAAAAAAAGTTGCCAGGCTTTTTGCAGTCATTTGAGCAGCCCGTCTGGTGGCAGTATAACCACCTCTTTACAGAACAGCATGTGTGCTGTTGTGTTTCTGCCCACTTGATGGTTATCGTTGCCTAATAACACAAGCAAAGTTAAAAACAACTTTCAGTCTAAGTTCAGAGTTAATTGATAACAAATACTTTATCTATAAAACTCCGATGTAAAGCCGCCATTTTGACATAGAAATAAAAGACTTAGACACTACTTAAGAGGTCCCTAACTACCTAGTTACCTGACAACTAGCGCTATTTAGGTACATACTTCTTTTAAGGGTACTTTTAACTAATTTAGGTACATACTTCTTTTAAGGGTATACTAGTTCTTCGATTTTAAGGGATTTTAAGCTAAGTTTATGTAAGAATGCGTTGGGTGTTTGTTGATGCATTCATGATGTGTCAAATAAATAAATTAGGTCAGGTATTTTCAATATAATAATAGTTAGATATCTCTTATTCTGTTTATTAAAGGTGAAGGTGAGTCTGCGGAATTAGATAAACTATTGAGGACACTTGTTATTCGAGACTTCATGCTCGGCAATGAGGGAAACTTAACTAACTTTTCCTGGGTTGAACAGAAAGAAAGCGGAATATTTTTATCAGAAAAACTATAATTGTGAATTAAATTTATTTGTTCGCTAATACATAACGTTTAATTGTTATGAACGTGTATTTTTTTAAATATAAGATTTTAAAAAGTTTATTGTTTTTGCTTTATAGCGACATCTATTGTATTATCATGAAAACGGTTCGACGATGTACTACAGATTTCAAATGTTAATGTTCCTATTTGCCGGCAGATGGCGCTACAAACGGCAGACACGCTATTTAATAAAAATGTAATTTATAGTTGCGTTAAAATAGTTAAAATCTTAAAAATCAACGAACGTTTTAAAAATTAAAACTAGTTAAATTATGATTCACCTACCGTATGCTAGATGGCGCAACTGAGCACCTTTAGATTATTTAGAATTTACAAGTAATAAAATATGTATAATTATTTTATATTACTTACTAGCTGGTGCCCGCGACTTCGTCCGCATTGAAAAAGAAAATATATGAGTAATAACGCCTGACATCGTTATCGTTGTGACGACGGTGGCGCCGCCAAGCGACAGTGGCGCCCAATCCGTACAAATATTATAAATGCGAAAGTATGTTTGGATGTATGGATGTTTGTAACTCTTTCACACAAAAACTAGTTGGTGCCCGCGACTTCGTCCGCATTGAACGATGAAAGGTACCCTATGTCCTTTCTTGTATCCCTGAAAACGTGTTTCATTATGATCGGTTGAGTCATTTTTAAAAATTGAAAGGGAAGTTTATTGGAAATGTAATTCTATGCTGCACCTATGTTTCGGATGCTGGATCTGTGTAATTTTGTTTTTTTTCTAAATCTATACTTACTAAAAAGAGATGCTTAACTGATTTTGTATTTTTTTGTATATAAATGTAGAGGGTAATTACCGGAAACACTGCATTTATTTGAAAAATATTATTCCAAATGGACAAAGTATAATATACTCATCCTAGCCCTTTTGCGAAGCCGGAGCATGTTAGTCTTGTTCTTAATTCTTATATAATATTGAAAAAGTTATAACGTTGATACCTATCTAGAAAAAAAAAGTACTTTTGTGCTGATATAGTGCATTGAGGCTAGTTGACAAGACACTCATTGATGCTATGAATGCTTTACGTAACTTCTAACGACGTATAAGTTGTAAGAAATGTTGATGGAATGACCATAAAAATGTAATTTGTATGTGCAATGTATGCGATAGTACACGCCGTCACGTGACCAATGCATGATTAACATGGCGCCCATTTGATACTGGTAATTTGAAATAATTATGGCGTTGTTTATGGTGTTGCTTGTATTAAGAGACGATGGTGGCGACCTACCATCAATTGTATCATCGGTCTACTTGCATACCTTTAGTACATAAAAAAATATATTATTATATTCCGAGAGATTCAGAGACATTTCCGGCCAGGTATTTGAGGCAAGCTGAAAACTTGTCCTATAACTAACTCTTCTATACATAATACCTACCCTAACACAGAACTGTAGACCTGGCCGGGGATTAGTGGGGCTAAATCAACCCTTATATGTATTTTCTTGATCTTCAGGCAGGTAGAAAGTCCTACCAAAATGATGTCCTTTTTAGAATATTTATTTTTAATAATATTTTATAAAAATTACAGGACAAGTTTATAGCTTGCCTCAAATAACTACCCGGATATGTATATCATCTGTAAGGGAACTCTAGTAAGACGAATTGGTACACTAAGGGCCTCTCTCACCAACTACAAGTAAAGTGTTGATTAGAAATAATTTTATGTTTTATTAAAAATTATGCATTCGGTTTACTGCATTCTTGGATAGGCGAATTTTTTTTATTATTTTCTTTTAAATGTTTCGGACTTTTACCGTACAAACAAAGGTATATCAGCTCCATCATTCCCGGTTACCGATGACTTTAAATGGCGGTTAGCCTACTTGACACATGGTGAAAGAGGCCTTTATTGTAAATATGTTTTATTTTATTTGAAGTCCCTCTCTGTGTTTCTGTGTATAACGGCTAACTTCTTCTAAATCACGTAACGGATTTTGATGCCGTTTTCACCATCAGTTATATAATTTTTCATGGCAGGCTTATATGTAGATATAATGTAATAAAACATAATTAAGTTTTTGAGTAGAAAAAAAAATAATATCTTGCATTTATTTCGGCGTAAAATAAATTTACTTGGCTTAAGTAGGCTAAACTTTAAGATGACCTAATTTAACTTTAAGATAACCTAATGATGTATACTAGAGTCTACTAAAATCCTTAAGAAAACTCCGCAATGGCATATCTATAGTCGTTCGTTCGTGACATCGTCGTGTAGTAACAAACATTGTTTATAATCTTTATTAGGTAAGTTACCTAATTGTTATATTTGAAGTTAGGTTAGGTCTTATACCTACTAGGTTTAAAATGTTACCAAACTATACTTCTTTAGACGACCTCAAACCTCGTCTCAAATGAAAAGAAATTAAAACTGTATAAAGACCAACAATGCTACTTTTTATTTTTCAGAAATTAGGTTTTTTTTTTTGATACCTCGTAACAGACACTCTTCAGTTTCATCCATGTTGTGTCACCGTTTAATTTTGATTATTTAAAAGCAAAACGAAATTGTTCTGTCGAAAATTGTATTCGATTATGTAAAACTGTGCTATTGAATTGTTTTCGGCATGGTCGGTGTTATGCAATCGATGGAAAGAATCATTGGATTTTTTTTATTATTATTATATTTCTTTTATTATATTATTATTATATGTATTTTTTTCCAAAACCATGGTAACAAATAGTTCTTCTCAGAGTTATTCACAATCACGTTAGCCTTTTTTAAGTAAAGATTTTCAGACAAGTATTAATTTTTTTTACTAGTGAAAGTGCACACTGCATTTCGCAGTCATTTGAGCAGCCAGGCTGGCGGCAGTAACCGCCTTCTTACCGAATACCACCAAGAAACGGTTGTGTTTCAGTGAATGAGTTAGGTAAGTAAGGAAAGCTAAACTATCCATTATTCTATATTCTATCAAGGTCGGAAGCACACTTGCAAAACACTTGCCTGTGTTAATTTGCAATAGGAACTATATACCATCAAGTGATAGTCAGCAGATAGGCAGTTCAAGGCATAAAATATTTTTTAAACTGATTTGTCAGATGCACCATCGTCTACATTTATGGACTTAACACAAATTATTGGTATCATTAAAAACATTTATAATTTTCATTTAATATTTATAATTTTTATAGTACTAATAAAAATATTTGACAATTATAGCATAACGCCGTCCCTAAGTCAAAATGTTATAGAATTAGACCGATAGTTATGTAAGACAATTCTCGATTCTCCGCTCGTTCAACCGAATTATTCCTCAAATTGACATTAGACGTGATTGAAATGTTACTTTTTTAGTTAGTTACTATCGACTTAATAAAAAATACTTAATAAAAAAAAACTACTTTACTTGCTCAGCCCTTTCCCCATTAAAAAAATTTGAAATATTTCCAGTATTTTACTGAAATTAAGAATGACTTTTATTCCCAAATTTTCCAAAGTGTAAGTTAAAAAACAATGGCCTGGTTTTGAACTATGTCATAATATACATTTTTCTCATGGAAGATTTATTAGATTTTAACACAATCGTGTGTGGTCTGGTCTGTTGAATATAATTTTATAAATAAAAACGTTTCTTTGAAACCTTTTTAATGAATGCATTACTGTTTCACAGTTTCGCTGTGATATAAATTCTTGTTGTTATAGAAAATAAATACACTCTTAGTTAGCGACATAACAATCACGTGCTGATACACGCGCTTTAAGCTATGATGTTGCTATGCATATACAGGCTGATTCAATTAAATATATTTTATTTTATTTTTATCTAGCTGTTGCACGCGACTTCGCCCTCGTAACTTTATAAAATATAGCCTATGTTACTCGCCGATAAAGTAGCTTTCTATAGGTGATAGAATTTTTAAAATCGGTCTAGTAGTTTTTGAGTTTATTCATTGCAAACTCGCTTTAGTATAGATTCTCTTTAGTATAGATGCTCAATTTATAATATTAAACTAGTGCCTCGCCTCCGGCTTCGCACGAATGCAATTTTTTTCTGCAAATTCTGTACAAACTTTTCTCGTTTATCGCTCTATCTATTATTGAAAACCGTATCAAAATCCGTTGTGTAGTTTAGAAGTAGTCAGCGGAGAAACAGATATGACGGATTTTGTAAATATATAGGTTATAGATTTAATGAAAGTAATTTTAATCAACATAGACAGATAGAGATATGCCATCGCGAAGTTTTTTTTAAGGATTTTAGAAGAACTACAATAATTTAAGATAGGTAACTATAAAGAGAAATTAAAATTTTTTTTTTAGATTTTTGTGTACGTTACACGTCAGCTGTAAAACGACATCTTTTTTTGATAGATCGGGTCTTTCATATAATAAATATTATATATGATACATTTATCTGGCCAAGTACACTCGGTGTACGAAAACTTTCGTCAGTTTTCATTCCTTTATCAAGTCATAGACCTTTTGAAACTAAATCACCATGCACACAACTGACTTTAAGGTGACGAACATTTTCTTACCCCGACTTTACGTAACTTATTTAACAAAAAACTTAACTATAAATATGTTCAAAATGTTTGATGCACTCTGTAGATATAAGTTGCATATTGACATAGAAATTTTTATGATTCTTATGGTTTTTTTGTTAAGATTCCTTTTGCTTGATAAGTACAATAATAATTACATAGTTGTTAGACATAATTAATATATATCATATTTAATAAATAATGGACCAATTGTGATTCTGGATGCACAACTGCTATATATAAATTATATAAGCGACACTTCAAGTCCGCTATTGATAGGATGAAGGATAAAGTGGAAAGGATAGGACTGACGGTACCTTTTATAACAGCGGGTCAAATGGGCACTTTTTCGTAGGTAGGGTAGGGTATGGTTGGCAGTCCCATGCCCATGCCCATGCCCATGCCCATGCCCGTGCCCATGCCCATGCCCGTGCCCGTGCCCGTGCCCGTGCCCGTGCCCATGCCCATGCCCATGCCCATGCCCATGCCTATGCCCATGCCTATGCCCATGCCCATGCCCATGACTATGCCTATGTCTGCCTATGCCTATGTTCTGTGAGCACGTTATGTCGCGCAAGGAAGCGGAGGAAAGGCAGTGGGAACAGGTTCCCTTCTCCCAGCCTATCCGTCAGAGGAGGCTCGGGCGCAGGCGCCGCCTTCTACCCTGACCGGGACCCTCGAGATGGCCGGCGTACCTCCACTTTCGGGTACGCCGAGGTTCTGACAGGGAGCGCAGGCCTTCCCGCGCTGGATAGCCGTGGCGGGGCACCGAAGTCGTGTCATAACGTCCCCACGACCTCGCCCATCAACCTACACTGCCGGGTATCCAAGAGGATTTCCCAACGTTAAAAAAAGGGCAAAGGTAAGGTCAGAACTTGTGGGTCCAAAGGGTCCGAAGTCTAAAGGGCATAGGTTCCCTTTTATTTATTTTTTCCAGAAAATTGTATTTTTTTACTTAGTAAAAAAGTTTTAATAAAATTGATTGTATAAATTTCTATATTAAGTACCTTGCTAAAAGTTTAGACTTATTAATGTTTATAAATTTAGACAAAAACATAAAGTTGACGATTAATTATTAAAAAAGAAATTATTTTTAGTCTTGCTCAATCAACAAGTTTATAAGAATGAACAATTTGTTTTCTTACAAATACTCGTAGATAAAAAACAACTGTTTTAATTCGACTTATCGAAACATTTGTATTATATTAGAATATTATCAAATTACACTGAAAAAATCCACACATTAAACACACACACTAACACACTCAAAGGCGGACCATTGCGTGTGTGTGTGGGCCACACGTGAGCGTCAATGTGTGAGTGGCCCTATGTTGCAATCCCTTAAATAGGTCGCGCCCAGACATTAATAGAAAGAATCGGGGACGGACTTAAAACGGTTTTTTTTTTTTTTTTCATTTTATTTTATTTTTATAAAAATAGTGAGAAAGTATAAATAGGAATTTTGTATTGAATCGCTTTAAGTTTAAAACTAAACTTAATTAAAGTTTAATTAAAGCCATCTAACAGAAGATCACAGTCGAATAACAGTTGTATTTCGGCGAATGAGGGATATCAGAGTATTTTCCCCGCAGTCATTTGGGCAGCCATTCTGGCTGCAGTAACCACCCACTTACAGAAGACCACCGTGTAATAACAGCATGTGTGCTGTTCTGTTTCGGTTAATGAGTAAGGGATGTCAGTCCATTTCCCTACTTGCAGAAACTGTGGCGTTGCTTGTGTTATATTCGACATTACTCGTAGCTACTTACTAACATCAAATGTGACTACTTTAACATATACGACATTCCATAGGCAGCCGTATATATTTATATATAACTAGCTAACCCTGCAAACGTTATTTGCCAAAAAAAAAAAAAATTTTTTTGAGTTGGCCACCCTTGTCAAAAGGACTATAAAAAATAGTTTACAACCTATATAACCTTTTGTGTATAACCTACCGAATATACACAAAAAAATTAATAAAAATTGGTCAAGCCGTTTCGGAGGAGTTTTATTACAAACACTGTGACACGAGAATTTTATATACTTATATAAAAGAAAGATAAAATCGTAAAAAAGGGTGTCTGTATATTAAATACTAGCTGTTGCACGCGGCTTCGCCCGTGTTTCCCGTGAATAAACTCAAAAACTACTGGACCGTTTTTGTAAATTTTTTCAACTATCGAAAGCTACATTATCAGCGAGTGACATAGGCTATATTTTATAAAATTACGCGGGCGTAGCCGCGTGCAAAAGCTAGTTAATATATAAAAGACGTAGGGCAATATAAATGTGTATAAAATCCGTCCCTGATATTAAAACCTAAAAAGATTGTTTGCATCTTTTAGTAACAGTTTTAGGTCACAGGCCCTGCGCGCGTGTGTGCCACCGTGCCATACAGATAAATGGCTTTATGCATTATGTTTGTTTAATTGATTTCTATAACACTATATAATAATTTATTAAATTTATTTATGTTTAAGTATCAGTACCGATAACAAGTACTATTATCTTTATTTCGCTTGCACATAAACTTTATAACATTTTTGTGTATTACGTTGTATATATATTTTTTGTAAGGCGTTGTATATATATTTTTTGATGTAAAATAATATTGACGAAAGTCTGAAATAAAGAAATATTATTATTATTATTCAGATATTTATTTTTTATCTTAAATTTAAATTTTTCACAATATAAATATAAAACAATAAATATTATAAAAAACTTAAATCTAGAGTGCCGCAAGTAGCGGGGTAAGGCCCAAGCTACCGGTGGTTAGGGCTGCAGAGTGAGGAACCTCCTAACAATTCGTGCCGTGTCAAGAAGCACCGCCTTCTGTAT
Source organism: Synanthedon myopaeformis (assembly GCA_944738685.1). Classification (NCBI taxonomy): domain Eukaryota; kingdom Metazoa; phylum Arthropoda; class Insecta; order Lepidoptera; family Sesiidae; genus Synanthedon; species Synanthedon myopaeformis. Next base: position 1,282,056 of record OX122936.1, on the reverse strand, counting down.
CTGTCCCTTGACCCAGCCATCTAGCGAGAGCCTCTCGAGGTGTTGGTCAAGGCTCTTCGCTATAAGACCGTTCGCAGATACGACTATCGGGACGATGATGGTCGAATCAACATCCCACTTGGCGGTCACCTCGTGAGCCAAGTCTATATACTTACTAAGTTTATCTTTTTCGGCTTTCACGAGGTTTTCGTCATGCGGGATAGTGATGTCAACAAGCATCGTCCGGCGCTGAGATCGATCGATAATCACGATGTCAGGCTTATTGGCAACAATAGTCCTGTCCGTGATTATAGATCGGTCCCAGTAGAGCGTAGCATGACTATTTTCGAGAACGGGCGTAGGCACGTACTTGTAGTACGGCACCTCAGATTCAATTAGACCATATCGAAGAGCAAGTTGCTGATGTATTATCCTGGCTACTTGGTTATGTCTATGCAAATACTCGCCGTTAGAAAGATGAGCACAACCGGAAATAATATGCCTGAGTGTCTCTCCAGGGCGGTGGCATGCCCGACAGATGTCGACCGTACCGTCCTTCAGGATATATTTCCGGTAATTGTTCGTCTTAATAACTTCGTCCGCAATCGCACAGACAAAGCCTTCGGTTTCCCCAAAGAGGTCACCGAAACGTAGCCAGTTCACTGACATGAGCGAGTCTACATCAGGACCCGTCAGTGCTTTGTAGAACCGCACATGTAGTTCCTTGCCCTTCCATACGTTCTTTCGGTCTTCGGTGCTAAGAACCACAGGCTTACGCCAGTTCTCGTTAGCCAGAGATAGAGGCGTGAGGTTTTTGTCGATTGCTACGACGTCTCGATGTACACCACTCTCATTGTGTAGGAAATATTCCCTGAGACTGTACACCTCACGGTTATGGAGGTTCTTGGCGTTTAAAAAACCGCGACCCCCCAATTTCCGTGATATGTACAGTCTCATTACCGATGAGCGTGGGTGTAGCATGCGATGCGTCGTGAGCAATCGACGAACCCTCTTGTCTAAACCATCGAGCTCAGTCTGAGTCCACCTTAGTATGCCAAAGGAGTATGTGAGTAAAGGTATAACCCAGCCATTGAAAGCGCGCACCTTGTTACCTCCTGATAAAAGACTCTTAAGAACTTTTATCAAGCGTTCAAAGAAACGCGTCCTCACTGTCTGTTTTATATCTTTATCACTAATACCCAACGACTGTGACATACCAAGGTATTTGTATGTCTCAACTTCGGAGAGGGATCTAAAAGTCATTTCATTTGAAAGTTGTAAATTTGGTGAATTTACAACTTTTCCCTTCTGAACATGCATGACCGCGCACTTATCAACACCAAAATCCATCCTGATTGCGTTACTGAAACATTTAGTTATTTTCAGTAACTCTAACAGGTCTTTGGGTTTCGGTGCAAATAGTTTAAGGTCGTCCATGTAAAGTAGGTGTGAGATGACTTCACCCCCCCTCCGTAGTCGATAGCCTAGCTTTAAATTTCTCAGAAGAGTGCTGAGAGGATTTAAAGTTAGACTAAACCACAACGGACTCAAACTGTCGCCCTGGAAGATCCCGCGTTCTATCTTTACCGTGTCCCGCAGACCAGCGGCGTCTCCACGATTTCCTGGTTGATTCAGTACTGTGATCCATTGCCTCATGCACACAGTTAAGAAGGATCTCAGAGTCGTATCTATTTTATATAACTCTAATATCCTCCTCAACCAAGAATGGGGCACTGAATCATAGGCCTTCTGGTAATCAATCCAAGCTACCGAGAGGGCGCCACTGTTGCGCTTGACACGTTGGCAAATAGTCATGTCTATGAGGAGGAGCTCCTTAGTACCACGGGACCCAATCTTACATCCATTCTGAGCAGTGTCTAAAATATTGTTTTCAAAAATATGTGAATTAATTTTTGCTCTCAGAATAGATGTAAGTAGCTTGTAGATGGTGGGTAAGCATGTGATAGGTCTGTAATTTTTAGGCTCCGTGGTACTACCAGATTTGTGGAGCAGAAAGGTGATACCAGTTGTCATAAAGGTTGGGAGAGTACCTAATTCTAGGGCTTCTTGGAATTGCATTGCCAAGCACTCGTGCGAACATGTAAACATTTTAAGCCAGAAGTTGTGCAATCCGTCCAGTCCAGGACTTTTCCAGTTCTGGGTAGAACGGACTGCACAACTTACATCTGAAGGACTGATGGTGACTGCCTTCATGGTTGTTATAGGTTCGCACGCCTACTCGACAATGGATATCCAATCACCCTCAGTATGCTCGTCGGACAACGACCAGATATTACGCCAGAAGTTCAGCATAACTTCTGGGTCAGGCGGATGTCCGACGTTCATACTTTGGTCGATCTTCTCCCAATCTCGGTATACCTTTCTTTGGTCACTTTGAAAGAGACGATTCTGTCGGTATCTATGCACTCGTTCTTTATATCGTTTCACTCGGTTCGCCAATGCATAAACTTTTTGTTTAAAATTTATTATTATTATTATTACGGTTTTTACCATTCATCTTCCGATATCAGACTTTCGTTGGTTAAATTAAATAAAGTCACCTACATAACCTGGCAGATTAGTTAGTTGAATTGGTAATTGGCAGGACACAACACCTATAATATAAGTGACGAGTTAATTGGGTTCTGGTTACTACTGACTGGTCCTATTGAGGCCTATGCCGCTGCCTTATTATCTAATAGCAAACGACAGCAGACGACAGCAGACGACTTGCGATCGCGTGTGATGCCATACAGAAATGATGCACTTTAATTTTAGTTATTGTCCGTATTCATTAGCTATCCATAAATTATCTAGAGACCCGCTCCCGGTTTCGCATAGGTGCAATTTTTTGCTGCATTTTATATACACACCATCCTCTTTCATTGTTCTTTCAAATATCAAAATACTGTATCAAAAAAGTCAGCGAAGAAACAGACAAAGGCGGACATTGATACAAGTATATCCCATCCTTAACTCTCATCCTTTGTCATATCAAGGTCAACAGCGCACTTCCTACTCTCCTATTGTGTCAATCCTACCTTCAGATATCATGTCAAATTTGTCAAACTTTATTTAAAAATAACATAGACTACTTTACATAAGAAATATAGACTACTATGTCCTATATCTATAAACTGTCACATGAGCCATTAGGTAAGTCAAGGTTCATGATATTAAGTTCTAACATAAATTATATTCTAGCAGGTGGATTAGTGAGTAAGATTCGAGTGATTCTCGATAATGATATAATTACGTGTTAGAATTTGCCCTAATTCCCTTCAAGGTTGGTGACAATGCAGGCCGCCGGGTCACCGTGCTGAGTTGAGTCGACCAACTGGTGTCATTAATTGTATGCAAATCGTTTGTCTGGCGTCTTAGTTTTGTTCCTTGTTATTTGTTTTGGTATTAAGAAATTGCGATCTAACACATTTAACTTTTTAGAGGTTCGGGAAGGTTAGACTTGTTGGACTCATTACAAAAATACTCTAGTACATAAATATTATATGTATCCAAAGAATCATTATTTTACACTTGACTGTATCAATCATCATCATCATCTCAGCCGTAGGACGTCCACTGCTAGACGTCCAATGTTGCCAATGATATTCCTAAATGAAAGCAACGACCAACAGAACAAGTCTGCCGAGCAATACCGCACTAAAACCCCTCCATGTTCCTCCATCGGTGGCAAATATGAGACCCGGGATCACGTGGCCTTATCCCCGGGCCCCACAAGCACCGCCATGTCCTAGCGGACCTACCTCCTGCAGCTAGGTTGCGTTCTACTCCAATTGGAACATCTGGCGACCCACTGGAACATCAATTGGCCACCACACCTCTCATTAAGTCCCGGACGCCAGATGCACATAGGTCTCCCACATAATTTTCCAATAGAACCGATCAGGAGCAGCTTGCATCCAACGTCGATGAGCGGCCTTTATCATGGCGTCTGTCCAACTTGTGGATGGACGTCCTGTACTGGCATCCACGGTCCTTGGCCTCCACTTGAGAACCTTCCGCCCCTAGCGGTCCAAGGCTCTCCGTACTTACTATGTATCTGCCCAATGCCACTTCTCCTTACTGATCCGCCGTCATAATCATGTCGGTCTCCTCATTCCTGACTCGATCTCGCGGTGTAAACGCGAACATAGCTTGTAGAGCGACGTTGAGATTTTTACGAGGTCCATGTCTACTTTAAGGGAGGTGACTACAGTCGCCTATAGATGACTGGCCTATGGCCTATACATATAGTTCGCCTTGGAGGTATCAAATGCACTGCTCACCTTGAAGGGTAAGATAAATAATTATCTTAATTTATCTTGAATAAGGCTAGTTTATACTTTAAGCAAAATCAAAATTAAATTTTGATATTTTGATTTAAAAATAAATTTCAATCGATTATACCTAATGAAATTTATGTGCACAAATTAAATAAAAACAGTTCTAACTTTTACCAGTGCTCAGACATAAAAATATGCAAATGCGGGCTGCAAAAAATTTCTTTGCTAAAAGATCTTGAGTTGAGTTCTCGAATTTATTTGAGACTAACTGTTGCTAAGTTGATAAGTCCACATGACCTATTCAATTCACGGAGCCTATTCAATACAAACAAACAAACAAATCTTTCCTCTTTAAAATATTAGTATAGATATAGATTTTTCGTCACATTTACTGATATAAGGCTAACGACATACATTTGTGTTGTCAAATATCTATTAAAATATTATATTAAAATATGTTAACTGTATATAATATTATTATAAAGTTAGATAATTATTGATCAGAAGATTGGTGAAGAACATCTTCGGGTAAAAGGTCAAACAGTGTTTAGTTTTGTAGGCAGCGAAACATCCCTACCACAGGCTGAGCGGGCGCGTGGGCTTGGCATACTTTCGCTAGCGGCGAACCTCAAGTCGTCATCGTTTCAATATATTCTCTAGTGTATTTACTATAACATATTATAATTATGATAGTATAGGCCACTTGGTTAGCTTTAAGGTTTAATTTAAATATGATCACTCACTAGTAAGAAAATATTATTTTCTTACTAAACTTTTTGACGCAATTTCTGAATAAGGGCTTGGACAATTCTTGGAACTTTGTTGAAGTTATTTTGCCTTTTATTTTAGTAAGATATATTTATTTATTTATTTGGAACTTTGTTGAAGTTAGTAAGTTAACCTTTTATTTTAGTAAGATATATTTATTTATTTATTTATTTGGAACTTTGTTGACTTTATTTTGCCTTTTATTTTAGTAAGATATATTTATTTAATTATTTATTTGGAACTTTGTTGAAGTTATTTTGCGTTTTATTTTAGTAAGATATATTTATTTAATTATTTATTTGGAACTTTGTTGAAGTTATTTTGCCTTTTATTTTAATAAGATATATTTATTTATTTATTTATTTGGAACTTTGTTGATTTTATTTTGCCTTTTATTTTAGTAAGATATATTTATTTAATTATTTATTTGGAACTTTGTTGAAGTTATTTTGTGTTTTATTTTAGTAAGATATTATTTAATTATTTATTTGGAACTTTGTTGAAGTTATTTTGCCTTTTATTTTAGTAAGATATATTTATTTAATTATTTATTTGGAACTTTGTTGAAGTTATTTTGCCTTTTATTTTAGTAAGATATATTTATTTATTTATTTATTTGGAACTTTGTTGAAGTTATTTTGCCTTTTATTTTAGTAAGATATATATATTTATTTATTTATTTTATTGAGTTTTGATTTTTATATACGAATAGCTTTTACTGGTGACTTCGCTCATGAAAAACTCTTTCGCTCTCACATGAATAAAGAATTATTTTATTTTATTTAATAGCAAATAAAACACAGGTAAAGGTCAGATCACATTTTCTTTTTTTCAATTAATAATTTTTTCATTCTTTTTTCAGTTACCAATTAAAAAAAAAATTGAAACATTTAGAAAAATTGTGATGGATTTTTATATATTATATTACATCGTCGTTTACAGTCTGCGGTCTATCCAATCTCTTTTGAGGACCTACTTTCGCAATTTTAATAATATTGGAAAAATTAATTGGATAAGAGAAATTCTTAGTACATAGATAGGGTTTTAGAATAGGTAAGAGGAGAAGTAAAATGTTTTAATACTAGGACACCAGTTTCGCACAGAGTCTGTCCGGATGACTATGTCGGCGACGGCGACGGGCGGCATGGCGCGGCCTCCTGCTCGCGAAAGTGAGAGTGGGTTTCGTTGCGTAACCATTAGCGATTCATGACGCCCTGGTACCTACTGTACCTACATACAAGAGCTATTAATGCGGCCCAGTTTTTCTTAAAAAAAAAATCCAATAAAGTTTTTAAAACAAACAAACCTTTAAAAATAAAAAAAGCACATTCATTATGAAAAAAATTACAAGCCCCCAAAGAATTGTCTAAGATTTGTGTCTACATTCAGTAATAACTAAAAGTCTGAAAAAATCAATTATAGTAAAAAAAGGAATATTATGCTCGTCAAAAAATTCATTTTCTCCTATATTTTTTCCTATGATGGATCCTTGGATATTTAATGGCGTAACATAAACATTATGTCAATATACACTTACTGATTAAATTCAATGCTTCCAGTCAAAACAAGACATAAATTACAATTTAGTCATGCTTTTGAACTTTTTTCAAGTCCCTTAAGAGGCATATTAGGTGAGCTTTATCCGGGTACGATAATTGGGATTTATTTTTTCAGTGTCTGTTGTTCCAAATCCACATAGAATTGAATATATGTAGAATTAAATATAGAATTGAATTTCAGGCACTAATTTCAGCACTAATTTCAGACACTAAAGTTTAAGTATCTAACTAATGTAGTGGAGTGGGGAATACCAGTTTAATTTTACCATTTAAATTTTTAAAGAAATTCTGTAAGAAAACGTATCTCTTAAATAAAGGTTTTATCGTACTTTTCATTTGACAAAATATAAAACCTAAATCTCGAAATATTTTGTTTTTTAATAAGAACTGCTTGAAGTTCTTTAAGTGTGTACTATTAAGAAAACATAATTGATTTTTTTTTTTCTAAGCTATCTTACCAAAAATCAAACAATCTTTCAATGGTAATGCGAGAAATAAGTACCTCACTAACTTATTTTATATATATATATACTATGTTTGTACACAATTTTGTACTCATTCGTCACTGAACAATGTAATACTTACTATAGAAATAGCAACTCGTTAGGTTCTTGTTATCAATTCATCCCTCTTGTTCTTTGTTTACGAACAGTGCTACTATAAATTTATGGCTACATAAATTCCATGATCATAGTACGTAATACAATGTAAAAACTTGTGCTTACCTGTATATACAAAGTTTCGATAGATATAAAATATTACAATATAAAGTAAAATTTTATATTATATATTATTTAATAAATAAATATCTTCACACATTCCACACAGCACCATCTAGTTCCACACTAAGCAACTAATGCTTGTATTATGGATATCAGACAGTTGATATACTACATAGATTACTTTCTTTTGTAAATACATACATATTATAAATACAAAAACATCCACGACTCAGGTACAAAGGTAAAATGTTAACACATAAACATTTGCCACTAGCGGGATTCGAACCCGCGACTGTTTGGTTAACAGCTAGGTTTACTAGCCACTAGATCAAACGTGTCGTCAAATTTATATTAATGCATTTAATGTTATAATAACATTTAATGAATTTTGTTGCACCGATTTCCAAAACAATTCGATTCAATAATGTATCCTAACACATTCTACATAATTCCGACCATTCCTTTTCCATAATAATGTGTGGAAAAGGAACTTAGGCTCGAGTTCACCAACAGACGGTTATTTTTAAACAGCCGATTAAAATTTAAACAGCCGTTTAATAATATTTGGTTGATCACCATCGTTAAACTGCGGGTCAAACGCTCTAAACATCAGATTAATCATTAAGTTAATCAGATGTTTAAGGCATTTAAGCCACATTTCAGCGATTTTGAACAAAAAAATATTATTAAACGGCTGTTTAAATTTTAAACAGCTGTTTAAAAATAACCGTCTGTTGGTGAAATCGAGATAAACAGATTTTTTTTTTCATTTATTAACTAATGTCATATCCCTCCCTACTAATGAATACCAGTAGGAATACATAAGTAGGAGATATGTAAGGGGCGCATCTCTAATGTTTCAGTTTAAGGAAAACCCTGGAGAATACCAGGGTAACATAGCAAGTAACATGTACTTAGTACAACTTTTTATCAGAACTTGACCCATTGTAACACTGAAAAGTCTAGCACACGAAATCAACAAAAGTTAATTTTTAATAAATTAAAAAAGCCATTAGAAGCGCAGAGTGCATACTTCTATATTATTTGTCTCACACAGTAATGAGTCCGATAGTTCCCAGAGTGCATAATTACTTGGTTCTCCGTGTAGGTGACTGGGTTACCGGCGCGATTGCGTCACCATTCACTTTCTGCTGTCGTTCGCCTACTTACCCACTCACTGCGACCACATACCATCAAGAACTGGCTACTCAAGACCAAAGTCCAAAGGGAAATGGACCTACCATTATCATTTCAAATATAAGGTGCTTTGGATACTATGAAAACAATTCGCATAATATGTAATTGAAGATAGTGATGTTATTTCTTGCAAAGTTCTTCGATTCCATTGCTTCACCACCACCACCAGGTTGTTAAGCTTAGTTACAAGCGTTATACGCTTAGTAGTTAGTACAAGCGAAGCCGGGAGCTGGTAGCTAGTTCATTTTATTTATTTTGGGTTAGGGCGGACCTCTATGAAGTCAAATTGAGGTCCCCAAATGACAGCGCTGTGTGGATTTTTGTGTGTGCTTAATATATCGTAGAGTAACTTATTTTCTCAGAATATGTAACTCTATACTTTATTTATATTCTTTCTTATTGATTGTTAGTTCATCAGTGTTAAAATTAAGCGAGCTATTTTCTTCAGCAAAATAGAAAAATGGTTGAATTATGACACCAGTTCGCAGTTGTATCACTGCATTGCGCCGGCGCATGGTTGCGTCACATCGCCGCCATGCTGCTCACCGCACCCCTCCACTTGCCAGCAGAAAGTGGGGGTTGTTACCAGGCCCTCATGAATATGATATTGACAAGGCAACATTCCGGAATATATTCCAAGTGTTATTCTCTGTTATTATATTCCGCAGTCCTGGTACCTCTTCAGGAATATCTAGATATTTTTTTATATGAACGTCGTCTACTTGATGGTAGATGGCTACCATCACCAATGACAGTAACGCCACAGACGGTACAAGTGCGCTGCCGACCTTGGTAGAATTCCTTAAGGATAAGGGATTAGGAAGGGATAGGAAAAAAGGCTCTGTATTGCTATTCTCGTTGGTCTTCTGTAAGGGGGTGGGGAGATGGTTACTGTCGCCTGACGGGCTGCCCATATGACTGTGAAATGCAGTGAGCAGATCACACTACTTGCCACATCCAAACCAGAGTCATTTCAGTGATCGAATCCAGGACCTTTGAGAGAAGACATAGGTCTAAAACAAGCATCTTAACCTCTCGACCAATGGGCTCATCAAAATAAAATAAAAATAAATTAATTAAAATGACCATTAAAACTAGGTGCTGTAGTTCGTTTTTGTTTTTTTAAATTCCACAGGCACTTTTTTTTTTACAAGAGGAATCCATCAAACATTTTTCCAGGATAAAATGTAGCTATAGTTTAAACTATTCCTCTAATCTGGATTAATTCAGGTAATCATTAATACATTAGTGAAAACCGCATTCAAATCGGTTTGTAATGAAAAAATATTTAATGTAAAAACACTGCTTGTTTACGAATTTATTATACTAGCTGGTCCCCGCGACTTCGTCCGCGTTGAACGATGAAAGGTAACCCTATGTCCTTTCTGGTGTCCCAGACAACGTGTATGCAAAATTTCACGGTGATCGGTTCAGTAGATTTTGCGTGAAAGAGTCACAAACATCCATACATCCAAACATACTTTCGCATTTATAATATTATTACGGATTTTATGTATTATCTATAAGGCAATATATTATTTGTATTAACGATTTCAAACGGGTGAAGCCGAGACGTATCGGTAGTTTAAAAAATAATAGCAACTACATCAGCGTTTAAAAACTCCTAATAGTCCTAATAACCAGTTGGAGTCGTAAATATACAGTAGGTATATCATACTCGTATATCTATCTACTCGATGTGGCGCCAATCAGGTATATAAAAATTATATTTTGTTTTTCAATTATTATGTTATTTTGTTTACACGTGTAATTTATCAATGACCTGATAGGTTAAGTGTCGATTTTTGCTTAAACATAGTTATTTTATTCACACATGTAAGCGAAATTTCATATTAAAGTTTTAAACATACAAATAAAATAAATTGCATTTCGTGTACAATTTCAGGAAGTTATTATGAGAGTACATTTGCACTTTTAATAATATTGTATAATATTATATTGTGTGGTGAATTTCGTGAGGTAAATGACTTAATAAAATAAAAAACCCAAACCCAATAACCCAATAATTCAACCCAATAATTATAACCCAATAATTCAAATTGGTAGTGCCCATAATTCGGAAAATGCAGGGTTTAGTTACTCCGTCTCTGCGGTAGGTTGTGCCGCAGGGAAGAGGTTATAGGGTGTTATAGGAGTGATGAAAGCCCCTCGCTGACTGCCCGCTGCGAGAAGTGGAGAACAAGCAGCCTGTGCCGCTTCGCATCACAACACTGGGCAACGGAGAGAGAGACGTGCTGTGTTATTATTATTATTATTTATTATGTTGTCAAGGTAGCGCTTGGCCGCGATCTCACTTGATGTAAGGTGCAGATGCGGCCGAAGGTGGACCACGCTTACCTAGTAAGTGCCCATTTACCCTTGATTTGAAGACCCCGAGGTTGTAATTTTGAAGGAACACAGACGCAGGCAGTGAGTTCCACTCCCTAGCGGTTCGGACAAGATAGGTGGAACTGTAACGCTTCGTGTAACGCTGTGTGTTTCCGGCACGTCTCTTAACGGCGCGGAGGTTACATACGGGCCTCGTCTGGCGGGGAGAGAAGGTAGTGTGTCTTAACATTCCCTAACCACCGCCCATAGACGGCGCATGGCAACACCGTGGGTTTTTAGTCGGTTGAAGTCCCCCATACCCTACCGATTTCCCCATCTGGTTCGCACATTATCTTAATATATACAAATTACGTGTAACATGTTCTTCCGCGATGAACTCCTAAATACTAAACTAACTGTGTGTAACATGGTCCAACTTAAAAGATATTTAAAACCCGGGCGAAGCCGGGAGCCGGCCACTCGTTTACTACATCATTCGATAGGCGATTTTTTTATTATTATTTTCTTTTTAATATTTGGGACTTTCACCGTACAAACAAAAGTATAACAGCTCCATCATTCCCGGTGACCGGTGACTTTAAATGGCGGTTAACCTACTTGACACTTTACTCAGAGATGGTGAAATTATAACTAACAAAATGTTGGCAAACATTGGAACTAAAGAATTTTGTAATATTCTTAAATTAATTAATTTTGTAATATTATAATTTTTTTTTTCAATAATTTGATCTTTCATCATCTATTGATGGGTACGTATTGATTGTCCACGTACAACCCCGTGTCTCATCACGATTAATGTAAAGATAGTATAATGATATGATTGCGTAAGTCGATTGTGCCGATAGCTACGGATCCATATAGTTCGTGCTGATATCATATTCTTATGATAGATTGTAGGTAAAGTTGACAACACGTAACCACGATTGCGCTTTTACTTGATAAAAAAAATAGGTATGTTTTTTAAAAACCATTTTTTTTTTAATCTAGAAAAATAGAAATAGAAAAATCTCCTAAATATAAAAGTTCTCTTTCTATTTTCTAAAGTATTTAAAGGATAAGGAATTATTGAGAAAAATGAAGAATAAATTTTACAAAAAAATTTGAAAGATAATACGATAATATTATGGTAAGGCAATATAAATACGGATATTTATTGATTTTTTTTTATATAATTTAATTATTTATAATTAAAAAAATATATTAGCTAGGAAAATACGGATTTACTGATTATGCTTTGAAATTTGGATTTTTTTTTTGTAATTTCTGAAATTGTTTTTTTTTTGCTGCGATTTTGTTTGAGTGAAATTTGTTTATATTTTGGGGATTCTTCAAAATTAAGGTGCCTCGTAAGATTCCATGACATTTTTAGTGGATCACTTGAAATTTCAATTCATATTCTAAGATCAAATCCACGCGATTAAAGTCACGAACATCAGCCAGTAGTTTACTAATACAAAATAATATGAATATAGTAAAAAAATACGTATTATAATTTCTGAAATCATTCTCCGCAAGCTTAAGTAAAGTAGCGATAACGTTAGTGTAATGATCCTGAATAAAAAAATAATAATCTGCCATGCATAAAAACTCCTACTATCTTGATAACAAAATGTGTAAACAAACATTTAATAGGCCATTGCTATTGACTTATCAGTCAGAACACTGTAAAGAAAAATACGCTTATTTTCATAACATTATTAAATTTTCAAAATTTAAATTATTTTTTAAAGAGAGATGCGAGATTTCACTGCACAGTGATGTGAAAAACACTAAATTAACACCCGAACTTTCAAACTTTCAGCGAGATTCAGCGTTTCCTTCCGTTTGTTCCGTACAACCTTGCGATAGAGGATTGCGCTTGCGCCGTTCGCCACAGCCGGCTCATAGCCGTCAGTTCGCGTTCAACAATCGTAGCGCACGCACGCGCTCCACGCCCCCGTTGACACGAAATACACGTGACGATCGCGCGAGTTCGAACTATACGGAGTTCAGTTCCCGGCAAGACGGTGGCTAAGTGCTTAAGTGACGGCGTCTCAGTGCTCTGAAGTGGAGGCTCGGGCCGCCGGCGCCGCTGGGCCCGCGATCGGCCCGGGCGGCGGAATGGAGTCCCCACAGATGTACGAAAATGCCGGAGGGCCCCAACCCCCGCCTCAACCCGACCTGAAGAAGACCTCTGACGACAAAAGAACACCTTTCCCACCGCCGGACCTAGACGAGCTCAATGGACAAGAAATCAGTTTGGATCTACAACACCTCATCGAGGATCAATTCCGAGGGGAAGAAACCATGGCTCTATTCCAGGAAATTCTCCCAGGCGGACGCTCACCGCAACCGAGGCCTTATCCCAGGACTACTCTGGCGTATATGCCGCAACCGGTCCATTCTGGTGCATCATATGCACCACAAGTGCAAACCAGTTCTGGACACGAACAAGCGCCGCCTATAAAAGAAGAGCCGCCGGAACCTCACGATTTTCGTAGATCAGTGACATGCGCTCAATATACAGGCCAATATAATGCTCAACCTCCTGTTGGTGTTAGTGGGCCTTATGGAGGAGGCTTCACTCCTTTGCCGCCTTTAGGTACCCCGTTACTCCCTCCTTTATTAAAACACAAGCAGCCTCCTTCCCGGCGCTCTTCAGGGAAAGCAATAGATAAAGGTACAGACGAGTACAGAAGGCGAAGAGAGAGGAATAATATAGCCGTGCGCAAATCTCGCGAGAAAGCCAAAGTGCGATCGAGGGAAGTTGAAGAAAAAGTGAAATCTCTGTTAAGAGAGAAAGAGGCTTTGTTGAAGAGATTGGAAGCGGTTTCGGGAGAGTTGAGTCTCCACAAGCAGATGTATGTGCACCTGATAAATTTGAATCATCCGGAGATTACTGAGCTTTGCCGTTCTATGTTACAACTGGGTGCCCCTCATGCGCAGGATCATACGCTTTGACCATAGGTGAGTTTGTGTGGGTGTTACATAAAACTCACCAATTGACATATATTTATTGTTATCTATGTGTGTGCGTGCCTTATAATTATGCATGTGTTGGTTTGTGTCAGATTTTTAAGTACGCATAGAAACTCGTAAAACACACAGTGAAAGAGTTGTTTTATTGTTAGCGTTATTCAATTTAAAAATAAACAAGGATTTTTTTAGCAGTTAGAAAATTTCTTGAGCCCTGCACAGACGTAGCTATAATATATATTACCGTATATATTACAATATATTTTACCGTATATATTACCGTATATATTACAATATATTTTACCGTATATATTACCGTATATATTACAATATATTTTAGTATGGGCCGTGATGCAATAAAATAATATTTATAGCTGCGTGAGTGGTCACTCAATTACTAACAGAAAAAATATCGTAATATGCGTTTTTATATCGTCGTTGTCAAACCAAAATTTGCTACATGCATAAAGTATACTTTTGAGATATTTAAAAATACAAAAATAGTACATAATAATACAAAAATTGTGGTGACAAAAATAGTTTTCCTGAATATTACGTATTATATGAATATGAATTTTTATATGAACGTTTCTATAAAAAAAAGTATTTTATTTGAAACTTAGAGTTTTTAAATTATTAAACTTATTTGTCTTTTAACCATGAACATTTAATAAAATTTTTCATAGAGTAAATTTTGCACATAGCATATTATATGTATTAAGAGGTCGTAGTTCGACAATAAATAATGTTCATGAGCACTTGTAAATTTTCTTATATGATATACTAGCGATCCGCTTCCGGCTTAGCACGGGTGATATTTTTTTTTGTAAAGTATAACTTTCCTCGTGTAACGAACGCTCTTTCCATTAGTGAAAAAATGCATTAAAATCCGTTGCGTACTTTAAAAGATCTAAGCGTACTTTGTAAATACTATGTAAAGATAAGGCAAGGCAGTGAACTAGGTATTCAATAAGGTTAAAATGTTAAAATCTCAAAAAAGCATATTTTGAGAGCATAGCAGATTTTGGTTAGACAGCGACCATATATGTCTGTATGGGCTTTATTCGTAAAATTTTCTTAAAATCGGGTCAATTCGATCAATTTTCAACTGCTTATTAATTGGACTTAATGACCCCTAAATATTGTAAAGTGCCATCATTTACTTTTGTTGCAGTTAGCTCTTAATTGCGTGATTATACATTTATACTTCCTTGACGATCTAGTTTTTAATAACTCAGATCTACGTAATGACGTTGGGTGTTTAATAAAAACTGCCTTAACATTAAATAACATTCATTGATAAGGGTCGCAGGACTTAGAGAGGTCACGTGATCTAACACACGTGTTATTAATATTATATAAGCCCTATGTTGTAATGATTAAAATGAAAAGTTTTTAAACAAATGCGTTACATACTCAGTACTGTAGATGCATGTAAGAAATTCTGTCTTTATATGACGAAACACTTGACTTTAACGACACGCTTGGTCTAGTGGTTAGTAAACCTAGCTGTTAACCAAACGGTCGCGGGTTCGAATCCCGCTAGGGGCAAATGTTTATGTGTTAACATTTTACCTTTGTACCTGAGTCGTGGATGTTTTTTATTTATAGTATGTATGTATTTACAAAAAAAAAGTAATGTATGTAGTATATCAACTGTCTGGTATCCATAATATAAGCATTAGTTGCTTAATAGATGGTGCTGTGTGGAATGTGTGAAGATAATATTTATTATTTATTTAAATATTTATTTATTTATATGTTACTAGTTGTTGCACGCGACTTCGCCGTCTTAATTTTATAAAATATAGCCTATGTTACTCGCTGATAATGTAGCTTTCTATAGGTGAAAGAATTTTTAAAATCTGCCCAGTAGTTTTTGAGTTTAATCATTACAAACATATTAATATACAAATTTTCTTTCTTTATAATATTAGTATAGAAGTATCATAGATTTAGAATATACTACCGTCTATGAGAAGTATAGACTAGTATAGATAAGCTGTCCATGAACGGAGTAGGATTCACAACAAAATTCTTAAGTACACGAATTTTTAACTGCATATTATTGAAAATTATTATTGATACATCAATTCTTGAAAAGATAATATTACGTAAGTCTAGAATGACACATTCCGAATGCATTCCAACATAAACATATGCTATATCTATCTATACATTAAGGTGTCTATAAAATAATGTCACTTTTCGCCTCTATCTGTTCGTATAAACCACACAACGTATTTTGATACGGTTTTCACTAATCGATAGAGCGATAAACTAGAATGGTTTGTGTAAAATAATTGCATCCATGCGAAACCTGAGTGTTGTTTAATGCAGGTTAAAAAAATTTGATCCAATATTCACTTTGAACCTCACTAGTGTGAATTATATATATATATTGCAATCCGTACTTCCGTACTAATATTATAAATGCGAAAGTATGTTTAGATGTATGGATGTTTGTAACTCTTTCACACAAAAACTATTGAACCGATCACCATGAAATTTTGCATACACGTTGTCTGGGACACGAGAAAGGATATAGGGTACCTTTCATCGTTCAACGCGGACGAAGTCGCGGGCACCAGCTAGTATCCTAATAATACGGCTGAATGGATCTGGATGAAATTAGGTACACAGATAGTTTATTACCTGTATTAACATGTAGGATACTTTTTATCCTGAAAATTGTTAGGTTCTTGTGGGATTTTCAAAAAACGAACTATACTTACAGATCGCACGAAGTCGCGGGTTCAAACTAGTTGACTGGTTTTTTCAAAAAACGAACTAAATCGTGTACGAAGTCTCCGGCATAGCTATAGTAGACTCTAATACAAAAAAAGACTTCCTTAAGTATCATCAGAGTCTGGTACTAATGGTTCTATGTTACGTTTCTATGTTAGTGTTACTTACTATGTTGCTAAGCTATGTTTCTTTGTTCAATGCTTCTTGGCAAAGTGATCTTAACCACGTTAAAGGTGCAAAAATGAATATATGCTAATCCTATACGGACACTTGGATATGACGCGACCTGTGATCCAATAGCCTACTCTCACTTTCAATTCGTACACAATCGAATGTGATCCGATTATAATAGTTATAGAATCACTTTTAAAAGTTGATTTCACTCTTTCAATTCTTTCTATTAAAAATTATTTGGGAAGTTGTAATAGAAGCACTGCAAATTTTCAAATACTTAAAATATTTATAGAGTTAAATAATTACATAAATTTCATTATTCGTGTAAAATTTTGTGTAATATTAAACTTCGTTAGAATTTTGTAACAATCTGCACAAAAATTGATCCAATTAATATTAGGTATTAAATTTATATTTTGCTAGCTACTAACGCAAACGTTGTTTTGCCAAATAATAAAAAAAAACTGGGATATAAAAAATAGTTTACAACCTATACTCAGACCTACCGAACCCTCAGGGTGACAACGACAACTTCCTAAAATGACAACTTCAATTATATACACAAAAAATTTCATAAAAATCGGTCAAGCCGTTTCGGAGGAGTTTTGTTACAAACACTGTGACACGAGAATTTTATAAGATTTGTTAAATTAAAATATTTATTTTTGTATGATTTTCAAACACAACAGGGCAGATACTTGTTTAAAATTACTTCCATAAGGCACAGATTACCTAATAGTTACTTCGTAACCTAAGGACACAGTATAAATTGAAGTCGTTGTCCGCGTCTGTCTGCCTGTATATTCGCTAACTCCTCCTAAACCACGCAACGGATTTTGATGCGGTGTTCACCATCAATTAGATGATTTTTCATGAAAGGTTTACATATAATACAATAAAACCTTAACCATGTCGCATTTGTATAAATTGTCTTTCAGTTTCTCCGCTTACCTACTTCTTCTAAACCACCCATCTAATTTTGATTCGGTTTTCCCTAATGGAAAAAGGGATTAACGAGGAAGGTTTTTGTACCTATACAAGAAATTGCATCCAGGCGAAGCCGTCAGCTGGTCGCTATAGTATGAGCAGATATTATTTTCTTTTCTAAAACTATAAGACGAGGTTTTGTATTGGGTAACCTATCTAGAATACCGATGGAATGTTTCAGTAGATCTACATAAATTCGAAATACGAATTTACAAAATGTGGGTTGCGTTCATGCAAAATTTGTTCTATTTCTGGCCAGTATTTCTATCTTGAATCACAATTTGACTTTTAAAAACATTTTTGAAATGTTTTGAAATTTTCCAAAAATATATATATATATTATGACTGGGTGTCGTGGACACAGCCTGTGTGTTTTATGTGAAAGACGTGTATGTTTCTAGTAATATTTTCTTGGCGTTTATTATATTATGTATCGAACGAATTCGAATATACCATAAATTCTTTGACATTATTAATCATTTAACTATCGGGTGATGTAATTAAATTATGGATGTAGATAGCTATACAGCATCAAACTGTATATCACCAGATTTTATTATCACTTTTCTAAAATGCCTCCCACTGAGGGAGAAAATTTAAAGAAATATTCATATCAGAACGAAAGTTAGTCTCTTAGGTTTTTCGAAGATAGTTTTTGGGGTAGGTTGAAACAAGCTCGGCTATACCGGATAAAGTATTCAAATTCGTTTGTGCAAAACGTGGTCCGCTTGCAACTTTCGTTTTCACCGAACCGGTCTCGCGAATCGAAGTCCACTTTAAGCCGTTGCATTTAAGTTACATTTTTGCTTGGCTAACTTGAAATTTTCGCCTCTCGTGCCCTACTTAATGGCTTCCGCCCGGTCCGCGACTTGTTGATTTTAACTATTTAAGTTAGTACGCCGGTGGAACAATGGTTTGGAAAATTTGCATTTTTTTGACGATTTCGCCAGTGTTACGGTGAAATTGAATTCTGACACATCATGTTTGACATTGACATTTGACATGCTTCTCTCACTGGTGACAGCGGCGTTTTCGTTACATGTCATATTCAAAACATTCAAATTTTGACTTGGTAGCATTTAAAACTTTCTCGAATTTAATTTTTTTTTAATTAAAATTATAATTTTAATTTTAATTAAAAGTTGAGGTCAAATACACCTTTTCCGATTTCTCATTTACTTTTATTGAACATATAGATAGGTATTATATATTTTCTAAAGTTGACCTTGAAGTTTCTTGCAAAATAATAAATTTCCTTTTTATACTACCGGTATTATCATTAACAAACAGTTCTTTTCTATTTAAAAGAGAGAAAGAAGAAGAAATTATTGAGGATTTTTGAATTTGATATTGAAGCGTTATAATTTATCGCTGTTTCCATTAGGGAATACCGTATCAAAATCTGTTGGTTTGGTGGGTTTAGTTAGAAGAAATTATTGAAGAAAATTTTATAAAGAAATCTCAAATTACAAGATTCTATATCTCATTACAATTATAATTAATATATTAGTTAAATATTTGAGGTTCGTAACAATTTATTCGTTTATAATACAATTTCAAAAGTGTTATTTGTTTTAAAACTTGGTTTTGTTGTAAATGGCCAGTTACAAAAATTCTCAGTAAAAATAATGACACGCCGAATATATGGCCAGTATTTGGTGTGACAGCTGAACATTATTTTTAATGCAAAGAAAATAACTAACCACAAATTCTGGAAATATACTTATAATCAGCTAAAAACTTTACAATAAGCGATTTTTAGTATTGGCATTTTTGTATTATTTTATCAGTAGAATACATTATGTTCCAATTTGCAAATTTTTTGGTATTGTATTTAAAGAAAAAGTGTGTGTGTCAGCTCCGACGCACGACTGGAATTTACTCCTTACGAACTAATAAAAATTTTATAAAAACATTTATCATAACGAATTAATATCAGCGCCATCTTTGTTCGAATGATTACAGGTGCCACCTAGTTTTTGCAAAGATGTATTATTACGTAACATATTCTAGTTTCAGAGATATTGTGCAGATGGCGCAATATCTCTGAAACTTCAGAGATATTCTAAAATAGAACATAACGCATACCGTGTGACAATTTTGATTTTACTCCCATAAATTTTCATACCCCGGGTTTATAATGTTTTATATATATGAAAATCGAATCATAAGGAGTATACTCCAAAAAAAAATAATTAATAACACCTTATGGATTTTTGAAAAATAGCATTGATGAACACACAAAAAGTGTTTCTGGAGAAAATAATAATTTAAAGTGGGAAGCGATCCATGACGGTAATTTCGCGCAGCAAATTTTTAATTCGCTTCGCTTTCGCGCAGCAGCTTCCAAGGTTAAGGTAGCCATGATGGTCGCCAACCTTCGTAGAGAAGCGACACGCTAAGGAGAAGAAGGTGGATAGGGATTTGTGTCATCCTTTACTCGTCCTTTTCACCTTACTTATATATCGACAAGAGGAGCTGATTATCGATTATGAGAGCAGGACTATATTTATACATATATTGTTTTAAGTAAAAGTTATTCTACCATTAACTTTAGGCTGGCGATCCAATTAATTAGTAGGTTTCTACGGTCATCTATTAACACAAGAAAGGCCACAGTACACCAATAATATAGTAATTAACGTTAATTATAGTAATTGACGAGCCCATTTGTCGAGTGGTTATGGTTTGCGTTCTAGTGGTTATGGTCAGGGGTCCCGAGTTTGATTCCCGGCAGCGCTATAATTGGAAATGAACTTTTCAAAATTGGATTTGTTCTTGGAACAGTAAGGGGGTGGCCCTTACAGAAGACCACCGCGAAATAACAGTATTTTTGCTATTGTGTTTCGGTCATTGAGTGAGTATCTGACGATATTTACATAACAAAATATTACTAGAATATAGGGTAAGTGAAGTGATTAGGAAGGCATAGCGAAATGGGATATGGCATCTCATTTCAGCACATGTTAATCCACGGTCGCCAAACTGGATACCCAATACATTAGTTAATAAGCTTAATAAGTTACTAAAGTTAGTACACACTACAGACTGATTTACAGTTATGCCAACAATATACAAAATTAGATCGTATTACATAAATTTATAAGGCTCACAGTCGCAAACAGGCGGCATGTCTAACAACACCCAAATAATACGTAGAACCCAAATAATAGTCGCGGATTTCTCACGTATTTTACATGAATTAACAATACGTATTTAAATTAGCAAATCCCAGGCAAGGACATTATCTATCCACCTACATCGATGATTCAGAGCGAAGCCAGTCGTTTATTAAAATACACGTCACTTGTGCTCACGACTGTACCAGGCAAGATGTGTGTGTGTATAATATCACTTTCACTTTTTTGGTTAATATGCCTTTTGTGTTTTTTTGGACGGCATTATGCCCGATGTAAATAATAATGTGTGCGTGCATCACATAGAATATCGATACTCAATTAAATATTAATGTTTGTATTTTTTATTTAAATGTATTTTTACTAGTGACACGCTCCAGGCTTTGTGCGGATGCATTTTTTTTTGCATTGCATATCGGAGACACGTGGGGTATTATACATGTACATTTGGCAATATCTGACGCGCTCGAGTAAATCCCAAAATCACCTCTTAGGCTCCCCTACTATTATATACACAAATCTACTTCAGTTACAGCTACTTCCATTAGTGGAAATCGTATAAAAATCCATTGGGTGGGGAAACAGTCAAAGGCGGACAGTGACTTTGTTTTATAATAATGTGACCCACTATACTAGTGACCCACCCCGGCTTCGCACGGGTCCATTTTTTTATATTCTCCTCCTCTTTCCATTAGTGAAAACCATATAGAATCTAATGAGTGGTTTATAATAAGTTAAGTTAACGAAGAAACAAACAGACGCGGACAGCAACTACAATTTATAATATATTATGTAGGTAGAATATAGTTTTTTATTTCTTATATTATATATATATATATATATATATATATATAGATTCTTTGTAATATTTACTTACCTACATAAAATTTTCAAGTGCGCTGTCGACCTTAATAGCATAAATCATATGGGTTGAAGAGGGGATATTGGAAATGGGCTTAAAAATTGTAAACGAGAAATAGTTCTAATAGATGTAGTGGCTATGAAATTTAATAAATAGTTTTTTTTATTAATAAATGATTTAATTATATGAGGGGCGCAGACGAAGTCGAGGGCAAAAAACATTTATTCAATCTTTATTGCTCAAATATTTTTATCAGTTGTTGAGTTATTTTTTTTTTGTTTTTAGATGATCCCTCAGGGACAATACTTTTTCTGAATGAACGGTACCCTTTGACCTTTTATGTTAAGGTCGTTAGACCGTCAGCCTGTCTGATGACCTGAACATAAAATAAAAATTAATTTAATTTTCATAGGTTTTTTTTTTGAAGAAAAAAAAGCGCACAATTCGCGAATTGATTCGAAATAAGCGATTTGTCAACCGACAAAGTGATTAGCGTGCTCGTCGAGTAGAACAGAGGCAGAGGGTAGGTAGCGGTGCCGTGCCAGACTGCGCGCGCGCCGTGTTTCGTAATGCCCCGACTATCTGTGTCAAACGAGCGCCTTATGTCATGCAATAGAATGTTTGTGGAAGTTTCGACTCGCTTTTATTATATACAATATAAATAAGAAGAGGTTTAGTTTAAATAAACCAAAATAAACAAACAAACATAATATAACCTTGAACCAAATCAAGATTTGTTATTGTATTTTTTTTTAGTTACAATTATTGGAAGTCATTGGACTAAACTAATATATCATTTAAACTTGTATATCAATAATTTTTTACTTACTACCAAATTTTTAGTTTCAAATACTTTTGCAGTTGTTTATTTCTATGGATATTTTATATAACTTATGCTGATATAAGGAAAAAATACAAGGATTAGTTAATTTGAAAATAAAATTGTTTATTACAATATACAATATGTTCCGTTTTATTAAATTAGTAATAAATTATAAAATTTTATATCACTTAAAGTATGGATATTTTTAAAACATATTTTTAATATTTTTAATTACGTTTTTAAAATATAAAATACTATAAACACAAACGTAGGTTAGTGAATGAATTAACAAGTATTATCGTGGCTACACATTGCATAACACCATATAAGGAGAGGTAGGAACATCCGCGGCCATCTTGGAAAGTTTTTGACAATGTCCGGGGAAATCGCTGACGCCTACAACAAAACACTCTTGTTAACGATTGTACATTTGTTAGTCGTAAATCGACTCAAAGCGATTTCAATCGTGCCGATTTTAATTTTTTATAATTAAACCTAATTTCACTTGACCTACTTAATTAAGTCACTATCGTAATAAATATTCATTTATTGTTAAAAAAATATGAAATGAAAATTATAATTGCAAAAGACATCAGGGGATGCAAAATACATAAGCTCTGATTCTCTTAGTAGTTACGCCCTAGTGCTATTTTAGTGGAAATTTACTAAGAAATGAACTGGGCAGCCAATTCACCCGGGCCATTTTTTTGTTTTTTAATCAATACCTAGTGACCTACCTTTTTATCCTACCGACTAAACCTCTTGGCATCCTCCGCGTCCGCTATAGGCGAAGTTGCGAGGTCGAATGGACACTCTTCCGCAACTCCGCCGCGGGGATCCGTAACCGGACACTGCTCATTGGGACGGCGCACCCGAACTGCCAAAGTGCTCCGTGCCTCTCAGGATGAAGCGAGCGGTAGAGTCCCCATCTACCGCCCTAGTCCTGTCAGGGATCCAGGTGGCGAGCGTACGCCAGCCTCCTGCGTCCAGTTAGTCGGCGACGGAGGGGATAGATAGGACGTCGTCCTCTCGTTCTCTCTCCGCCGCCTCCTTCTGCGAGATGACAGAAGGATTGAGTCGCTCGCCAAGCGGCTCTGCTGCCGACCATAGCTTTAACTACGGCCGGCAGAGAGAAGTCCAGTCCAATGGTCGCAGCGAGCTCAGTTCGCTGCGCCAACCATCTAGGGCACTCCGCAAAAGTGTGGTGTGCGCTGTCCTCAGCGCATGCACACGAGTGACACTCTGGAGTTGGCTCGCCACCCGGTGGAGATAGCTCCCGAAACAGCCGTGTCCCGAGAGCACCTGCACCAGGCGGAACTTGAGAGCCCCGTGTCTCCTCTGGAGCCATTCGTCCAAGACTGGGCGAATAGCCTCTACGGTGCCACAGCCGGCACTTGGCTCGGCCGATCTCTCGCTCCATTTCTAGAAGAGGTTTTCGCGTGCACGCGAACGGATTCGCGAAACAACCTCTTGCGGAGGCTGAGCTCCCCGAGACCGTACACTGCAATGGCCTGATATATACCATGGGCTCGAGGACCCATGGTGGTGTGCCCGCCATGACGCATGCAGCCTCGAAGGACATTGTCCGATAACCCCGAAAGATCATGAGGGGGCTTCCGCCCAGATTGGGGCTCCGTATAAAGCCATCGACCGCAACCTAGTGACCTACCTAGTGTCAAAACCTTCCTGACTATCCTGACCTCGTCTCTTATCCTTTATCCTGTTAGAATCGGCACTAGTCAGTACGTTTGTATCCCACTTATCATTACCATGTAGTAGCCCGAAAAAAAGAAAAGAAAAAGTTAAAAATCCTGGAAATATTTGAACTTTTCTTTCGCTCTTACAATCTAATTTCAATTTTCTTGAGTTGTTCATTATAGGTAGGTACTAAAAAAATATCAAAGTTAACTAACTTTGAATTAGTAGTTCAAATGAACGCGAAATACTAATTATATCAGTTATTTCCTTCCGCGAATTTTATCGCAACATAAATAAATTATAACAATTTTATCTATGAAATTAATTTTATAGTAATTGTAACAGTGTTTTCAACTCGAATAATTTAATTAGATCTTACTAGGGGCTTATTAGGTTGTTAGAAAGGAGATCAATCAGTTTTCTATGGAGTAAGTATATCAGTTTTATTATTATTTTAGATTCAAAGGTTGAAACTTGTAACATTAGATAAGAAAAATATATAGATTCGCTGGGAAAATATCATGTAATTTGACAATGGGGTTTCATAGATATTTAACTTTGAATCTGAAATATTCACAGAAAATTACTGAAATTAAAAAATACTTGTACCAAATTACCAAATTCTTCAAAGTGTAAGTTTAAAAAAAAATACAATGACCTAGTTTTGAACGACGTCTATATTAAATATCTTAGGTTTAACTAGCACAATCTGCGTAAGCCTTTAGAAATTTAAAAATTTCTAGTAAAATTAACTGAATAATGTGGTCCATTAGGAGTGGCAGAGTTGCTTGCTGTCCTTAGCCACTAGCGCTCAGACTCAGGGGTCCCGGGTTCAATTCTCGACAAGGCCAGTTCAGTGCAATTTCGCTCTCAGTGCGTTGTATTACACAATCTGCATATTATGTTCTATATATAATAACTGGCTATGCTCGCGGTTTTGTACGCGCAAGTAGTTCGTTCGAACCTAACATTATTCCAGGATAAAAAGTATCCTATATGTTAATCCATATAATAAACTATCTGTGTGCCAAATTTCATTCATATCCGTTCAGCTGTTTTTGCGTAATTAAGTAACAAACAATTCGCATTTATCATAGGATATCAATAGGATTAACATTATTATAGTGCTTTGAGAGGTTTGAGAGTTACTTTGAGAAGCTTACAATAAATTTGTCTATCTTAAGTAAATATGAAAATATCAAAACAAAAATTGTCAATAAGGAAAATGTATAAAAAAAAATTATATATAAAATTATAATATAAAATGCGTGAGCGTGTGAAATTTGCAAAAATCCTTTCTTAGGATTTTCTTAGGACCTTACGTTATAAAATAAATCTACGTTTCAAATTTTAGCTTTTTACACTTAGTGATAAATTATTAACAGATATGTCCTATTATGACTGCAAACGAAACGCAGTTGTGCCCTACTAAAAAAATGCTTAGAAGTGGCATCTACTTGATATAATTCAAGAGTAGCTCTTCGCGACTATGTCTTGAATATATTATTCGTATATTCTATTATGAAGTACGTGCTTCAACAGCTTAAGAGCATACGATTAGGAAAAAAAAATAAACTTAAGTTGATATTGAGTATTTAGGACAGGCATTGATAACAGTGACACACATATGCGTTATCGATGCACAAACAAACAAACATGGTATCTGATACCGCGATAGACACCATTGATTGAGACAAACTGTTCTAAATAGTCTTCAAACACTTTACAACATATGACATAGCTACATTCACCTTATGATCAAGATACCAACATTATCTCACGAACATAAAGAAAAAATAATAAATAATAATAAATAATAAATAAATATCTTCACACATTCCACACAGCACCATCTAGTTCCACAGTAAGCAACTAATGCTTGTATTATGGATACCAGACAGTTGATATACTACATAGATTACTTTTTTTTTGTAAATACATACATATTATAAATAAAAAACATCCATGACTCAGGTACAAAGGTAAAATGTTAACACATAAACATTTGCCCCTAGCGGGATTCGAGCCCGCGACCGTTTGGTTAACAGCTAGGGTTACTGGCCACTAGACCAAACGAGTCGTCAACTCATGTTAAACTCGTGTTTAGTTTATGAGTTTATGAAAAATAAACTCATGTTTAGTTTTAATATTAAATAAATGAAAATAGCCTTTAATCATTGACATTATAATATACATTTATTGAATAAATTTTAACTATCGACATTTGCAATAGGCCTTTAGGCTCTTCCATTTCTCTCTATCCAGAGATGCTCTTCTCCAACCTTTAGGTAGATCGTCTCCCCAGCGTCTCACTGTTCTGCCCATTCGACTCTTCTCTATGATACCACTCGGTGACGTTTCTCGTCCATTTGTCTCTTCCCGATCTCATCATGTGACCAGTCCACCGCCACTTCAGCATTTTTACCCCAATGATCACATCTGACAGTTCCGTTCGTTCTCTAATTTTGATTAGTCGCCACATGTTAATTCTCAACATTCAATTTAATTCTCAACATGCTCTTGTTTAAGATTAATTAAGCTAAGCTAATTAAAACTTAAGATATAAGCTATAATAAGATAAAGTTACATACATATTTAACTTAAGATGCTAAAAAGTTTAAAATATACATTAATTAACTTACACTCATATAGAGAAAAAAAAGATTTGATCTGTTGTATATTTGTTTGTAATGGATAAACACAAAAACTACTTAACTTACGTAATTCTTTTAACTAGTTCAACCTACATAATCTAAACGTGTTCTACGAAAACTATTATAAAAAATGAACTATTATATAATAATAAACTATATGTTTACAGTACTCATCATTGTCCATGAAAAAGTTCCCAAGGCTATTACAGTTAAGTTACAATAATGATTTTTTTAGAATCCCAAATATATTTAATCTTGGACATGTTAGAAATATAGTTCTATATACTGAATTTTTAAGTGATACACCCACACTAGCCTCTGCTCTGTGTGGGATAGTTCTGAGAAATACTACAAGCTAGTTAAATACTAGCGAGTAGTCTTAGGCTCGAGTTCACCAACAGACGGTTATTTTTAAACAGCTGTTTAAAATTTAAACAGCCGTTTAATAATATTTTGTTGTTCACCATCGCTAAAATGCGGGTTAAACGTCCTAAACATCTGATCAACTTAATGATTAATCTCGAGCCTTAGTAACTTAGCGAAATACATAAGACTACTTTTTAACTACTTCCAAAAAGATCAATAAACGAATCAATCAATAAAAACAGTCTGAATTTCATCCCTATAGGTTTATAGTCAGTACTGTTTTGAGACTGATCTGGTATACTAGGCTTCTTTTTTTTTCACACCTAAAAGATCGAATAAATCGTATGCAGGCTGAACACGGCCCGCGTGGGGCGCACGCGCATGCAAGCGGTTTTTTTTTAATTCTAAAATAAAAGTAGTCTAAGTTACTCCTTATAACATTAGCTATCTGCCAGTGGAAGTCCTGTCAAAATCGATCCTCTCAATTCGGAGATTAGCCGGAACAAACAAACAGGCAGACAGAAATTTTAAAAATTGTTTATGTTATAACTACCATGTATACTTGTATGTAAAAAACAAACACTTAAATTTTATTTATTAGTATAGATTAAATAAATTCCGGACAAGTTTTTGCGATAAGAAGAGATGTCCGAACTAACTATATACATTCATAGTATTGATAAAAAATCAATTTTTGACACAAATATGTTATAGTATTGATTCGTGATTCACAAGAATTTTTTTTTTATAGTAACGCGATAAAATTCTTATCGCATATTGTTTTTCCCGCGCGATGTTGTGAAATATTTACCTACTTGTTGTTAACTTCAAACAACAGTTTGTTTCTTGAAAATTTGTTACAATTTCGTTAAATTTATTATTATTATTTTGTGGTTCAAACGGAAATAATACTGTTATTAGTTATTAGCAATCATAAACTCTAGAGTCCGTCTCTAGATTTATGTCTTAGTTCATGTGTTCTAACTAGAGTCCACCTTATTTATATTTAAAAAAAAAATCATTTTTGAATTTTTTTGTCCGCCCATTCCACTTCAACTAATTAGATCAATAATCTCTATAATAATATCATCTAGAAATACCATTTATTTTATGGAAAATTTATTTCTTTAGGTGTGTCATTTAGGTGTAATACCTAATTTTGTTTAAAATACTATAGAATTGTTTGACAAATTACAGAAGTTTTTAAACTTTATTTATATATATAGTATGATAAAAATTTGCAAGCGCGTTGATGTCTTTTGTTTGCGAATTTTTTTCGCGAATTTAAAATAGGCAAATGAGTTTTGATTCTATTTTCCAAATATATAAATAATATCAACAAAAAAGCGCTGTGTTAAATATTTTTAAAGTATAATATTTTACAAAACGTAAAAAAAATTAAACTAAAAGACTTGTAAGTAATTATAATAAATGGAAATTCACTATTACTAGTAGAGCAGTGTGTAGTAATTTCATGTGTGGTTGGACCAATTTTGAAGGGACTTTCACTGGCAGGAAGCCGATAATATAAGAAGTAACATAGGCTACTTTTATTTTCTAATATTAAAAAAAGCAATATCCAGTACTGCGCGTGCACATTGCGGAGCGTAGCTGGTTAGGTAGTTAAATCATAAAAATATAAATTACTGGCTGTTTCATGCGACTTTGTCCGAGAAATTTTAACAAAATATAGCTGACAATATAGATTTCTGTAAGTGAAACAATTTTTGAAATCGGTCCAGTAGTTTTTGAGTTTATTCATTACAAACAAAAATACAAATCTTTTCTCCTTATAATAAGTATAAAATTAAATGAACCCACGTAAAAAGAGCTCCAAGCACCAGTGGTGGGGATTTGTTTGCGCATGGTGCGCTCACTGCGCAACGTCGTCGCCCAGAGCTCTTTTTATCTATATAGATAGCCTAATCTATTGTCCGTACGCACGTCTACACACGGTCGCGTTCAGTTGCCGAATGACTACTCACTCTACTCGCTACTCGCAAGATCGATCGCGGCTGCGTGAGCGCTGGTTTTGTAGCGCACTTTCACTACGCGCTCGTGTGCGTGCACTCCGTAGGCGTGTCGCTGCTTTTTTTTATTAATCTGTCCTACATTTGGGACATTGTTACGTCATCAGCGCATCGCACTTGCGTTCATCTGAACGTATTTACAATGTCATTACAGAATGCGCCTTTTCTGCATGTGACAATCGAATTGCTAATGACTATAAGTATTCTTTTTCAATTTTAAATTTGCATCTCCCATGCTGGTGGAAATGCGATCATAATATCAGTTTTGGAACTTAATTTCTTCTCCGCTGACGTTTGTTGAATATTTGTTATTAATTTATTGACCTATTTTCTTATACTCTAAAGGTTACAGGTGGCAATAAGAAAACAGATAATTATTCGGTTACTCAAACCTATTTTTTTGTAGATTGGTTTAAACTATTTTTTTAACGGTCTGGAAAGATACATCTTCAAAGAATTACATGTTAATGGGTATTATCAATTCATGCTGACAGTTCATCGTTTAATAAACCCAATATTGTCCATAAAAATCGAATATAATTTACTAGCATTTGCCCGCGACTTCGTCTCCGCGGAATATAAACCCTATGTCCTATATAAGGTCTGAAACCCTTACAACCTGTATGCAAAATTTCCCATTTAATGATGATTTGGTAAATTGCAATGACATTTTGAATATTGTGCTAAAATTTGAAATTAAATAAGTTAACTTAACCATTTAAAATTTTTTTTTTCCACTATGATTATTTTGTATGATGTTTACAAACGTACCAAGGTCACATAAAAAATGTGTAGTTATAAAGTGCGTTGAACCGCTACGGGCTTGGGCATTGCACTCAAACGCATAGTGCGGCCACAGAGCACGGAAGGGCATTGCCCCTTTTTATCCCAAATTTTTACTATCAATGAGACCTCGCGCCAATACACATTTCTTATACGTTTCTATACTCCTATTTGTATGTGGGAGTCAACAAGCATTTGAATGACGGTTACAATATGTACAAGCTGAATAGTATGTGTACATAGTTATAGTGAATTATTTGAAGAAAATATTACCATTAAATAAATATCTCCAGTTTTTTGTGTAGGAATATTTTTTATGCTAATGCTAAAGAGTAATCAATAAATTATGTTACAATGTATGTATTGTTGATGCAATTTTTCTGAAAATTATATAATTAAATACAAACCTTCCTCGTTTATCGCTGTTTACATCAATGAAAGCCGTATCAATAGTTATTTGTTCAACTAGAGAGCAAAATTGTTTTTTGCCGCGAGTGCCGACTTTAAATCACGAACTAGCGATTCTAATATAGACTACTGAGCGAAGTGAGTGATTTAAAGGCACGAGATATAAAAAAATTTGCTCTCGTGTTAAACATACAACTTTTCACCTCAACAGCGAGAAAAACGCTACTAGGTCATCTTTAGGTAAGAAAATCAATTAAGACAGTTTTAAATATTATGTTTATTATAGCCATAGTCACATAAATTATAACCAAATTAAATACTCTACAGCGTAGCCGGTACTTGGTAGTCTTGTTTTTGATAAAAACACCGTTTTAGAATAAGTTTTAGCACCTTTTGACAGTCGCCAATTATTGAATAATTCGTACGTCTGAAGATATTTTTCACCCGACTTTTCTGGAATAAGTTCGGCATTTGAAACTTGTTCTCTTAATTCTTTTGGAGTTAGAGAATCTTCGCCGCTGGACGTATTTATATTTACCAAAACAGTACAAAAACACCAAGACCTAATGCTGAAAAAATGTTGATTTCATTTTGTTTTACAATATTGTTTTTTAGATGTTGCGTTCGGATATTGCATTGACATTTTATGAAAACCAAACATGATATTTTTAAGTAATTGTTCAAACGATAGTTCACTTTGAGTGCGCTCAAAATATGAGTTTCCACAGAACATGCTAAAATCATAAAAAAATCGAGACTCTCGATTCGTCTCGTATAACTTAATTACAATTTTTATTATAATATTTGACCCAGAAACCGTAAAATTAACTGACATTTCCCGCGTCCCACTTTCTACTAACATTCAAAGTTTGGCCAAAAATTATTTGCAGTTACGTAACTCAGTGGAACATTAGGTCTGTGGAACTGTTATGTAACGCCGTTTTCGGAGTTACACAACTGTGAAAGTCGGTCGAACACCTTCCGTATTCGTGACGTAACTGCTGTTCAGATCGAGCTATGTATGTCTGCTGGACCGTGCGCGGTGTGCCTCTGTCACATACTCGCAAACCTCTCAGTGGACCCACCGCCCTACATTACTCCTAACCACTTATAACCGCAAATTCAACCTCTTCTACACTTCTGTGATTCTAGTATTTATAACCCATTTTTGTCCCAAATAAATATTATAAATGCGAAAGTACGTTTGAACGTATGGATGTTTGTAAATCTTTCACACAAAAACTACTGAACCGATCACCATTAAATTTTGCATACACGTTGTCTGTGACACCAACCAGAAAGGAAATAGGATACCTTTCATCGTTCAACGCGGACGAAGTCGCGGGCACCAGCTAGTGTCAAATAAAAAAAAGAGTCGAGATTGACAAAAAAGTTTTCTTGAAAAATTTAAAAACATGATAAAAAAAAGTATTTTATTTTAAACTTAGAAATGTTATGCGTAACTTATGCTCACAGTCTGAAAATCTGCATCTGAAAGTCTTTTTGAGATTCCTACATTTTGACCTTTGTCTTTTAAATATGAAAATTTTATAATTTATATTAAATAATAGATATAAATTTTGCACATTTTCTAATAGCTGCTCTGCACATTTTATTAAAAGGATTTGGACAAAATAGAGCTTGAAGGCAGTGAATTCAATCATAATATTCATAATCATAGTGATCATAATGTTGGAATCACAAGTGGGAAAATTTCCACTTTTTAATCTAGTTTTATTTAGTGTGTTTATGTTAAGCGTATGATTTAATAGAAATAATATAAAACGGCCAGCCAAAGCTACGTTATCATATCATATTATTAAGGTTGTGTTTTTTGTTGTTACAGACGGCGCCACTCTAGCGGAGGAGGTACAGATAAAACACTCCGTGTGATAAAAGTGCATTATACAAAACCTTAAGTGACGTCTGTAATAATAAGAGTAGGTAGCGAAATATATGTGATGTTTCATTTTATTTTTATTGTAATTATTATAATAATTTTAGTTTTATTTTTCTTCAAACTATTTAAATAAACGAGGCCGTTGTGAATGGAAAACATTGTTAAATATTCCTAAAGTAAATCAGAATTTTACAAAAGATTTTTGTGGCTATGTTTTAAATAATCAATCAATTAATTGAATAGACAAATCAAATTAAATTTTTAAATGAAATGTTCTTAAATTCAATACGCGTATTATTTAACATTATTAAAAAAAAAAGCACGATTTTGAACAAAAATTAACATTGTTCAAGATGCCTATTGACCAGGAGTTCATAACGGCGCAGTTTGTTTGAAAACGATGAGTAGCCACTTATGGTAGCGATCTCAAAATGTCTACGAATCGTTTTGACCTTATAAATCACTGCCTCTATTTCTAAAAATGTCAATTAAGGCTGATACACAATGTCAATACATGACGCGACCATTTGAATTTGGACACGCGACTAAATTACGGAAAGCATCTGTGGATGCATCACTGTAGCGTGGTAGTATGTGTGCGCAATTTTGCTTGTAATTAGGGCATAAAATCTAGAGAATAAAATTCAAACCTTCTTAAAAAGTAAGATGTTGTTTAAACACAAACAATAGAGTAGATCAACCATCACCTTTGAACACTTATTTGTACAAAATTTTCAACTTGTATGCCGTAAAATTTTCACCAATGCGAAGCAATTACATGGGTTTTATTTTAGTTTACAATAAATTTGAGACATGTAATAGTAATTTTTTTTTTTTTTACTTTAGAAACAGTAAATTCTTCAAAGAGATGCTTAATTTATGAGGCTGCCTCCATAAAAGTTTTTTTGGCAACTAAGCATATAAAAATTCCTAAAACTTTTATCATGTTTTAACGGCTCACTCTAAACGAATATTGAAAACTATTTGTCAGACTTTTGATATATTATCTAAATTGACTGTTACAGTACAAATTAAAGCAAAAAAGTAGGCTGAAACAAACACACGAAAAACATATTTTAAATTCAAAAACTCCGAATATGTGATGGATTTAATTAAATCTATCACTTATTTATAATTATTGTAAAAATATAGCTCGTTTAAATTCACATTTGACATATTTGTAATAATCTAAAGAACATGTCATTTTATAATGAAAATGTCATAAAGTATTTTTGAAAGAGGATTTTACAAACAGCATAAAAGTTAGATGTCGCTAGTATTTTTCATAAAAAAAAACAAACAGGTATTTCTATTAAAATTTCAATAATTTTTGAACTAAATTAATAACAATATATTTTAGTGACATTTTTAGTTTATTTTTAAGAATTTTAGGTTGTGTATTGTAATATATAATATATCGCGAGTATGGTGTACATTGGTTGTATATATATTAAATGATTTTATTTCGAATTGTACTAGGTCTAGCTTTTCTCTTTTTCACGTTTTCAATTTTTTGAAAAATCAATTTGTACATCTTATGAATATTTAACTATTTTTATATAAGGATTGTTTTTCTTTTAACTCTTTCTTACTTGTTATTGATAAATTTTATTGTTTGTTAAAAAACCTGTTTTTTATTTACATTATTATCGATGTATATAAATAGGTTATAGTGTTAACGCTAAGCGAATAGGTTTAACTGTGGGTTAATAATTATTATTCTTGTTGTTTTCTACAAAATATTCCTAAAACGTACCTTTATTTCTTTTTTTTTTTTGTTAGTTTTGTCTATGTTACGTTAAGGTTAAGCGAGGAATGTTAAATTTATGATCAAATGGCTTCTTAGCGGTCCTTCGTGCCGTGCCGGATCGGAAGTACAAGAGTAATTTATATTTGTACATTGATTTTTGCTACTTAAATACGTTTAATGGTAGCTATTAGCACGGGTTTTAGGCTGCTTATACTAAATTATATATACACAATCAATAATGCATATTTTATTGCCGACCCTATCTTTAATTTCAAAATTCATTAAACCGAGTTCTTACGTCATCGATGCTACAGAGATTTTGACGCGTCGCGTCGCTATTCGATAGTGTGTTCTAAGCTTAAGAAAATTTCAACACATTACTAGTATAGGGTTGGCAAAAATTGCAAAACGGGTCTTGAAACACATAGTTACCACTTTGTATCCTACACCATTAATGAAAATAAGTCTTCCCTGATATAACTACATAGTTTTTAAAATAAATTGTAACAAACTCAAGGCATATTAGATGCTTTTATTGCAATTAAGAGACCTATTTCATTATTACATAAAATAAATTTGGTCTACATCCTAATTTGGTGTGGATGTAGACCAAATTTAATTGATATCAAGCCACGAGTAGTAAAAAAATATACCAATTCAAAAAGAATAATTTATCACCACACAAAGATAAGTTTTATACATGTTAAAATAATATCTGAGAATTGGTATTCTAATTGGAGAAAAATCATAATTTTTGACACAAATAATTAAAATGAAGTCAGAAATGAATTTGTAATTAACATATATTCCTCTTCGTTGCGAATCCGTTACGTTTGTAGTTTATATGAAAAATATATATTCGTATACTCAGATGAAATAAGAACTAAAGACCCTTCGACGTGTAACACGGTTACACGCACACAAATACAAACTAACTACGTCTCGGCTTATTAAAATATTTAATGAAAATGTCAAATTGCGTATTGAAAGACTGTAATAACCAGTCTTAAAAAAAATAAAAGTAGGATACAATCACATTTCACATGTATATAAACATTGAAACACATATTTTCAATAAATTTAAACAAAAATTAAGTTTATAGCTTGGAACACAAAATCTCAATACAATAAACGGGCTACGCACACATGTATATAAAACCTATTGTTTATAAATAAACGCTTCACTATGTTGTCCTCAAAACTTTGTCTATATTTCTTATTTGGTCTGAGTTCGTATTATAATTAATTAAAAATAATCGCTGCATACTCCGTCCTGATTCGACCTGCGTAAAATGTAATATTATAATATAACAATATTTACTATTAAGAAACCATATTGTATGATTAAATTATATATAGATACAAAATATATTTTCAATACTTACATATACAATGTTCTTGTAGGAATGTTTATAGTGCTAATTATTATATAAAGAAATATATATATAAAATCATATCAAAACGTAAATAATTCTTAATATTATGAACTTTGAAAGTTTTTTATCAATAGCTTCTATATACTATATATTACTGTGTCAAAAGCTATGTGGAATTCAGATATTCACATAGCTATGTGGCTGGGCTATTGTTTTTCATACTCCCTAGCATTTGTTTTTAGATATATATATATATATATTGTTTATGAAATATAAATTATAATTTTTTTACGTCGTCCAGATGGTGCTATAAAAAAAAAATTTTTTTTTTTTCTATTTTCCGTACCAAAGACTTAACTATTAACACTTCCATCAATTTGTTGACGCCGTTACAACATTATGTTTTATGTATATTATGTTGCTTTATAATTATTAAATTTGTTTTTATTAATATAACCTCTTATCTAACGTGTTTCTGACAATAATTTTAATGTAAAAGCGGTGTATGAAACTCTGCGTATTTCGATGTTATAGGTGCAATTAAATTTAATATATACCTATTTAATATAAAAATGGTTTTTTTTTTATTTTTAAACCCTGAAACATTTTTGTCCCGCACAATTTTGTTTTGTACGAATTGTGCGAAGAAGTGACTTTAAAATTAAATATATTTTTAATCGCTGTTTCGCACAAATATTATTTTCATAAAAAAACTTGAACCAAAAGTACAGTACCGTACAAAAGTGATATCTATGGGGGAATATTTTTAATGCAGTGAGGGCACACAAATCAATCATAAATATATATTTTTATTAAAAAATTAAACTTTAATAAAAAAAAAAAAAATTGTTGATAATTTTATAGTTCTAAACATGATATTTATAACTTCACTTACAAAATATTTACATTTTATTTACAACAATAAAATATTCCGAAATTTTGATCGTTTTTTAATAAGTTGTGTCTGTCAACCAGGGAGTGCCTATTTCAAAATCCATACATATTATAAAACAAAGTCACTCGCCGCATCTGTATGTATGTATGTATGTGATTTTAAAAACTACTGAACTAACAGATTTTAATACCCTTTTCACTAATGGAAAGAGAGTTAAACGAGAAAGATTTTTTTGCAGATAAACAATGCACCCGTATGAAGCCGAGAGCGGATCTCTATAGTAATCACATATACAAATAGGACATAGGGATGTTTTGGTCTAAATAGTTAGCTTTTAAAATTATTTTTTATGAACTCTAAGAAATTAAATTTAAAATTTCAACTGTAAATATTTTATTGCGATCCAATTGGTCTAGTGGTTAAGGTGCTTGCTTCTTAGCGCTCTGTCTCAGGTTTTGATCCCGGCTTTGATTCCAAAGGATCCCATAACACAAGCCACTGTAGTGGGTATACAATTTTATTGGTGTGCTTAGTCATTTTTTTGTATGTATGTGTATATGTTCGCCAATGAAAAAAAGGACTCTTACTCTGCATGCACTAAATGCTTGCTAGAATGCACTAACTAAATTTGTTTTTATAACTGAGGAAGTTCTTACCAAATATTTAATTGAGAGAAGTTTTTTGAAGAAAAATATAAATTAATTTTCAAATAAACCTCATTTATGACTCATTATTCAAAAATGGTCAGGTGCAGTTAATGAGAAAAATATGTAGGTATTTAATATAATAATATATTAAGCGCATTCTCCGTCTGATGAGTCGACATGCGAACTGACACGCACACATACGTCGAGTGCTTTTTACATCCGGTGCCAATGTTTGCGCCAATAGTCCAACTAGTTGGCGACAATGTTTGCTACAAACTAAAAATGTTAAAATTAGGAATAAATATTAAAGATAAGAGACATTTGTCTAATCTAAATCTAAAAAACTCTAAATCTAAACTCCTTTTTCTATACAAAAGATTAGACCTAGACCTTACATAATTGTGTAGCCTGCTTTTCCCTAAACTTTTGAACTAATAAAGTTTTTAATAAGAAATATAAATGAACACATGATGGTTGGTTAATAATAATAATATAATGACATTAAATTTCTTGTGAAAAAATTTAATGTCACGAAAACACGGACACGAAAACCACGCTTGTACAGTGAGAAAATTTAATATTGGAATAATTATTATCATTTCTTAGGACCTCTTTCACCAACTACAAGTGGTGTTACCGTCTGTCAAGTAAGAGCGTGGTCGTGTTAATTTATAAAAAAAAATATTTTATGAAACTTTCATATTTACATATACATTGTACACATTACAAACAATGATGCAATTTGGTCAATAATGTGTCCAGTCACCACCGGCGTCGATAATTGCCTGGCATCTCCGAGGCATGCTTTCTACTAATTTGACGGCGTATTCTAGTGGCAAGGATCTCCAGATCCGACGAATTTGGTAAAACAACTGCTTCAAAGTGTATGTGCGTCTTCCACGAAGCTTCTGTTTAATATATGCCCACACATTTTCAATAGGGTTTGCATCGGGCGACTGCGACGGCCAATCCAATGTAACGATGCCAGATTGAGTCTTCCACTGAGTACAGAGCTTGCTGCGGTGTTTAGGATCGTTGTCCTCCTGCAGAATCCAATCTTCATTTTTTGTGATGAACCATCGTTTGGCAGATGGCAGTAAAGCCTTTTTGTAGATTTTTATCATTTTCTCGGCATTTAGGTTGTCAGTAAAGAGGTACAAAGTGCCGAATCCCTGCTTTGAGAAGCAGCCCCAAAGATGCACCTTTATTCCATGTTTTACGGTCCGCTGAACAAACCTATTGGTGGAAGTTGACCAGGCTCGCGTGAGGACAGAACTTGCCCATATAGAACATTCATCAGTAAAAATGACATTTTCAAAATCTCTATCAATATTCTCATGCGCCCAAGCGAGTCGCTTTGTCACATGTTTTTCAGTCAACAGAGGCTTCTTCATTGTGTTGCGCCATTTCAGACCATGAGTACGAAGAAGGGTTCGGATAGTTTCGTAGGATATATCTAAACCTTTTGCCATTAATTTTGCTTGTCCTTGCCGCAGTGTTAAAGCAGGATTCCGCGAAAACAGATTCACTATTCTTTTTTCATCTTTTTTGTTCACTTTTCCTATCGAACCACGTTCTGGTAAATCATCGACATTTTTAGTCACTTTATATCGCTGTATCCACTTCTGTACAAATGCCTTCGACTTTCTCATATATTTAGCAGCCGCTGATTGCGACATTTTGGGACCTTTCGGGTGGATGCAAAGGAACACAGCCTCGTAGCGCGACGCGTACTTAGCACTCATGGCGTTTAACGTGATTCTCTTTCAAAAGATCAACGACAACTGAACCTTTGTTGACAATGCATCAAGGACAAAGCTTCCCTCTATCGGCTCGCGAAGGAATTAGAGCGAAAT
The DNA here is from genome assembly GCA_944738685.1 of Synanthedon myopaeformis. Classification (NCBI taxonomy): domain Eukaryota; kingdom Metazoa; phylum Arthropoda; class Insecta; order Lepidoptera; family Sesiidae; genus Synanthedon; species Synanthedon myopaeformis. The sequence continues at coordinate 1,243,150 of OX122936.1, read as the reverse complement.
CTTTCATTAACTGTCGGTAAAGTCGACCACGCTCTTACTTGACAGACTGTATTAGTTACTTTAGAATTTTTTTTATCTTTTATTAAATTATGCACTCGGTTACTGCATCCTTCGATAGGCGATTTTTTTATTATTATTTTCCTTTTAATGTTTGGGACTTTTACCGTACAAACAAAGTATAAATCATCTTCATCATTCCCGGTTACTGCTGACTTTAAATGGCGGTTAGCCTACTTGATACATGGTGAAAGAGGCCTTTAGAATAAATAAATCATCCCTATTGTCATATAGGGATGATTTATTTATTCTAAAGGCCTCATATAAGGAATGGATTAAATTTGATAATTAACTAGGTATTTAAGCAGGACATTGTTTTTGCATTAAATAAAGCTCAGAATATATTTTTATGGCTTTTACTTGTTATCTATATTAAATTATTAAATGATTAATGATTATATTGTTAGATTAAATGAGAAAGTGAGTTTGTTTGTTTGTTACGGTTTCCCGCCTTTACTGCTCAACCGACAACCAAGAAGTATTGCATACACGTTAACAGGAATACAGAAAAGGACGTAGGATAATTTTCTTTCAGAAAAAAGTACTCACTGTTCCGCAGGGAAAATCTAAAAATAAAAATAAAAAATTCAAAGCCTGACAAAAATATATGAGCAATAAAATATGAATAGGTAGGTAGGTAAATGTAACATCTAAGAAAAAGTAACGCTTACGAAGTCACGGGCTATAGCTATAGCTGGTGGTTATATCTACATAAGCTGATATTTTTTCCCAGGCTTCGCAGTTGTAGGAAACATTCCTGTGAAATGACACCCTAATAATATGTTTGAATTTATGCTCTTTGATCCAAGTTAAGTATATGCCATATTTTTGGAGGTTTCACATTTTGATTAGTGTTTATGAGGCTTTTCGCCATTTCTCTCTTTCTATATTTTACTGTTTTTGCTAACTTCTTCTATAACATTTGGCATCTGCAAGTACATATATTCGTGAATCTCAGTATTTCTTACAAACTAGTGCGCGCCGGAAACCATCCTTAACTCTATGTTCTGGAATCTCTGTAGGATCTTTAGATTCGAGTTGCTTGCCAAACCCCTCTATGCTATAACTCCAAATGGGCTTTATAACGGTTTTATAAACTAGGAGCTTGTTGGACAGCGGAGACTGACGCCTCAATAGCCAATTTAGTGATTTAAATTGTAGGTTAGCCTCTTTCCTTTTAGTTCTGATGTGGTTTGCCCAGGTGAGTCTTCTGTCTAGACTAAGCCCCAGATACTTCACACTGTTACTATGTACTTGGCAGAGCCTTATTCTCCATACAGAAAGGTAGGCATTCGCCTATACGCCTATAATATATTTTACTTGAAATAGGTAGCTTTTCTTCGATCTGTATCTTTATATCAATAAGAATAGTTCTGCGGCAAACACCCAGTGGACACTTTAATTGGAACCAACACTGGCTCCAAATCACCTGGCGGCATTAGTTGGCAGTGGCCACTGGGTTGAAAATACTCGCATTGTCTCCCTGATCACCTTGACTGACATTTATTTATGTAACAATATCGATGATCATCGATAAAGTGAAAATCAAATGATTCATATCCACTTGAGATAGAAATAGACTTTGTCTTCAATCTAATAATATAATGCTTATAAAAACAGTTTTACTCACCAGTTCAATATGAGTACTGTGGTATTGTTAGATGTGATGTAAGGTTCACTACATGACATTATGTTGATATCTACATATATTAAAGAGAAAGAGAGGTCTGTTCTTTGTAATATGTGGATAGTAATCTCCGGAAACACTTTGCCCATTTAAAAAAATCTATCACTATTTCAAAAGTTATAGTTCAGATTTTATACAATATAGGCTATAGTTATATTGTTTAAACTAACTCTCCTCTTAATCACAACGGTAGCCGGTAGCTCGGTTAGCCGAGTTGAGGTGTGTAGGTCTGGCGTTGTGATATAAACATACCATAAGACGTCAAATTTATTTAATCAAGTTGTAACAATGACCCCATGTTACTTAGATAACTTGGTGTCATTGTTATGTTAGATAGGCAACGGAAGCTACCTGCCATCATGTGCACCACCAGTGTGTACAGCGCTTATTATTGCTTTAGGAATTTGAAAAATTAAATAGCATAGTGGTATGTTTTGAAGGGTTGTTCCGTATTCGTAACTTATTCATAGAAGTTGTTCAACATCATTCATTATTCTCAAATTAGTCAGAAAATTAGGATGGTATAAAATTTGATATGGTTCCTGAAAACCATATCAAAAACCAATCAAACTATTGAAAAATTGCAATAAAAAATTTAATATTGGACATAATTGCCAAGTTTCCTATAGGAATTTACAAGGAAACTAATAGGAAAAAAAATACAGAAATACCACCAATGTTAAATCAATTATAATCACGCGACACTTTGGAGCAGGGAAGTTGGATCCCGGAATAATATCGACCTCGCCATTAGACTCTATGGCGATGAATAACTAAACTACCATAAAACAATGGAACACAGTTTTTTCCGTGTAATAATCACGCGATCTATTAAATATTTGATCTATTGATAGCGAACGCTCATTACTTAATTAAGCCATAAATATTAAAATGTGACGTCATTAGAACTTAATGTTGATTTTGGATCCCGTCGAGTACAAAATACAGAATTCACATAATAACTGGTTTTTGTTTCAAAGTCCCCTTTGAAAAATCTCACATGCTCAATGCCAAATGAATATTATTAGTTTCTTTTTTAAAAAAAAGACAAATAAAATTTTCTCATTTTTTTATATGAACGTCGTCAGACAGGTGGGTGGCTACCGTCGCCTATAACATAAGCCACGCACCAGTGTGCTGCAAATGCTTTGTCGAATATAATGGGATTAAGGATAAGAGATTAGGTATTAGGAACGAATAGGGTCCCCTAATCACTCACCGAAATACAACAGGTCTTCTGTAAAGGTGTGGTCACTGCCGCCAAACGGGCTGCCCAAATGAATGCAGCGTGCCCTATCTACTTACCAGACCGAGACCAAAACCAACTTTGAAAAGTTCATTTCCAAATTTGGTCCTTGCTAATAGCGCCTGCGAACTGAAATCATTATACAGCTGACTAAAACCTTAATCCTTAGATATTGTAAAACAAAGTCCTCCGCCCCGTCTGTCTGTCTGTCTGTTCGCGATAAACTCAAAAATTATCCTTACATATTATAAAACAAAGTCCTCCGCCGCGTCTATCTGTCTGTCTATCTGTCTGTTCGCGATAAACTCAAAAACTACTGCACCGATTTTCATGCGGTTTTCATCAATGGATAAAGGGATAATCAGGGAAGGTTTTTACGGAAAAAATGCACCCCGGGCGAAGCCGGGAGCGGGACAGCTAGTATACTTATATAGCAGAACATTTCACATCTATAGCGATTCTTTATGTGAGATGAAGTTTTACAGCCTCCATTAGAAATAGGAGTATCAGCTGCCATTTGGATATCTTAAATCTTCGAACGAATCTATCGAAAGTATCAAGACTGCATGAGGTAAGGAGAGACGTGAGGGACGCGCAGGGCTGCCCCACAAACGCATCCCACTTTAGAATTTGGGCCGCTATAAATACGCACTGCACTTGCACTGGCAATCAGGGGTGTCACAAAGTAAAATTATCAATTATCTAACTAAAATAAAATACATTTTTATACATCATCGTATTTTTTTTTATAATTTTAAAGCAAGTATCTAAATTAAATTATTTATACTTAATCAGAATTAAAATAACTATATTATATTGTGGTCAATGCAAGTAGTCAGGGGGTGTTTTAGGGTCAAGGGTAACGGATGTGTTTTAGGGTCGTTTCCGCGACCCCGCCCATTTACGGCCGCGCTAGAGAGTCGATGTTCCCTATGCTGCCTATCCATGAGGATTTCCCAACGTTAAAAAAAAGGGGGCGAAACTCTAAACACCGATAAAACCAGATAGTCAACTTTGAATTTGAAATGTTCATTCCCAAAGTTGACCCTATCGGAAACGACCAACAGGCTCATAAAAATTGATAGCCAATGATAGGATTTGTATGAAAACCATAATTTCTCTATGTGACAACCCTGCACAAATTTCAGTAGCGTCGGATGTTGTGCATATAGGCGGTAACCGGGCCGGGACTGTAACCATGCACTTATAAATGTTTTAATTACATTTTTATTAATAACATTCGCGACTCACTTGTTGCGCTACATCTCTATTTTAACCTCAACTGTACAGCAGCCCAGACAATACAGACAATATTGTTATATATATACCTATAAGTTTACATATAAGATTCAAATCTCCAACAATACGTTATAGATAAATGTCCAATATAAAGTTGCATACATATCAGCTGATAAATTTAAAGTTCTCTAATTCGCGTTAACTGAGTCGTCCCATTTAACTGAACAGTTAAAAATAAACGCCGACATTCCGACCAATGTGGATGGTTTTAAACGCATTCATAGTATGATATTATTTTATGTTAATTTTATTATATATGCTAATATTTTTAAGCGTTGCTTGACCCACTTGAAAATTGTTTATCCTTTTGCTTTTGTATTGGTGACGGTGACCACTTACCATCAAGTGGACAGTCAGCCTGTCTGGAACGACCTTTACATAAATAAAGAAACAATGCTTTCATTCTGCCCGAATATTCTCGATTGTAACAGAAAACCATTTTAGAAGAAGTCACCGAAGTTTGCATACCCAAGTAAGGAAATTTATCAATCAAATTATTGAAAATCAAATTGACTGCCTGTCACTTAATCTATTATATATAAAAATGTGTTGCAAAACTTGCTAAGCACAGCTAACACCAGAACGGTTGGAGCAATTCGGATAAAGGAAGGTTCTTATGAAATGAAACGCTTTCCCATTTCCCTATCCTTTCCTCCTTAATCCTTATCCTTAATCCTGCAATAGCCGGCAGAGCACTTGCAGCACGTGTGGCGTTGTGGCGACGGTAGCCACCTACCATCAAGTGGACCGTCTGTCCATCTTAACAAAAAGTAGTATAAAAAATACCCCAAAACTCCATTTATATCAAACTAGTTCAAATGTTTTCGTCAAAACCCAAAACATTTGAATCTTTATATCAAATTAGCTGTTGCATGCGACTTCGTCCTCGTAACTTTATAAAATATAGCCACTGATCACTGATAATATAGCTTTCTATAGGTGAAAGAATTTTTAAAATCGGTCCAGTAGTTTCGGAGCCTATTCAATGCAAACAATCAAATTTTTTCCTCTTATAGTATAGATGAAATTTCATGTTATCAGCGAAATCCATAAATTGTGTTTTACTGTGTTCAACGGCAGTTGAAACTGATTTATTTAAATATTTTTTAAACTTGCCTATTCTATGTCTTCGGCTAGCAAGCATCAAATGATGATCTGGTACATATGTGGATACCGTCGCCTACAAAGAAACTCCAAGGGGTTAGATAAAGGACTAGGGTTACGGAGCGGAAAGAGAAATGGGCCCTGACTTATTTCAACACAACAATACTGTATGGTTTTTCGTAAAGAGATAGATAGGAAAATGGCTATATTATGACCATAACCAAAAAGAAGATAGCCAGAGAGCAGGAAGATTTATTTACAATAATAAAAAAAAGGACTGGTAATAAAATGATTTTTCTTTTTCAACAATACCTACACTAAAATCTCTTAGACACTTTATTTATAAAGACATTAAATAACTGAATTTTGACTGAATTATTTAACTGAATTGCTCAAAGTGTTATAAAAATCATAACAGCAACTAGGGATCTGAAGACTGAGGACTGAACTGCTTTATATAATGGTTTCAAGTAATACCAAAATATAAAAATTTTGTTTAATCTTATTTATCAGAATCCAGAAAACCTCAACAACATACAGCGTAGCGCGTCCTACTTCCAAACCGCTTCTGTCAGTACCAAGTAGTTTACAATCAACAAAGAGGTACAATTTAAAATCACAACGCTACTTTTGTTTGTCGCGGCTAGATGGTATAATAAAAATACGCACACGAAAGTAAAATAGCGTGAAATAAAAGAAAAATAACTATTTACGCACACACGTAAACAATTATCAAAGAAAACTCCAAAAAAAACCCACACAAACATAAACCCACATCCTCAATCCACACGTCCACAACATTCGTTAACTGTTTACTCCAAAATTTACACACACTGAGTCACGAGTGCAATACGGATGCAGTGATGTGTGCTCACAGCGCACACATAAGTCGTGTTTGTGTGAGTAAGTAGGTCACAGAGATAGGAGTAACACGTGTTAGAGGGCTGGACCTTTATTCGTGTGTGATGAAACAATAAAATTTAGCATATATTCAGTCAAAGATGACGTCACATTACGTCACATTAAAAAGTCAAATCTGGTTTAATAATTTATAACGACATCACTATGTCTTCACAACAGGTGCCACTGGCTACCAATGGCCGGTGCCAAAAATAAATAAAATTAAAATAATTATAGGTTAATATCTAAATACAATAAAGCATATTATTTATAATGAAAACGCGTGCAAAATTGTAAAAGAATTGTTTAAAATTTATAGATTTGCCTTTTAATTATTCATTACTGGAAAAATGGTTGAACCACACATTGTTCAGTATATTTAATCTTGTTTATTTGTTTTTGTCTTTTACTATTTACAGGAAATTTTGTGTTATTTTTTTTTATTAATAGCAATGTCAAACGGAATGACTGACCCCTGCAATACACCATAATTATCTAAAAGAAATTAGGAGTAATCTAAAAGAAATTAATTTAACGCTAAAGCTTATTAACGTTTAAAAAATATGTGAAACCAAAGTTGAATATTGATATTATTATGTCATGTAATAATATTGTTAATTTGGCCCTTTGCGCACACTAATAAATGCCCGCCGCAGGCGCACCGTGGATGATAGCGAGATCGTTCACCCAACCGCCCGCCGCGTCCCACCGCACCGTCCCGTCGCGTCGCTACCTTACTCCTGAACACACAGGAAAAGTCTTCATTAAGTAATTTGTTTAATTAAGTATGGACTTGTGTCCTTTTTGCAACTTTGAAATTTAACAGATTGGAGCTTCAAATTCATATAATAAATTACTTTTGATTTCGAATTTTTAATAGTTTTTAACACGACACACAGCAGTAATCGACATTTTACTCAAGACCACCGTGAAATTACAATAGGTATGTTTTTCGGATAACGACTAAGGTGTCCCTTAGTCGTTTACCGATCCCTTATCCTCCTAATCCTTTATCCTTTATCCTACTAAGATAGCCCAGTGCAATTGTAGCACTATGGCGTATAATTTAACGACTTATTTTTTAAAAAAATGTCATTTCTGTATGCGTTATATGCGTTATATTTCTTTAATTCAAATAGTATCAGTAAGGAGAGAGTTCTCAGACAGATTTAGTTCGTGTGTTGGAAAAGCCGTGTGAGCGTTTTCGAGTCGGCCATAGTGTTAACTAACAAAGAATTTCAACAACCTCTTTTTTGTGTAGAGTCAACCGCAAGGTACTAGGCGAACAGAAAACGAATGTGGAAGTGGAAAGCGGCTCGAAGGCCGCCCGGGTATGAGCGCCGAATTTCACTGCGGCCAACGCCCTCTGTTCACTTCTTGTCTCCTAGGTACTTCTAGTTACAGGTATTACGTGTTTTGGAAAGATTTTCTGTGTCCTGCAGCATCAGAAAATAAGTTTTTTTTTTTTTTTTTTTTTTTTCAGTTATATGACAAAAGATGTAGGCAATAAAAATTTAAAGTTTTTTTATTTATTTCAAAAACACCTATGCGATTTTGTATATGAGTGTATATGACCTATTATAATTTATAGCTTACTGACGATTCGGACACAAAATATTGTCACCGAATTATAAGTAATAAGTAAATTTTTTACTTACAATTCGGACACCAACAAAAAAAGGTGTTGTGTACAGTCAGATAAAAAAATATTTTATCAGAAAAAAAGCCTCATCATAACTAACTATTTTAGGATAGTATAAATTAAGTAATAAATCTTAAATACTAAATTGTTCGGTTGAATTGAATCACTGACATTTAGACTATTAGGTACATGTTGCAAAAAATTCATCATTCGAAACATATATTATATAGTAAGTATATAAAATTCAACATCTTATAACATTGTATTAACCTACGACAATCACGTTTATTACGAGTAACTTAGAATTAGGTTATTATTATTAAAATATTAATGTCATTTCTTTTAGACTGTTAAGAGATTCGCCTTGGTAAATTAAAATTATATCTGACTGTACACAACACCTATTTTTTTGTGTCCGAATTGTAGGTGAAAAATATATTAAAAATAATAAATGGCAATTCGAACAAGTGTCCGATTCGTTGGTCCAAAAATGGCTATAATAATATGGTCAATAAAGATTAATAAATCAACTCCCAAGAAAAGGGGGCCTATAGGTATAATCTAGACTAAAAAAAATACTATTTAAAAATACTACATCAGTGGACCCATGTCCAAAATTGGTCAATATGTGTTAATAATTTATGTAAAAAAGCTATTGCTCCAATTTTCACTTTGTAAGGTTCTAAAACAACACGATTACGTAAAACTAATTTACCTACTGACATGGTAACTGCTACCTTGTTGTCTTACGTGGACTGGTCATATGCTGAATAGTTGCATAACCAAAAATTGCTGACTTGGTTTTTCCACTCGTAACGCGTCAGACGTGAAAGATTCATTGATTTACAAAACTTGAGTTTTGATCGAAGAAATAAATTTGCAATGTAGTTATTATAAATTAATTTAACGTTAAGAAAATTCTAACAAATGGCCCTTGTAAAAAATTATAAAGAAATTCTATGTCTATGTTATGATGAGATGTCTAATAAGTTAATGCTTTAGGAAATTAAAATATTTTTTTATTTCTCAATAAAAATGTAAATTTATTTAATAAAAATAATGTACATACATACATGCTGCGTTATAAATAATAGTTATGATGACAATTAATGTTAATTTATAAGTAAGTTAATTCACAGAGCAAGACGCAAATTCAAGCAGTTGAAACCAGTTTGGTGGTGGTGGGAAAGCCATAAGGGGGGAACAAAGCATCAGATACAACCTACATACCTCCCCTCTTTTGATCAGAAAAGAATCAATCGACAACAGATGGGAAATTAGGTGAAAAGTTGTAAGTATTTAATTTTCTCTGTAATGCAAAATGTTATTTATGATAAGTGTGTGTGGTTCTTTTAGGAGAATACCATGTACCTATGAATAACTGCATCTGTCTGTGCAACCATTTTCCATGGTCGATTGAAATCTGTTTATTTTGTAATAATTTTTGTTGAAAACATTAGATTTTTTTTTTTTTTAATTTTATTAATGAGGCATGGAACCTTTTGATAGTGAAAATATGAAAAGGTGTATATATTGAGACTTTTGGGTACAAAATATAGTAGTAGCATGAATTTTGTCTAATTAACTACAATAACCCAATGCGGTTTAACTCAATTACTCAAGTATTAAGTACTAATAGGGTAATGGGTTTATTCTGTTATAAAAATATAAATAGCATAAATTTTGTAAATGTTTCTGAATGTGTGGAACATAATATAGAATTTATATATTTTGACTTTTTAGTTGGTTTATTCAATATCATTTTTGAGGAACCTTTTTTTCGATATAAAAAGTAATCTAAAATGACTAAAACACGCAATAGGTAAGTACATAAAAAGAAAATTTTCACCTAAGGTAATCCAGATTCAATATTACTTAACTAATGGAAATTTTCTTGTAATAGACTGGAAAATAAATTCAAATCGGATAAGAGTATTTCATAAAAATTACAACGATAAAATAGCGTATTCTAATAACAATAAAAAAATTCTTAGAGTTATTTTTTTAAATGCAACATAAGACACGTTCGACTTTGAGTATTACAAGATTTGAGAATGTACGACGTGCATTATCAGAGTGTACACACCAGTTATGAAATTTTAATTTTATGCAATTCCTTATGAGCTATAGTTTCACATTTTTCCTATACTAAAATTATAAAGAGAGAAGATTTGTATTTTTGTATGTTTGTGATGAAAAAACTCAAAAACTACTGGACCGATTTTAAAAATTCTTTCACCTATAGAAAGCTAAGTTATCAGCGAGTAACATAGGCTATATTTTATAAAGTTACACAGGCGAAGGCCCGTGCAAAAGCTAGTATGATGTAAGTAGACAGATGTACAACTGAATAAACTAAGTTTGTTTTTGTCAGAAGAATTCTAATATTGCTTTGATAAAAAAAAGTTGTTTTAAAAATCATTTCCGGAATATGGATTTTCCGATAAGCAACCTCCAACCAAGACCAAGAGGTCTGTGTTAAAAAAATAATAGATTTGTATTTATCTGTTCGAGTATAGATATTTTCATTCTATTATTTGCTTTCTATCATTGTTTCAAATAAAAAAAAAACTTTTCAGGGATCTGGTTTTTTTTTTCCATATTTTTCGGATAAGTTTCGTCATATATCATATTATCATTTAATTTGCATAAAAATTGCATCCACGTTAAGTCGGGAGAGACATTCACCTATATAAATGCGAAAGCTTGTTTGTTGGTTACGCTTTCACGCCTTAACTAGGTACTCACAGGCCATCTTGAAATTTTGCTAACATGTTGTCAGGGAAACTGAAATTGGGTACCTTTCAACCAGAAAAAAGTATCCACATTACCCGATGGATTATTTAAAAATAAAAAAATTCAACGTCTGACAAAAATACTTATATTATGAGCAACAAAGTTTGAATAAAATGTTTTCCTTTTTCGTTAAAATATATCAAGATATCTGTTATCAAGGATTTATCAAGGGATATCAATAAATAGGCATCTGTTACTTGTAGACAAAATAATAGGACAAATCTTTTAATGTAAAAGTTTTTTTTTTTTAATTTTTTTTATTATTATTAGAGATGGGTTTGCTCTTGGCCAACATCCAGCTGTGTAGCGAAGATGTGGCCTATGATGGAGCGAACCTTTATCTCAACCCAGAAGATGCCTATTCACTCGATCTTTGAAAAGACTTGGTCTAGCTAGAATATTTAGTAGAAAAAGGGACGCGGATGAAGTCGCAGGCAAAAAGCTAGTTAGTATATAAAGGGAGTGTCGCATCTGTGGTCAATTGAAGATTCTGTGTAGCGCAAATGTCTCATCTCGTCTCGCTCTAAGCTGCGTTATGCAACCTTTCACTGTTGCACAACTCGCTGACCGACATTTCGCGATTTGCGCCATATTGCGCAACAATAATTATCTTTTTTGTGGTGCCCCACCTCCCCAATTTCATATCGGGAAGTGAACTAATTAGAAAGGTAGCAAGCACTATTGTGGTTTTAGAAAAAATCAAATGAATTATGGAGGTTTTTCGCAACATCTGAAATTTTACGTCAGGACCAAATCTAAACCATGAAGCCTTACATCTTTGGTTGAATTGAATACGTTAAATACGTATGTATATTAAATAATTTTAAATATAAAATTCTTAAAATATATATTACTTTTCCATTTTCTTTGGATTTTTTAAAAATAAAAGTAATTTCTAATTTTTATAAAATATTTAGTAATATTATAATCAGCCTGTCTGATAGGAGAGTAACTTGACGTATCGCTTTCTTATACCTTATCCTATCAAGATAGGCTGTGATGCCATTGCTAAGCAAAAGCGACGGTATCCAGGCCACCTACCATCAAGTGGACGGTCAACCTGCATGTCTACCTTTATATAAAAAAAAAACTGATCACCATGAAAGTTGAATAGTAAGTATATTATGCATTTTTTAAAACAGGCTAAGCTTAATATTTTAAAATTGGTCATGCCTATCTACGGCTTAATGTAAAACATTACGATGCTTTACAGGGGTAGGACTGGGAGAGAAATCCCTGGAGTGTGTTGTACGTCATATTTATTTTGTTCTCCCAAGTTGGCAACCCTTTTCGTTGGTAAAAATGGTCACTTGGTAAACTTGGTCCTAAACGTAATGTTTAGGGACGTTTAGTCTTGTATGGTCGTTTAGGGACGCAGTGATGGAAGAGCGGGGTCTCCTGATACAAATATTTTATACTTAATAGGGAGTGCCCCTACAATGTAAACTTGTACCTAGGTTATATATATAACCTCTTTGAACCGGATTTTATATATATATAAAATCCGGTTCAAAGAGGATCTACCAAATAATGTTTATTGATTCGTGCCACATACTGACGTCGAATCCCTGGTTATCACGTAACGGTGTGAAGGTCCGGTGTAAATTTTTACTGACTCATCCCTTATAAGTGGGCTACAGTGGACATGTCTTTCCGTTGAACAATCCTAAAAATATAAGTTTGTTCGAAATGACCTCGTTTCAATGTTTAAGTTGAAAGCGTTTATAAATACATATCAGATTTAAGAGGAAGTAAAAAGTTAATAACATATAAATTTTTAATAAACTGGAAATCGCTAATCGTGGCTTATAATTATCTAAAAAATGACTAAATATTTAATTTAAAAAATATATATTATTAGCTTTTTCAGGTCGTGTTCGCCCTCCCTGGTCGTGCGCGCACTGCTGCCCCGGCGATGCTTCTTCACGTTTTCCTGTTTGTGGCGTAACGAGCACACGGTACCACAATAGATCGAGTTGTGGTATACCACGTAGGCGATCTACCTATGGGCGTTTTCCCTCCACTCGACCCTGAACCACAAGCCGTTCAATTGAATTTTCTTTCCTAGGGTTGTGGCCAAAAAACCTCAGTATTCGTAATAACACAATCGACGAAAGCCTGTCCTTAACTTTAATGTTCCGCTAAAATTGAGTTACTGGTGCGAAACGCTGTCCATGGGATGTTTATGGGGCGTCTTCAGCACCACATCTCCAGAGCGTTAATCTTTCGCACGGTCTTGCAGTCTTGCAGTGTCGACGGGGCTGAAACCTGGACCAGGATCGTAAAGAAAAATTGGAAATACAAGGGATCTCATAAGACGGACCTTGGTCGTTTTCGTAATTCTATTATATAGTACAGTTTCATCAAAATACGTACAGTAGTTTTTGCATGAAAGAGTAAAAATATCCATAGTTCCATCCGTATAAAGTATTTGTAAGATTCAATTCAGTGTACTTACTCGTAGTTTTTTGACTATTTAGAACTAATTCAAATAAAGGTTCATGTCAAACTGATTTCATAACGTAAGTACCTAAACGTGAATCCGTCATAAAGCTCAATCTTTCTTAGCGGAATAGCTAGAGCCTCCACATTTTACAATAATGTCATAACTTTCAAATGATCACCAAATGAAAATCCACTCTTTGGGGAATATGTTAAAAACGAAAATTGCTTGAAAGTTGACGCATCACTTTCGACTTTTATCCACTCAACTTTCAACTGTGACAAGGTTCCAATAGGCGAAGAGTCAAGTGTTGAAAATTAGCTTTTATTGCTATTGCATTTTAGTTCAAATTTGATTAGTCGTTTGCTATGCGATAAATCTGTGTGTGCGCAGGTCATTTGCCCTACTGACTGGAAAGTGAAAGTGTGCGCGGTTGAGGGGCAGGGTGTTGGAGGGTGGGGTGCGGCGGGGCGGAGGGGGTGTGCGCGTGAGTCGAACAGAATGCAAATGCGGATGGCGTTTGAAGACCCACCACACGTATCCGTCATATTATAATGCTTTGAGATGAAAGTCTTCTGATTAAATATTTTTTATATCCTTGACTGCTTTTAAAGTACCCTAATCTTCTATATTTTTTGCCTCATGAAATGAAATTACCTCATAAAGTGTACTTTCTTTCTTTATCCAGGTTTACCTATATTATAATATATTCAATATTATATTTCAATACTTATAGGTCCTTTTAGTATTGAAATTTGAGAGTAGTTTTGTTCTTATTATTTTTCGTTCTCAGTCTGTTGAAGAGCCTCTATTTTAACAATGTAATTATTATATTAAATAGGATGAAAGCCAAATCATAGCCCGATTTCAATAATACAAAACCCTTGCACAGATGTAATTTTTTCTGCAAATTATATAAAACCTCTGTGCTTTTTCCAACAGTGAAAACCGTATCAAAAATATCAAAAACCGTTGCGTGATTTAGAAAGAGGCAGTTATCCTTGTATGATTAAAATAATATTTATTTAAATATTCCTACTCTATACAAGGTAAAGTGAACGAATGGTTAATGCCCTTAATCTGTAAATTGTATGTAACAATGTATAATTCTATATACCCTTGTAAAATTTAGATTATTTTAACTTTGAAATAAAACAGTTTAAAACTTCGAACACGAAGAAATTGATACCTAGAATAAATGCTAAGCAATTTAAACTAATCTACGTATCCTGTACACTTCTTGATATTTCCCTGGAGGATTGCTTTCAGTAAAATAGTCAACATCTTTCCCATTTAAATAATTTATTTGATTAAAACAAAGTTTTTGTCAATGGTTATACTTGGTTAATAATACTTAGATGATCAATAAATAGTTGATAATAATAAAATTATTAAAGATAATTAAATAAAGTACTAACCAGTAGGTTATAAATTGTTACACTAAGGGCCTCTTTCACCAACTACAAGTAAAGTGTTGATTAGTTACTTTTAGAAATAATTTTATGTTTTATTAAATTATGCACTCGGTTTACTTCATCCTTCGATAGGCGATTTTTTTTATTATTTTCTTTTTAATGTTTGGGACTTTTACCGTACAAACAAACGTAATCATTCCCGGTTACCGATGACTTTAAATGGCGGTTAGCCTACTTGACACATGGTGAAATAGTCTCGGGAATGATGGAGTTGATATATCTTTTTTTTAACGCTAAAAGTCCTAAACATTAAAATGAAAATAATAAAAAAAATCGCCTATCGAAGGATGAAGTAAACCGAGTGCATAATTTAATAAAACATAAAATTATTTCTAAAAGTAACTAATCAACACTTTACTTGTAGTTGGTGAAAGAGACCCTAACTGTATCTGACATACAGGCTGACAGTCTACAATGGTAGGTAGCTAAGTTATCGTCGCGTATAACACAAGCAAATCATAGTGGGATTGAGGGATTGATATCCCTTATATTGGGATAGGGAAATGGGCTCTGGCATCCCTTACTCACACACCGAAACACGCTGTTATTTTCAGTGGTTACTGCCGCCAGACGGACTGCTCAAATGACTGCGAAACACTGTGAACACTGTCCTGTTATACTACTAAACTTGTTATGAATAAATTCAATTAAGAAGTTATTATTATCAAGTAGTCAACTTGAAAAAAAAGTGAAATAATAATTAAATAAATAATAAATATATTCACTCATTCCATACAGCACCATCTAGTTCCACAATAAGCAACTAATTCTTGTATTATGGATACCAAACAGTTGATATACTACATAGATTACTTTTTTTTTGTAAATATATACATATTATAAATACAAAAACATCCACGTAAACATAAACACATAAACATTTGCCCCTAGCGGGATTCGAACCCTCGACCGTTTGATTACCAGCTAGGTTTACTAACCACTGGACCAAACGTGTCGTCAAATTATATTTAAAAAATCTTTTTAAAATCTTTTAAATATGTATCTTTTATTTATTTTTTTGTAAATAAAAAAAGGAGGAATCACTTTTGTTTTTTTTTTTCTTTAACCTTTTATAATATTTTTATTATTATTGTGTCTAATTGTCTCTTCAAAAGTGGTATTCACCTTTAATTGGTTGCCACACATGTTTGTTAAAGTTATAGTATTAATATAAGTATATAGTTAAGTGTATATGTGTGAGCAAATGTTGGTGGGTCTTTTGTAAAAATAAAAATAAATCAATTTTAAAACCAAGTTCATAAATCTCATTAGATAATTAACAAACTATTTTTTTTTTTTGTGTAATATCACAATGAACTCGTGTTGGAGCGATCTCGTGGGATCGTTCCCAACGTTATCATAGAATATGTATTACAAATAAACACTTTATGATCGCCTGGTAACATTTGTTCATTTTAACAACAAAACCTATGGGATTTTATGGCCCCCCATCAAGGCATGGCACATATTTTATTTAAAAAAAAAAAACTATAAGAATAATTGTTTGCGTGTTGGCAGTAAATTGAAAAAAAACCTTTAATTAATTCAAGGTTTATAAATAACACTTCCTGTCAATAATACAAAAGAAGTTTGCCATTAATGCCATTAATTGTCTAAGATAATTTAATTGTGCGTCCTTACCAAGTTATGCAAATTATTTGTTGATAATTCTAATATATATAAATGTTGTTTTTTTTTTCTGATAAATATTCATGACTTTTATAAATATTTACAATTTTAATTAATACTTTGTAAAATTTTAATAAAGATGTAATAATCTTTATAATGGGTACCAAGTAATAAATAGACAACTATTATATCTTTATTTAGTAACATAATATTATTGGTCTATTTTATGTCAAATTTCGAAAAAAAATTGGATAATACAAATCTTAACTTCTATCCAAGGGGTGTTAAAGCTGTAATTGTTTTTCTGTATCGTAATATTTACAAAAAGGTTTTACTGATAATAACTGTTAATAACTGCGACTACTTTTTAAAAATTATATTTTTATATTTATTAATAACAAATTAAACTAAATTTAACATAAACGCTTAAATGTAATCAGTTTCATTAACTTATGTGTTACTTGTGTAAAATATTACTTAGAACAAGGATGAGCACAGACTTTTTCATCTTAAAAGGAGACTCCTCAAGAACGACTTTTTTTCTCTTTTGTTTATTAAAAAAAAAACACCTTGAAATTGTCATCAGCTGGCCTAATTTGTAGGCTTTATTTAAGGAGTTACTGGACTACTCGCCCGAGTTTATCTCGCCCGAACGGGCGAGTTATCATGTTTGATTTTTACCTATTATTTCAATGGACAACTAGCTCGTATGATATCCATTTTTAATTCTAATTTCGCTTAGTACCATGTCTATTAAATGTTTTAAAAGATCCCTACTAATATTATAAATGCAAAAGTATGTTTGTATGTATGGATGTTTGTAACTCTTTCACGCAAAAACTACTGAACCGATCACTATGAAATTTTGCATACACGTTGTCTGGGACACCAGAAAGGACATAGGGTTACCTTTCATCGTTCAACGCGGACGAAGTCGCTGGCACCAGCTAGTAATTTCATCATAATGTGTAAAATTTAATTCAATCTACGGAAGATTACAAAACGGTCAGTGCACACAGTAGCCGAAAGGTTAATGACTTGATCCTTTAAAGGTAAAAGTCTTCGAGATGATTGATAACTAACTGAAGGAATCACTTTCGTGTGCGCCTCTTAATATGACGTCATAACTAAGCAAATAGAGTTCTTTGTTTAAACTTTTATTGAAATCTTGTTTTAATAAAAAAATTTTTAGCTTTCAATTTCTAATTTTTGTTTCGAATAGTTTTCGCACGAAACTATTTTGAAATTTTTCGAAATGTTAATATTTTTTTTTTATTTCATTATAAATAAAAAAATATTAAGAGCCTCATAGTATTATATAGTTTTGTGATTCGAATATTGTCACAGTATAAATAATAGTAGTACAAGCGGTAATACTGTTAACTACGGCATGCTATGGTAGGTACTGGACACTGCTTAAGTATTTGTTTTTTATTATTTTTCTGTAATAAAAGTAACCTAAGTTACTCTTTATAATATCAGCTATCTGTCAGTGAAAGTCCCGTCAAAATATGTCTAGCCGTTTTGAAGATTAGCCGGAACAAACAGACAGATAGACAAAATGAGACTTGCGACTAGGGGCTTCGCATAGATACGAGTATAAGGGCCTCTTTCACCAACTACAGGTGAAGTGTTGATTAGTTACTTTTAGAAATAATTTTATGTTTTATTAAATTATGCACTCGGTTTATTGCATACTTCGATAGGCGATTTTTTTTATTATTTTCTTTTTCTTGTTTGGGACTTTTACCTTACAAACAAAGGTATATCATCTCCTTCATTTCCGGTTACCGTTGACTTTAAATGGCGGTTAGCCTACTTGACACATTGTGAAATTCACCCTTATAATATAATAAATAATTCGTGTTATTTTTGTTCAATGTACAATGCTATTTTTTACGACAACTACCTACTATTAACAACTAGCCTACTACTACCATAGAACAGGTAATAGTACAAGTATTACTAACTATAATACCAAGCTAACTAGCCCCAAGGCATTGCACTATTCGGCTTCCCTTGTGGCGCAGGAGAGGGGAGAGAGATGCGCTTGCGGCGAAGCATTCCACTGTCGCTTTTCGAGCTTTCTTCCAACTCTGGTAGCCTTGGAAATTTGGCGCAAAGTAGGGAGTGGAGTCGCTGTTAGTCATTACATATTTTTAAGCTATAGCTAGTGGCTCAAAATGCTTTTGTTCGTTTTTGTCTTTGGTTCCAATTAAGGATAAGAATTGTTTTCTACAGTTAAACAGTTATTTCTTTATTAGATAGGTTTCAAAGGAACACTTTTAAGGTCTATATATTTGCTATTGTTTCGAAAAAAATAGGCAAGATTATATATTGAGAAGAAACAACGAAACTAATTCAGAATACCTTTCTTATTGTCGTCTTTAAAACACTTGTCAGTTATTTAATTAAACTTGTGTTCGCATACTTGTCGAAATTCTACCATAACCATTTGAAAAAGGGTAAACTATTTTTCCAATTTTTTTATTGGCAATACTAAGGGCCTCTTTCACTGTGTGTCAAGTAGGCTAACCGCCATTTAAAGTCACCGGTAGCCGGGAATGAAGGAGATGATATACCTTTGTTTGTACGGTAAAAGTCCCAAACATTAAAAAGAAAATTAAAAAAAATCGCCTATCGGAGGATGCAGTAAAACGAGTGCATAATTTAATAAAACATAAAATTATTCCTAAAAGTAACTAATCAACACTTTACTTGTAGCTGGTGAAAGAGGCCCTTAAAGTTTTCAATATTTCAGCCTTCTGTTCATACTCTGCAGAATCGTTTCGTTCTTTTTGCGATTCTTTATTAATGTTTTATTTTAAGATAAAAAAAAAATTAAAAAAAAATGCACTAACAGCTTCCCAGGTCTCTTGTTCTGTTCAAAGTGAACGAACTAAATGAGCGAGATGGTTCCAAACTTTCACCGAGGTGAAGGCTCTCTCCGGGGCCCTTGCCCTCAGGTCGATACACTTATCTGCAGGAAACACCACAAAAAAAATTAAAAAGAAGAATGATCGCGGCAAAATTAACAAGCTTATGATAATTTTTTTATGGAAAAATTTATAGGTCAATCAGAAAAAAAGTACTTTTCTTTATAACAAAAAAAATATCCAAAATCATTCAGGTGTTTATGGATTTTAGGTAGGTAATAGTTATTTTTTTAAAAAAAAAATAAAGGGCGACAGGCCTTTATTGAAATATATATATATATTTTAATTATACGTCTATAGACATAGACTACTACGTCTATAGATTTACTCTTCGGCCTACATAATTCGGACTACTTAGTAATTTCTACTCGAAAACTTTTATTCCCCAAAAATTTATATAGACCGTTTTATATAAGATTTATCCAAAATTAATTTACCAATACATCGGTTTCTTGTGCTTTGCGTTATTATAATGAAATGTTTCACAAGTGTGACATTGATATTTTTTCAAATAGAATTGGACCATTTAAAAAAAGGGCTATATACAATTCTGTGGCCTGGTGCTAAAAGGGCCAATATCTATATTCCTATCTTTCGGTAATAAGCATTAGAACAATGAACAAGAATTGATAGTTATAATTTACATGTTATATTGTAGTATTACTAAAATATCTTTTTGTTATTGTTAGGACAAATAAATATCATTCTTTTTCAACAACTTTGCTGTTAAATCCCATTTTTCACAAAAAAGGACTTTGGCCCTTTTAGCACCAGGCCACAGAATTGTACCTTTGTAATGCTAAATATTTTTTCTTATTTTTCCATCGTTAATTTATTCTCTATTATTGATTGCTATTTTTGTTTTATTGACTTGATAGATTTTATGTTACTGATTGATTATAATAATGTGTAAGTCGATTTAGGTATTTGTATTTT